>CM026069.1:11747500-12347500 GCA_014839685.1 Anableps anableps
AATGTGTGTGATAAACCGTGTTTTGCAGGGGCTTTAGAAAAACTGAAATAACAAGCTACACACAGAAAACCATTGTATCACAAACAGAGTAATATTAAGTAAAAATAAGTACATACAAACACATAAACATTGTCTTGTCATGAAATTTATTATTATAAGTATATAATTTCAGAATGGTTGGAATTTCTATAATTTAAATATGGACATACTGTATAGAATTTGAAAAATAAATAACTCAAAATGGAAAGTGATGAAAGTTGAATTAAGCTCCATGTAGATATTTTCCTATTTTTAGCTGGAGATGGGCTCACGTGGAATAACTTAAAGTCCTCTTATTGCTCATCTTTGCTCAGCCAGCAGGTTTTTTACTTTTTTGTTTTACTTTCATGTTTTAGGGTCCCAAGTTGGAGCCGCTCAAGGAGGATACGCTGGCCAGCACATATAAATCTGTAAGTGAGCTCTGTCATCTAGAATACAAACATATCAACATAAAGTTTCATTGCTTTGTTGTTTGGTGAATACAATTATTTATTTATTTATTTATTTATTCATTCAAATTTTACAACACTTCACTGCAGTAGTTATAAACTCTCGAAGGAATGCTTCTTTTAATTATAAGTGGGGTTTTTTGTTGTGTTTTATACATACACAGTGGCAGTCAAAGTTTAAATCCGTGTTGATTTGAATTTCATGTTTTCTCTTTGTTTTATTTATTTTTCATCCAAAATTTTGACTGAAACAGTGTATTAACATGCAAATATGCATTTTAATTCACTAATAGGAGATATTTACTATGTGTATCCTAATTAAAAATTACTGTTACATTTTTTATTTGTGTAGCTCATTTTGTCAGCATCTTGATGAAAGGCTTTTTGCTCATGATTTTAGACCTGAAAAGCTTCTAACTACTAAATCTAACTACTAATAGTGTCTGACTTGGAGTTTAAGGAAGTGAAACACACATTTTATTGTTAAATTATTTTCATTTTTGTTAAGAATATCACTAAAATTATTTCTGATGTGCTCATATAGTCCTCTAAGCAAATAGACATGAACTGATAAATGCACTTAAACACTGTAGCTCTGAATACATTGTTTATTGTCTGTTCAGTAGAATATTTTTAAAAGTTCAATCAAAAGCCTTTCAGACAAAATTCCCAGTGATAAACTGACACATTTCCTGCTGTGAACAGGTACACTTTCATGCAGAAAATAAATAAATAAATAAAAGACGTATGGATTAAACTTTGATTTGTATACATTCGAATATAGTATTTATAATCTTGAGGTTTTTCTCAATGTAACAAATATAAATAAAGATCTGCTGTGGCGAAGAGTGTTTGACAGAAAAGGTAGGTTTCTGTTGTAGTTGTTGTGGCTGGATCAGACTCACTTGTGAGTTTTTCCATTTCAAAAGCTGATATTTCAACGGCTTTCTCAGGAGAATCACCCCCCGCTCTCACACATTTCCCAGTCCCACTTGATATGATCCAAATTTACGATCTTAAAATCCTCCTTTTTATTTTTCTCTCTGTGCTCATGTTTGTCTGAGCAGTGAGATCCACAACAAAACATGGGAAGCTTCTTAATGAGCCTGCACTGAAATTTTGTCTCAGTGATCAAAGTCCAGTCTCAGCTCAGCATTTCTTTTCAAAGTTCTCAGAGTTCTCTCACATTAAAATCAGTCTGCCTTGCCTCATCACTCTACGAATGGTTTACTAAATGCATCGTCAAAAACTCTGAGATCTTGTAAAATTATAACAAGACACATTGAGGGAGATCAGCTTAAGCTTTGGTTTTTCCTATCTGAATTTCATTGACCTTATTATATGGTTAAATGCCTTCTACGGCCATTATTCTGCATATTTATTTTAAGATGAGATACCAAAACTAGTGTACATGAATGCAAATTTACTGTCAGTATTATTTGAGCAATTCCTGGTATGTTTCTTATTTACTGACACATAAAACGTGATTTACCATTTGCTATTATACCCTCTGATTCTATATTCTCTTCCAGGTTACCAGAAGCTGAAGACTTTCTTTCCTTCTTTTTTTCTGTTATACTGTTTGTCTAGAAAACAGCTAGAGATAAAGAGTTATAGCACTGACCTTGCAGTTGCCACTCTTTTTTTTTTAAAGAAAACTTATCGCACCTTCTACTATAAAAAGGCTGAAGGGTTTATTCAGTTTAATTACATTTAAAATGTTCATCTAATTGTATAATGTGAACTCAATGTAAAGGGTTGTAAATGATAGAATACACACCGTGCAAACCTATACATGATCATTTTGTAATGTGATATACATTTATTTAAGTTTGCCATTAGAAGTTTAGAGAAACTACTCCATAACCTTTTTTTAAAGTTATTTCAAAAAGTAACTATATGTTGTAATAAATCACCAACCAACATATACAAAATTTCATAACTCTTCCCATCCACTTCTAAACCTTTATCACAGTTGTTGTATCATAAAGTCATATAATTAGGAAAGCATTAGAGGTTTCCATCTGCACAGTATCTGTTGAAAAGATTTAGTATAATGCCTTCTCCCACACACTATTTTTTTTAATACTTTGATCTTTTTAGGAGCACCTATTAACTAATGCCTTACCTTTCTCCTGATCCTCACCGTCATCTACAAATGCCTCTTCTAAACTCTTGTCCATCTTTAAATTAACGATTTCAAAACATCATTTGAACATGCTCCAGAAGGTGAGGTCTCACTAAATCATCAGTAACCACAAATGTGCCTGACGTCAGTGTCTGAGAATCAGATCCATTCTCCAAAGTACACACACAGAGTTCTGCTTTCAACTCATCCTCCCTTCTGTCTCTTGTCTCATTGCCAACAGAACATCCTGCTGGTTCAGAGGCAGATGTCTGTGATTGATGACGAACTAGATAACTTCCGGAAAGTTCTCAACAGCTACATCGATGCCACTTCAGCCCACTCTGAAAATTTGCAGTGAGTATCTTGTTTGCTTCCAAATATACGAATCAATCTTTTTAAAGACAGGTTCAGATTCCTCTGCAGAGGCAGCTTTTCAATTCCTGAATAATGCTGAATAAGTGTCAGAGGTCCCAAAAAGTGTTGTATACCATAAAAAGCTTTATCCTACTGTTGTTTAAACAATTTTCTTAGGATGAGATAAGGTGGCATGTATGCTTGGATTTACAATGATGCTGAAAAATTAAATCACTTTTCATCCTTACCTTTCTTGCAGACCTGAATATTTTGGTCCAATCTTGCTTGTTTTCTATAACTTTTCTTCACTTCATCCACCTTGACAAAAATGTCCATCTGAAGAAAAGTAACCCCATGATACTGCCACCACTATCTTTTAGAGTTGGTATTATGCTTTAGTGTTGTTGATTTTTTTTTTTGCCAAACATACTTTAGGATTCTGTGACCCAAAAGTTCAACTCTGGTTTGTATCAGACTACAACAAATTCTCGCTCAAGGTTTTGGTAGATTTTAACCAGGCTTGGAGGTTTTCTCTGAAAAACAATAATTCTTTCCTGTAATCATAATCATTAGTCAAGAAATATGGAGAACACAGGTGATTGTTGTCATATGTAGAATACAACTAGTACTAGCTGGAAATTACCTGCAACCACCTCAGTGTGGTTGTTGGTCTTTTGGCAGTCTTCTTGACCAGTTCAGTCTTGACTTTTCATCAGTTATGAAGAAATGTCCACTGTATGTACTCTCAGTGTTGTTTTATAGTTTCTCTAAATATTTGTAGTTGTTCTTTCTGTGCCAGGCTGTTAAAATAATGTTGTTAAATCGTGTACCCTTCCCCTACTAATTTCTTTGTAGAGATATTTTTAATCCTGTTACCTCACTAAAACCTATGACTTTAGGTAAAGGATTTAAATGAGAAAATGTCAAGAAAACCCTACTGGGACAGCTGATGTTTATTTGAGGTCAATCAGATAATTGATGGCAAGTGTTGAATCAGGAAGACTAAAGGTTGTAATTAAATCCAAAGGTGCTTCAACACGTGCTTATTCTGTAACCAAGCCTTTTACAGGTTTTAATTGATGTGTTTGTTTTTGTAATAACTTTGTTTTTCACTTGATTTTCACAGGATATAAATCACATTATAAAAAGTTCAAAAATAATGGTAAATGGCCTGTACTTGTGTAGCACTTTATCTAGTCCAGAGGACCCCAAAGCACTTCACACTACATTGAGTCATTCACACACTTATGGTGGCAATCTACGAGATTGTAGCCACAGCTGCCCTGGGGCAGTCTGCCAGACCCTCTGACCATCACCAGCAGGCAAGGCAGGTGAAGTGTCTTGCCCAAGGACACAACAATGGAGACAGGGCTCAAACCAGCAACCCACTGACTGCAGGACAGACTCCTTCCACCGTCGCCACCATTGCCCCATGGTGTAATTTTTTTTACTTCAGAAAAACCTGACAATTAAAAGTATCTTGATTATTAGTTTATAAGTGACTCTGTACACTTCATGAAAATAAGCAATTGGTTTTTTTTTTTAATATGAAAACGCTTTCAGTTTCAGTTGATGTCTTGCCATTTACTTTGCCTGCAGCTGGCTGATCTTTCTCCCAAGATGAAAAACTTTTTTTCCTTGCAACTTGCTTTTCTGTTATTTTCTGCTTTTTGACCCACTCTACTTTTTTTCTCCAGTGTGTCAGTTCAGAAGCTCCCGGGAAAGTCGTGTTACATAATGTATGAGTTCTGGCAAGACCGCATCTCCTGGATGAGGTTAGTACAGTGTATGTGAGTGTGTTTGTGTTTCTTCATGTGTTGTCTGTGGGTGTGAGTGTATATGTGTGTGTGTGAGAGAGAGAGAGAGAGAGAGAGAGAGAGAGAGAGAGAGAGAGAGAGAGAGAGAGAGAGAGAGAGAGAGAGAGAGAGAGTGTGTTTGTGCAGTAGATATTGGCACACTATTTGGCACTGTTAATTCCTTGATGGAAATGTTCCTTCACCAGAGAGGATGAGCAGATGGCCCATCACTCTGTTCATACACACAAACTCAAACACACACAATCACAAAGGTGATCCTTAAGTGGCACTAAATGGTGTCAATAGATATATAACAGATAACACTGAGTTGTTGAGCTTTGATGCATATTTAATTAAGTTATTTACAAACAGACTTTTACCCCTGCTTTATCTTTTCGATGTCTTTGTAGCTACCTTCAGTCCAACAGCAGCAAAGATTTTCAACGCTGTATCATTGACATGATGGAGGATGCTGAGATTGTTTCTACCATGTTGCTGCCAGGTCTGTAACTTTGCCTTAATGTAATTGTATGTAAAAGTATGTTAAATATATTGCTGGAGAAATGTAGTCTCCCAATTTGCTAGATTTTTAGATAAAATGTCCGTGTTATCTTTGTGTCAAAATGCAATGTATTTTAGGACCTCAGCACTGTTTTCTAATCCCCAGCTTTAGAGCTATTTTGTTTACAGCACTTAAAACATCTTAAAAAATTCTTCTCTTTTTATTGCGTTGATTTGTCTGGAAATGACTATATAAATAAAATTTACCTGTAGCGGGTCTCATCTTCCAAAAACTGATGTATTTAAATACCATTTGACAAAGTTCTGTGTGTGATTTGTGCATAGACAGGCCAATACAAGCATACAAACAATAGGTTGTGGCTACATCTAGTAGCTGGGAAAAAAATAATTTACATCCCATCACTGTATTTATTTATACATTGGTAACCTGCCCTTCAGAAAGTGTCTTGTATAACTGAAAAAGGTAAACAGATTTTAAAGGAACAGTTTTATAACACAAGATATTGACATGCTGAGAGACAAATACAGAACCTAAAATGTAGTTTTCATACAAATACAATTAAAAGTGTTTGCAAATGTTGTGTAATATCTTATTTTAACAGCAAACTCTCCAAAAATAAATATTTAGCAGTCACTTAATAGAAGGACTGGATAAGGTCATATCTCTTTCTGACAGCCTTAGCTCATCAGGTTGAGAGCACCAAGGGTAAATCCGACTGGGCCCTGCAAAATTGTGCCGATATAAAATCTAGTATGGACAAACATTGTCCAATACAGCTTGATTTTCTCCGCTGTGCCACAGTGACACAACCCTGTGTATACAGCCTAAAGCCTGGTTTGATATTTGAACTTATTGTGGACTCAAAATCAAATTGATATATTCCAGGATGTTTGAGCACTCATTTTTCCACCAGACACGTGTTTTTAATAAATCAGAGCCCAAGAGCGGGCATACACAGCAGTATATAAAATTACATTTCACAATAGATTATCCAGCCATGAGGGCATCCCAGGCTGTTATAAACACTGAATCAGATTCTCTAAAGGAATTGAGAATTGCCTTGGGAACATTTCACACCCACTTTAACAGCTAATGAGTTAAAATAATTTCCTGTGACAGTTTACTGTCAACAAATGGGGTTCATGTGATTAATAAATAATGTCCTCCTGCTAAATTTATATAACAGTTATTATATATTAGCTGTCATATTTCATAAGAGTTGACTCACCCAAGAAGGGATTAGAATCATAATAGGTGTAAATATGATCTACTATAAAGTCTTTAGAAAACAAAATACAATTATATATATATTGTTTGAGTAATTTGACCATTTAGATCATTTATCTGCATAATTCATGAAAAATACTGATCTAACAAAAGTAATTCTAAACGTATTCAATAGTAAGATACATGAGTACAAGAATTTATTGCTTAATGGTACAGAATGGAAGTAGCCTAAGATGAAAGATGAAATGGCAGAAACTGGGTAGAAATAATGGAAAAAATTAGCTAGTTGACCCAGAGCCTCCTCTGCCATGTTTCAGCTCTATAGACTGAGTTTTCTTCTGTTTTGTTTGTTTTCAAAGACTAAATAACAAGTAACAGCATTATTGATGGCTTTTTTTTAACTTATTCTCTATATTTATTTTCATAATAGCACCTTGTATTAATGTGTTAACAGTGCGTTCAAAGACAAATTGGAAAACGCAAGTTTTAACATTCAGTGAAATAAAGAAAACAAATGCTGATCACGAGCACTCAACAGTATCAAGTTATGTAAACTTCTTAAATTTGGATGAGAATTACATTTTCATCAAGCAAAGTCACACTGAATGCATCATGTACTTAGATAAACATACAAGCAATTGTTTTTTTAATGTTTATAGTTTCCACCACATAGTGTACCTTAAACATAGATAAAATATCATACTTTTATCATACTTTTTTCCCCCTTTTAATTACACTCTCCAATATAAACATGATCTGTTAATATTGCTTAAGTTGACTTCAACGCACATAAAAAACCCCTGAAACCCCTGATGAGGATCATTTTTCTTCTCAGACATGCTGACATTCTATGTGCTTATAGGTATGACTCATACGTCCAGTGCTGTCATGGAAGGTTCTTGTAAAGTGATTGCACATTAGACTCCATCTCCAGTTTTCAGGGAGAGGAAGCCAGCTGCTCTGTCTTCATTATCAGCTAATTTGCTCATTACTTCTAAGATCAGTCACATTTCTGATGCTTTCAGAGTTGTTTGCCACCATGCAAACAGGGCTGTCTTCCCTGCTGTGTCCTACACTAACTCTATTGAAGTGAATTCTTAAAAAAATAAAATAATAAATTCGGGCTGCCTGTATAACAAAATTAATCTAGCTGTAGATAGTCTCTTCAATTACTCAACTCTGTTTACATACCAAGCTGAGTGAAATAAAATCATAAAAGTCATAGAAGTATGCAAGAAAACACTAAACAAACAGACCCATTTAAAAAAGAGCTGGTGTCAAACCTAAATAGAGTTATTGGATTTTTTTTTTTTTTTTTTTTTTTTTTTCTGAATTTCCTTATGAGAGAACAGTGAGTATAAAAGTTGGTTTACACTTCGGAATTCCACAAATATTTATAAGCCTTTAATCCTTGGACAGGCTGGAAATGTAATTTTCCCCCTTGAGGGACTAATAAAAGCATTTAAAAAATAAATATCAGTGACATATTAAGGTAAAATAATTAAATAAGTTTGAAAATATGTGGTATTCACATACCAAAAAGCTACATAGAAAATTATGAAATTATGAAATAATAAATAAAAGTGTTTTGTATTTTTGTTTTATTAACATGAGATATTAAAAAAAAATGCACACATTTTTATTTTTATTTTTATATGACTCTCCCTACAGTGCCAAGTTGTGAAGTCTCCCTCTTGATTTGGTATAACAACATAACAAAGGTCATTTATTTTTAAATGATGGAATGTTTTTCATTTTGTTTTTGTTCTAAATGTTTTATTTTAATGTTGCAATCTTCAAATTTATTAATAATTTAGACTGAGTAAAACCCTTCTGTCCTAACAGAGGTTATGATTTACTGTATCCTGAAACAAACTCAAACCTCTCTGCACATTCCTAATTTTTTTTAATTGAAAGAGGGATTTTATATTCAGTTGACTTCCACATGACGCACACACATTCTGCACTCTGCTCATTATCACACCATTGACTTCACAGTAACCATCAGAGTAGCATGATTCACAGCAAGCCCAGGCCACTCTCGTGACTCTCCCATCTTGACATTTGATTAACTTGTTGTTGGCGAGACTGAACTACATGTACCTATACCGAGAAACTGTCTTAGTTAACATGTCTGCCTCTTTGCATATTCATTGAGGGATGATGATTTAGCTGCGTGGGCTGTGTACATTTTGCTAGTTGCTAGGTTACTTTACGTGGTTGTTTACTTCCACATCTGTGATTTCCCCATGTATAGATGCCAAGTGCTTCAGACATAAAGCCGGCAGTCTTGTCCCTTCCAGGGTACAGTAGGAACAACATAATTCAGATTTTAGAGCAGGTCATGGCTGAAATTATAAGCAAAATGCAAAACACTTTTTTTCCAAGTGGCTATTAAACAAACATCAAGTCACTCAAAATATGAGATGCTTTATCCCCCTGCATGCTGTGCTTTGTCGGGTTCTGAGAAATTATTACTGCTGCATTCTTTTGATGAATTTGTTGTTAAGCTACATCAGAGAGGTATTTGGTTGCCAAGGATTCGATTCTTGTGCTCATTGTGAGGAACAGTGAGGATGGTTTATGAGATCCATGTTGGAAAAGCGGGACAAGATCAACTCTGGAGTCAATAATAAAAAAATAAATAAAACACACCTTTGTGATGCTCTTGGGAGGTGCTATAAGATATTCTTTGTTGAGCTGAAAGGTCAACAGACTGCCTTTATGTTTAGTTAGTTTTTTTTTTTTCAAGTGGAGCTGTGTGCCAGGCAGCATTTGTGAATCTGTTGTACAGTTGAAACCAGAAGTTTACATATACTATATAAAAAGACACATTTGCTTTTTTTCAGATAATCTGATGTGAAATCAGAAAAAAATCTTTCCCGTTTTCAGTCAGTTAGGATTACTAAAATCTTTCTATTTGCTAAATGCCAGAATCATGAAAGACAGAATTTTTTAAGGCAATTTTTATTACTTTCTTCAAAGTCAAAAGTTAAAATACACTTAGATTACTATGCCTTTAAACAATTTGGGATATTTGATGCCATGTCTTTGGAAGCTTCTGGAAGCTTATTGATAACATCTGAGTTAATTAGAGATACACCTGCAGATGTAATTTAAGGCACACTGCTTCCTTGTGTAACATCATGAGAAAGCTGAAATCAGGAGAAGAATTGTGGACTTGCACAAGTCTGGTTCATCCCTGGGTGCAATTTGTAGATGCCTGAAGGTGCCTCGTTCATATGTACAAACAATTATACCCAAGTACAAACAGATGGGAATGTCCAGCCATCATACCGCTCAGAAAGAAGACGGGTTCTGTGTCCCAGAGATAAATGTGCTTTGGTCTGAAATGTGAAT
Source organism: Anableps anableps (assembly GCA_014839685.1). Lineage (NCBI taxonomy): Eukaryota > Metazoa > Chordata > Actinopteri > Cyprinodontiformes > Anablepidae > Anableps > Anableps anableps. Next base: position 11,757,377 of record CM026069.1, read on the forward strand.
ATCAACCCAACAACAAAAGCAAAAGACCAGGTGAAGATGCTGGCTGAAGCTGGTAAGAGCGTGTCATTATCCACAGTGAAACGTGGATATTGACATGGGCTGAAAGGCCATTCTGCCAGGAAGAAGCCATTACTTTAAAAGAAACATAAAAAAGCCATATTAATGTTTGCAAATGCACACAGGGATAAAGACCATAATTTTTTGGAGACATGTCCTATGGTCTGATAAAACTAAAATTGAACTGTTTGGCCATAATGACAATTGTTACATTTGGAGGAAAAAGGGGGACGCTTGCAAGCCTGAGAAAATAGATGCCAAAATAGATGGCATCATGAGGAAAGAACATTATGTGGAAATACTGAAGCAACATCTCCAGACATCAGCCAGAAATTTAAGCTTGGCTGCAAATGCGTCTTGGATAATGACCTGAAGCATACTGCCAAACTGGTTAGAAAGTGGCTTAAGTAATAAGTCAATGTTAAGTCAAAGTTTTGGAATGGCTATCACAAAGCCCTGATCTCAATCCTATCGCAAAATTTATAGGCAACGCTAAAAAAGCATGTGCGAGCAAGGAGGCCTAAAATCATGGCTCAGTTACACCAGTTCTGTCAGGAGTAATGGGTCAAAATTCCTGCCAACTATTGTGAGAAGCTTGTGAAAGGATATCCAAAACATTTGGCCCAAGTCATACATTTTAAAGGACAATGGTACCAAATACTAATGAAGTATATTTAAACTGCTGACTTTGAAGAAAGTAATAAAAATTGCCTCAAAAAATTCTCTCTCATTATTCTGGCATTTAGCAAATAGAAAAAAATTTGGTAATACTAATTGACATAAAATGGTAAAAGTTTATTCTGACTGTGTGAAAAAGCATATTTATCTTTTTATATAGTGTATGTAAACTTCTGGTTTCAACTGTATGTTTTTTGTTGACTTCCAATTATCATTTTAAATCATCAATTAAAAATCATTCAGCTGAAAGATTTTTTTTCCCACACAAAGTAACATTATTTTTTGTATAATTCAGCTAAAAAACAAACTGATTTATTTGAGAAAAAAAACAATAATCAAGTTGCATAATTGTACATCCCCTTAAACAAATACTTTGTTAATGCTTTAATAATAGTTACACTTTTGATTTAATTTCACCATTCATTCTACTGGCGCTCACATCTACCATCAATCACAGTCAATCTGAGAAAAAAGTATAACTGTCCAATTAGGAATATCTTGGTGTTTTACCATTTGCATCCTTTAGCTAATTGTGTAAGAAAGGTTACAAAGGAACAAAGCTCCAACATGTACTGGTTGTGTTGTACATGTGAAAACTATCTCCTGTATTCTCAGTACATCTGGATTAAGAAGGACAGTTGCTAGGAAGAACTATTTTCTGATAAAGAAAACATCCAGGCATGGATAAAATCTGCCAAATCCTTGTGGGAGAATGTGTTGCAGTCTGATGAAACCAGACTTGAAAATTTGGGCCGGAGTTCCATGAGGTAGTTTTGGCAACAAAACTGCTCTGCACATCACCAGAAGGATACCATAACAACAGTGAAATATAGTGGAACTAAGGTGTTTATCAAGGTCATGATGAAATTAAAAGTTCTTAATACCAGTCAGTTGACTGACCTTTAGGTGTCAGTTAAAAATGAAAATATATTTTTCAACAACACATTGAGTTCAAGCATCCAAATCAACAAAAGAATGACTTAATGAGAGAAAAGTTAAAATCTTGGAATGGTCTAACCAAAGTCTGGAGCTAAATACAAGATACAATCTGTGAGATCACTTGAAAATGGCTGTGGGCAACAGATGTCCTCACAGTCTGAGAGATTTGTAGAACCTTTACAAGGTAGAATAGATAAATATCACCAAGTCAAGATGTGGGACTTTGACAGACCTCTACTAAAGAAGACTGAATGGTGAAAATAAAAATCAAAATGAGCTTCAACAAAATATTAAAGTGTGTGTGTGTTCTTGTGCAGCTGGAATATTGCAGTTTTTTATTTTTTTATCGTCATCCTAACAGAGTTGCGTGTTTTTCAGTTAAGTTGGAGGTTTTTCAGCTTCATCAAAAAGTGGAAAATATTAAATGTTTATGCCTTTTCACCTTTGAGATAAAAAAAAAATTGGCTGCATTCAAATCTCAGCTGTTATATCTGTCCTTTACTAACAAATACTTCACACTGCCATTTTAAGAGGATTTCAGTCTTCAGGCAGATGGCCTTAGTGAGTTTAGAAACATTTTTTTAGGAGTCTCATTGTGCGAGCTCTGTGAATTGAAGATTTCCTTTGCCACATTAAGTGAAACTTTATCGGCTTTTCAACAACAGTAGAATATTTACTTTATAACACACTGTTCTAATGCAGAAATCCAAATTAGGTTTGGTTGGTTTTGCTGTGTATCTCTGCTCTGTGCCAGCATTCATATGCATTAAAATTGGGAGGATAATTGAGGACAACTCTTAGAAATTAAAAAAACAAAAGATAACTTTGAGACCATGCACTTAAATTATGACCTATGAACACATATTAGCTCAATGTATTTATCTGAAGTTAACTTCAAAGTAGTACCTGTGAAGTATAAATTTAAACAATTGACAACACTGATTTTTTTTCCCCTGTGTAAATACTTTAATAGCATATCGCTTTAATGTGTAAATCATCTCTCACTCCTGTTATTTAACTGCTAAAGATATAAATAGGAAAGTCTAAGCTGGAAAATTGTTGCTTAAAGAAATTAGCATAATGGGTTGTATCCAGTGATGTAAACACAAATTATACAATATATTGTTGTTCCATGGGTCTAACTTTCTGTTTTCTGTATGTGTGTTTTCTCAGCTTCCTGGTGGATTATGACTAACAACTGAATCTGGAATGTCACATCGACTGCCTACATGGTCACACTGAGAAAGACACACTGGCACATCATTCCCACCTACCCACATGCACTCTAACACACACACAGAGCAAAGGCATTTTTATGTTTTAAAGTAAAAGAAAAAAGCCCTATACATACATTCGGCTGCTTTCTCTATTGTTCCAGTCCCAGCTGCTCATTATTTTGCCACTTATATCCAAAGGCATATCTGCATTCTGTAGCCTGTAAACTCAAAAGTAACTGGCTCTCTGCAATGGAAAAGCTATTTAATGATTTCATAACCCTTTCTCGTTTGTGATATGGCCATCTTTCTCCTGCAGTGTTTGCCTGATATATTATTCCAATCAAGAACAACCAATACAAAACAGGGTGAGATGGAACAACACTATCTGGAATGAAAACAACAGGTCTTGCAATGTTTTGTGTTTCTGAAGATCATTTTAACCACTGAACAAAAATGAAATGAAAAACCAGATATGTGAAGATAAAGGAGAGTTGCATCTTAGACATGCATGCTGATGTGGCTTCATCCCTCTGTACATAATGTAAGATAGTGCTGCTTGATTTGCTGCTTTCATTTATCTAACGTGCTGTTATGTGCACAGAATGCCAAACAAGCTGTTGATGTAACTGCTACACTAGCCCTCTATCTACTCCTAAATATACTAGTGTTCAGGTACTCTATTAGTTAACCTTCAACTGTCCATATAAGTCACATTCTATATCTTAAAATGTAAAAATATGTTTAAAAATGTGCATATAAAAGAGATGAAATGCTAAGATTTTATTGTATTGTTGAGTTAAGAAGAGACAAATTATGTATTTATTTTGGTCATGGTGGACCTTACTGTATCGGGATATACAGAATTCTTGAACTGTACTGTATGATTCTCCTTTCATTCGGTTTAGAAATCTACGTAGTGAAATGACTGAAATGCAACTTTAAAAAAGGTATTAAAGTTTCAAAATGTTTTCTGAAAAGAAAAACAAAAGTTTGACTACTTTCTTTTGCTAATACACTTTTAGCGAGTATTCAGAGAATTTTATATTATCTATTATTTACTCAATTTCTTCTCAATTTTAATTGTATTTTACATCACAAGAATTGTGATCTCTGTTCAAAATATGTGGAAAAAAATCAAATTTGAATCTAGTTAAATACAGTCAAATACAATACAATCAGAAGGCTTCAAAGCAGTTACAGTATTTTCTAACCATATATGTAATGACATTTTTAAAATAAAATTGACACACCATAGTAAAACAATGAACGTGATCTGAGTATACTCCATTGAATTAGCAATAACCACTACTCTACAAAACTTTATATTGTGTTGCAGCTTTGATTATTGCAGCCACAGCAGAAAGGTCACCAAAAAAAAAGCTCTGAAACCCCAATGAACCCATACTGCTTTGCTCTAACACAAAAATAACATAAGAGACTAGCTTAAGACCTATGAAAACAACTTAGCAGCTTGAGGCTAACAATATGAGAAGACACTGATAAGAATTCTCAGTGAAAATAAATCAAATGTGTTTAAAATGTAATTCCCATAGGATCAGTTGATACTTAAATAATAAAACTGAAGATACAATGAGGCAGTGACATCAAGGCAAATGTAACTGGAGCAGTTGAACACTGTGAATTCCACACTCTGTCACAAAAGCAATAAATAAGATTTGAAGAGACTTGATGTTCCACAAACTGTTCTGAGTTTCCTTATGATTAAAGCTATTTGACATGCATCTTTCAGTTTGTCAGCACATGAAAGCAGCTTCAAGGAGCAAACTTCCTCACTGTAACCAAAGTATTTTTAATAGTTTTGATCTGTGAATTTTGTGGGGCCAAAAACTCGTTGACTTGTGTAAAGTATAATAGTGCAACATTCTTTTGACAAATCAAGTTGGTTTTTTTTCCCAGCCCATAATTGTAATACATTGCTGCTACCACCAAGGACAGCAAAACAGCATTTGTTTACAAATTGCCATGAAATGCCTGAAAACTGCTTGTTTGCCAGGTTGCAGTGAAATATTACTGAGCTGAGATGGCAAAGTTTAACAAAAGGAAGAAGCATGAAAAGCCAACATGTCTCAGTGGATCTTTGGGCAAGTGTCTCAGTTCAAGAAGATCATTTTCATAGCTCTGAACTGTGATTTACTGCCAAGATATCAGAAGCACTGGCATTTAGCACATACTTTACATCTTACTTATGATGCCAGATATGGGAATGACATCACACCAAAGCACAGAACTTACTGGTTGCAAACTGGAAAACAAGTGGTATTTTCTCATTTTTATGGTGCTAATTAGTACTTGCACTACAAGCCAATAACAATGTTTTTTAAACAATACATATTATTTGTTTCAACACAAAAGATACATGTTCTCAAACAGAGGCTTTCTGGAATTAAAACTGTCATAAGTCCAAATCAGTACGTTACAGCATTCGCTCCATTTTATTTTTGGTTTCCATGCTGGATATTGAACTCGAGGTTGCTCAGAGACCAGCAGTTTTCCAAGTCAAAAAGGTCCATGGTTATTGAAGGACCAGCTAACACTAAAAAACAATCTCTCTTGTAAGAACCACAAGACAAAGGCTTGTTTACATGTTGATGATCCATATTTGTTGATGTTGGTGGAGCTTTGCTTACAAATGTGGAGAGGATAAGGAATCATCATTTTGAGCAACATAAGGGACATGTTTTACTCTGTCAGCTTTGTTGCATGATCTGCTTCAGAAAAGCTATGTCAATGGCTCTGTATAACTGTTGTTACATATGTTGTTACAAAGGCAAAGGATTCATCACAAACACAAGCCATCTCTGTACATTATATTTTTGTTAAGGTATAAAACATGATGCATCATACTTAGAATGAGCAGTTATAAATCTGTGCTGTGAGCTAAAGCTATCCAAGAAAAAAAAGAAGTACCTACTAGATAGATATACTTTTTTTTCTTTTTTACAAAAATGATGCTGTCTTTGTGTCTTCCCAATGGAGATGATGCAACAACCTGAAAAAAATATATATAAGGAGTGAAATGAAAGAATGTTGATCGTAAAAGGGAGAAGAACCTTTTTTCTTTGAATTACTGCCTTGCCCAGTTAAAGTGTTTGTCTTACTTAAGGACAGACTCAGCATCCAGCAAAACACTAGGAAAAAACTGTGGTCAATAATAATGCCAGATATCCATCAGAAACAATCCAAAATTTGATGTAAATTTGTTTCAAGTTTTTCCAAGAAAAAAAATGAACCTCACACACTATGAAATGTCTGGCTTTTCACCCCTGTCAATGCTTGCTGACTCCACAGCTCCCTTTGGCACATGAGATGTGAACTCAAAAATAGCACTGGAAATGTAGAACTGAAAATAAAAAACAATGCACAAAACAGAGGTCATGTCACAAAAAAAGTATTAATTACACACCCCAACAAACAAAGCTCACAAGACCTTTGCATATAAAGGCATGTGTAGTCAGCCCCCCGATGAAAACATGAATAGATAACAAATTAGTAATGCTTCACTTTTAGATCAACTTGTGATGAAGACTTCATTAACTTTGTATTTACTGGAAAACAGCACTAGAAGAAAACCACAGTTATACTTCCATATGGACATTACAGTGAAATGTACCTAAGTCGGTCGTTCTCAGTTATTTTTTGTCATGCCACTGGCACCAGTTTTCTGCTTTCAATCAACTGGATATAAAAGCCGATTTATAAAATGAGCTACAGCAACTTAGAATTTAAGTTGTTGCAGCTAATTGTATTGTTTTAAGTCTTACAACAATGTCCAAATTCAGTTTATTAACTAAATTTGTAACATTTATTCAAGACTGCTCAGTCTGTGTGATTCTCAAAAGAGAAAAATTGCAAATGAGTAACTGGGATGTGCATTTTAAGACTATGTTGAACTACATGTTGAACTTTTTAAGCTGTAAACATTGGTTACTTGTCAGCTTCATCAGCTTATTCCTTTTCAAAAAGATATATAAATTAATATTTTTTTGTGCAACATTTGCAACAATATTGCTTATATTTTACCTTATCCAAAGAGATGAAAAGGGCATAACATTTCGCATTCACAATAAAACCAAGAGTTATGTAGGCTTCATCTTATGTTCTGTTTTTTTCTGCTGGTTACCTGCTTTAGGGCTGAGTTGTTGCACTTTTAAAGGCTGAGTTAAGCTAGGGTTGACACATTGAACCCGGTGTGAAAGGGTGCGCACCAAACGCACAGTCTCCACATTGGTCTCGCGGTCTGTCATGGTGCCTGGTCGTGCAGCTCTGAATTTTTGTAACTCAGTGCGGATCGCGCGCACCACCTTTTACTCAAACTGGACAATTTGGAAGGAGCAGGTCCTCCTGCACTGCCATGTATATGAACCCTCTATGAGAGCTCATTTTCGGAGAATACTTCACCAAGGGACAAGTCGAGGATAAATGGCACTCCACTTGCTCAGCTCACGTACGCTCAATGCAAACTTTCAAAAGCGTGACTAAAGTTCACATTGAGTGCACGTGAGCCGAGCAAGCAGTGTGGCTTTTATACCGGATGCCTACATAAGTGCAGAATTCTCCGAAAATAAGTGCTCATAGAGGGATCATATAACCTAGACAAACCTGCTCTGCAGGAGCACCTTCCAAATCATTAATTTTGAGTGAAAGGTGGTGCATGCAATCCGCGCCGAGTTCCAAAGATATAGAGGTGCACGAGCGAGGCCGACAGACTGCGAGACTGGCGCCTTGCGCTCTGTTCAGTGCATCAACTGTAAACCTAACTAGTCTCTGCCGTTTTTCTTTTGACATTCACAAACTTCTCCATCTCTTCTCAGTTCTGTACACCAGTACAAGCTACTTCTTCTACTGCATGGGTGCCCAAGCCCAGTCCTCAAGAGCTACTGTCCTGCAACTTTTAGATGCATCTCTGCTCCAACACACTTAAGTCAAAAGGCTGAGTTACCTCACCAGTAGTAACTCAGCTTTGGTCTAGTAACGAGCCATTCATTTGATCCAGGTGTGTTAGAGAAGGGATGCATCTAAAAGTTGCAAGATGGTAGCTCTCGAGGATTGGACTTGAGCACCCATGTTCCACTGGGTGGAACAGGCAGCCTGTAGATTAGTTTGAGTGACTGGTGCCACCTAGTGACTGGAGGCTTGTTTAAATCTTTAAAGCATGAAAAAGACATACTAAAGTCCTTTTGCCTCTGATGTCCCCCAGACACCTCACCGCACCTCTCCCGGAGGCCACGCCCCACTATTTGAGAAGTACTGTCCTAAGTAAAGAGCTATGAAAAGGTTTTTTGCCCCCTTACATATTTCTTCAGTTTCATTTTTTGTCACATGTTTCAGATCAACAAAACAAATTGTATAATCAGTCAAAGATAACCTACAAAGACAACACAAAAAGTAGTTTCCAAATAATTATTTAGTTTATTAAAGGATGACAGCTATCCAAACCAAAAACGAAAGTTTTCAATAATGAACAATAAGTCTTTTGCATCATTGTGGAGGAATTTTAGTCCAATTTTTGAAGCAAAAGTGTATTAATTCAGCCACATTGAAGAGTGTCTTGAGCATGAACAGTTCAAGGTCATTCCACATTACCACAATCAGATTTAGAGTGAGATGATGTGACTTGCTGATGTACTTCATATTATTGTTTTGCTGTGTAACCAAAGTGTACTTCAGCTTAAGATCAAGGACTTTCTCCATCAGAACCATTTGGTACAGAGCAGAATCTATGGTTTCATTAACAACAGTAAGACTTTCAGGTCCTAAAGCAGCAATGCATCTCCAACCATTACACTACCACCACTATGTTTGACAGTATATTTGATGTTCCTACTGAATGTCAAAATGTTACATTAGTTTAACACTGGATGTAATGGGGCCCACACCTTCCAAAAAGTTCTACTGTTGTCTTCTCAGTTCACAGAATATTTCCCCAAAAGTCTTGAGGATCATCAAGATGTTCCTCAATTGCATAGCAGAGATTTGAGTAGGTTTTGGTCTGCAGAAGTTTTCACCTCAGAACTCTTCCATTATTTATTTTGTCTTTATTTATCTAGGTAGTATCCAGTTGAGATTAAAAAAACCTAATTTCCAAGGGAGACTTGACCAAGATAGGCAATATAACATAAAACCATAATTAACAAAGTTACACAATTTTGATGGATCTCAAAGAGTCAAAGGACTTTGATTTGATGCCCTGTTTCCAAAATATCGTTCTGAATGATTATTCATGAACACTGAACTTAACTGAGGCAAATGAGGCCTGCTGTGCTTTAGAAGTTATTCTGTTCATTTGTGGCTTCCTGGATGTGTTGTTAATAAACTCTTTTTGTAATTTTGATAGGTTGGACACTTCTGGTAAGGTTCACCACTGTTCATGTTTTCTCTATTTGTTGGATTTGTTGATTTGCTGGAGCCCCAAAGGCCCTGTTGCCCTTTTCACATTTATAGAAAGCAAGTTAAAAGTTAATGTTGGTTATTTATGTGGTCAAGCCACACCCCAATGAAATGCTATCCTGGGCAGTGTCCCATATTGCCCATGCCAAAAGCCATCACTGGTAATGAAAAAAATAAAATAACAACTTTTAGACTAAAATGTTTGAAAGAACTTTCCACTACCTCATCACATATAAAACATCAGCAGTCAATCACAGATGAAATAAGTCTGATACACAAATAGAGTGAACTAAAACTTCTTTTTCTGCCCTTAATCTAAGCCATCAGTAATTTGTTCGCTTTTTACTATCCAAATGTGCTGTATGGTAAAGGCAGCCCTTGAACTGCTCTCTAAATCAAAATGGACATCTCTGCTGCACTAAGATTATCCCCCCTATGGAGAATTAACTTCTTTACTTTTGCCTAATCAAAAGCTACTTTTAAGTTATAATCATACTGGGTAGAATATGACTATAAATGATTAACTTCAGACTGTGTTCCATTTAAACAAATATAATTCTTTTACATTATTTGGGAACACTTTAATCCATGATAAACTGAATCGGGCATTTCACATCGGCAAAGCCAGACAAGTGGCAGTGGTGCACTGATGTGTGTGCAGTGAGAGTTGGGATGGTGTGGGCACAAAATGTATTGTTACCTGAACTATAGTGACACAGAGTTCATTTGAACTGTAAAGCGTACAACCCCTTGTGCCTCTGCTGTGAGAATAGAACAAGCTCTGAATTTCAATGAAGGTTCACATTCATCTACACAGTGAGTTTGTTATAATGAAAATGCATAAATACTAGAGCTACTGAATTTTTTTGCTCAAATTTGCAATTACACAGAAACAGTGTGGACAGGAAAGGGACAAGCAAATCATTGCACTGATTGGCATGGCAGGACTATCTGATGGCATAATTAATACAGGCTACTAAAATCCACTCAGCTCCTCTCTCAGTCTGGCTTTTGGAATGGCAGAATATATACACAGTGAAAATTAGGCTCGGCAGTTATGTGTCCATGGTTTTCAGAATCCCAAATCAATTCCAAGACAGGACAATCATCACAACAAAATTTTTATATTGCCATTGAAAGACTGTTTATGAGAAGTGTGTTTTAGAAAATTAAGAACAAAAGAAAGAAGTAAAGCTTGTTAAGGAATTTTAAATAGTTATGTTGAATTCTGCATGTCAGAGTCACACAGTGCTGTAAAAAGGATTTTCCCCCTTACAGATTTCTTCTAGTTTTGCTTAAATGTTTCAGATCATCAAACAAATTGTATTATTTTATAAAAATGAGCAGAGTGAGTGTAAATTGATGATTTCATTTATAAAGGGAAATAAAAGCTATCCAAATCAAACTGGCTCTATTTGGAAAGGTAATTGATCCACTCATCAGGTACAAACTGGGATTAACCACATTCTTTGAAAAGCTGAGTTTAAGTTCCCTCCCCACACCCAGGTTTGATTAATGCCTGACCTGTAGAATAAAAGATAATTTAAGTATAACCTGTCTGACAACATGAAGTAGGCTAAAAGACGTTAAAAAGCAAAACCTCATTCCCCTATCTAAAGGAATTTAAAGGGGCAGTATTATGTAAAAACTACTTTTTTGAGCTTTACATCGTATTATAGTGTTATTCCCTCATCAAAAACATACCTGGAGTGTTGCCTTGATTCTTTCATGCATGTTTGAGAAATCATTTAATCTCCTGTAGCAGCCATTCAGCTGTGCAAAACGCCTGGATGGACCGAGCTCCTCCTTTCAGAGCTAGCTCCTCCTTAGAGATGCAGTTTCTAAGCTTCTGAGCTTCTGCCACACAGAGCAACCCTCACTCAGCTCCTTCAGACTAGCCAGCAGTAATTAGCAAACACCTGGTGGAACTGTGCACCTATTGAGCTCATTATACTAGCCACTTCTAGGTGCAACGCTGGAAAAACGTTGTTAAAGGATTAGCTATTGTGGTGACTTCCTGAAGGAAGAAAAAGAGCAGGACTTTCTTAAAGAGACAGTGGCCCAATTTCAAGGCATTAAATTATGAAGTCAAGTTTGTTTTAGGTTATATTTGATATATACAGCATTTTTGTAACAGAAGGTAACATAGTTACTTTATAGTACTATAAAATGATTCTATGTGCCTTGAAAACACATAATACTGCCCCTTTAAGAAAAGATGAGAAAGAAAGTCACTGATATTCAGTCTGGAAAAGGTCACAAAGTCATTTCTAAAGCAGCAAACCACAGTGAAAACCATTAATCAAAAATGGGGAAAACATGGATCAATGGTGAATCTTCCAAGAAGGGGCCTACCAAAATTACTTTAAGAACGTATCAACAATTCATCTAGGATGTCACAAAAAACCCAGAACAACTTCTAAAGCATAGCAGGTTTGACTTGCCACTAGTTCAGGTCAGTGTTTATGATTGAACAATAAGAAAGGGCCACGGCAAAAATAGCATCCACAGCAAAGTTGATGTGAAAAGATTTCCAATCCCTAAGACTTTTGGGAAAATATTCTGTGTACTGATGAAACAAAGGTGAATCTTATGAAAGGTCTGCACCCTGTTGGGTCTATTAAATAACTAATACAGAATTTCTGAAAAAGAACACCTAACTGACAGTCGAACATGTTGGTGGTAGTGTGATGGTATAAAGATGTTTTGGTGCTTCGGTACCCAGACAACTAACAACAGCTGATTTAACCCTGAATTCTGAACTTTACCAGAAAATCCTGAAGGAGAACTTCCAGCCATCAGTCCAAGACCTTAAGCTGAAGCAAACTTGATGTATGCAACAACACAGTGATTCAAAGCACACTAAAAAAAGGCCCTTCAAATGGCTAAAAAAAATGAAGGTTTTGAAGTGGACTAATCAAAGTCTTGACCCAAATTGTGACCTTAAAGAAGCCATTCATGTTTGAAAACTCTCCAATATGGCTGAATATTAAAAAAGTCTTAGCACTGCAATCTCAACACTTTACCAATAACATTAAGATTTTGTTTTCTATGTATAAACTTTCAAATCTTGTTTTTTGCTCAAATTCTAAATGTATATGTATTGTTTCACCTGTTCACACACTGATGGTGGCAAGTTACTGGATAGTAGCCACAGCTGCCCTGGAGCAGTCTGACAGAAGCAAGGCACCATGCACCGGCGCCAACAGCTAGCAAGGTGGGTGAAGTGTCTTGCCCAGGGACACAACAACAGGGATCAAACTGACAACCCACTGATTGTGGGACAATCTCCTATCACTGTCACCACGTCATCCCATGTAACAGTTCTCTCTTATGCATATTTAAAATGTAATTCATAGGAAAACAATAATGTGTTTTTCATGTGGTTGTAAAAATAAACCTCAAAACTCAAACCAAATTTAAGCAGCTCCTCCTTGCTAGGTTTACCCCTATTGCTTCATACGCTTACTGGTGTTCTCCTATACCCAGACCTAGTGTTTCACCTGATTTTATAGCAAGGATTGACTCAGTCTTTGCTCCATTTTTACAGACACTACAGGGGCTTTGTGTGTTGTGCAGGAGGAGAGATGGGTAAAACCACTGTGGAATGCATTATTCTCTCAGGGTACATTTGTAGAGACTTTGGAGATTTTGATTTTCAGTAATATTATATATTCTGAAAGAATATACCTCCCTTTTTCTTTGGCCCCACACAGTTCTGAATGGATGGCCATCTGATGTTGAGTTTTAATTAATCTATTCTTTGTTTCTTGGTCTAATATCTTCCATTTCTTGACTGTGATTTCTTTTTTTTTTTTGGGTTAGAAAAGAGACAAAAACGAATAGGAATGGCCAAGGTTACCCTTCCTCGTTTATATCAAATTATAGAGTTATCAAAACACCAACAATAAGGTTTTGTGCACCTCCCTCTAGGCAACAGAGAGAGATAGAAAAAAAAAACATAAGCACTTTTTTTCCTCCACTTTCAGGCAGGTGTCCTTGGCTATGACACATGAAAACACAGAACATCACTTCAGTAAGCCAAAAGCCAGGGTGACCCAACTGCACCTGGTGTTCTGTTACATTCTCAACAAGCCATTTTTTTTCTTCTAACTTTGTCATATTGCTAAATGTTCTGACATTGGATAAGTAAGACAAGCTTAAAAAATACAACAAAAGTCAAGTGATGTATAAAAATATAATTGCAATACAGACATCAGGTCAGATATGTAGTATACAGTATATAAAGATATTATCAAATTTAAGATTTTTTTTTTTTTTATTTGTTTTTTTTTTGTTTTTTTGTTTTTTTTTTGTTTGTTTTTTTTTGCAGAGATAATACAGGTTTGCTTTTTTTCCTGATGTGATCATCTGCAGTATCTTCTCAGAAATCCAAAGGCTGAGGTCAAAGGTGAGAAAAGCAACAGCTGTTGTCTTGTTCCATGCCTCAGTGTCTGCATTTCTTTCAAGCTGAAGTCTCGATTGTGTGGGAGGTGACATGTTTAGAGGGCATCTTGTGTCTGAAATTCTGAGTCACTTGTCCTTGCCTGTTTAGAGCCTCATGCAGACTGAGGCTTGGCTGTATTGGTATTGGAATATCTTACTTTTTTATAACTATTATTTTTGAAATCTTATAGTTTACATATATTTGTGGTATTTCTAATGTCATTTTTGAATCTTTCTTTGAAATAAAGGACATAAATCTTTCATGTAGTGACTGCTGATTATAGATTATAAAAGGCTCCTGTCAAATAAGATTTGTTAATTTCATCCTGGGTGAAGCAGGGTGAGATGTGAAGCAGACTTTCATCATCTCAAGAGGATTTGACATCATATGAGGTCTTAACAGGAAAATCTCTTTCTTTCTTCTCTGTGACAGTTCCTTGCATACTATCAGATAGTGAGTGCTGACAGTGATAGTGACAGTGTAATAAAATATGCCAAAAGAAAAGCCTACTGGCTCTTCTCTGATGTGAGATCATGACATTAGTGAGGCAAATGGACTACCTTTGACAGTCTTGATGCCTGACAGACAAAAAAAAAATCTGCTTTGGGATGTAATGGTATAAATCCATAGATTTTATTCAGTCATAAAGTTTAAATCATTCAGTGGTTGATCATTTTAAAAATATTCACAATGCCTACATGAAAATACACACACATTTTTTTTTTTTTTTTTTTTTTTAACCGTGGTTAACACATGCACCAAAAAGAGAGTTTTCTGCTCTATTACTGGATAGGAATAGAGCAGCGGACTTAGATTCTATGAGACTCTATGGGTGGCAAGATTGATTTTCAACCAGATATTTGCTGAGAGCTTTGCAGACATGCATCTGATTTCATCCCAGCAATGACAGCTGAGCCCTCAGATGGAAGGTGGAGCACAGATGGGAATGTTGGTGCACCTCAAACAAATGGGAGGAGGACGTAAAGCACAATGCAGGACATGCAGGAATTAAGTCTAAAGAGAGAATCATAATGTCATAATAGTATATGGTATGCGAGAAGTATTCCTCCAAATTGCCAGAGTGAACATTTCAGATTCAGGAACAGATTTCCTTTTCAATCCATGGTGTTGTAATATCAGCTCTCAGTGTTGAGGGAAAGCAGAGCAGTTTTGCAAGAAGGCAGCATAATGGCCAAAAAAACCCTCCATGTTAATCTTTAGAGGTTTAGGTGGTAAACTCTTGACTTAAAATCTTTTCATTCTGTGATTACATGTGTTAATCTTGAACTTTTGAATGGTTTCAGCCTGGAAATATTTTATCTTCAGGTATAATTAGCTGTTAGTCTCAAGTCTAAAGAATGTGTTAGAAAAACATTTGTAAAATTCATTTGTCTATCTTGCTGGACCTTGAAATATCCTTAACACTGTCCCTCTCAGGTTGGCTGGGGAACTTTTCTTTCCCTGGAAACTGCCAGCTAAGTTCTGAGATTCGCATGGAAACATGAAAAGAACCATCAAGATCCCAAGTCAGAACCAGGACTGATCTCTGTTTTAGATTCAGATGTGATAAATGTTTTTGTTTGTGTTGTATGCTTTGCTGTATTTATTTGATTTTTGAGTGATGGTCCTTTGCTTTCCTCTGCATCACTCAGGAATTCACTTTAAGAGCGAAGATGGTTTAAAATGATTCAAAGCTAAAGAATTCCTCTTTCATACAAATTTTGTTAGATTATGAAACATTCAACAGTACTGCATTTGTTTTTAACAGCAGTTGTTTTGTTCTGATCCCACAATCCTTGGCTTTTTGAATACTTGTCTTTCTTTGCCAGACACAACCCCATTATCAGAAACTTTCACATCATTTATATTTATTTCTGTCTTGAAAGAAAAGTTTTACTACAGTGTGGGCAAGGAATGACTCAAACTATGAACCAATTACTTGCCAACACAGAACAAAATAAACCAAGAATACAGAAGATAGAATCAGAAACGCTTTAAAACCACATCATTTCTGTTTTTTCTCTTTGAAATGACTCATTCTTTTAGCCTTCTTAGTCGTGATACCATAGAAACATAGAAAATGCACAAGAAAAAAGAGGACAAGGAATTAAATGAAAGAGCGAGGTGAAAAGGGAGAGAAATGTTTTATACAGTGCTGCTGGTATGCATATTTTTAGCCATCAATTTATTAGGAACCCTGAAAACAAGGACACACTCTGAAGTCTCTTCAATGGCTCTGTCTCTAACAAGATGCCAGGACAAAACTTGATACAAAATTAAACTGGGAGAATATTTTTTGTATATGCTCTTCAATAGGAAAGAACCAAACATAGCTTATCACAATGTGAGAAGAACTTTGTTAACAAAAAAATATTGTCACAACCAAACTGTCTTTGTTTGCTGACTGCTCTTCCGGTTCAGGAAGTCTTTTGGCACAATAGCAGCAAACTCAAAACTGGCAATGCAGAGCCAAACAAGCAAACAAAAGAGTCTCACAAAAGAGAGGTCATCAACAAGTAAGGGCAATTCCACACTGACCAAAGGACATTCATAGTCCTTTGCTACAAATATACCCACAGAATAGATGAGTCACAATTCACTGTTCATCCCCTCAAGAACAACATCACTTCATGCCCAAACAGGCAGCGTTGATGGCTTTAATGTGTTTTTGAAATGCCAAATGTTGTGCTTGATGATACAAAATAATTCTGAAATATCACATTTTAAAGACATTATTTACTTACGTAATGGTAAATGGCTTGTACTTGTATAGTGCTTTATCAAGTCCAGAGGACCCTGAAGTGCTTCACACTACATTCAGTCATTCCCCCATTCACGCACACACTCACATGCTGATGGTGGCAAGTTACTGGATTGTAGCCACAGCTGCCCTAGGGCAGTTTGACAAAGGCGAAGAACAAGCTACTACCACTGTTGTCACCATCGCCCATCACATAATCTTTCATGGTACTGATCAGTGGAAAGGTCAGCTAGGATGATGGTAAGTAACTCAGGTAAGTATTTCTGTTTGGGTTTGTGAAGGCTCAAAATTCTGAGAATTTCTCTGAGTGGGGCTTGAATTTTACAGATCCTTTCAGACAGAGATCTCCATTAGATAATTGAATTAAGGCCAGTAAGCAGCACAGCTGGGCAGTCCTGCCCTCAGGTAATCAGAAGTAGGAGAAGGAGGTGCTGATAGGAGAAAACAGAAAACTACCACCCTGGGACCCTGACACCAAGTACAAATAGAAAACAAAATTAACTTTTTTGTGGTTTTAATGATGTACTGTATATGCAATGAAAATTGCATGTAAGAAAGGTTAAAATAAAAGTTTCCAAGAGATATGATTTGACCAAAGTGGGATGACACATGACTTTTTCAGTCTCATCTGACAGCAATTGACTGTTATGGTTGCTAATAATGATCAATATAAAAGAAAGTCCAAAGAAACACTAAAGCTAACAACTGGTGAACACTGACCACAATAATTGTCTGTCAACATGGCTGCCACATGGCAAAAAAACACCAAAACAAAAACAAACGTTGAAAGGTCATAGACAACTCGACTTTTACAGCTGTGACTTATTACACTTTTCTAACCTCCTATAACGGCTATCTGTGCTCCACTGCCAAAGTTACTTATCTCTAAAGTTACTTTTGAATTATGTACTCCAACCAGTCTCAGCAGGCCATTTTTCTCACAATGATGGTCTCATCTACTTTTGCTCTTGTTGGAACTATTTAACATCTAATACTCCAGTAAGTTTAAATTTGTTTGCATATCCAGTAGTGCTGTTATTACTCAAAGGGTATTTGTCTTGCACTATAAAGAAAAAAGATTATTGCAGAAGGACAACTTTTATCCTGTGATGCAATATTTAAGTCTCCACTGAAGCAGACTAGAATGTGAGTCATGTACTATTCAAATCAACTGAGTATGTGTACAATAGGACATTTTGTTCTAAAACAAGATAACACTCCACCAAAACCATAAAAAGTGTCATATTTTGACAATTTATTTGATCAAAAAATATTTATCATTTTATACAATTATTTTCTATTCCAAAGAGGATGCAAAAGGTTTGTTGAATTGATGTTAAAGCCCATTTAGGTAAGATATATTATGCACGTGTGTTCTGGAACTTGAATTTTATATATATATATATATATATATATATATATATATATATATATATATATATATATATATATATATATATATATATATATATATATATATATATATATATATATGATGGCTGAGAAATATAAAGCAATTCAGAAGTTATAGAACATGTTTGGACTTTTTACACTCAAATTGAAAGTGTTTTCTATTTAGCAGAGTTAACATAGTGCTATTGTGCTTTTTAAAATCGCAACCACGGGAGAGAAAATTCTTTCATGGTATTTCTTTGATGACAATTTCCTTGAGGATCCTCTTAGCTTTTTGACGCTCCTTTGTTCTCAACACATAGCATTTACTGCCATCTTGTGGTAAGTTTTTATGTTGCATACTTTCACTAAGTCTTGCCTCTTTAGACATTAACTAACAAAAAAATCCTCTCACCACAAACGCTGGCAATTTAATTAAGATCCTGACTAATATTTATGGAGATATATAAATATTTGCTTGGAAATAATGTTTACCCCATTTTAGATAACTCCTCTTTGCCAAGAGCATCCTCACTTCATGCTAATGGAATTCAAAAGTGTCTGGTGCATATTTAATTAGGAGCCACTAAATTATTCACAACAATAAAAGGACAAAAGATTGCAAAATTTAGAGACTGACTTAAACTCTCAGTGGAATGTTTCATACGTGTAATCCTGCCGCTATCTTTTCACACTTTTTTAGAATGCTCAAATAGTTTTAAAGATCTCTGCTCAGAAAAAGAAATGTACTTATGGTACAAAGGAACACTTTTATTTACAAATGTTGTCCATAATTTATATTGTTGTCAGAAGATTTTGAAACCACTGAAAATGTTACATACTGCATGGAGTATTAAAAGGATGTAGTGATTTAGAAATGTTAATACAGTTTTCAGCTGAATAATATTTCATATTTTAAATTTTATTATTTTCTTTCTGAAATATGATTATTTTAAAGTTCATACCAACAAAATATTTCCCACTATAGACAAGATGCATTATTTGCTACTGTGCTGCATTTAATAATTTTTAGCTGCTTTTTGCATTCCCTTGTGTAATACAATTGAAAACCAGAAGTTTACATACCCCAAACAAAAAGACAAACACCTTTTTTCTCACTGTTTAAAGTTAAATCTGACCAAACTTCGCTTGTTTTTGTCAGTTAGAATTACCAAAATTACTTGTGTTTGCTAAATATCGCAATGTTAAAGGAAAGAATATGTCATAGATTTATTTATCAGTGCTTCCAATAATCACAAGATTACTTACATTTCCTCAGTATTTGGTAGCATTGCATTTGAACTGTAAGACTTGGGTCAAACATTTTGGGTTTCCTTCCACAAAATTCTCACAATAGTTTATTGATGTTCTGGCCTGTTCCTCCCAACAGAACTGGCCGTAACTGAGTCAGGTTTGTAGGCCGTATTTCTCAGACACATCTTTTCAGATCTGCCCACAAATTCTTTGTGGGTTGATGTCAGGGCCCAGTCATGGCCTGACAATTTCTTCAACTGTGACAATAGTCAGTATGGCCAAACAGTTCTACTTTAGTGTCATTAGACAACATGTGTCTCAAAAAATGAAGGATTTGTTCCTGTGTGCATTTGAAAACTGCAAGCTGACTGTCTGTGTATCTTTCTTTCTTCAGCCAGCATCTTCACAAGCTCATTGACTTTTGTCCTGGGGTCAATTTGCACATTTTGAACCAAAATACGTCCATATTTGGGACAAAGAAACTGTTTCCATCCAGAGTGGTATGATGGTTAGACATTCTCATCATGTCTATGATTGATATACTTGTTTGAACAGATGAATGTGGCACCTTCAAGCATTTGGAAATTGTTCCCAAGGATGAACCAGACTGGTGCAGCTCCACAATTCTCCTCCTGATATCTTAATTGATTTTTTTTTTTTGACTTTCCCATCATGTCAAACAAGAAAACGTGTTTGAAGTGTGGCCTTAAATTACATCCACAGGTGTGGATGGAGTTAACTCAAATGTGTCAGATAACCTATCAGAAGTTTCCAAAGTTGTGACATCATCATCTGAGCTTCGCATCATTGTTTAACGAGATAGTAATCATTCTGTATGTAAACTCTTGATTTTGAAGACATTGAAATAAATCTAATTCTTTCTGTCTTTATTGTGGCATTTAGCAAATAAAAACAAGTTTGGTAATTCTGACCAAAACCAAGAGAAGTCTGGTCTGATTAATAGTTTTTCTCAGTCACTTTGGTGCATTTCTCAGAACAGAATTGAAATTCACAAAACTGTTCAATTTTCAAATCATTGTGCCACTTGTGCTCATCAAAAAAGCTATTTCTGATTTCTTTGAGCAAGTTGCAAATGCTTTTGTACATCATGCAAGTGATTTTGTGCAATTATCAGCTTTTTCCTACATTTGCAATTGCTTTTGTCATGTTGATCAAAATTAATTATATGGGTCTCTGTTGAATAGTCTCAACCTCCACAACATTTAAGCATAAGTTCATCGTATAAATCTTTACATGCAAAATGCCTGAACAGGTTCTTATAATATATCAAGCATATTTCTTTTTTCTAAATCTGTCCTGAACTGATAAATTGCTCCCAGGTGAATCCTGAGTTTCTCTAGCGTAGGTAAATATGTGAAGAATTAGAACAACAGATGATCAACCAGTTTTCTGAAGTAGCTCAACAGTAGCATGAATAATCAACTGGCAAAAATATAACGTACACAGCTGGAACACACCAAAGTATTACATTTCTGACAATTGAAGGACAAGGATTTGGACAGGGTCAACAGCCAAAGACAAAAAGAGGAAAAGGAGTGAGGCTGTGTGGCAGAGGAGTTATGAGCCAAAACAGAGGAAGAGGCAGAAGAGACGAGGACATCTGCCAGTTTCCAACACTCCAACATCATCAGGCAAAGGTTTGTGGCCCACAACAGGATGCTGATTGAGTTCCCCTCTACTTACTCCTCACTCCTAAAAGATTCTTTCCACACAGCATCGCCAGATTGTCGTCGATGTGGATGAGAGTTTGTGGCCCAACAGACATGAACATGAGGAGATGTAAGAAAACTGCACTGTAATTCCTACAGCACTGCATGTGCAATTTTCCTTAAGGAGAGTGTCTTGTTTCCATTTCTACATTTTTTGTGTGTGCTCTCCAGTGCTGTATTTTCCTTTCTGTATCATAATGACACTGTCTGTCAAATCACAGTAAAAACATAAATGTGAATCTTGACAAGTCTCTTGCCATTGATCTTCCACAATTACACTTTACAGTACTTATCATCAAAACTTTAGCCATAGTTTACAACAGAGCATCCCTTCAGAGTATACTGCTATATTGGCAACATGACTAATCAATTTGACATCTTATCTGAACACACTGAAACAAGGACTTGTCATTCTGAGGCACTGACATGTTCATTGCGACAGATGTTTAATTTTGAGAGATGAACTAAGGATTCTGAGAAAGAAACTGGATTTTACAGGTAATCCATGGTGTTTTGCTGTTTGTACAAATTGTTTTGAGAAATACACTTAATGTTTTGCAAATGTCAAAAATGATTTGAGAATCGCACCAAAGCAACTGAGAAAAACTGTAATATCAGACGGTGAGAAAAAAAGTCTGTGTCTTTATTTGTTGTTTGTAAACTTCTGGTTTCAACTGTACAGTCTTTTGTATTATATACTTATGTTTATTATGATACCCCACCAGAGGGCCCAAATAATACTTACTACAGTTATATTAGACAGATAGATAGATAGATAGATAGATAGATAGATAGATAGATAGATAGATAGATAGATAGATAGATAGATAGATAGTCTAATTTTGTCATCATCTTCTTTTGAACAGGTCTCACAAAATCAAAATAGTCTAAATTAGTCTTCACGAACCTCTTCCACTTAAATAACTGTTCAGTATTCATTCAGCAGGCAGGATTTTTGTATCTTAACATTTGTGAAACAACTTTGAATCTTAATGTCCCCTGTATCATTTTAAAAAATGTGTTACAAATATAAATTCCATCCATAAATGACTTTTTAAATCTTACATCTTCCTCCGCTTAATCAAAGTGTAGACATCTTTTGTTAGTTTTCATCATTTGAAGATAATAAAGGTGAATTTACATCCACCGTTCCCATTTTGACACCCCTGGTAAAGATGTAAAGCTTAAAATAAATCCAGCTTTTATTGTAGTAGCAGGACTGTATACTGAAATAGTTTACCCCACTGGGCCTGGGGTAAACATTGGTCATCATACACTCTTATGTGCCATAGTATTCTGGTATTTTTAGCTTTTCAATTATTGGTTTTAATGTTCTTGATCCCATTTCCCAACTCATGAAAAAAAACAACAACAAAAAACATAGATCTGCTTTAACTGTACAGTTTGTTCTCTTGCCTTTCCTATTTTAAGGAGTAGCAAAAAAGAAATGTGTCTTTGTGACATTTATAAGCCAGAGATGCATGAATTTGTGGGTTACATATAAAAAAAATCCCAGAAACTCTGACCATTCTAGAGGAGGAAACATTTAAAAAATTTTCAGACAACTTTTATAGGACATATAAGGAAGTGCCACCAACTATGGCACATAATATATTTGTTAAATAATAGTTTTTCCTCCTCTTTGATAAATTCAATCCAAGGTTAGATTTAAAAAAACAAAACCAGCATGAGAATATGCTAGTATTTAATAAATGTATTTATCAGAGGAACCAATAATTGTGAAGGGTGCTGTATATTATTGGGCAGGGTTATAAACTTATTAGGTTACCCTTCTTTTCATTTCACTTGCTCAGAATAAACAGAAGTGAGCAATTTCGAAGTAGTTCTACTTCTTTATTCCATACTTCATGTCAAGATAAGTTTTTCATATGAAGTTATGCAACATAACAAGAGAACATGTTTATAGAATGAAGAATGGGGGGAAACTGTGGCTCAAAATAAAGGGTTTCTCTCATAATCTTCTTTACAAAGTCATCTTACAGCAAACAAAAACAAGAATATCTCAGGTGTAACAGCAGAGTAGGATAAATCAAAGCTCGTCACTAAATTTAAGTCTAACTGTGAGAAAAGAAGAAGAATGATGTTTGCACACAAATACTCCTGAGATTTTCTGTGAGACAGAGTCATCACTGTAATACAGAGATCAGTGACACTTTTCTCTTTGTGGTTAAGTCATAACTAAACTAACTAAAACCAATAACATTAATGTTTTTAATCTTCTGATGCAGTGGTGAAAGATTTGAAGCAACATGTGACCCCGAAGACATGAAGACGTACCAAATGAAACTGTAACAAGAATGAAAGTCATGACTGAATGTTTTCTGACACAGAATGAGTTCCCAGTTAAAGTTATGCTCCTAAAAGACACTTACAGGCCACGAAAATGACTTTCTTTAGCAACAGAAAACTTTGGTGATGAAGAAACAGCTTGAATTACCTGAACACTTCATTTCAATATTGCTTTAACAAAAATAATCATATGCTTTACAATATTCACCAACAACACAACATTTGACTCATTCACATGTATGAAAAACTGACAAGTTGGTGAACAAATATTTACGTATAGAGAGGAGCTGCAGTGATTGCACTCAGGTGGCCTGCTGTCAGATTTTTTTTTTACTAAACAACAAAGACAGATACTTCAGGGCTGGTACTATTACAGTTTACATTTACCAACACTACCTCCTCATCTTAATTTTATACACATAAACAACAGTGACATTGTTTAGCGGGTGGAGAGTTATATGTCTTCCTTTAAAAACTTTCTCTCTTGTGATCAATTATCAGTTTTTTTTTCCAGCACAGATCCTGGATTTGGGGTTTTGGACCAGAAAGACGTTTCCATCTGTTATGGAGATCTGTTCATCCAATGACTGCATGCTAAACAAGTCTCTTTGTTCTTCGCCAAAGCCAAAGTCCCAGTTGACGCATCACTCACAACAGTCATCCATAATCTGTCTTTATTTATCTGCCAAAGTATGATGAAAAAATCTGTTATCCTAACTTAACCCACAAATAGTTTCCTCATGCTGCTGATTCAACTCTTCCCCAACAACAAAGAGGACAGTCGCTGTGTTAAGCTCTGAAGTCCTCCGCATCCTTAATGTCCATTGGCCTCAGGGGCTGAGGCAGGGGTGGAGGGAGTGGAGGAGCGAGAAGCAACCGAGGCCTTCTCGCCACCTGGACTGGAGGCCGAAGGCATGCTGTCAGGAGCTTTAACCCCAGCTACACTGACAGGAGACATCCCAGCTGCAGTTGCTGCGGTCACGGCAGATACCCTGTTCGCAGTGATGGCAGAGACTGGTTTAGGTTGAGCTTGAAGTCCGGGGCTGCAGATGAGGTGATGCCTTTCCCAGTCTTTGTGCTGGCAGAAGGACCCACAGTAACGAGCTGCGTTGCAGCCGCTGCACGTCTCGCTAGCTTTACGGCCACAATTCCAGCAACACTAAAAATCAAAAAAGAAACAAAACAGGTTGTTAAGATATCCAATTTGGATTTCAGTTTCATTTTTTTTCCTCACTAAGCGTTTTATGACACTTTGTGGGTAGAAGAAACAAACACAACCTCGATAATCAGTTCATTGGCTGTCTGGTTTTTGAAGGAGATTTTGCACTCAGACTTATTTTCTCACATAAGAAAAAAATCTAAGGAAAAGTAGCAAATAAAAGGGCTCAAAATCATATTTGAATAATATTGTTTCCTAAATTGGCCTTGTCCTGATCATCAACATTTAGCTCATCAGCCATTACCTTGGAAGGATTACAGAGTCACCTACCAACTCTCTCACTTTTTCATAAAAGTTCACATTTGGATGCACATATTTCACCCCTCTTCATTATACAAGACAGCCCCTTATTTAAAGGTTAGTATTTGAGTATTTAGTACACTTTTTTATTAAGATTCTCACAATCACTTTGTTCAGGGTGAACATACAAAAAGTTAGCAGGCTTGGAACAAAAAAAAAAACAAAAAACACTAACCTCCCATCTCATGATTAGTTAGGTAAATCTGCCTTCCGAAAGATAAATTATGAATTTACAAGCTGCATTTATCCATTTAGACGTTCAGTATATATACTTAGATTTAAAATTTAAACACCTGTCAGATTTAGATTTTAAGTAATTTTTTAAATTGAACAACATGCTTGTTTTAACAGGAAGTAAAATTAACATTTATGAGTTCCCCTCCCAGACGTGGATGGGGGATCAAGATTACAGTGATGGCAAGGAGACATTCCAACCTCAAAACTTGGAGCTCATCACCAAATATAAATCAGCAAACCATCAAAAATACCAGTGGAGACATGCTAAAAGCTGGTCCGCAATCATAAAAAATGTTTGACTGCTGTAATACCCTTGATGCTTAACTTTAAATGTAAATCTCCCAGGAACGTGAATAATTTTGGACCGTATATTGGGCACCTTTAAGATTCATTTACTCATATTTGCTGCTAAAAACTTTCACTTTACTCAGTTAATTTGAAGAAAAATATCTACCTGCTTTGATGATAAATGTAACAATATTTGTTTTAGCTGATTCATCCCAAAATGTGAGCACTGTTTTTGTACTGTACACATTTTATTGCTGATAACATTCACAGTAGTGAATATTTAAAACTGCAATGCTGTGGGAACAACCTCTCACGCAGAATAACTTAAATATTTTAATGTTTCCAAAGTTTGATCTCTGCTCACCTCACTCGAATCCTCCTGTTCATTGATGACCATTATGGCATCTTCTTGAGCCTTCCTCTTCGCCTCAGCCAGAGTCTTCTCCATTTTTGCTCTCTCTGCAGCGATCATCTCAAAAGCTTTCTGCTCTGCCTCTGCCACTGCTTTCTGAACCTCGTCCATGGCCTGACGTTTCACTTCGTTCACTGCCTCTTCTGTATATGGAGGACAAGTTTTTAAGGCTCACTTCCCTTTGTCAGCTCAGCCTACAGTAGTTTAATAGGTATTTAAAAATATCATCTCAAAAGCAGTTATCTTTGTCTGTAAAAGGGCCTGAAAAATTTCTGTGAGTGAAATTTTTACCAGCTTTCCTCCAGATTTCGTCGGTAACATATGCTGAACCTGGCCGTGGACCAAAGTCCCGCTGGGAGTCTATGGGAAAGGTAGAAAAAGAGTGGATAAGCACCTGTCAGAATTAAAAAAAACACATTCACTTTTTAAAATAATAATAACCTGACTGACTGACAGCACAGTCAATATTTAATGTGTATAGAAAGAGAATCCTCACAGCTATACACTGACGGTTTCTTTTTCATCAAGTTGTTAATTTAGTCACTGATTCAAACATGTCTGCATATTTAAGACACAGCCAACATAATTGTTGGTTGTCAGATTCTTGGACTGATCCGGGATCTGACAGCTTTAGAAAGGAATGTGTTTGGCTTGGAGGAAAAAGCAGACCAACAAGCTGTGTCAATATTCAGACTGTTCCCTCAAATTTCCCTCCCTGAATCTCAACACACTTCTGTCTCTCCAGCTCTGCTGACTGGCGGATTTCCTCTTCCCCTCATTTCTCCCGTCACTTTTCCCCTTACTTCTTTCTTCTCTTTCCTTTCATTTCCATCCCCTCTCTTCTAACAAGCCTTCATACACCCCTTCTACCGTGGCCCAGGCCCAGGCAAGCAGGTGGGCTTTCCGGCTGTGGGCCCAGATGGCGCACTGGCGAGTCAGCCAGCTCTAGGTCTCTGCGCCTGCAGGACGGCAGGATGGCCCTTCTGTGGCCGATATGGCCGAGGCCAGTACTGGCACCTGTTTGTGACTATGGAGCAGCAGGGGGATGGCAAGGCTGGCACACAGAGAGAACACTGCCAGTACACAGCAGACTAGGGGACTAACTGTGGAAGGACTCACATTGACGTCTGAATTCATGGGTGCAACTCTATCAATGGCCACTAGATGACGTAAAGAGCATGATGCAGAAATTAGTTTGTCATAGTCGTTTGACGTTATCTCTAATTTTGGATATCAAAATGAGAAAGTATCATAAATTTCTGAAAACATTTGGAAGAAGTTTGTAACCATTTTTAAAAGAATTTTCATCATTTTGTCACTTTAATTTTTTAAGGCTCAAAACGGACTCATTTATTTTTTTACAGGTATTCTTTACTTGTCATTGACTTAAGTCACCAGCAATTTTGAGTATAAGTCAATATACAATACACGAAGAAGAGCCAAACACTCAAAACTAAAACTTGCAGCAAACAAATAGCAGCTTTTAAAATTTCATATTTACACAATTTTCTGGGCAAAATCTCAAAACAGAGAAAATTCATGTGCACGAATAAATAAAAGTAAAAGTATAAAAGTTCAGAGACAGATTTATTTTATCACTTAAGGAATGGAAAAATTCTTGGAAAATAACAGTAGGCAACAATCATGAAAAGACAACAAATGACTCATACAGTCAAAGTTGATCTGAAATTATAGTACACAGAGGAGCTCACCCGACTCTGCAGAGAGGGGGCTGTGTGTTTTGGAAAATGGAGTGGAGCCCGAGCCTCCTTTACGAGGGTCTTCCTGCTCGCTTGAACGTCGTCTCCAGTAGTTCAGTTCCTCTCGATCTGACTCCTGGCAGCGTCTGAGCACGCTTACTGATCTCCGTGTTTTTTCCACCATATCCACGATACAGTTCAGCACCTAGATAGTGAAGAAGATTGATTATGGTAAAACTTAAATAAAAAGGAAAAAGAAGTTTCCTCTGATTAACTGTCACTCTTAGTTACCAAGCAGAGATTAGTGATTTTCACTGAAACAGCACTTTATTAGTTCTTGCAAGAATGAGAAGAGCATGCAGGAATATGTGACAAGTTCAGTGTCTGTTCAGTCTGCCTGTTTTAATGAGACAGAGAGTCACTAGCTACTTATACAAGTCTTATCACTGAGATTTCTCACAGGAGGTCTGGGAACCAACATTTCTGGCTAAGCATTGTAACTCTTCATTGGGATGACCTAACTTTGAACGTATAGGAGAGCTCCATCCTTATCTTATGTGGTTTCTCCTGACATCTGTGAACCCTCCCTAAGTTCCAGCAGGGTTAAAATACAATGAGTCTCACATGAATCTAACTACTGCTGAAAAAGAAAGTGATTTTTTTTCCTCTGGGTTACACAAACAATTATAAAGAAGCTATTTTCCAAAATTCCACTGACAAAGATACATAACTTAAGAATGTTATGCGTTGACATTGACTCCTTTCCACCTGTTTAACCAATATATATAAACAACTTGTTAGCATTGAAGTTTTGTAAACTTCATGTTTCTTTCCTACTATATATGTACGGTATGTAGTTTATCCACATTGTTTAAGAAATGTACAAACATAATGAGAAGAATCTGTCAATGCTAAAAAAAATATATATATAGTTATTTCTATAGTGCAACATGTATGTTGTATTCCTGGTAGACCATTTATTTCAATTGCAATAGGTTATTTGGTCTGCAGTCAAGTGATTAAACAGCAGTTGGAATGTTTTTGTTATTATTATGTTGTTTTTCTGGCTTGCTCTTAAATGATGGATGCTAAAGGTGTTTTAAAAGTCTCAGTGTAAAAAGACAGAAACAGAGAAATCTTTTTTATGAACTAGCCTAACTGTTATCAGGACAACATGCTAATGACAATGCATTACTTTGCATTTTGCACTTCCAAGCATTGTAGCAATGTGTCCATTAAATGATAAGGTAATGTATTGAAGATTTAATGTGATAAAAATATAATTGGTACAAATAAACACCTTTTTTACTGCAGTGTTATTAGACAAGACAGTCCTTTACTTCAACTGTTCCTGTTGTGCTACTGCTTCAAAATGTCTTTCACTGTGGTGGTCCTTGAAAACATTAGGTTTAAGAAGTACTAAAGGATTGCTGGCTTATGAACAAACACCTTAAGACGATTAAAAAATATTATTCATTAGCCCTTGCTAAAAAATAAATTTACACCTAATGTAGCAGTTATGTCTATCAGGAAGTGTCACAATAATTTATTTTTACTGTCAAGGCAGTGAAAACTGAAACATTTTTTCTTAGGACCTTAGTAAAACAAATTACATTCCTTCTATATCACAAACCATTAGCAGCAGTCATGCCTGCCTGCAGACTTACATGATCCAGATGCCTCCATTCATCAGCCCACTCTCTGTCTGTCAGTCTGTGGTCCACCGGCTCCTCACGATAGCCTCCGTTAGTGCCTGATTAGGACGCACACAAGACAGATAGTGGTCTGATGTGATTAACATTCCTTTGAATGAAGGATTAGTCACAAGTGACAATGAGTGAGTGAGAGACATGAGGGATCACAAAAATTGTGAACTTTTAGATTGTTCATTCATCATGAATACATTGTCAGAGTGAAAAATATCCCAACTGTACTCAAAAACCAAAATAAGTTAAAAATCAAAGGGGAAGCTCATACAAAATCAAGTTTGACAGCAGGGATGTGAGGTTACTGCTTTGAGAAATAAGACAAGAAAAAAGGCATGGGACTGTGCAGTAGAGGTGGAGTGAAAGGGAAAACCTATGATGCAAAACAGACCCTTAGCATGCAGAGCCTGCACACATCTGGAAGTCAGCTGTCAACCACACACACAAACAGACACACACAGTACTCCCACAGCACCTCCCCTTCTGTAGCTCACGGCATTCCAACAGGGAGACACTCAGGCTGAGTGGAGTGGCTCCACTCCTAAACACAACCAGCCGCTCTGACACTCACTGTGGATCCCTGCGCCCCACATACACACAGTTATGTGATTCCCATTGTTGCTCGACTTAGGCAATATCTAATTATACACTAAAAAGAAATAACAGTTTGCACACATGGGGTAGAGCTCATGCAGAAGCCAAAAAATATCTTGAACCCATGTCCACAAACACAGAAACTGCATTAACACACATATGCACAGCATACAAAGATGGAAACCACCATCTTTTCAGTCTGACTTTTAAGAAAAGGGCAACAAGAAGAATGATGAGCACACAGTCCTCACACAAAAGTGTGCTCTTGCCTTCCCAAAAATCTTTCCAACTTCTGGATCTCATCAGCGTTCATCAGTTCAAAGCTACGACTGGGGGGGAATGATGTGTTTATCCTTGTGTGTGTGTGCTTGTGAGTTAAGTGGCGGCAGGCGGGTGGGAGGCTGTCTTACAGACTAAAGGCCTCGTAAACACGGCACCTCTACCCTGAACACATCTAGGTGTGCATGTGCACTTGTACATACATGAGTGTGTGCGTGTGTGTGTGAGTGTGTGCAAGTGCGTGCATGAGTGTGTGAGCTACTGCTGTTTCCACTAAGTGCTGACAAGCTCCAAATGGAGGGGCAGATCCACACCAGACTATAACCAAACTCCCCCTGCCTGGACAGTACAGCTTTGTTTATACACATATCTGGACTCCAGAGATATACCAAGATTTTAAACAAACACACAGACCACCCATTATTGCGTACAGATTAGAATATGATATGCATGTGTGTCTGTGTTAGTGGTGAATTTCAGAATGCATGTTTAGCTACTTGCAGGAGCTAAACAGAAGGAAGGAGGACTGTTTCCTACATTTTCCTGATAATAGAAAAGTGATTAGAACAAATATGTATGCTTCCATGACTTTTTAACAGATTTAAGGAAGCAGTTTGTGAGGGTAGTACACATTTGTAGAAAAGTTTGACAAAATATTTTGTTTTAATATATTTGCTACAACAATTAGAACTATGACAATGTGAAAGTATCATTTTGAGCAGTTATCTTTGTGCTTAAGTAAATGATCGTCCAATTTAAAGGCATGTAAAGTATGGATCAAATGTGACAAAAAGGAATGTGCACTTATCAAAAACAACTGTCAAGTGTTCTTGTGTTTTCAGTGACTTCTTGGTTGTTTGCTTCATAATTTGAACAGAAATATTATCATTCAGTTGCTGCAACTTTTGGGCTTGTTTGGGCTGAGCTGCTGTTGATTTTTTTATCCAAATAGATATCTATATAACCAGATATATGGTTGCTTTAACAAAGCTTAAAATTACATAGTTTGATCTGCAGTATCAGAGTCTGTCTCCACCGATCCTCATAAACATATAAGACAGTTGTTGAGACAAGGGAAACTACCGTAAAGAGTCAGGTAAAGCACTTCAAGCTGACACATTTTAAAAGCTGTGTGAAGCAGACACACCCTGTACCTGTAATGCACTCAAGGAGAAATGTTTCAAGATACAGGGACAACTCGTATCTTACAACCAACAATTTAAACGTATCATGTCTGTCACTTACCAGGGAGTCTGGGCCTGTCCTTAAGCTCACGGATCTCCAGCACACGTTGGCTGTGTTCTCGGTGTAAGAGGTGTGGAGCTGTTATGTCATCCAGAGCATAGTGTTGCAAGGGTGGAGGAGTTGGGTGAAGCTGGGCAGTGAGGGGCAGTGGGTGGGCAGGGCTGTGTCGTGGAGCGGGGCTGATGGTGCAAATCCGTTTTGCTGCAGGCTCCATTGCTACTGGAGGACGTTCATGGAAGCCGTTCTCCTTTACTCTAAACACAAGAAAGTGGTTTTTAGTTAAACATGTCTTTGTTCAAACTTATTGTAGGTTGTACTTCATTTTAGATGAATGCATAATAATATTATCTAACCTGCTGGGGCTGTGTCGTTTGGTCCCTGCCTCAGGAGGTTCCATCAGCAACTCAGAGGAGTCTGGAGAGGAAGTCATGGTGGTGCTTAGCAGGAGGTGCTCATGCTGGGACAAATACTGAGCTGGGGTCTGCTTGGCTGCTCGTGCACAGTGGAGCAGCTCCCTCTGTAGCAGGGGAAGGTTTGCCTATAAAATAAGCAACAATATTGTCCCAAATGACTCCACCGGTCTTGACAGTAATACAGTTAAGCCCAGATTAATGGCAATCACATCTACTCCAATGTAAAGTTACATATGATGAAAATATTGTGTCACCAAAAAAGTCAGATGTAACACAGTGTAAAGGACAGCAGAACAGCGTCATACAGGGTTTGTTTAATAGAGACTCTGCAGAAGAATTGGGATTAGTACTGATTTATGAGGTGAATAAAAACAGCAAAATAACTGGATATACAATACAATGCATTAGTTTACAGAACAAGATAACATGAATCTGGCCAAGGAGTTCCCGTAAAGATCTGGCACTGGAGGAAGCAAAAACAGGGAGCTTGACTTCTTGAGGTTTGGCTGTATAGCTGGCTTTGGGTGTTGTTCTGTGGCTGCCTCCATAGTGGCTGTGGCTTTCCTAATTCAAATAAAAAAATCGCTGCACTACCACTGATGATGATTGCTAACCTCCCACGCAGCAGGAGGGATAAGCACACTTAGTCTGTGTTGGTTACAGTAAAAGTATGTATGATGGTACCAAGACTTCAAAACATTTCAAAACAAATGATGCACAAGCTCCAGTTCTTTGTCCTCCCTTGCACTGTCCATTTTTACATCCACATGTACATATTTATCCGTGTCTGTCTGTTGAATCTTTCCATCTTGCTTTTGTTCCCTGTATTTCCCTAATTGGGAACAGACTCCAGTGTGTTTGCAATTACACCACTTCCTCACCCCCACTGCTCCCTCTTCTTGAGCAACCAAATAAATAACCATTGCCTTCTCATTTTATGACTGACCTCATCCTATCACAGAGCACTCCCAAATGGTATTTAAAGTCTTTTTTAAACAGCCCCCCTTTCCCTTTGAATATGACATTTTCTTTTATGGCTCTGTAAGATGAAGTTTGCAGGATCTCCTGCACCCCAAACCTAAAAGATGCTCCTCAAAACCCCTGTGCCCATCTATCAGGCTTTTCTACATCCCTTCTTTCCCTAGGGCCCCCAGCATGTGCTGCTTGTAGGGGCTCTCTGAGGTTCAGTGAGGCGGATGCTAGTTTGGCGGTGCCTTGAAAGCTGAATGCTCTTTTAAAAAGGGACAGCAGCTCCATATGGCACAGTGTAGACCATAAAAAGAGATGGGAACACTTTAAAGGCATGTTTCACACTTCCAAATTCCCACTTTTCCCTGTGTCCTCCTGAGCCGCCTCTTTCTCTTTTCTTTGCTTACAGAATTTACCCCATCAGTCCCATCTCTTTCATACCTCTCAAGGAGTTGGAATAATTTAATAATGGAATAATTTAGTGGGAGACAACTCCTTTGTAATAAATTAGTAGACAGTGAACAGAGAATTCTCCTCTAAGGAAGACAGATGGAGGGGCTCCAAAGGTAAGTCAGAAACGAGCGAGGAAAAAAAGAGATTTCGAGTGTTTAAAGAGCAGCGCTACAACTGACTGAAGATTTATGGGCTGCTTTGCTGAGGGAAGCTCTTAAAAGGTATACTGTTGCAAACTCACTAGGTACAAAGAGCCTCAAGAGGCTGTTTAACAAGAACTCATCTGCTACTTGTCAAGTCAAAGGAGAAGCCCTGATTGGTTTGCTTTAAACCATTAACAAGGAAATATATGCAGTCATCAATACTACACAAAATGGTGGTTATTGATTCTTGCACTCTGTCCTGCAAAGTTATTTTTCTCATGTATTGTTCAGGTCAACTTAAATTGGGATTTTCTGTGGTAGTTAATTTGACAGGATGGAGTAAAGTAGCCTGGCTGTACGTTACTTAACTGGAAAAGACAATAAAGCTGCTGCCTGAAACCAAAACCTGGAAGTAATCCAAAATAAAAGTCAGGAGGGGGAAGGTATGTTTACCTTGAGAAAAGGAATAACAAAGGGCCGCAAAGGGAAGTTGGTGGCCTCCTGAAGCCGGGAGTGAAACTCCTCAATGGTAACCGTTGAGTTCTAGGAGAAAGGCAAAGTGAAGTGTATGAAAACACTGAACAGATTAATTTCTACAAAATACAACCCCCCCCCCCTCCTCTTCAACATCAAAGGATTTACCACAAGGGCCAAAACTAGGCTTCTGACGCTGTCTCCAATCTCGGGAGAAATGTCGTTGCCAAACTGCTGCAGCGTGGTCAGGAAACGTTTCAGCTTGCTCAGCTGGCGAGCCCCACAGGTGGCCGGCAGCTGTTGATTAGCCAGCGATGAAGATGAAGATGAGGATGGTCCATTGCTGTAACGCTGTGGCGGTGAGGGCACAGCGTTCAGCGTTGGTGGGGAATGATGATTGCCATTGGTCACTGGTGAGGAGAGGTGAAGTAAAAATAAGCACTAATAAGTGGTTCCAGATGCTCTCAACTTTGTGTGACTAAACTTTCATTGTAAGTCTGAGCTGGCAGTTTTACCTTAAGAATATAAATAAGATTTGAGGGGGAAATGACAAGACAAGCTGAAGTGATAACTGACTAAAAATTCATAGAGATTTTGGAAGTTTTCTTACATGCTGTGGTGGAAAAAGAGGCCGGACGAGGGCCACTGGGGTTGACAGAAGGCAGGGGTGGCATTGTGGAGCTGGCACTGCTACTGGGGGCTGATCTGGAATGAGTCTTAGCATCCACAGGCGAACCGGGCATGGCAGGGCTCTTCTTCTCTCTACTGTCTGAAGAACAACAAGAGGTCACTTGTGGGTCAAAGCCTAATTAAAAAATGTCCTCTTGAATCAAGACAGTTTTTACAACAAACATCAGACTCCAGATATCTAAAATTAACTTTTAATGCCAGTAGATAAAAAGATGTGGTGTACATAGTTGAATGTTGAACAATCAGGAAACTTAGTGACTCGGTGAACAGCTCAAAGACATGAAAACAAACAAGAAAATGAAAAGACTAGTTTAGCTACTAGCTCACAATTTTAAATTAATGCAAAAGGTTCAAGTCTTTAGCTGCAGAAGAACCCCCCCCATACACACACCACATAAACCCACTTCATATCATGCAACACATACTGCCAGAGCACCAACCACCCTGCCCCCATCAAAGAACCAGATGTCTAAAGTTTAGCCCCTTACTCTCACCCATTCAGATCAATAGCAGAAGAAATGCTGAAGAAGTCCATTGTGTGGGAATAGAATGCCCCATCATTGAGATCCCCACCAAACAGTGTGTGTGGGGGGGGGTTAAAGAAAGAATCCAGAGACGTGGAATGAAAGGGACGGAGCCATTTCACGCTTTACTAACAAGATCGGCAAAGCTTTTGAATGTTAAACCCAACTTTTCAATATGCTATTGACTGTGAATGAGACCACCAGATAAGGGGTTTGGAGAGAGTGTAACGGGGGGTGTGGTTGTGGGGGACGTGGGATCAGAAGCTGTCTTTGTCTCCAGGAGATCCATGAAGCCTGGGTCCTGTCTCCCTTTAGAGTGGATCAGACTTTTCTAACTGCTTCAAGAATTGACGATTAATAGACAAGCAGGGTTTCATGGGTCACAGGTCAGGAGAGAGCAGCTTTTAAAAAGTGGTTTCATGGTTTTAGGGCTTCAGCTTCAATAGGGCTCTTTATATCTTTTTCACAGCTATGAACTCTTGAAAGCCTTGAGCTATAGCTTCCCAGTTTATAAAGGGTTAAATTGGAAGGGGCGTATCTGTCAAACGCGAACTCTAAAAGCCTATAAATAAATATCATCTTTTGGCATAAAAACATGTAAAATTACTAATTAAAAGGATAAATGAAATTTCAAAATGAGAAAGTCTGAACACAATAACGTGCAACCTTGCTAAATTCTCAACATTACTCTTAGCCCTGTTTGCCTTTTTGTGTCCTGTCTGCAAACTCTCTGACAGTCTGGCTCTGCAACTCATTATACAGCTTTGACTGTTCATCCTTCGTTTTCCAATCCTCCTCAACCTCTTTTTCCCCTCCATCATTCTCGTTCTCTCAGCTCAGCCCTCTGGCCTGCCTGCCATCGCTCCACCTGTTCACCGACACAGGGGGCAGGAAGGAGGGATCTACGCAGACATTTGGATTTCCATACCCACCACACATGCGGTTTGCCAGCACACCGCAGGAAGCAGCCTGCGGCAAGCAAGCATGCGCGCACGCACACACGGTTCCAAAGCCCTGCACACTCTGTCCGTATGGCCAGGAAATTAGACTGACATCTCAATAACAGAATCAACGGGGCATATGGCCTTAATGTCAACATTGTTAACATGTAAACAATTTTCTACAACACATACATGCCCAAGAGCTAGGATTTTGGCTCTTAGTTTAAACTAAAATGTATTCATAAGATCTTTTTTGAAACATTTACACACTGTTTAAAAAAATCCATTAATTTTATATTAAAAATTAATATTCTTAAAAAAGGCTAACAGCTTTTGACTGACATGCCCGCATAATGCCAAAGAAAATAAACACAACAATGACTTATCTCATGACCTATTTTTAAGGGGGGTAGAAAATGAGGTTGCAGCTGTGTTCATGCAATCTTAAGAGATGGTAGAGTCTGTCGTGAGCTGTGCCAGAAGTAATGGCCTAAACAGGAGACATCAGGTGTGTGTGCATGTATTGCTGACAGCCCACAGAGAATTGCCTCTGCTTGTCAATTAGACAACGCACATAGCTGGATGACTTCATCTGGATTGCAAGCACCTGAGGTCTGTCGTATATGGATGCAGGACTTTCAGAGGGTAGGCAGCTGTCACCGTAGCCACAAAACACACAAGTGCCGAGTGCATAAAGTGGTCTAATGTTAACTCAGGTGAATATTGGCTCAAAGGAGGATGTGGGGTGTTTGGTCTAAATGCCACCTGTCATCCTTGCTCTAATGGAACAAAAGAAAGGTACACAAAGCTCCTAAACACACATGGACAGGGCCATAATAAAATGTATTTTGAAAAAATGGGGACATATTTTGAGGTGATTTCACAGCATATAAAACTGACACTTAGATTTGTGGCTATCATATATGAACGATTTTTCACTTTCTCCCACCACTGTTTGCTGGTCCCATCTCTTATGTCTTCTTGGAGATAGATATACATGATAAATACAAATTATATTTCCTTTCTATATC
Source organism: Anableps anableps (assembly GCA_014839685.1). NCBI lineage: Eukaryota > Metazoa > Chordata > Actinopteri > Cyprinodontiformes > Anablepidae > Anableps > Anableps anableps. The sequence continues at coordinate 11,794,188 of CM026069.1, forward strand.
AGATGTTACTGGAGGTACGGAAAAGCAAAAATGTGTCTTTGGTGATTGCTGTTGCTCGCCAGGTGTTTCTTGTTTGTTCAGCTTCAGGTGACACTCGTCTGCATTAAAACATTCAGCCAGCATTAATTGCCTCTGCTTCTGCAGGTGATGACTCAAAATGAGGCTAAAACTGAGAAAGAGAAAGCAATTACCTCTGTTGAACCACAATATAGAACTGAAATCAGGAGAAAAAGGAGAAAATTCTTCAAAAACTTTAACTTATCTCTTGTCACACAAGAGGGTGCATAACTTCTTTTGTGTGGTTAAACATAAATCCTGCTTGATATGATGTATAAATACATGTGTTCGGTGTTAGTGTGTATCTTGCTCTGGGTTTAACTCCGAAGTCTAAACTCCAAAAAGCTGGCAGCTGTTAGGTGTCGGCCTGCTGAGCACTCTGCTATCTCTGTCCTGTCATACAGATGGGGTGAAACAAGATGCAACACATACATGGCTAATTTATCACTGAGAATAAAAATAAAGAAATCAAAGGATGTGGAATGGAAGGATACTTTATGGCTTCAGTTTAACAAACGCATACACACCGCAGTCTTAACTGAGTTTTAAGTTTAAACTTATAGCATTATTATAAAATAAGGTAAATATATTTGGTTTCAGGAATTTGGCTGGAAGATCTGGGACTTTTAGAGTAGAGTTTTGGCTAACTTAGAAAACAAAATATTAACTTATACAGCTAACATGATTGCTTGAAAAGCTTTACAGCATTTTAAACGAATATTGAAAGATAGCAAAAAAATGGCTTGTGCAATGTGGATTTGTACCCAGTGAGCAGTTTTTGACCAAAGCGCTTCACACTACATTCAGTCATTCACCCATTCACGTACACATTCACACGCTGATGGTGGCAAGCTACTGAATTGTAGCCACAGCTGCTTTGGGGCAGTCTGACAGACTTCATGAGATTACTGGTTTCTGTACATGTTAGATTTTAGGTTGTAATACATATCAAAACCTATGATTTATACCATCCCCACAATAAAATATGGTGTGGTAACATGATGATGTGGGGATGTCTTTCTTCAGCAATGACAATAAGGTGTTAATTGGAAGACAGCTGGAGAAAATACAGGACAATCATGGACAATCAAAGCCATGAAGCTGGGTATTAAGAAATGCTAACTGAAATGTCATACTATTTGATGTTTTCAACTCCAAGTGAAATAAAAAGCATAAATATAGAATTATATTGTCTTCTTTTTCGAGTCTTCTCTGACCTAGAAGATTTAATTTTTCAACTAAATACTGTGACTGTGTTCTTTTATAGGGAATGACATGCTCATGATAAAAGAAAAAAAAACTCAGACTGTGAAGCAATGTCTTCAGTCATTTTTAATCTGATTGGTACTCTCAGCATTTTTTTCATAGTTTACTGACTTGGATTGTGTTTGGAAGATTATAAATGTTAAACTGCCTTAAGCAAAACATAAAATATCCACAGTTAAACCAATGGCTATGAGCCAGTATTCGATTTTCACGGTAATATCCATCCCATCCATCGTTTATACCCGCCTATCCTTGCAGGGTCACAGGGGGGCTGATACTTGTCTCCAGCACTCAGTGGGCGAGAGGCAATGTACACCCTAACCCCATACCCTGGACAGGTCCAGTATAATATCCTTGAGTAAAAGCACAGCAATTTCTTTGCATGACTATATTAACATTAAAATTTAAGTTAAAATATTGACTATGATACAATAGTTTTTATTTAACGTACAGTTTCACCATTTTGCTCTTTTTAGGGTAAAACACTAAGGTAATTTTAGCTGGTCGACTGGTCAGGCTTTCTGCAGCTTGTAGCTAGCCTGCAGTCTGCTGCTTTACAGAGATGCCATGTAAGTTGATAAATGTAGCTTTATAATGAGTGATGGGTAGCACTCCTTCAGTTTCCATACCATAACTGTCAGCATTTTTCACACCAGGACAAATTTCCAAGAAAGTCTAATTGATCTTTTTGTAAGTAAGGAAAAAGTGCAATTGCCTTATTTTAGGTTGGTGACCACAACATACGGCAACAAGAGGGGAGGAGTAGAGCTACAATACTCTCCAAACAGCCTGAGAAATCTTGAGTGTCTGGCACTTTTGCTAACATTTCATTTAAAGAATTTTAAACTGTAGAAATGGTATCATGGAAAATGTTTGCAATTTTGAAACAGTTGAATACCTTGATACTGCTGACTGGCTCATTGCAAGATTCAACACGAAATCAGCATTTGTTGTTCAAATTACAACTCAAAATAAGAGAATAAGACTTGGAGAATTTAGAACACTGACTTGACTTCATAGTAAGCTTGAAGTCAATCAAGAAAATCCATAATGTCTCTTCTGTATTATCCAACACCCACCATCAATTTATGCTTAGAATAACTAATGATATACTCTATATTATGGGCACAGAAGTAATAAAACTGAATAATTCTGTTTTTCAAAGTTCAGGTAATTATTTATTTCTCCACTTGACACCTTTTGGACTTGGCATAATATGCAATGAGATAAAAAAAAAAAAAAAATCATCCAAAAGCACAGACAGCAGCAATTGATTTGAACATTAACCAGGCTTTTTTTCCTCCTCCTGTACCATATGGATCTAATCGGCCAAGAGCAAGCCAGCTGGGACCTCCAACAGTCACCTGTGAGGGAGGGGGGAAGGCATAAGGGACTGCTGGAGCCTCCTCCTCCAGGCCAAGACAGCCCGAGCCGACATCCACCCATACACATATAAATACACATCTCTGCCTTGCCATCAACGGAGAGAAGCGAAGAAGGCGGAGTGGTACGGAGGGGGAGGGGTGGCACGAGGCAGCTGAATGGGAGTGAGTGGACTTAAATGCTGGGGAGACAAAGGCTGCACCTGGTCCCCGTCCGTCCGCGCACACAGTCACAATACAGCACACATCTGTTCCTCTATCCTGCGCTCCCTGCTGACCTTCACCCACACACACACACACACACACAAAGATGCAGTGACACAATCACATTCATTAAAAATAATTCAACAGTGCGTGCATGATCCCCCAAATGTCAATCGCTGTAACCTAGCAGATAAATAAGTTAATAATAACCTGAAGATAAATAGCAGTTAAATGGCTCGGTGTTAAAAAAAAGTCTCTAAAAAGTGTGTCTTTGGTTACTTTAATGAGTTCAAGCTGCTTCTCCCCTGGGACAGCAGGGCTTCTCAGCTATTAAAAGTTAGACAAAACTTAAAAGTTACAAACAGAATTTTAAAATTATAAATATTCTATAATGTAAGACAGGAACATTTTTCAAGTATTTTTTTACACACTGAAATTTTTGCTTGTGTTCCAAAAACAAGTATACGTAATTTCCTGAAAATTATAAGGCTGTACTGACTTATCACAGCAAAACCTTCTAAGACCTTGAGAGAGTTTAAACCTAGCTCTGACAGGAATGGAGAAATTAGTCATCAATTTAAAGGCGCCAGAGCTAGTGAAGGGAGGATTTGAGCTGTGAGGTAAAGATGGAGGATGGGAGGGAATAACAAGGAGAAAAAAATACTGTTTTCACTTGGTTTCATCAGGAAGACAAGCCTGGTTGTCAGCCTCAGAGCCAGGCTGTTTTTCTTGGCTCTCATTACCACCTTCCAGGCCTGTAGACTACATATTTGGATAAAACCCAATGTCAACACTCAGCGAGGAAGGCGAGCGATGGGGAGGTGGCAAGGTTGACAGTAAGAGGAAAGCAAAAAAGAGATGTATACAGTGACAGAAAGGGGAGGAATGGACAATTCTGGAAGATAATAAACAGCCGGAAAAAACTGGGGCTGTCATGTATGCATGTGAAAAAGTAATATCCCCGAAATAAATTCCTCACATGTCCCTGTGACAGAGTAATGGTGGGAGAAGCCCTTGCATAACCTCTTTGCTCAGTGAGATAATTACAAAAACACTGCTGTAATCTAGCATGCCACATAGGGGAAAAAGGAACCATGGATGGAAATGTACTTAGTGGCAAACTGAAAAAGAAAACGAAAGAGGGGACGGTAAGGCAGACAGACGCTGTCCATAAAACTGAGAATGAGCAATAAAAAGAGGTTTGGTGATGTGATGCTGGAGGGAGCGGGAGGTTTGGCAGATGTTGGACACATAGCGTCCACGTGGATGTGAAGTCATGTAGCTAGGCTAGGAAGGACAGACAGGATCCGAAAGCACAAATCTACCAAACTTGAGATTTGTTATCATATCAACTATGGAAAAAAGTTAAAATAGAAATTAGTCACCCTTTGATAATAACAATAAACTCTAACTGATACTATTTTACTGTTTGTTATACCCCTAAACTGACAGTATGATGAAGATTGTTTTGTTTTTTGTTTTTGTTTTTTTTTTTGCTGTTCAAACAATTTTTCCACTTTTGGTTCCACGAAAATATGTTTTAGTTTAATTATTGCATACAGGACAAGCCTAATGTACTACAGATACTGGTGTAGAAAAGTAACTTATTTAATAATTGAAAGCTTTTTTCAAGCAATACATGTGTTTCTGGGTTTTTGACTCTATATTGATATATAGCCAAAAATATGTATTTTTTAGCACAACAGCAACTTTCTTACTATTTTAGAACTTTTAGACTGATTGAAAAGATTTAAAATCTGAGCTCCATCATAAAGAAGTCAAATGAGTGTGAAACTGTTAGGATGAGCAAAGTATCAAAGAGCTGAAACAGGCGCCATTTAACAAGAGTTGAGTTTGTCATCAATTGATTTTGGGGGACGGATGCTACTGAGTAACAAATAGGCCCTTTTAAAGCCTGTCTGGGACATGTGTACACACTGGAGCTCAAATTTAAATAGCAGCCTATCAAGGACATTTCAGATTTATCAACCAAGCCCTCAGACCTACTCAATATCAGCAGATTATCTGTCCATCTGGACAACAATTCTTGCTGTCTATGACTGTTAAGCTCCTGATGTGTGTGTTGCAATCCTGGTGATGAAGTGGAAAACATTTTGGTCTAACAACAAAGTTGGCTAACTGACCTTTTTCCTCTTCACATTTCAAATACATAAAAAAACGATGTAAGAAAATGCTGATTATATACATAAATTTGTGTTTCTGGAGGATTGGGAGTGAATGTCTCCTGAATCTTGTAAACATAGACTATAAACCTAAACTGCCACCAAAAAAGTACTGCTTTTTCTCTAAGGCAAAACTAATGCACAGACAGTCTGATCAAGTCTGTTAGAGGAGTTCATAAAACAAAGTGCAAGTCCTAGACATGAGGAAACAAAGCTAACAATAGGGCTGCCCTGTATTACACCAGGTGTGACAGGCTTTAAGAGCCCAGTTGACTGACTGGGCTCAGGTCCAACCAGATGTTGCTATCAGCACGTGCCACACTGGAGACTCAAGAGAATTTTCATTTGCACAGGACAAATGCTCCAACAAAGTAAGTCTACAGTAACAGACTTAAACAAAGAAATGATCCTGATTTAACACACTTTAGCTCTGGTGATGCAATGAATTAAAGCAAGGCAGAACAGCACATTTGGTTCACAGAGTACATAAACAAAGCTGTGGGTAAGCTCAGAGCCCAGCTGTATGGAAGACCAGAGCTCAACAACCACTCAGAGAGACAGATAAGTAAAACAAAGAGGCCAGCTGTGCTTAGAACAATGTGAAGAATGAGACACGGAGAACAGTGAAGGATGAGTGTGTTTGTGTTGCGCATGAGTTTAGGTAAAATTGGTGCATAATGCTGGGGGTTGCTTACAATTTCTTTGTATATGTGGCAAAACACACTCAAAGGAGCGATAAACTAAGGCGTGAAAACACTGTTCACATGATTTTAGAAAACACAAAAGCTTGCGGGTTTTAGTGAAATCTAAATCATAGGAGGTACGAAGAGTCAAAGAAACGTGACTTTTTTGTGTTCACACTTTCTCAAAATGGGTGAAAAGAAGGCTGGAGAAATTAATGATTTCAGCACCAACCATTTCTTCTCAACCTACGCACTTTACAATTTAAAAACAATTGGGAAATCCTCACTATTTATGTATTTTATACCTCCTTCAATAATTCTGCAAAACATTGAATTGAGACTCCATTGCATTATAGCTGTGTTCGTTACATTGCAGTGGTTTAAAGAGTGGAGCTAACATCATTGGAGAAAATAGCACTGTACCTACAATAACCTTACCATGTTGATGTTTGAGCTACTTTGGACTGAGTGTTTTGCTTACCTAGTTAAGACATAGACAATATGAACCCTGTCACACCTCTTATCAATCAACCATTGAAGGGAACTGATTTCACAGCCTTTTAAGCTTCTTAAACCATACAAGACCAGTAAATAAAAGTCTTGCATTGGGTCACTGAGCAGGTCTCTTGGAACAGTAAAGGGTCAGTAAACCCCTTCAATAAACCCATTACTCATACACTTTGGATGAAGAAAGAGGGTGCAATTTTAGAGGAAGGAGGAGGGAAATTTTGATGCTGATAGAGTTATATACACCTCTGTATACTAACTAATACATACCTGTCGAAGAAGTAGACAGTTCCTATGATGAAATTATCATTTTAAATACTTCTATGCGAGAAGTTTATGCTAAAAACAAATTGTAAGCTTGCATACACATTCAAATGCACAACCCCTCACTGAGCCCTGGGGCAACATATCACCGCCCTTGCCAATGGAACTAATAGAGCATTTCCTGCAGCAAACTCCACAAGCAGCTGCTCTGTTCTGTGTGTATACATGATGAAACAGAAGGGGGGGGGGCTATCTGTCATGAGTTCTTTAGAGCAACTGGGAAGGGGTCATTGTGTTCTTATTCTCCATTTATTCCAACACATTTAGCAGAGAAACTCACAGCTGGGATTGAGGTCAAAAAGATAAAAAGGGTGAAGAAAACTATAAGACAAGTAACATTGTAGTCTCAGCAGACACAATATCTGCAGTACACCTGGTTCACAGATGGAGGAACTCTCGCAGCTTAACTCAAACATGAGCTTATCAATGGGTTAGATAAGAAACTTCAAAGCAATGTAAGTCTGTAACAGAAACTACAGTGGCCTGCAACTAATTAAGGCAGGTAAAAATAAAGTTTCTAAATCAAAATTAAAATAATTGGAATGGTCTCTGTACAAACACATTTTCAGACTCATTGAGATACAGCACAGAGCCTGTTGTCAAGAATATGATGAAGTCCAGAAGACCAGACAGGGGTCTCTGCTCTGAGGCTGTGCAGCCGACAGTTAGTTGCTCCTATCTCCCTGATGGCCTGGGCAAGTCTGACGTGACACTGGCCAGGTCCCTTTTTCTTTTCTCTGTCTGTTTCTTTCCCACAACATCCATGTCACATTGCACTGAGAAAACAAGAAGATACTTTCTTGAGCGTGGAGCTGTGCCTGGGTAACGTTGAGAAAGTAAACAGTGGTGTAACACTCGCATTTGCCCCCAGATCCCACTAATGCCAGGGTGCCACGTTGAGACCCCTTTATGAAAGTCATACACAGCAGTTTCCCTCCTCTTCCCATATGTCTGGCGTACTGTACAACAGATGCACATCTCTTCTTTACCTAGTTTCTTCTGCTCTGCTTGTCATGTGGAAGAATTGATTTATTTCTGGTTAAATGGCAGCTGAGAAAGAGGCAGATCAGACATCACTAAAATTCAGATCAGATTCAGTTTTCCAAAATTGAAAGTATGCTCAAAAATATGCAAATCTGGGATTTAAAAGACCCTCCCTCTCCCAAAAAAGTCAATTTTACATTATGCAACACATGAAAGTGTAGCTATTTTTTGTCTCTCTAAGGATTATATTTTTTCATGAGATCTTGCTGAATTAAAGTGTGAAGTTAATGTAGACTCCCTTATAATTTATACTTAGCAAGTTCAGTCCAGCAAATTAGTCTTCTGAACTTACAAAAGATCATTTTATGTAATAGTTATTATTGTAAACCATATGGCAAGAAAACCTGTGTACAAGTTAAGAAAGCCTCCCTCATACCTGAGTCGACAAGGATGAAGAGATAAAGAAGAGAGGATGATGAACCATCTGTACAGTACAGACTGGCTTTGGGAATTAGGACTTAACACACACACAAACACGCACACACACTGATGCACACAAAGTGAACTGTTTGCCAGACAACACACTCTCACTCATTTTCCTACTGAGACAAATTAACATGACAAATACATCCTGTAGCAACACAAAAATAAACTGGAACCACTTGTTCTTACCTCCACTCTAGTAGAGTCCACTCTTCAGTCCTTGAAGAAAGTCAGCCGCAGTGCCAGAGTTTTCCCGTCCTCTGCTTTTTGTCCTTTTTTGTGACTCCACGCCTTCATATGTCAGGCATGTGTTTGCAATCCCACATATGTGAGCTCCAGCGCAGTGAAGGCCAAAGCCAGAGACACAGATGGCACCCAGATGGAGATGGATAACCGAGTAGACCAGCAAACACCGCACTATACAAATTCAAATACTCTCGCTTACTTCCGTTCTGTCCTTGAGGTTTTGATGTTTCTCATATGAAGCTCTCTGTCACTGTCTGTCTCTGTTACTCAGTCTGTTGTACCTAAGTTACTCTCTCTGATGGAGTCCCTGAATATGCCTCCTCTCTCACACTGGCTCACTCAAGCTCTGAGCTTCCAACCTTCTCACTCTCTGCCTTTCAGCTCAAGCTCCTCCCCAGTTTTCCCACATGCTATTCTCTCCTCTGTTTTCATGGGTTGAGTGCTGAAGCAACGTCACAAACTGCCTCCCTCTGAGCTCCACCTCCCACTCTCTACATGGATTCAGGCCAATGCTCCACTACAGACTGGCCCCATTCAACCTGCATTCACCAGCGATGGACCCCACAATTAACATAACTAATTGCTTTGGCACCTAAAGGCTAAACAAGAGGCTGTGCCAAAGGGAGACAATCATAAGTGTGTGTGTGTGTGTGTGTGTGTGTGTGTGTGTGTGTGTGTGTGTGTGTGAGTGTGTGTGCATTTGCATCTGTGTTAGGGAGGTTTTCGTTGTCCCATTTCCTTTCACCCTTACCTCTACCCTATTGAGAAAAGTATGGATCTCTCTTTAAAGAGTTTTTATACCATCCATGCCGCCTCATTTTCTAAGGATGAAGTTCTCTTTTGTCTCGTTAATGCAGCCAGCTCAGCTTTGAATTGTCAGCTAAAGCAAAAGGGGGACACTTGAGGAGCATGAAAAAGTTATTCTGCTCCCCATCCACTGCTCTCTTTCATTACTAAGTTAAACTTAAATCACCAACTGATTTATGCTTGGCCTTCTACAGAAGTGGCAGACACAATTCAGGTCAAGTTTATGGTCCCTGGTAGAGAATAGGCTGCTTGGACTCATAACTCACTCCTGACTCCCGACACCAAGGTTTCTAGAAAATTTCCTGCTTCAAAATTCTATATTTTACCAGACTCAAGTTTTGAGATTATTTTTTTCTAGCAGTCCTTAATATATTCTGGACAACTGAATATCAAGGACTTTGTTGAGATTTAATATCTTCATGTGTCACAAAAGTCTAAACAATGGCTTGTCAAAGTCTGAGGCAATAGTTCTCAACTGGAAAAAGTAGGTTAAAGGCCATACTTCATCCAACGCATTGAAATCGTCTCTCATTGATGTAGTCGTGTGACGAAATTTGTGTCATGTTGTTCACAAGGAGGCATCCTCCTCTCCTTCTGAACACCAGGACCAGGTCGAACTATTTCCCACAGAGCTTGTGCAATGTGTTGTGTGACTGATCAGAAGTTTGTGAGCGTGGTTTATGACAAAATGTGCTCAGACAGCAATGCTGACATTTTGCTTCTGTGATCCGGTTTTTGTATCTGCAGGTGACATGAATACTTTTAGATTATCTACAGCTGAGAGGAAGCAGTGAGATGAGCTCATCAGGAAGGCCAGCTCTGTGCTAGGATGCCCCCCAGTGCAGGTAGTGGGAGATAGAAGGACTCTAGCTAAAATAACAACGCTGATGGACAATGTCTCTCACCCCGTGAATGAAGCTGTTGCTGAGCTTTTAATTCTTTATTCTGTTTTTATATATATTTTAGATTCTTTGTGTGAGTCTATTGCCTGTCACTGCCACTTTGCTGCTGTTGCACAGAAATTTCCCCATCATGGGAAAATAAAGGATATTTCTATTCTATTCCTATTCTATTCTACTTTTGAGGAGTGTTTATCAGATGTGGGGAGGAATTATGTACATTTATTCGATTCTTCACAAAATACTTACAAAGACTGTCCAATGGCTAAAAACTCCTGGATGGAAATTGCAAAGTTGTTTTCATTGAGGAGACTGTCTGCAGAAAGGTGTGGCACATTCTATGTGACTGTTTCAATAAAGGAAAATGGTGGAAGTAGGGAGGGAGTGAAGTATACCGAAGTGGGAGGGATGTCCCCAGGTGGTCTGCGCTGTGTGTGGAAGGTGTGTGCGAATACAAACATCCTGCTACCACGTGACTGTGCGTCAACTGTTCAGCTTCAGCTGAAGTATGGGAGAGCCTTAATCCCTCTCGGTTGGTTGTCAGTGTATGCCTCAAGCGGAAGATTTAAAGTATCTAGTTATTTGTTCAAGAGTGATGGTAGGATGGAAAGGGAAATGGATAGATGGATTTGGGTCTCATCTTCAGTTATGTCGGCACTGCATGAGTCTGCTGTGGTAAAGAAAGAGCTTAGCCAAAAAGTATAGCTTTTAATTTATGGGTCTTCCCCATAGGGAAGAGACCCCGATACAGAACCAGAATTTGCTGGAGGAACTACGTTTCCCTTCTGGCCTGGGTCCGCACTTGGGATCCCCCAGAGTGACCTTGAGAATGTTGCTGGGGAAAGGGAAATCTGGGTTTTCCTCTTGGATCTGTTAACCCTAATACCAGATATCAGCAAATGGTTGGTTGGATGGATGAATGGATGATGTTTAACCCTCATAATCATTTCAACCCTTCATACCTTTGCAATTCCAGTAATTTTTCCTGACTTTCTGGGCACAAACTGGTGCTGTCCACCACAGGAAGATGTTATAATGATCATTCGCATCAAATGGAGAGGAGAAGATTCAAAATTATTTTCTATGTTCAATTCAAATTCTGAAACAGCAGAACAGTTGTTCAGGACCACAATAAATGGGCACAGAGTGTAATGCAAAGTTTTCAGATCAAAATATACAATAAAAAATGTATGCCATGATTTATGTACATAAGTACCAAATGGTTTGTTTACATGTATGAAATGAAAGAAGGTAAGGATGAAATGGAAAATCAGTAAGTAGGTAAGTAGGTATGATATGGGAGCTGCATAATAGAAGTAACTTGTGATACTATTAAAAACTATGATGACAACATCAATTATGAATAGCCCAAGTTTTACTGAATCTTTATCATTATCTATACTGATTTCTATCAATCACATAATAATTTATTGTTCATTTTTTTATTCCCAAATGATTGGAGCAGTCTGCATTTGACAGAATGTTCATCAATAACAATCACTGTCTCTCCTCTCATAGGTTTGCTCTATTCAGTGTGCATCTGGTCAGTCAGCAGGCTCAGAGAGAGGGCCAGGTGGCTGAGAGGGGGAGTAAGGAAGAGGGTGAAAAGATGGGAAATCACAGACGGCCTAGCATCTGTAGGTATGTACGGTAACCAACATGCTATTGGAGCATGTAGAAGGTGGAAATCCTGCCTCAGTGACTGATAAATCTACTGATTGAGCAGATTCAGCTCATGCACTGAAGTTCTGCTATTTTTAAGACAGAATTCGAATTAGCAGAAGAAACAACGTATACACATCAGAAACACAAGGCTTTAAATTCATCATGATTCAGACATGTCTGTGTGAAGCTCTTAAATTCTCATAGGATTCATGGTGAACGTCTGTAAGTCATGTTTGCTGATTTCTAAAAATGATTCCACTTGACAACACAACTTGTGTGATGTACTACAAATGTTATTTTTCTGTTCAAATGAATTTTCTCTGTGGCTCTGTGGAGTGGGTTTGGTCAGAAAGAAGTGCTTGGTGGACTTGGAATAAGTTCACATCTGTTACACACAAACAAGTCCTCCAACCTTAATGACCCGTCATAGCAAAGTGTTCTCCCTTCTGAGCTCTGTTTGGTCCAACTAGTATCATGTCATTTCATGAGTCTGTTGGGTTTATGAAGTCAGGATAACAAACTGCTTAGCAGGCAATATGGAGGATACTGGAGAACACCAAGATGATATGCTGGTTTGTTAATGAAACTGAACTAATGATTTAACATCCAATTCTATTTTGGCTGGTGTCATGCCAAAGTACTTATTCCCATTAGTATTTGGTTCCCCTGTGTTTGCATGACACATCATGCGGGCACGATGGGCCTTGCTTTCTCCGGAGTTAAAATATGCTCATGTGCTCTTATTTTGAAACGTGTCACTTCTGGGGTAGCCATTGCGTCGACTATCTTGTCTTGATTTGAGCAGGTTGTGAAGAGTTTAAGATTAAACAGAGATGAGTTCCATACTCATGACCTAAATTGAGGTTTAAATAAAGCTGTGTGCAGGTGGGGAAAGTCTAAAATAGTTGGCAAACACAAGACATTGTAACTATTGTGCCAGGCATGCTCTTTGATTCTCAATAATAGAAAACACTGCTTCCTCATCTTAAGAGGAAGACAGATTTGTTACTATGTTATAGAATCATTTATTAACATAATGTCTGTCCATGTCTCATGTGCACAACTCGAGTATTTACTGTGGGTAGTGTGGACGTGTCTAACAAGGACCATCTCAAGAATTGATTTTTCAGATATTTTCAAAAGAAAATATCTGAAAAATATCTGAACTTTGATGAATGAATTGAAAATATGCAAAGAAATTGGATAACTGTACTGTTTGTAATATGTTTTGTATTGCTAATGTAACTAAAAACTAATCCACTTTAAATGTTCAATGGCTTGCATGTATTTTCTGATGAAGACACCTGGCAGTAGTACTTGTTCAGCTTCTTTTTTTGCTGAATAAACCTGCTCTGGCACGCCAGCTGTGTCTATCTAGCCCTGCTGAAATGAATTAGAAGGCTGGTTTTCTTCACATGTAGCAGAAGTTTAATAGAACATGTTGTTGAACATCTAAGCTCTTTAAATTCAGTTCTGCTGTTGATTTTTGCTTATTGATGTTTTCTACAGTAAGGCAACAATAAAAGAATATTCTGCATTTTGTCATCTATAAACAAGAAATTGTTTGAGATAGGGTGCTCTGTTAACAGCCATTTAATAAGAAAAAAATAACAATACATTGTTCTTAAATTTGAACATACAATCCAAAATGAAAATAACCCCATATGTAATAAGGTATATTATAATTGGGTAATAAAAGCTGGTATGCTGCATGTATTCATAGTGAATGATTTTCTTTCACTGTAAAGACATAAGCTGCATACAGCTGTTTGCCATTGTGTCCATGTGTGTGAAAGATAAGGCGTGAGAGAGGGCGAGAACTAGAAACTATGCAGCATCTGTGAGTGTTCACACGCTCCCTGTCCAAACTTCCAGTTTTAGAAAAAGTAAACAGCAGGTTTTTATTATGGGAGCTATGGGAATTTTATGATAATAAGTGAATAAACATGACAAGAAGTCTTTCAAAACATGGTAGAAATAAAATTCTACTTTACTTTGTCTTGTTTCTTCATTTACATGCTGTTGAGCTTTTTTGACCTTGTTGAATATATGGCATGTACACAAAAAAAAGCAAGAACATGAAATCCAATAGTCTTTCATCAAGTAGCAACCTCAAGAGATAAAATTTTAAGCCAGTAAAATGGTAAAAACAACTTCTGTGGCTTTTATGGTTACTGACTGGTTCTAAAATCCAAAATCAAACTATAATACTGTTGGCTTAGAACTTAGAACAATCTCCATCCATATTGGCACTCCTGGTAAAGATTTCTAAAAAGGTTTACAGTAAATTCATCTTTCAAATTAATGTCATAATCTCAGAGGCATTTTTAGAAAAAAAAACTTGAGTTCATTAATATTGCACCCCTAATAATTCCTTAAAAAAATAAATGTAACCGAAACATTTTTTTCAAGCAAGTTTACTTTTCTAAGTTTATCTGTTTGTCTAGAAGAGAGGGCTATTTCTTTTAGTCATTTTTTCAACTTGAGAAGACACGATAACTAAGTGAGGAAGATTTTTGTTATCTTTTGAAACTGCAACAAGTAAATATAGGCTATAACCTGTTGACATCTACAGTCAGAGAAATAATTAAAACATTTAACACAACTGGAACCAGAAACCAATCAATTCTGTTTCTGGCATACGCTAGGTGAAGTTAGCTAAATGTTTGCAAAATAAATAGTTTTAGACTTTTTCTAAATATTTTAGGTGCAATAAAAAATATTTATTTTAAAGGCATTTTTTCATATCTTTACCAGGGGAGGCAATATTTGGGGAGTGTTGCAATGTTGATGTGTTTTAAAATATGATCCGTGCCAATAAAACAAGTTAAACAATTAATTTCCTTCTATTAACAGTCAGATCACATTCGTACTCTGAAAGTTGCAAAAGACCAGAAGTGAAGATTTGTCCAATAATTTCCATAAAACATTTAAAGAATTTAAAGAATAGCTACAATGTAGTCTGCACATTGTGGTAAAAATGTGGGAAAAAATTCTAATCATCATGGCTTTGTTGATATCTTGCTAATATATTGTGGTTGACCAAACTGTGATCCATCATAGTAAAACTTAAAGTCTTGCAAGACTGTTTCTTAACAGCGGCTGTGGAGAAGGCAGGTAAAATAAATCAGTCATCTCTTTTGTTTATAGGTTAGGCATTTTTCTGTATCAAAGTGAGATAATATGGGAAACATCTTCACAGTTACAGACACCGCAATTAACAGAGGTCTGTTAGTCTAAAGCTGGGGTCTTCAAATCTTGGCCTTGAGATCTGGTGTCCTGCAACTCTATATGTGTCCCTGGTCCAACACACATTAATCAGTTGGCTGTATCAGCTCTTCAATATGCAGTCAAGTTCTCCAGATTCCTGCTAATGACCTCATTATTTGACTCAGGTGTGTTGAAGCAGAGACACACATAAAGTTGAAGGACACCAGACCTCAAGGCCTGGATTTGAAGACCCCTGGTCTAAATGAATCTACTGTAGCACAATAAAAGTGCCTAAGAAATTTGTCCTGCCTTTAGAGAAACAAACTATGATAAAATAACAGCATAAAAAAGAAAATTATTTTAAAACAACAGTTCATTGAATTTCAGTCCCTATTTTCCAACAGAATACTTTCTGTTTAGTCTCTGCCTTGTACATCACTATCAATTGCTGAGTGAATATCAGTAAAGTTTTTGGAAACTCTTTTTATTATTTAATATAACAAGCAGCTTTGAATGCAGGGAGCAACAAGAATAAATCTACCCTCCAGAAACTCTCCCAGATTCCTTAGTACTGTTGAATTCATTTTCATATGGCAATGTGACTAACACATGGTGAGACAATTTTGTTTTCAACACTCTGAATGTTTGAAATGGTAACCTTGGCGATTGAATTTCAATGGAATATTTGAGGCTGTAAAATGATGGCAAAGATCTTTATTAGGTAAAGAATGAATTTGCAGCTTTTTTTTGCCACTAGTTGTTTTTTTAATGTCAGAAGCTCTCCAGTCTCCAACAATATTAAATCAAACATTGCCAGTTTTCTGTTGTAATACACAAATGTAAGAGTGTCTTAATCAGCCATTAGAGTGCTTTGCAAAAGTCTTATAACTTCTTTGGGTTTTTCACATTTTTTTTCTGTGGAATTTCTGTGGAAGGAAAATGACATGTAGTTTTCACAATTTTTTAACAAACAAAACAAATAAATTGTGGCATGCATGTATACTCAACCACTTTCACACTTATACCAAAATAAAATTCAGTACAATCAATTTGCTTCAAGAGTCATCTAAGTAGCAGGCAGAGTGCAACAATGGGTGATTAATCTCTGTTTAAATACATCTGTAAAGACCCCAGCGATTAGAATCAATAATGAAGAAACACAATCATGAAGGGCAAGGAATACACCAGACAGGTCAAGGATAAGGATGATGAGAGGTATAAAACAGTGTAAAACCATATCCTGATGGTCAAAAAATCTCATGGGACTGTTTAATTTATTATCTTAAAACGGAAGGAGTATAGCACAAACTTACCAAGACATGGCCTTGGCAAAGAGCATTAAAGAATAGAAGCAGCCAAGAGGCAATCAGTAGCTCTGGAGAAGCAGCAGAGATCCTCCACTGACCCTGAGGTGGGAGAATTTGTTGACACTAAGACAATGAGTTGTGTAGTCCTCAAATGTGGCCTCATTGTAAATGGTAACACCGTTAAATTCTTGAGGAGAAGCCATAAGATTAAGAAGTCCCCTCGACATTTACCAAAAGCCATGTAGAGGACATGATAAACATGTTAAAGAAGATTTTCTGGTCAGATGAGACCAAAATAAAAGTTTTGACACAAATGCAAAACGCTGTGTAGTGGAAAACAAACACCATAAACACACCATCCCAACCACGAAACAGTGCTGACAGCATCATGCCGTGGGCTTTTCTTTAGCAGAGCATGGAAGCTAGACAAAACAGAATGCAAGATGGATAGAGGAAACTATAGGCCTATCATGGAAGAAAACAAGGCTGCAAAAGTCTCGATAGAGGCTCACTTTCCAGCAGGACCATGACTGAGTTTGAGCTGTTTTGCAAAGAAGAAATTGCAAAAAATCTCACTCTCTAGATCTCCAACACTGGTAGAGACATGACTCAAAAGGGTCCAGCTGTTATCATGGCAAAATGGTTCTACAAATTGTTTACTCAGGGGACAACCATTAAAAAAAGTGTATCCCTTTTCTATATTTATAATAAATTATATATTACTTTATGTTTGACTATCACAAAAAAAGTCCAAAATAAAATATATCAAAATGTAAAAATGTCATAAAGTTCAATTGGTAATAATACTTTTGCCTGGCACTGTGAGTTAGTCAACATTTAAATGAGACAAAACTGTTTTTCTTTTCTTTTTTCAGCCTTGACATCTACAGGTACAGTGACAAAGATGAATAACGTCATCTCAGAGTATTTACACTAAATGAGACATTCAGAACATTATAAAGAACATTATAACTGAAAATACTGGGTCAACAAGACCCTTTAAATGCTCATATGCACAGATGTTTTCATTTTGAGTCTATTTGTTTTTGGTAATTATTATTCTTGTTGCTGCTATTTTCCCCACCAAACCTGATTATTGCTACCCCCCATTTTCTGGATATATTACCAACATATTTCCCGTCCTCTTTCTTTTTCCCCTCTTTAGGGTCATTCTGATCAATGTTCAGACTCTTGATGTTTCCTAATCTGATGCAGCAATAGATTTCAGTCTCTGATCTTGCAAAACCCTATTTTCCATTACATCTTCAAGACCGCATTTATCTAATAGGGAAACGTCATTTTCCAAGTCCACATCTGTCTAACGGATTACTTACTGTAAAAATTTGGAATCTATTCAGATCAAATAAGATGGTTTTTGGTGATAATTAGGGGTGAAATGAGGGCTTTTTTCTCTCAGTGTGCAGCTCCTGGTAAATACTGGATCATGTAAAAACAGATAGCATCTTCTGTTTACTGTATGTGTTGGTTCTGGTTAGTGAAAATTAAAGAGGATGATGAGGTTCCCAGAAAATCCCACCCATAAACACGCTTTAAAGACACACGATCTTGAAAACCCATGAAAGGAAGACAAATATCAAACTTTCTTTTTTCCTACACTTTAAGTGAAATAGCATTTGGTAAAGCCAACATGCAACGGGTCTAAGCTTTTAGGAGTAAAGCTTCTTATTAGGTGTCTTTACAGTTAAAACAATATTTGACTATAAGAAAAGGTTGTGCTTTTTGACTGAACAGGACTACAATCAATATGACAACTTTTTCAAATACTCTTAAAAGCAGCTTGTTTATTTATTTATTTATTTATTTATTTATTTATTTATTTCAAAAAAGAGTTTAATTCTAAATTGGTAACCACCAACTAATTTCCCAAGTCCACTAATGCATTTGGTTGACAGGCTAGTACTAAAGTCATATCCAATAAATTGGAATATGCATTCTGATAAGGTTTGTTTTTCAGCTTAAGGTACTTTTTAAAATAACAACCTTTAAGCAGGCAATAGACATACCTGTTATTAAGCCCATATTCGGCATAGCTTTTTTTTTTTAGGGGTTTTATGTAATGTTCTAATCCTAAATGTTGATGTTTCCATTTGTTGTAATTGGAAAAACATCATAATTAACACAATTAAAGGCTTAAAACACCAGTTTGTGTGTATTTAATCTATGTAATGTGTTTCACTTAATGAACCGAGCTACTGGAATAAATGAAATTTTCAGTAATATTCTAGTTTTTTGAATATGGCTGTATGTAAGACTGGATGTTTAATACAGTACATGGAAGTAGCTTTTGAGTATTTTCAACTTGCTTTAGTGTTTTGTTTTATAACATGCTGTTATTAGCTCCAGTATATATTTCACAGAGAGAAAAGAACACTCTAACCACCAATTTTGTAGGTCAAAACAGTCATAGCTCCAAACAGAATTATTTTCATTGATTTCTTTCCTCTTGTGGTCAGAAATATTGGCTCTGATCAACCTTGGTATAGGCAAAAAGCCTTAATGGCTTTCAGTAAATACTTGGAGCAAACTCCAAACCAAACCCATTGGTCTTTTGTAAAATCCATGGTGCCATTTTTATGCAAAAAACATATTCCTTTACTCTTACTGTACAAATGCACACATACAAAAAACAGCTAATATTTTTTTTCAACACTACTACTTATGGTATTTAGTCAAACTTTTACAAAATATCTGGTATTAGCAAGTAATAGACATACAGATAAACACTAAAATTCTCCTACAATCCGATCATTTTCTAATTCTCCGTATTCCCTACAGAGTCACGGGTGTTGACAGCTATTTCCAGCAATAAATGAGCAACAGACAAGACAATTCACCGACAGATTGGCAGCCCATCACAGGGCAAAACAGAGATACATAGGACAAACAACCATGCACACACAAACTCACATCAAAAGGCAAGTTAGAGTGAGCACATAAGAAAGCATACATCTTTTTGCAGTTGGAGGAAACTGGAGTACCAGGAAAGAACCCACCCATGCACTAAGACAACAGTGCTAATAGCTGTGTCATTATGCACCCTTTTTTTCTAAGCAAAAACATTGCAAATTGTCCTATGAAATAGTTTTATTTTCTTTTGTGGTCAGATAATTTTTTTTTGTTTGAATCCCATATTTTCGGAGGTACCAACAGTTGTTTCAGAAAACTAAATTAATTTAGCCAGGAAAAATATGCTGTAAAAAAATGAAGGAAGGTGGAGTACCCAAAGAGAACCCACACATGCACAGGAAGAACATACAAACTCCATGCAGAAAGACCCCATGTCGAGAGTTGAACCCAGGACTTTCTTGATGCAAGGGGTCAACTGTGCCATTGTGCAGCCCAACTTCACAGTTCTAATCCTCTAAATATCAACTATATTAAAGATCTAACCGTAGGTGGAGTAAAATAAAAAAAAAAAAAAATCTCAAGTGACAGGAAAGAAGAAACTCAATAGGACTGTAGAAAATCTGTGGAACGGGTCTCCAGCTACATTCAGCTGTCATGTACTATAGGGCAAAAGTTTGAAATGAAGGCTAATACAACCCACTCCTTAATTTTCAGTTCACAGTGCTTTTATGAGTTCTATAGCTTTTGGGATGTTTTAAATGCATTATCAAACTGTGCTTTCATAGATATGCATCACGATCTCAATTTACCTTTAGGTGTACAGTACTGTTATAAGACCAATGTTAAAAAAGAAAAGAATGTCTTAGTTTTAGGATTAAAAAGATCTGCAAGAAGCACAACTTCAATGCAGAAGTTAAACAAATCAAATATATATGGATATAACTATGATATCATTTGTACAGGTATTGCTTCCAAACCTTTGGCCTGCATTGTAAGTCTGCAGATAAGTGCCCTGTTAGATATAGGAATGATGTCATACTGGACTTAGTATTCTACTTAAAATTGGAGACTAACTGAGAATTGGTAATTTTGTTAATTGTATGATTTGTTGTGGTCAGAGGTATAGCTAACCACCAAGAGCAGCATAATTCTCATCATTTCAGGGATCCAAACTGTCAAGAAACATGTTGGGAGCACAACAGAGATTGTATGGCGCTATGTGTATCAGTAGTTTAATCAGAGATAAAGTCAAAGTCTATTATGTCCTGGGAACCACTAACTTTCCAGGATATATTTGATTTTTTTCAACTTGAGTATAGGTTAAATACATCATAATGTCATCATCTAGCCACCGTTCAACTTCATGCAAGCAGTATCAAATTTCCTTGTTGGCATTTGTGGTCAAATCAGCCCAATTAAATATTCTTACCACTGAGTTATTAAACACTACACATGGATGTTATGACAGATGTACAGAGATGTCAAATGCATGTCATTTTGTAACACTGAGTTAGTACGCCATTATGTAGCAATACATTCTTATGCTGCAACCTATGTCTTAGTGAGACATAAACTGAGACATTTTTCACTGAAGACCAAAAAACTTTCTCCATATTGTGTTGTAGAATTTGGCTGAGACTGAACTATCAAGACACCACAAGTATTTGTTGTTGTGAGAATGTATTCCCAAAAGAGAATCTCCCACTGCGAAGCGCATGTATAAACAAGCAACAGCAGAGAAAGTCCAGACGCGGTGCTCTGCACTTTCTCTAGCATTTTTCTTGTGTTCATAACAGATTCAACAAGGCTGGGAACGACGTTATAGAGTTGATTTAGCTTCTGTGTGAATTTTGTGTGAGTAGTCACTCAAATAATGTATAATTCTGCATTGCTTAGACTGCCTAGCAAAAAAGTGTAATGCTTAGAGAACTAACTACTGAGAAGGAATCAAAACTGCATCATCAAACAGTTGTTTGAAATTTAATTTACCAGTCAGTAATTGACAGAATAAGACATAAGTATACCAGCAATTACAAACTTTCATACATGTTTAATTTTTCAAGCATGTTAATTTCTGTCAAGATGCATAATTTAGGTTTGCAGCAACACTTTCATTGTTGAAAGTGTTTTATTAGTTTGGAAAATGCTTTCAGTTCAAAGCCTCATATTCCCCCAAGACTCATTCACGGCTCATCCCAAAGACATTTAGAACAAATGAGAGGCTGCTCAGGGGGTCCCACTGTGCTCTTACACAAAACAACCACTGACTGGTACTTTACCCCCTCCTGACATCCCACAAGCTGAAACACGCCTCCCCCCTCGCCTCCTCCCCCACCTACCAACCTGCCCTCACCCCATTCTGTCCTCCCACTGTTGTGCCCTCCTATTCAGTCATTCCCATATCACCCATAACAAATGAGTCCCGTATTTTCTTCTCTCTCCTCCTCTTTCTCTGTCCCCCTCCTTTCTTTCAATTTCCCTGTCTCTTACTCTCTCCCTCTTTTCCTCCTTCACTCGGTGCCGATGAAAGGCAGGCATTGAGCCGGCAGTGGCATTCCAAAACCTCAGGCCTCGGCTCCAGTGTGTCTGGCTATTCAACACTGCTGGGAGCCATTAGTTTAAGTAAAGCCTGACCCGCCTACTCACCCACGAAAAACCATCAGATCTCCGATTACACTCTGCACATGGAGGGAAGGCACACGGGTGCTCTTTGGGTGCAACAAGTGGGTTTTTATATGCGAGCCAGACGAAGAGATGAGCAAATATAAGAAATGGGAAAAGCATGTATGAAAGTGAGATGGAGAGTGAGTGAGAAAGTGTTAGTGTGTCGGCATGAGAAAGTGGCTGCATGTGTGCTTAAAATTTACGAGCGGTGGGTCACACGCTCACTTGGCTGCATCTTCCTTAAGTTTCCACACAGCGAAGCCAAGTGCTTAGCCAGACGCCAAATCCTCCTCACCAATAACTCCGCTTAAACGATTATCAACAACCACTCACTTTTCAAAGTCTTTGCAGCCGCTCCCTCATTTAACTTATGTAGCAGATACATCGTCCGGGATATCCATCCACAGGGCTCACAGTTAAACCCTTGATTGCTGCAATTTTGCTAAGTGGAAAATGATACAGCAGACTCGAGATTGCTTTGCGTTGCCAGCTTCACCAAATTGACGGCACATAAACATAAATAGTTCTCATAAACAGCTCTGTGTTTGGTAGAAGTTGTGCATTAAAATAGTTTATACTCCCAAAGAAGCTGACAAGCCCACACACAGATATTACACCACCAGTGAGTAACTATGGAACTGTTATTAATTTAATAACAACAAGGTTTTCTTTAGAGACTGTTGTACCATTTGGCTAAAACAAATATGACTTTGCTACCAGTTTTAACAGTTGCAACCACTTCATTGAAGTTGTTGTCAAAATGTGAAAAGATTTCTTTCTTTCTTTCTCAGAGGTAGGTAGTAACTAATTACATTTACTCAGTTACATTTACTTGAGTAACATTTTGGAAAAAAATTACTTTTACAAGTAGTTTTACTACACCATACGTTCACTTGAGTGAATATTATGAAGTATTGTTACTCTTATTTAAGTAAAGTTTCTAGATACTCAACCCACTTCAAATAACTTTACTGAATTAAGAACAAACATATTTTAACCAAAAATAGATGGGACAGAGACAAACCTACAGTTTATCTTAATCCTCCTTAAGCCTTCAGGTCATAATGACTCCAAACAGAGTTTAAAAGCTGAGAAAAAAAGCCTAAGTGATATCTTTTCAACTTGAAACTTGATGACTTTTCCTAGACTAACCCCAGCATTAGAAAAAGACAAATGTTACCTTTTTTCATATTCCCATGTAAGCTGTAAAAAAAAAGGTTACAGATATTGTCTTCGGGTCATTTTGACCCGAAGACAATATTTGGGAACGTATAGAATCATTATGATCTAGAGGACATGGGGTGTATACAGAATATGAGGACCACAGAAGGGTTAAAGTGAGACATTTGTGCACAAGCTTTGCTGTGTTAATGCTATTTTCCATCTGCTGAGTCTGTTGTGCCATTTGTACAATGAAAAACGAAAAAAAGGATAGTTTACACTATATATTGTCACTGGAAATACGTGTGTGTGTATATATATATATATATATATATATATATATATATATATATATATATATATATATATATATATATATTATGTCATGAAAGTATTAGTTACATAAGTTTTAAATTTAAACATCATTTGGCAATGTGTTTTTTCTGTCTGGATTTGCTATTTTGTATTATGTTTTTTATTTGTATAATTTTTTTCATTTTAGTCTTAAAATACCAGACTTCACACATAACTTGATTTTTTCCTGTTTGATGACATCATAATATTAAAATATTAAATTAGATGTTATGATCAGTTATTCAGTGCTTAGGTTGCCTGTTCACCAAGTACTTGAGTCATTTCTTTTTCTTTTTACTTTTACTTGAGTAAAAATTGGTTGTAGTTCTACTCATACTTGAGCACAATTTTTGGGTACTCTACCCACCTCTGATCTTTTTTTAACACTCACTCTCAATGACAGGTTCCTTAAAATGACTCTGATAGTCATTCTTTTCATTTGCCAAACTTCTGCAGCTAGCAGAAGGTTTCAGATTTTGTTTTCTCTGATTACTTTCACCATGAAATTAACTCATATTTCACAAGCAACTCTATTTGGTGTTTAAAGCCAAAATGCAACTTTTCATGTGGAATATGTATACCTCATTAGTTAGGTGTCAGAAAGTAACTACTGATTAAAAATATTAACAAATACAAAGTTAGAATGGACAATTTCTAGTGCAATGACAGATTGGATGAATAACTTTGAAACATTGTTTATATAGATAGTCCTTTCATGGGACAAAGTTGACCCTTTAAATCCTATGGCAACATTTACCAATATATTTTGACAATTGACCAGTATTTTGTTGAGATTAACAAAACAATGATATTAATCAAATGGTTTATTATGTAATAAACACCTTGTCTCAAGGTAGACTATAAATATCTAATGTTAAATATTTCAATTGTATATATCTTATAATGCAAGTGTGTTTCTCTAAATTCAGATAAAGATTTGTAAAAATATTTTTAAGTAAATAGTAAGAAAACACTTCTTGAAAACAAAAAAACATATAAAAAATAACTAGAGATGGAAAGGCTGCTGAACATTATCAGTCATCTATAATCTATCCCGTGGTAAGTCATATTTGTGGCAGATGTAGGTGAGAATGGGCTACTCTTCCATTCATTTCTGTATGTTTAAGTTTAACTGAACTCAGTTCCTAAATACTTGAAGTGGTTTCAAAGATTCAAGTCTACGTATTGATCTCTGTTCTTTAATTACAATCCTTGGTGTACCATCCAAAGAGATTTGTTTACATACGCTTCAATTGAATAGTATATGCTACTCCCCTTGTTTAGCAAGAGAAATCATTTTTATATTGGAAGAAAAACAAGCCCCCCTTGGCAGATGGATACAAGATTGTATGCTTTGACATAAAATTAAAAAGATCAAACACACAATAAATTGATCAATTTGGAAATTGAAAATCATATGGCAAAATTTTATTTCTTTTATATAAAAGCTGATAACACATCTTAACTTTGAATCATACCAAACTAGGTAACTTCGTAAGTAATCTATGGACTTCTCTTCCCTCCTTTCTGTGGCATTTTGGCTTCATGTTTTACAGTCTGTCTTAAATATTTCCTGTTTTTGTATATTTTTAAACCTGCAATAAAAATACATTGACCTAAATTCTAGGATGTTTCAGGACACAAAGCTCCCACTTTGGAATAAAGCATCACAGCTTCAATAAAGCAGCTGCCACCTGACTGAAAGAAGGAAAGTTGTCTTCACTGAGAGGTGGAGAAAACCACTTTTCGTGTCACTTTACAGTGTTTCCTCTTGCCTGATGTGAAAAGGTTCCTGCTTCCATAAGTCAATTTTGCTCACACCTTCCACCTCTCTCTTCCTCTGCCTCAGGCTGTAGGAGCAGCTGTGTTGTTCTCTTCCCCGGCTATAGCCACACCTGCGATCTGCAGGTGGTTCATCTGGCAGCAGACCCGGGAACACCTGGCCGGGCAGAGATAGAGCCTCCAGGTTTTATGTTTTGTGTGCATATGTGTGTGTGTGTGTGTGTGTAAAGGAAATAGTTTTGGGGATTTCTGAAGGACTCAATTGAAGCTGAGGGAAGATAACGGCTGGCTTTGCTCTCACACGCCCACACACACATTCAGGGACATGTGTTGGCATTTCCCAAGGTTAGGACTCAGGGATGTTTGGACTTGTCAGTGTGTCACAAAACAATCCATAAACATTTTTGTGCAACTATAGAGTAATGGCAGCAGAGTGTGTAGGTATTTGTGATTTTACTTGTTCTCTCCTTCATCTGGAGACATAACAAACCTCATCAAAGGAGCAATCATTCCCCTGCTTATTGTTGCAGATTCAGTCCTTCAAAGTGAACAACAAAGCACTTTGGAAGCACCTGCCTTTTTTGGTACTTTGCATACTCACCACTGGTATGACATCTTGCTACAGCACTCTCCTTGGACAAACAAGTAAAGACAACAAGCTGAGAGACCAGCTGGGAACAAGATACATAAACAACAGCACCTAGAACACCATCCATGCTGAGAGCAAGAGCAACCAGCGTGTGCAATGCATGTTTGTTTGTGGAGAGAGAAGAGAGCAGGCTCTCTTGTCTGTGACAGCACAAAGCCCACCAGGGGTGAAACCAGAGAGGGGACAGATGAGGTGAACTTGACTAAAGTCATAAAACTCACAAGTGACATGAGAGAGGAAGAAGAGCGGTATTGGATTTGGCAAGAAGTCTCTGAAACGTGTGTTGGGAGTCAGATTTATCAAGCAAGACCAGACATCATCTTCATTCACTTATTTGTTATGATGTAGAGGACTTTTCTGTCAGTCACAATGCTTGAGCGATTGTTGCATGTGTTTTCCATAACAATTGCACATGTTAGAACTCATAATCGGTGATAAATTCTGATTTTTTATGATATATATCTCAATAGCAATTCTATAAAACTATACAGAGAGGCATCAAACTGATGCAGGAACAAGGAGAGCTCTTTTGAAATGGTTTCATATTGTCTACATCTTGTCTGACACAGTTCTGAGACTTCTCGCACTGACTCTTCAATAATAACTCATACGCAGCTGGAAGTTGGCTTTCCTCCCCTGGATGACAGGCCAGCTGCAGTCTTACTAGTGTGGCCGCCAAGACAGACAAGTATAGATTTGGAAAGATGAATAAAGGGACAAGGAAAATGAGAGGGAAAAGAAATATAAAATGGAAGTACTGAGAACAAAGAAGGAAAATGGATGGAGGGAGGCAGAAACATGAGACAGAAACAGGAGGTGAGAAAGAAGCTCTGGAGTAACCCTGGAAGGCGTGGAGAAAAGGGTAACCAATGCTAACTCCTCTTTGTCTGGGCCAAGTAGAAAATGATGGAAAGGGGTGAAAGGCATGAGAGTAGGAACAGAGGGACAGGCATTTAAAAAGCAGGTTTCTTTCAAACACTTTTTATTTTCCCTTAAACAAGATGAGCAAATAAATGCCTGCACACAGCCAACAGACCTGCCACCAACCATCCCAACAAATATACATGCTTTCTTTTCCCATGATGATCGAAATGAAACACTTTTAACAGATGAACACACAAAAGAAGCTTCATCCCTCTTTATCAAATGCTTCAAAAGCCATATGACAAATATGCAAAACCACTCTTAAATCCTGCACACCGCCTTTTCGGAACATTCAAATGTGTCAAAGCAAT
This sequence comes from Anableps anableps, assembly GCA_014839685.1. NCBI lineage: Eukaryota > Metazoa > Chordata > Actinopteri > Cyprinodontiformes > Anablepidae > Anableps > Anableps anableps. The sequence goes on from CM026069.1 coordinate 11,821,108, forward strand.
GTTTACGCTACTCGGAGACACCTGAATGCAAGGGTCGTGGCAGCGGCTGACAGTATAACAAAATGACAGTGTTAACAACTCTCAGAAGCTACGCTGGGATCTGCAATCCAGTGTGAAAAGCACAGCTGGGTTATCTTTCAGAGGGGGCAGACAAGCAGGGAACGCAGTAATGTCATCTGTCTCCTGTATGACTGGTGTTTCTGAACTTTGCAATTGCAGGGCAATCACATCTGGATCCTATCTTTGCAGCCGCTCTGCACAGTACTGCAAAGCAACAAGAAACAGCTGTGCAAAACTGGCTTTAATTAGCTTCACATTTCTACTGACAGTTAATACCTTCACTCTTATTCTTTCATTGTTTTGTTCCTTTGACTGCTTGGTTACTTCTTTCTTTTTTAAGGTTAAGCTTTGCTTTAGTTTGATATACTGTCTAAAGTAATATACACAGGGGGCATGGTTTGTTAAATTAGAAACAGACACTTGGACAGCAACTCTTAAAAACATTCAACATAAAAGAGAATGTTTATTATTTGAAAAGACTTATTTTGCTGCTTGAAGCATTTTTGGATCAGTACTGAACAACAGGGGATCTGGTCATTGCATCACCTTCGCCATATCATACTCTTTCAGATTTGTTCTTTTTTTTAAAATCTGACATTTTTTGGGTACCAAAAGAAATGAGCTGCCATGGGATATTTTGTAGCAATTGTCTGTCAGTTGTATATGTTTCCTATCTGCTTTGACACTTGATGATTTCTTGGAATTTTATCATCCAATTATTACCCACCGTAAGGAAATGCAAATATATAGGTCTTTAATAAATAAATAAATAAATAAATAAATATGTACTAGTGGGTGGGTGCTCATAGTAATTTTGGCTTGATAAATAATATGTGTAATTACATAAAAGGCTGTCCCAAAAAGAGGATAATACAAAGGCTTCAAAAACTATTTTTAGACTATAAGTACTACCTTTTTAAGGTGAAATTACCATTTAAATTTTATTTCATTACAACAATAAAAACAAATAAGGACAAGTTTTCTTCATACTCCATTACAAGCACCATATCAGACACTAACTATATTCACACAGCAGGTCTTGAGGCTCAATTCTGAATTTTTACTGAAATCTTTTTTTTCTTTTTTTTTTTTTTTGCATGGTCCAAAAGGTATTCTATGGCATTTTTTTTTTTTTTTTTTTTTTTTTTTTACCTGAGTGACGTTGGCCCCCCACCTTCTTCAATTAAAACAAAATTGATGTTAAATATTTGTACTACATTTGTGCAGCAAACATTTTTGTTTGTGCTGTTATCATTTTTAAGATATTAATAAAAGTTTCCAGAGGTCATAGAAGGTCAATCAGCCCCTCTCATATTTATGAAATCAAACAAATTTGGTGTCAATCAACTGTGCTGCTAAAATTTTCATTGATGCTATTTTTGTCAAAAGTTCAGCCCCCCCTCCACATAACCTAAATAAAACAAAATTGGTGTTAAACATTTGTTGTATGGCTGGTCTACATTTGTGCAGAAAAATTTTGGGGGGTCCCAGCACAGGCTTCCCAGATGAGTGATGCACCCACCTGGCTCATCACGTCCAACCTAGGTTACTGTACCAGGGGCAATACAAGGGGGCCAGCATAGCTGCTACAAAGGAGAGCTAGTTTTATTCTGTAAGCTTTTAACCGCTGTCTGTTATGAAGTATGCTAGATTTAGAAATGATGGGAACCTTTTGGAAATCTCAAGAGATAAGGCCAGGATATACCTTATCAAAGTAATATGCATGGAGACTGCTTTTTACTATTAACAACATAAGCTATTGACACTGTGTTAAAGACTCATATAAGCTGCTAAAGACTTATAATTTGTCAACTTCAAAACATTGTGTCTTTGTTTTAAATTTGTTAAGCCTCATTCTACGGAAACTCCTCTCACACATCTCAGCGCTGGACAGCTAAACATGTTAAAAGCTCTTTAATGCAGTTCTTAAGGAGAATTCAAAATTTGACTATGGCAGGTCAAAACTTCAAAGAAAAATTGCAAATTAAAATAGATCTAAACTGCAGTGTTTGGAATGAAATGCCTTCAGACTTATATAGTGCTTTTCAGAACTCAAAGATGCTTTACAATGAAATCAGTCATTCCCATTCAGTTATTCACATGCTGATGATGGCAAGCTACTGGATTGTAGCCACAGCTGTCCTGGAGCAGTATGACAGAAGGGGCGAGGCTTCCACATTGTGCCATCAGCCCTTCTGACCACCACCAGTAGGCAAGGTGGGCAAGATGTCTTGCCCAAAGACACAACAACAGAGACACAACAACAGAGACAGATGGGCGGGGGGCTCAAACCAGCAATCCACTGATTGCAGGGGGGACTCCTACCACCTTCACCACCACCACCCCTATGTACTGTATATTTTAACTTTACCATAGGGCTGAACAATATCAGACAAACTTCATCTCACATTTTCCATACCTTTTTCTTTCTTTTTTTTCGTCACAATGTCTCCACTACTCATTGAAGCTTCAGTCACTAAAAATATACATCAAGTGTGGGCATCTAAATTTCCAACATACCAAATACAGTATACTACTGGCATGCAGCATTTGCAAGGATGTTACTTAAAATAGATTCCTACCAAATATTGTATCCAAGCAGTGTTATGCAATTGCAATATTGTATGCACTGATGATGAATGCAATTCAATATATTGTGCAGCTCCAATTTCCCATAAATGCATTAGTGCAATCAATTTTTATTGTTCAAGATTAGTAAGATTCAATGAGACGCGCATGGTTTAATTTAAAACAGAATAGGCTAAATTCCTTGGTTTTGTTACAGCGTTGGGCAAGGGAAGTTTATTTGTATAGCCCCATTAAAATACAGGATAATACAAAGGGCTATACAGGAAGAACAAAGGAACAAATCAACAACACGACTGGCTATATAAGACTTAAAACCTTTTAACTAAAACCACAATATGCAAAACTTAAGTGTGATCCATCCATTCAGCACATTGAACAAAACTTTGTCACTTTCGAGTCATAAAAGATACTATAAGCTTGAACTTGTCCATTCACACATACTCTTGACTCAGCTAAACTGTAGGATGAAATACGTTTCAAATCAGTCCCACAGTAGAAAATGGGAGCCAGATTTTAGGTAGAGGAGCCGATCTGATGAGCAAATCTGGAAGGTTCTTCAGCCATTGTAGCCCTGGGGCCTGAGTAAAACACTAACAGGTGGTAGTGATGGTGGAAAAGACCCACGCATAGACCAGAGGGAGTGAGAAGAAGACTGGGCTCCCAGCCTGACACGCACAAACTCACAGCCAAAGGCACACATTTTATGAAAACACGGCCAAACTAATGCATGACACATAGCCATACATAACGGCGTACAGGGAAAACAAAGTCAACGTATCTGCACATTGTTCACATACATACAAACACATACTCCTCCTTACAAACAGCCGGTGAAGACAAGAAACTGCAACAGTGACTCAGAATAGATTTGAAAGCAACTCTCTACTTCTGATGAGGAAATTCTCCCACATGGCAAAACACAAAAAGGCCCACGTCTGGCAACGTTAGCAGCCCTCTCAAGCCAAAACCAATTAAGACTCTAATGCAAACCTGCAGGGGCCCTTTTGTCGTTTATTTCCCTATTTAATGTCAGCAGATTGGAATCCGAGTCTACAACCCACCCCAAAGAAAAGAAGGCAAAAGGAAAAATTACTGGGGCTTCCAAATTGTCCACATGTTTTTGAGTAGAGCTAATTGAATCAAGGGGGAATGGAACTGATTGACTTGTGTAGCAATGTTGAGACTGCGAGGCTCTCTAACACATTTTCTCCTAGTGAGCGCAGAGGTTTCATGCTTCCCAGCAGGCTATTTGGCTTTCTGCGCTGAATTACTCAGACTAAATCAAAATTATGGTAAAAGAGAAGAATACGCATATTTGATCTGTTTTGATTCATAGTTGGAGCCAATGTTTCCAAAGAGTGGAATTGCTGTTTACAGTTATATTTTACAGCTCACTTTGCTGCTCCCTGCTGGTCATTGTATCATCATCATCATCATCATCATCATCATGGTCATCTCTCTGAGGTAAAAAATTGTTTCAGTTAGAGATTCCTTCTGGAACAACGGCAACTTCAGGTCCTGTTATCACCACTGCAACTGTAAGATGAACAACTTTTTACATTCAGATTTGATTCCCTATTGCAGGTCGAACAGAGAATGTGACTTTGATGCAGTTCCTATTTGTGCATTCCAAAAAACAATTTGTAAAACAAATTTATGCCCATCAAAACTCACTCCTTGCTGACAATAATGTGCTTTCACCCTCAGGCCCCGCTGACCTCACTTGCATCACAGGACTGTACTATTGACCCCTGATGGAAAACAGGCAAAATCTGAGAAAAAAAAAAATCCCCCTGGCATCAAGCATCAGCTCCAGCCTGGTTTCACACCGCCTGGTGTTTTTGTCTTGAAAGGCTGTAAACTCCAGATGGTGGAAGGAAAAAAAAAAAAAAAAAAAAAAAAAAAAAAACTTAGCCTGGTGGATTAAGGGCTCCAAATCCTCCATTGAAAAGACACATAGACCACAAGCTGCTATTCAGTCAAATAGGAGCACAATAGCTGTTGTGTGAGGGCTATATAAGGGATAATGCTTCTAACAGAGTGTGTGTTATGCATAGTTTATTCTTGGTACTTAATAGATCGTAATGAGCGTAAGATCTTTGCAGACAAAGGGGTATCAGAGGGTTTTTTTTGTCCATTATACTTATTTGATATGAGACGAATGCAACATATTAAACTTTTATTGTTTTTTTTCGACAGCCTTCCCTGTAGGAGACAATTCTGACAATAATAGACCTTTCTGAAAACAACTATGAAATTCATTCTAATTCTGCTATATTTTCATTATCTACCCGAAAAACAGATGGTGGTTCCTGCTTCCTGAAAATATTGAGACTGAGGTCATAAATCACTGACTAAAACTGTGCAGGTCCAAATCTACAGCAAATAATTATTAGATAGTCATCGAAATGCTTCAATTTGTTCTATGTAAAAGAAAATAATGAAACGTTACTCACGAGTTGTGGCGCTCTGCATTCCAACCATGCCTTTATTTGTTTGTGAAGCTCTTGTTCAGTGCTTTTGCTCTTGCTTTCTCTCTTTGGCTGGGCTTCCCTGGAATAAACAGTCTCTGAAGCACTTTTTCTTTAAAGTAACAGATAGATCCCAATCCCAATCTAACAGAGGCCATCAGTTCTATTTAGCATAATGCTTCAGATATTTTTTCTTTAAAAGCAACAGATAATATTTGTGTAGGCACAAACTAACTGTAACTGGTTTCGAAGAAAGCTTATAATGCCCTTATACAGCAGGCCAATGGTGTCTCTGTCATGATTCCTTTAGTGTGGCAGCAGCTCAGTAATCCTCCCATCAGACTGCCTTCAGCAAAGTCGTTTATAACCTTAACTTGTTGTTATACTGATTTTACTCTTCATGCTCTAAATCTGAAACCAGAAATTCCTCAACAAACCATCAAAGTGGATGAAACTGTTGTATTTGATTTAAAAGTTGTTGCACCCTTAGGGAGAAATTAATGTTACCACTTTAAATAGTTAACTGCCTAATAATTAAGTTTAACCAAAAGGAAAAAAAAAGTAGTGTCATCTGTTGCTCCTGACAGTGAGCCAGAACCCTAAAACCCACACAGTCAGACTTAATCTGGACTCCATCCAGAGTCTCACGTGTTATTCTTCTTTACAAGCATAATATTTGGATGCTGGCAAAGAACACTGTGAGCTGTAGCACCCCCAGTACACACACGCACACAAACACCCATCCACACTGCTATCTCTCTATCCTCCCCTCCCACAGCCACCCACATATGCCACATGCTCCTGTCCTCCCCCTCTTCCCTCCAGCTCCCCCATCCTCCACTCCTGCCAGGCTGCCACCTGCTATCTGCAGCATGCCGCACAGCTGCTCTGCTACAATAACAAATTAAGGTCCACCGTGGCAGGCAGGAGTCATTACCTAACACTCCTGCAAGGGAAGAGATGAAGAGCTAGCAGTTACCACCTTTGTATGTCCCACTCCCAAAAATCATCCAAGGGTCAATGGGATGTGTCAGTCGGTATCATTGTATGCACTTGGCATGTATATTTCTGCTCTATGTTGTTCTTAAGCATCCATTCCATCCCTTTAGATAACTCCATCACCTCCATATTCAAAAATTTCAAAAATTATAATGTTACAGCATAAATTTAAGATAACAGTTTCTCTTATGGATGTTATAGGTCTTGCAGGTAATGATCACCGCTGTCAAAATGTTTGTTTCCAAGTACATGTTAAAGTAAGTTTAATGAGGCTATTTTTTAAAAAAAGATGATTATATTAAATAGGTCTGGTTTGCTTAGCTTAGGCCAGTCATTTCCAAAAGTTAGAATCAGGATTCCACTATGGGTCACCAGACACCAAGTGGGGGGTCTTGAGATGTTCTCCACAAATAAAACTCTATTTAAAATAACGGTTTCATTGTAGTTACAAGAGCTAAAACTGTTTCATAAAATGGATTTAGAAAAATCCAAATTCTTTTTCCTGTTGTTTGTGGTGTCATGTTCCTGTTAAAATGCCATATTAGCAATGATTATATTTCAGCATTTCATAATAGCAAGGGCAGTAGTGCCCTATCACTTACCTATGGGTCAGAAGATAAGCAGTTTATGCCCCAGTGTCAGTTAAAGTTGAGAAACCAGTTGTGTTTTTTTTTTTTAGGAATATTAAGTATATAAAATAAAATAAAATAAAGTTCCTTTATTTGTCAAATTGATTTTTTTACATTTTAATCACTGTATGTTTCCAGAGGAACAGGAAAGAGGAAATTTCTCCTTTGAGCTCTCAACTGGCAGGTGCATCCTTTAAATAGAGGATTGCAGACATGGCAAAAAAAGAAGACAATCATGTTTCATTTAAATAATGGTGAATAACTCCATGCAGAGACTAATTTTTGTTAAGACATTTCACTTCAATAATTTTTTGTTGGAAATCTTAGTGTTTTTGTTTTTCAGTGCCCAGTAACTTGTTTAATGATTAGACTTAATAGCAAGAAGAATGAAGTAAAGGCAGAAAGAAACAAAAAATTATTTATTCAATGACTTACTAATTCATTGGACAAATTCTTTGTAACGACAATGTCCCATCTAACTCATCCTGTCAACTAGCTCTTTGACAGGTTAACAAAGAAATGACTTGTCAGTTAGCAGGAGGCTAAAGTCAGTAAAAAAAAACAAGCTCAGACTACGGTGGGATTTTCAGTGGCCATTATGGTCCCTCTGTGTGACAGCTGGCCATTGCCCCCCTTTGTTGCCTTTCAGCGTCTTTGTCACAGTCTCTTTAATCACACCAGCAGGGCTGTTACACAGCAAATAAGCTGACCTGACCTACGAGCTGACTGAATGTATAATCCACCAAGGTGTCACAAAATTTCTTATTTTTGTTTCAAACCATTTCTCTTTGACCTATTAACTTCTACTATTGGCTGCAAACACTTCCCAAGTGTAAGCTTTTCAGGTGTAAGATTCTTTAGCATTTCAAAGCTTTCCCAGTTTCTTACATCCTGCATATCTTGGTTTTCCAGCCTGTATGTTTGTAAGAAAATAGTTTTTGATATTTGTAAAGAGAACAAGAAACTATGAAAACTTCTTGATTCCTTAAAACAACTCAATTTATTGACAGTTGTGTGAAAAACGCTCTCAGTACTGAATTGGAAGCCTTTATTAAGGTTAATATCCCAGCCAACCAAAACACAAAGACAAAACCATTTATCTATGTTTACCTACAGGTCTCTTCATGAGATATACCTGTTTAATTGCTTGTAAACACAAATATTGAATTAGTCAATTGCATGGCAGAAACTTGGGTATCTAAGTGCAATGAGAATGGCTTGATGAACTCCAAACCAAGCAAAAGAATGGTAAAGAAAACAAATTTAAGCGACATAGAACCAGATGGTCTAGTCTGAATATTTTGGAAACTGATGTTAACTGAGATTTTCATGAACAACCATCTCTCTGGTTTACAGAAAATGCTCCAAAAAGTGAAAAGATCCTGTGAGTGGCAGTTGTGTTGAGGAAAATGCCTTTTTTGTAGTAGAGGTCAAACAGGAATGAGCAAACGGGTTTCAGATGACAGAAGGGCAACTGTACCTCAAATAATCACTCGATAAAACCAAGGTATGTGGAATAGCATCTCTGAACACACAATATGTCAAACCTTGCAGTAGATGTCCTACAGCAGCAAAATGTCACATTGGGTGCTCCTTCTGTCTGCTAAGAACAGGAAACTGAGGCTGCAATTCACACAGGATCACCGAAATTGGACAATAAAATAAGTTAAGTTAATTGGTCTCTCTAAATTCTCCTTAGGCGTGAGTATGTGCGTACATGGTGGTTTGTCCTGTCTGTCTCTGTGTTACCCTGTGATGGACTGGCGACCTGTCCAGGGTGTACCCTGCCTCTCGCCCAATGACTGCTGGAGATAGGCGCCAGCAGCCCTCGCGACCCTAAAAAGGATCGCGAGGGGTGCATACCAAATAACTTTCAAGCATAAAAAAAAAAAAAAAAAAAAACAGAACAAAAAAAAATATGATAATGGATGGATGGATATTGTCTAGTCTGATGAGTCTCGATTTCAGCTCTAACATTCTGAGTATAGGGTCAGAATTTAATGTAAAGAACCAAAGACCAAACAGCCACACTCTTAGTGTTTGGGTCAGTTCTATACTATAAATATGCTCTCACTTGGTAAAATTATTGTACAGCATGGGATACTGTTATGCTGATAAACGTCAGCTAGATTTATCCATAAAGCCTGATGAATACAATCAGTTAATTAGACTACAGGCATGTCTTGAAGGCATAGCAGCGTGGATGACTTTTAATTCTTTGATTTTTATCTCAGACAAGGCAGCATTTGTTGCGTTTGTAAAACAAACTGCTAAGTCAGTCACTTATTGTAGATGGCATTAACATGGTCTCCTGTATGCTGTCTCTAACCCAATGACCCCTGGAGACAGTCACCAGCTACCCCGCAACCCTTCACAGACAGTGGATGGATGGATGGATGGCTGGATTCATGGATGGAAGTAAAAAAAAAAAGTAATTAAAAACTCTTCAGCTCATCCAAAAGGATGCAGCGAGAGTACTAATGAGAATTAAAAGATGAGATCATATTTTTCCAGTTTTCACTGCTGGTTCCTAAATTTTCTCAAATTAGAATGGGATTCAAATCTTTAAATTATCAGGCCTCTTCTGTAGAACCAATTGTTTGTCCATGAGGCTACTTTTAAGACTAGTCTTAAAACCTTTCCTTTGATAAATCTTATAGCTAGTTTGGATTAGGTTCTTGTGAGTTATCTTTGTAGTTATGCTGCTATAGTCTTAGGCTGCTGATGAAAATAAGGCCGCAGTTCTTCACTATGATATTTTTTCTCCTACTACTCTCCATCAGCTGAGCTGCCAATAACTTCATGTTCTCTTTCTATACATTGATACATGTCACATCTTTCTGTGTCTAACCATGTCTCTCTCCTAGACAGAAACATTACAGGAGCTACTGCTGCCACTGACTTTATGTCTTTTTGACCTAATGACTCAGAGCCTATCTGTTCAGCTGTGTTTCTCTCTTGGAGGAACCCAGAAAAAGAGCTACTGCTGTGATTCATTCTTAAACAAAGAAGTACTTTAGCCTGCTTCTGTTTCTTTTCTGTGTCTGGTCTGTCAACTCAAACCTCCAGTTAATGACTGCTCATATAATGTGCAGTTAAAACCAGGTATTTACATATATACACACATTTTTTGCTCACTGTCTGAGGTTAAGTCAGACAAAACTTCTCTTGTTTTAGATCAGTTAGAATTACCAAAATTGTTTATATTTGCTAAATGCCAAAAAACTTAGTGAGAACAATTTTTAGAGATCTTTTTGTAACTTTCTTCGATTTCAGAAGTTTACAAACATTTGGTCAAAATCAGGGATAATTGTCTTTTAAACTGTATGTCTTGGGTCAAACCTATAATAACTAGTATATATGTAGTCGAATTTGAATCTGTCTGTATGTTTGGATTGATTTGATTGTATATTTCTGTGTATAAACTTGACCTGTTGTCTTGTGCAGATTTACAACGGGTTTACAACAAATGTCTTACTTGACATTTGTTGTAAACCCGTAATATATAAATAATAATAAAATTAAACTGATTTTAATAAAGGCTGCATAGTGGAAAAGACTTTTTAACTCATGCAGCAAAAGGTCTTGGACTCGAATCCCAACCTGGAGTTTTTCTGCATGGAGTTTGCTTGTTCTTCTCTTGATTAACCTGTGTGAGTTCTCGATGGGTGCTCTGGCACATTTTCCCTCAGTCCAAAAATGTGCTGGAGAGGATAATTTGCCTCTCTAAGTTATCCTTAGGAGTGACTGTATGTACATGGTTGTCCTGTGTCTTTGTGCTGCTTTGTGACAGACAGGCAACCTGTCCTGTTAACCCAGTGAACATGCTGGATAATCAAACCAGATCAAATTATTTCAAACTTCTTTCTTTAACATGATGATTAATTCACTGTACCGGATCTCAAACCAATACCGCAATTTTGGGATATGGTGGAACAGGAGATTTGCATCATGGATGCCAGCCCACAAATCTGCCACAACCGACGCTGTCATGCTGATACAGACCAAAATCTATGTGGATTGTTTCTGATACCTTATTGGATCCATGCCATGAAGAAATACGGCAAAATCAGGTGGTATACCTATTAGCGTGGCCAGTGAGTGTGCAAGTCATGTGATAACAAATTGGATATCAGTTGCAAACCAGAAAAAGATTAAGGGGGACAGAAAATGTGGGATTTTTTTGTTAAACTGATTCATACATCTAGATATCTAGAGTCAATATTAAAGCTTTTGATGTTTTCTCCACCATTTAGACACATTGCGCTTAAACTATGGAGAACAAGCTCCCATCCTGAGCCCACACATGTAGAAATCAGCTTTAGCAAAAACTGCCTTGGTTTGCAGTCTGACAGTGCCAACAATATCTTGCAAAGAATCCATGAAAAATGAGCCAACGTCATTAATTTACCTTGCGCAACGCCGCTCACATAGCTTTTCGCTGTATAGTGGATGACCTGACAGATTTTAAATCCCCATGTGGAAATGTTTTCTCCAATTGTTTATTCTTTCACTTCGCCGTACAAAGTCAAGAGAGGGCAAGTCATTAGCCAGGACTGTTTACCCTACTTTCCCAGCAGTCATGCCATCTGCGTGTGCTCTGTAGGTTGCATAAGGCCTGGCAGATATGACACCTCCACAAAACCTGTTTCTTTTTAGCCATTGTTTCTTTCTTTCTAATATTATCCTTCTTCTCTGTGTGCCTTCCTTACTGTCCCTTCTGTTGTTTTTGAAAGTTTCCAGGTTCTCAATGATCATCTTTTCAACATCTATTTAATTTTAAAGTTTTCACATTTCTGTAATTTTAGTTAGATACTCCTCTCCTTTTCCATCTCTCATTTTCTGTCCTGTTCTCTCTCTCAGTCATTCCCAACAGCTGACAGACCAGACCCTGCCTGGTGGTGACACTTCACCCACACTGACACACTCCGACCTGAGCCAGATCACTCGTCCATGTGGGAGCCAGAGCCAGGGCCAAGGCCAGGATGGAGGATGAGATTGGGTGGAGGGGGGGTTCGATACTGAGGCCAGCAAGATGGCCCTAGTCATCATAATCATTCATTGCCTGCTGTTCCTTCTGTCCCTGTACTCCTCCCACTCCTCATGCTTTTTTGTCTTCCTCATGTCAGGGCCACAAGGCACGCGTATCAGCTGAGCACAGGACGGTCAGAGTCAACGGGGTCAGGTGGCAGACGCCTGGTTAATTCTCCAGGGGCTGCAAACCGCTCATGTCAGCTCATGCAAACGGACACTGAAAACGCACAGATAAAGATGAACCCGCCTGCAATCGCGTCAACACATATGCCCAGTTTTCCTCACGTGGGGCTGTGGATCAGGCGCGATATTATTAGAGAGGGCTAAATTGTTGGAGGATGGGGAGTCTGTGTCAAGCAGATAGATCAGCATAAAGTAGGAGGAGGGGAAGATTATGAAGACATGAGCAGATGGAGGGAGAGATTGCCCTATTATGTAGATCCTTCCAACCCTCATCCGTGTCCCCTCTCTGCCGCTTGGATCTCTCATGCATATATACCTTTACATTATTCAGTAGGGTATAATGAGTAACCGAAGACTGCTGCGGTTAAAAACGTGGTCACAGGGCGGTTTGGATGGCAGAAGGTGGGCCACAGGTGTACAAGCCTGAGACTGATTCGTCAGTTTGACCTCTCATTATCACCATTCAAGTTCTCCTTCATTATTATACGGTGTCCTTGGGAGGCAGTCTGTTCCCTGAACACCTCAATATCATTCATATTTTAGGAATAAATTACGCAATTTTTTCAATTAGTTACTGCGATGCTTATCTGTTTTTCTCTTTACAATTGTTCAAACTGTTTGTCTTTGGCTCTGCTAGTCATGTCCTTCTCAATTGTTTTCCAACCTTCTTCAAATCCATCACAATGTTTCAAATGGTTACCCTGAACATGACTCACAATTTGTTCAACATTTTGAAATTTCACCCTGCACCTATCACTTTTAATTTATCTTTGACAAATTTCTTTCATTCGAAATGAATAAAGCTGTCAGACTATGATTGAAGTTTAACAAAACCTTTCTATCAAATCCCAGCTAGTCTGTTTTCCTTTTAATCGTTATTGACTCATCTATCTATTCAGCAGGCCTGAGGATGAGAGGCCTGGTCTGTTGTTACAGAAGAACAGGTGGGGCAGGCTGAACTGTCAGGACAGGCTTGACACACACACACACACACACACACACACACACACACACACACACACACACACACACGAGCAAGCTACAGGGAGGGAGGGAGTCAGCCGCTCAGACACTGGCCCATATGGTAGACCTCTGGAGCTTGTTGCCTTCACAGATAAGGGAGGGACGACTAGAGCAGAGATGTTTGGAGGATGGCTTAGGGAAACAGGAGGGGAGGCTGAAACTAATCAGCAGGCCACCCCAACTGTCCACTGTCTTTGGGGAGTTTAGATATGCATACATGTGGCTGACTGAATTCAGTGTGGAAAATACAAGTAGGGGGTTGTGGATGTTCCAACCGTACCGTTTTTAGATTGACTGTTCTAATTTGTGCTATTGTTGCATAGCAATTAAATTTCAGAACATTGTTATATTTGCTTAAAAACATTATATTTCTTTTTTTTATAGGTAAATAAGTATCTATGATTGATTGCTGTACATAACTACTTCAGTTTTTCTTTATTTCTTTCAGACTCAATGAGCTGGGAAAATGTGAACACATTGCTGAAATCTATGGTAATCTATAATGACTGTTCATTAGAATAGAAATATCCCTTAAAATAAATAATTTTGTTTTTGTACCAAAGCATTAACTGATTAATTAAAGAATTTTAAATTCATAAGCACTAAGGTGACATCAGTTGCTGTCTCTGATGCACAGCTGCCACAATAACCTGAAAAAGAAACGGCTTTTTTTATTATTAAATTAAAAATTTTGCACTAAACATTTAAAAAGTGATACATTTTCGATTCCATCTTATTCCTGTGCAGGATCATAGGGGCACATGCCTAAAACAAATGCATAAAATGATTATGTAGAAATGTTAAATATATTTCATTTGTTTTTCTTCTCTTTTATAATTTTGTACATGTTGCATTTGTCATTTTCTTACTTCTTCACTAATCAAAGGCTGAGCTTTGAAATCAAGGCACTTTGTTTGCAGGGACATCCAAAAGATTACATAAAAACTATCAATTCAAATACAAGAAACCTTGATAAACAGAAAGGTGGATTTTTTGAGGAGGCCAAACTGTTTTCAACTGCACACTTGTTAAAATACATTACACTTCCTGGATAACTAATAACCTACACCACAGCTTGCAAACACCTTAAGAAAACCCCTTAAAGCCTAAAGATGGGTGATGTTTAGCAAAACCAAAATAGAAAATGTAACAGTTAAAAATGGGACAGTGCTTTTCTTTCAAGAGGACCACCACTATTTTTAGCATTAAACATCCTGGCACGACCGAATGATAGGGTGTCTTTTTCATGTGCACAAGAGATCTTTTTAAATCTTCACAAAGGTTTTTAAAACATCAAACCAAGCCAGTGTGAAAGATATAGATTGGCCACCTGCCAGTCACATCATAATGTAATTGACTGACAGATGTATAGACAACAGGTCAGATGGTCAAACCGTTTGTAACAGTGCAAACTGTCATTAGGTAGATGCACTGCTTAAGTCAAGCGCTGCTATTGATGCCTTTTTCCTTTGCTACCGACCTGTTAATTGTGTGTTTAAAGTTTGTGGGTGCACATACAAATGTTGTACTGAAAAACGAGATGAAAAACAACAACAAAGGTTTATGTGGAAAAAAAAAACCAACTATTAAATAGTGCATATAAAAATAGTAAATAGCAACTGTTTAGAAGTTTTAAAAAAATAAGACAATTTTGTCTTAATCGTGACCCTATATGGCCACTAGAGGGCACAGCAACAGTCTGATTTATGTTGACCACATTATAAAATACTCTTATTACTGTGAATACCTCAAACTACTAACTTTACTGTATATTACAGTATATTTTCTCATTGAGAGTCTAGATTAAGACTAGATTCAGTCAAAGACACAAGTCCCAGTTCTACAACACTTCTATAAATTATTATTACAACAGCTATATTTGTATAAAGCATTTACAACATGTGTACTCATTATATTCTACATTTGTAACTGCAATTCTCTTAAAATGTATGTACATATTTGGATAGTTACAAACACTCTTGGTCTGATTCCTGTTTTGACTTGAGTTGCTCCCAAGACACCTCACCAACTTTAAACAAAAAAGTATAGTGACTATTTAAAGCTT
Organism: Anableps anableps; assembly: GCA_014839685.1. Classification (NCBI taxonomy): domain Eukaryota; kingdom Metazoa; phylum Chordata; class Actinopteri; order Cyprinodontiformes; family Anablepidae; genus Anableps; species Anableps anableps. The sequence goes on from CM026069.1 coordinate 11,836,161, forward strand.
GTTTCTGTTAATGCCTGGCGTTCTTGTATTGGACAAATATGAACTTAATAAATGTCACATTGAGACTTTCTTTCCCTTTTAATCTGAATGACTTATGTTCTGCAAAAATTGTTTTCTTCAGCAGGGCCCATCTCATTGCTTTCATTAGGTTTAAAATTAACATTATATTATAACAATCTTGGTGTGTATAAAAAGGAAATTAACATAGGTTTTTATTTAGTAGTATTACCTTTTTCTGATTTTTGGCCATCATAAAACCCAACATTTCAAAGCACCACAAGCCAACCCTTAAGTACGTTACCAGTTTTCTATTTGTTACAATAATATGGCGCTTTAACCACTAGAGGGCGACAAAAGATTGAGGAAAAAAAGTGTCCAGCCCTGAGATTCTGGCCTGTTTCAAAAATGTACATGTTAATAAATCACAACACAGTTTGACAAAATAGAAAATTTTAAAAATAAATAAAAGTAAATTCTGTAAAAGTCAACCTGATTAGCTTTTTCTCTGTGTTATGGAGGTGTCTTAGTAACAGATGGGCATCTATAAACCATTTGCAAAGGCTTAAAGCAATTTTCAGTCAGGGAGCCAAACTTGTTTTCTTTTAGTGAGCAATTGGCTTCAAACAAGCCCACCCAGAAGTGTGTTTTCTAATATTAGGTACTGGAACCTCATTGCTGTTTCACCTGCTGTGAAGCAGATGCAACTCAAGCTGCCACACATGTACACACACAGCTGAGGAGCTGTGAGATCACTTGCAGATGCAAAAGAGTATTGCAATTGTGGGCTGCTTCATCAGCTTGTATCAGTGACTCACGTTTGTTTTCAACTGTGCACATTTAAGTGGGCCTCTGCTGAATCACTGTAATGTTGCAAGATTTATCAATGTGAGGTAGGAGTCTAGAACTCAAGACAACTGATTTGGTAATGGCTTATTAAAGACAGTTTAAGGGTATGCATCAAAATGAATCCATTTTTGTTAAAAATCCTATGAATAACTTGTTTTTAGATGATTTATCACAAAACAAAAACTTTTGTCTGTGGCCTTTTTTTGGACTTCTAGAGAAGTTTCACTGTTCATGTTTTTCATTGGTATATACTGAAGCTTTTTTTTTTTTGTCAATCATCATAGACTTTTGCCTATTTACCACTGTTCCGAAAACATCATGTTGGCCACATGGATTCTTCGCATTGCTTGTCTTGATAAAATCCTTTATCCTTCACAGTTTAAGCAACCTCTGTCTAAACCAGCTGTTCACCAACTTTTCTGCTTTAAAACACCAACAGAAGAGACTTTTGGTTGGCTCAATGACATTGAGTATGGAAGCATTATCAGTGATGATAACACAAACAGCTGAAACAACCAATATTTTTTAATGCTGCTCTTGCATATCCTCATCAAACACAACTGATTTACGGATGCTCACACCCTATTATTTCATTTATTCTTGGTTATCCACCCCCCTTCCCCCCAACTTAAGTTTATTTAATAAAAAAAACATTTAATTGGCTGTTGAAATTAGTGTCTCCCCTTTTTTGTCAAGACCTCACGCGCCAGGTTGTGAGAATAAATATTCTTTTTTTTATTACAATTTTACATTTTTGGTTTGATATGTTAGTAGATACCTGTAGTAGCTAAAGTTTGGTCCTAACCCCAACTTTGGGAACTACTGATCTAAACAGGCAAAAACTTTCATGGTAGTGCTTTTCAGGGCGGTGAAAAAGTTTGTTTTTGTTTTTTTTTCACCAATGTCTCTTGAATGAAACCCTATAAATTCTAATACAGTTGAACTTCACTGGGTTTCTTTACATTGTTACCTTTATATTTGAGTCTGATACGAGCTTTTCTACTGAAAACAGCACTGACCATGGAATAAAATCTCTACAAAGCCACCCTTATGGATGAATGGAATAATAATTAATAAATCTTAAACAGTATTTTAAAGAACCTCCATTCATTGTAGAATAAGCAAGGTCAGGTTTAACCAGTTTATGTAATTTGAATTTTGAACTACCGGTGATTAAATGCAGCTGACATTAATTTAAAAAAATAAACTATTCATTCAGCTCTGAATTAAAACCTTCAAATCAAACATTAACTTCAGCAAAATTGGCCAGCTGTGCTGTAAAGCAACAATTGCTTATGTTGCTTACTGTTTAGGCATCACACTGGGGTGCACATGCAAATAGGCAATAAAAAACCTATTCAGGCAACTGACAATTGACTTTTTTTGAAGACTTGTGGCGCCCCCTATGCTATCCCGCCCTGGGTGGTGAGGCATAAACCTATTGCGTCACTCTTTATGTGAATCCAACAACTTTGCACGCAAATGGTACAAATTTAATTAAAAACAGTAAAAAGAGCTGTGAAGTAGATCAAAAAAAAAGAAAGACTGAATGGATTAAAACCTAACTGAGAGTGACTCAAACACACTAGATGGACCAAATAAACATGCTCTTCGAACTTTGTCAACTCTGTTTCTCATTGCATCACTGTGAGATAGCTTCTTACTAAAGGATAAACCTCTTTGGAGAAGGAGGCGGTGAAATCAGTCTCAGCGTGTTACGGTTGTGTGTGTGTCTGCATGCCCCCTACCCCAGCCCTCCACCCTCTCTTTACAGGACTGCCAGCCCGTCTAGAGTTATTCCAGGAATGCGTTGAACATGGCTGCCGCGATGAAGGCGCAGAAAACGGGACTGCTGGAACTTCGCTTGACCGTGGACCACTGGATCCGAGTGCTGGCCACGCTTACCGAGGACACGCTCACCGTAAACCCCGGCGAGGGCGCCGAGGAGCCCGCGAAGCCCAGCCCGAGTCCCGCAGGTGCTGTCAACGGAGACCCCCCGAACCTCAGCTCGTCCCCGGTCCCGGAAACCATCACCAACGTGAAGCGTACCGTGCGAGTGACCAAACAAGATGTGGGAGGACTTGGAATTAGTATCAAAGGTAGGGTAATTTTAAGAGGAGACTTCATAATAAGCGGTGAATTACTGTCAGTAAGTTTTACTAGTGAGTTTGAGAGCATTCAATAACAACGAAGAACACAGCAGCCAGCCGTTAAACTCACATTAACTCCTAAAGACATGTTACAAGTTGCACTTTTAGGAGTTTTCAAGCAGAGCTACAGATTAAGCTAAATTTGTAAGTATTCTTGTGCACAGAAGTACGACAGCTGTGATTTTTGTTAAGCCGTGACTCACCTAGAGAGAGGAACCATTTCAGTATCCCAAAGTCATATGGAAGCAGGTCCTGAACCCTCTGGCAGGATCCTATATCATCTGCAACCTATATCATCTGAAGATATATTTTTACCCTGATTTCGCATGAATTTAGTCTTTGGGGTAAAATAAAAGCAGAGCTGTTCAAGTGAGATATTTATTTAAGAAATAAACACACCTCTCTCATCACCATGCCTTTGTGAGAAGCATACTTTTTTTGCTTTTCCATATTTTCAGAATGACTATTGGACTATTTTTTTGTTTTGGTTTTTTTTTTTGTTTTTTTTTGCCTGAAAAACCTAGTTATTTTCAATAGGTGTGTAATGTTTGCCCTGTTTTTCTGTCTGTGATTTGTAAAAAGTTAATAAATGATCATCTAAACTAAATCTGATTGATGCATATTGAAGTATTTGGTGTTTGAACTAAGAAAATAGGCAGCTATAAGCATCTTTAGATAGGGTCTCAAGTATCCACAGATTTCAGCTGTTCATGAGCAGCAGTGGTTCCTAATCCCTGGAAATACCAGGGGCTGTTGTTTAACTATCAAATTATACAATAGGTAATAACTAAGCAATGCAATACATTAATTGACTTCAAACTGAGCCCGTGTTCCCAAAGTCTCACAAGTCATTTCACATGACCTGTTTACTTATAGTACTGGGAATGGGTTTTTTTAAAAATATATTTAAGAAAAAGTTAACTTCCATTTCTGTTGCTTTCAGAGAAATTCTTGTGTCTTCTGAATGTCAAAATGTCATACTTGTGAACGAGAGGATGAACGCTGTCAAACAGAATGTTCTTTATATGACTGTGCTGATGGGTTATGTTTTTGTAAACCTGATTCCAGTGATAATTGTGGTGCTCTTGGGTCCTCTGCTGGTGCGAAGGCCGTAAACAGCTGCTGAGCTTACTTTATAGTGGTTTATACATATGTTAAAATTGTCTTTTAGACAATTAACTGAGCACATACTGTCAGCCCAACATGCTTTTCTTTTTTGCTTATTGTTGTCATTTTGTTGTGGAAATCCATGCATAAAGCATTTTTGACTACACATAAAAATCAGAATTCTTGTAGCTTTTGGTGAGAGTTTCATAGGGGCAGAAGAGCTGCAGGTCACAGGCACCTGGGCTGAATGTTTGAGTGTAGCACACAAATCACAGCTGGCAAAAGATCCTAAACCAACTGTTAGCTGAATAAGAGAGAACAAAAATGCTATTCAAATTCAAAATCCAGTCATAATTTCAAACTCAGATTCAGTTACATGCCGTCTAATTCTAGAGAGAGAACAGAAAGTTAATGCAGGAGCAGCCCAGATGATTACCCTTTCCAGAAAAGGGATGCTGGAGATATGATGTTTTTTCAACCTAACAACCCAGCACCAAAACTTCTGAAACTACACCTTTATCTTTGCCATTTTAAGAGTTATTTGACTTGTTCAACAGTAAATGCTAAAAATGGAAACCTATAAAGTGAAAGTCTTGTGGCTTTTTTCATGTTTATGTAAACCGAACAAAAAAAAAAAAGAATGAGTTAAAAACAATGTCACTTTTCTTCCCATTTGTACCACTTCACTGTGTATAAAACTGTTAAAGCGGTTGCACACATTTGTGACACCATTTAAAGTTCTGGTTAACCATACTACATAAACAAAATATACAAAATATAGACAACCATTTTTGGCTTTTTACAGATTGTTGCGTCCTTTAGATGAACAAAAGTATAGCAGCAGCTTGCACACACAGACTTCTGCTGCACATCATGGTTACATCAATGTTGCTTCTTTAACTTTTCAGTCAGATAGGACTGACCTCTCTATATCTTGCCAGCCAAGCTAACATTCTTGTGTTGTGGAGTTCTGTGCTGCAGATAAAAGACTTTTCATCATCCTGTTTCTTCAACCTGCATTAACAGGCCATTATCTTTGAGGCGAGATCACAATGAGAAGAATGGAGGAATGAACTTTGGAAAGCAATGTAAATAAAAAAGATCAAATGATAGAGGTGTCATATGGACAGTGGAGAACTGTTTGAATTTCATTTCTTGGAGGTTGGCTTCTTATGAGTCCAACATAGATTCACACCCTTAAAAACAATGACAACAATAAAAAAAAAAAAAAAAAAAAAAGCTCATGTTTAATGTGTGTGCTTGGATTCATGTTTATTGCAACTTTGTGAGTACTGTAATTACAGTTTAATACATTTAATATCTTTCTGACCCACATTAAGGCTGTGATCTGTTTATGCCAGGAAACTTTTGTAGTGATGTGTAGTATTCTAACAATGCAGTAAATATCTTGACTGCATGCAGTATGTGTTTGAACTTGCATTGGAGTAAGCTACAGCTTCCTCCCCCTGGCAAACCTTACGCTCACAGGTAATCACTTGAACGTCGACTGACGGCTGATGCACAAGGTCCGCTTGATGGCTTGCTGAAAACTTGCACTATTGTCATGCTGCAGAGATGGCTCGTCATTGTGAAAATGCTCATTTATTCCCCCCGACTATTGTCAGCAATGACGGAACAAAGCTGGGCCCTAATGACATAAATGCAATGTCCGTCTTTTTAGAAATGGGTGGTTATGAAAATGAGACAGCATGTTATTAAGATGAAGTCAGAGCTGGCAGCCTGTTGGCTTGACATTGTTGTGATGCTGGCTACTCCAACGCAGAGAAGGAAAAAAAAAAATAAGTGCAACAAAGTGGCGCAAAGAGCATGATGCAGATTAGATGGGACATGGAATAAACCAAAGAAGTGAAATGAGAAAGAAAGGAAAACGTTGGGAAAGGTGTCAGACTGAAGCAGGGGAATACAAATGAAAGAGGGCAGAAGTTGTTGTGGGCTCGCTGACACCGCATTGTGAACAGCTGAGTGGAGCAGTCCACAGCAGTCAGTTGTCATTGGCCTAAGATGAAAGCTATGTGGCTGGGAGTGGAGTACTCTACTGGTGTTAATTTTAGGGAGCCCACCCCAGCTTGCAGAAGAGCACTGAGGCAACCTTTACTCACATGTCTAAATTTAAGAGGGGAGGCTGGGAAGCTAGACTTCTGGTCTCTGGATCAGACCACTTCGCTTAGTGAGAGAAAAAAAGCATCTGCTGACTTATTCTGTTTTTGAGTTGCAATATTTGGGGTTTCCCAACAGTAGCTGTTGCAGAAAGTGAAAATTCAGCCAGTGTTGAAAACATCACAAAAAAACTGTCCCATGCATTACTTTACTAACCTTGTTATTAAAAAAAAAAAAAAAAAAAAAAACAGTGGCAGCAGCAGAATATTTAGAACTTTTCTCTTAAACCTATTGTTTGATGTTTGCTTTAATTTTCATTAACGTTGTAAGAAACTTGTCCAATAAAGCTGCGAGTGCTGACTGTGCAACGGTTGTGACAGGAGTACTCTCCTAACAAGCATGCTGTGAGCACAAAATTACCTAATTAGGCCCATGTCAGTACTGTGCATGTCAGTACAGTTCAATTACCTGTCATGAGTAGCTCCAGTAGCTCCACCTTATCTCCACAACTGCCACCCACCTGTCAGCTGACTGACAGGCCGCCAGCCAGAAGGCGCTGAAGTATTTGATATGAAAAGTTGTAGAAAGGAAAGCAATAGGAATGCAAAGTGAATAAGTGTGGTGCTGGAGTTGGAGTCATAATGATGGTTATTTTCACTCAGATATGTCAAAGCTGTTTATTCAGTGAATTATATTTCATACTGAAGCAAAACATCAAAGTATGTGACAAGAGGTTACAAATGAATGACAAGGCTGGGAAAATGTTAAAGCGTGAACAGTGCCATAAAACAGAAGATTCCTCACAGATTTCTTTGCCACACTTGTATGTTCCAGATAAGCAAACACATTTTAATATTAGAAGTAAATAACTTTAGAAAAACATGTTTTAGAATAAAGATTTAAAGGGAAAACTTTTTTTTTTTTTTTTTATCAAACTCAACCTGACCTTATATAAAAAAGTATTTGCCCCTTTTGTTAAAGCACAAAATAACCGATTAACATTTTATTTTGGACAGCTGAGTTCGATTTCAGTAGCCACATACACATGAAAATGGGCATGAAAAAGTGATCCATCATACTCCGATCTAAAGAAATTCATGAACTGATGTCATATAAAGTGGTGGTTATCCATAAGTTTGGAAGAGTTGCACTGCCATTACTAAGGTTTTAGGACACCAACGAAGAACAGTAAGAGTCATTACCCACAAATGCAGAAAAGATGATGGAAAAGTGCTGTAACCTCCCAGGATAGGTCAGCCTACCAAATTTACCCCAAAAGTGCACTGACACCTCATCCAGGATGTTACAAACGTGTTTTAAGCCAAGGGTCATACTACCTGTTATTAGGTTTATGAGGAAATTACTATTTCACTTAGAGCATGGTTGGAATGGGCAGCTTTGTTCCCTTGGTAACTGCATTCTGTATTCATTCAGGTTATCCATGTGTGATATTAAAGTTTTTTGATAATCAATTCTTTTGACAAAAATCCAAAAACAAAGTAAAATTTGTTAGAAGGCTTTACAACATTTTACCTCATGCTGCTGATCACCTTTATTTACTTTAGCTACTTTCTTAATGTACCCTGCATCCATTTTAAAGCTGATGTTAAATTATTTTGACACAAATGACACTGCCTTGTCACTCAGATACCTATGACACTGTTATCTTCTTGCTGACTCAAAGGAGCAAGACTCTGTTTTCCTACTTGTCCAGAGGAAAAGAGAAGTGCAACTGGCAAAGTGCTGTGATTAGCACTCTAGTGGCAAAAGAGGCACCGAACTCATGTCGGCTTTAATAAATGTGAAGGTCCACTTGCTGAGTCTGAGTCAGTTTGCCCCTTAGTCAATTTGTCCCCCCATTTTACGTTCATACATTGCCATTTCATCTTTTTTTTTTTTTTTCCATTTTGAACCAGGAAAACAAACCAAAACCATGCCATCTTATTTTTCCTCATGAAATATATTGAAAAGACTGATAAATTATAAAAATTAATAACATTTTATGAAAAAGTAATTTAATTGTATTGTCTTCTTAAGATTTTATATTACATTCTTTCTAATTGATTGTGGTTCTGATGCCCATTTGAACCAGTTGACTCATAAAATATTAAAGATTATCAAATTAAATCTGAGTGACCTTTTGCTGGTAGATAATATTTATAAACTGTGAGTCACATAAGCACATTTACTCTCCGAAGACTGTGAGAACAGTGAAGAAAATTTACCGTATTTTCTGCACCATAAGGCGCACCGGATTATAAAACGCAGTCTCAATTATGGCGCCCATTTCTGTACTTAACCCATACATAAGGCGCACCGGATTATAAGGCGCACGCTAAAACATACGGTCTACAAAAAAAAAAAAAAAAAAAAGGTCACGGAAGCAAAACAGCGAGTTAGGTTGAACTTTATTCTACAATGTAACAATACACTCACATTATTATTTTTTTTTTTTAACATTCTTCTTCCACAAATCCATCAAAGTTCTCATTTTCAGTGTCTGAATTAAACAGCTGGGCAGTTTCGCCATCAAACGTGCCGGATTCCTTCTCATCGTCGTCGGAGTCAAGTGTCGTTGCCAGGTGGCTGTTCAGCAATGATGCCGCCTTTTGCGAAAGCTCGGACAACAGTTAAAGCGGATACCTTCGCCCAGGCATCCACAGTCCATCCGCATATGATGGCGTAACTCTCCCGGCGCTGCCTCCCTGTCTGAGTAAATGTGTGTTCACCGTCTGCGCTTCCATCGCTCCCACGCCGCTCGCAACTTCACTTTGAACGCCCTGTTTACGCCAATGTCCAGCGGTTGGAGTTCTTTAGTTAATCCTCCCGGAATTATGGCAAACTCCGAATTAGTTTGCTTTACTTCTTTTTTCACAGCATCGGTGAGATGGGCGCGCATGGAGTCGCAGATCAACAGGGACGGTGATACGTGGAAAAAACCATCTAGTCTCCTTACATACACCTCTCTCAGACACTCTATCATTTTCTCCTCGTCCATCCAGCCCTTTTGATTGGCCTTAATGATGACTCCGGCTGGAAAATTTTCTTTTGGCAGCGTCTTCCTCTTAAAAATTACCATGGGTGGTAGTTTCTGTCCGTTACCATGGCAGACAAGAACAACAACTTTGCGCAGTTCATCTTCTTGCTTCCTCCACTTCCGTACCATAGATTCGTTGATGTTGAATTCTTTCGCAGCTGCTCTATTCCCATGAACAACCGCGTAACTGATAGCCTGTAGTTTGAATTGTGCCTCGTAAGCATGTCTCTTCACTGGCGCCATTTCGGGGGTCCTGAGAAAAACAAATGTTGTTTTGCAGCATACCGGTGGTATACCTGCCAGAGGCGTGGCAGGGATAAGTGTTCTCTGATTGGTTTATGGTTGCCAGTGTACGAACTGTACATATTACGTAATGTTCTCTGATTGGTTTATCGGTGCCACCGTACGTAGCGGTACCGTACATATTACGTACCTGTGTTGGAAAGATTTTGGAATTCAGTGCACACATAAGGCGCACTGGATTATAAGGCGCACTGCCGTTTTTTGTGAAAATTGAAGACTTTTAGGTGCGCCTTATAGACAGTAAAATACGGTAATTAAATGATCAGTTGTCGAAGGGAAAACATCCCTAAAGCTGGCCAAGTTGACACACAGACTTCTAGTTAATAAAGGTTAATGCTAGTGCTAAAACCTTAAATTCTCTCTATATTTGCAGTTTGCACAGTGGTAGTAGTCCTCTGAAGCTCATCTGTTTCCTTGTAATGAGAGGAGATTGTAGACCTCTGTAATTCAGAAAAGATATTTGGTGGAGACAGGGCCAAAAGTAAACTGAAGGTAAGCAAAGCTTCTGGTGACAGGAATGTGTTGAAAGTTTAATCCTTAAACTTGCCAACAGAGCTGTGATTGGAGTGAATGGTCAGAAATGTGGGTGCCAGGAAATTAACATTTTAAAGCCTGGTGTAATGTTTCCATCATCATCATGAAAGTAGGTGCTACTGTTGTAGGTTTAATCTGTTAAATTACCTTTTAGTTGTATTTGGTTGTATTTAAACATTCTAACCAGGCTTTTCGCTTCCTGTGTTTTGAAATTTTTTTTTTTTTTTTTTTTTTTTGTTAATTTTAATCTATTTTGCCACTGTGATTTCAGTTCTCGAGTGCTGTACATTGGCATTGTTATTGACGTGTGGTTTATGATACAGTGACTTTTAAAGCGCAGAAATCTTTTTTTTAAGCAGAATAAGAAAGTGTTTTTATCTTTATCTTGAGTTGGCTTAGGGCTTTGTAACTCTCCCCTCTCATTTGGCTTCAGCCCAAAATGTTCCCACACTGCAGCTGTGAAGTGCTGCTTTTAAACACGGACCATCTGGTCCAGCAGTATTGTTCCATACTTTTACTGTTGGGGTGAAACAGTCAAAGAGAAGAACTGTTCTGGGAGGGAAGTGAAGTCTTCTTGCAAGTCTTCTTTGTTTGCCCCCAGTTTCCCATAACAGTTGGAAGACATGCATATAGTATGTGCTGCTAGTCCTAATCTAGCTGGAGATATGAGTGTTGGGCTTTGTTAGGTCTGATAATATCTTGAATTACCTATCTAGTCTAGTCTAGTCCCAGGTTTTTTGTTTGTGTCTCCCTCTGTTCTGTGACACAGCTTCAGACTTTAATCCAGTGAAAACAAAATAAAAAAATTTGCCAGAGCCTATTTTGTTGATGCACGTGAAGGTTTTTATATATTAAATATTACATATATTTAATTTTAGGATTAATTTTATTTTATTTTTGATTTTGATTCTGATTCACTCTGGTTTTGAGTTTGTGTGAAGGGGCTGTGCCCTCCCCACCAGTAAACCACCCACTCATCTTCATCAGCTTCAGCTTCATCCCTTTGAGTATTGTGGCTGAACAAAACAATAAAAACGGGTCAGGTACTAGGATGAAAAGAAGAAAAATCAAGAAAACATAGAGAAACTTGGCTGGAGGCCTTTTAAGAAGATTACAGCTATGAGTATTTTCCCTTACAGTTTCTCTCTGTTTTAGCTTTTTTACATATCTACAAGTGTAAGATAATCAAACAGTTAATATCAGACAAAGATAACCTGAGTAAATATAAAAAGAAGTTTTGACATCATAAGGTTACCAAGTAAAGAAAAAATCTGTCCAAACCAATTTGGCCAGATGTGGAAAGTAAATTCCCCCTAGCCCTGATAACTGGTTGTGCTATTGCTGGTGGCAGCAACTGCAGTTAAGCATGTGAGATAACAGATAATAAGTCTTCTGTGGAGAAGTTTTGGCCATACTGTTCTTTGCAGGTTTGGCGTTATTCAGCGACATTGAAAGTTTTTGAACTTAAACGGTCTGTTTAAGGTTGGATTTAAGTCTGGACTTTGACTAGGTCACTCCAAAACCTTCATTTTGGTTTCTTTGAGCCATTCAGAGGTGGCTTTGCTGGTATGCTTTGACTCATTGTCCTGTTTCAAAACCCAAGTGTGCTTGAACTTAATGTCATGAGCCTATGGCTGGAGATGCTAAATTAGTATTTTCTTGTAAATATTGTCCTGGTCCAGAAGGAGCAAAGGAGCTTCAGATTATCACACTACCACCACCTATCTGTTGGTATATTGTTCTTTTTCTTAAGTGCTGTGTTTGTTTTACCCTATATGTAACAGGACACATCTCCCAAAAATGTTCACTTTTCTCTTTTCTGTCCACACAATATATTACCAGATTCTTGAGGATCGTTAAGCTCTTTTTGGTATTTGTGAGACAGCCCTTGAAATGACTTTGTAGGGCGCAGCGGTGGTGCAGGCGTAGAGCGTGTGACCCATGTACGGACGGGTCCTTTACACGGCTGTCACGGGTTTGAGTCCCGACTTGTTGACCTTTGCCGAATGTCTTCCCCCTCTCTCACAACCCACTGAACTGTCAATTCTCTGTCAAACAAAGGCCACTAGAGTAAAAAATCCTAAAAAAAAGAAATGACTTTGTAAACTCTTTCCAGACTGATGATTCTATTTCTCATCTGTTCCTGTATTTCTTTAGGGAGGTGTATGGCGTCTTGTTTTTGGTTAGATCTTCTAGCCTACTTCATTTTCTCAGTAAGGTTCTTTTTTAAAAATTATTTCTAAATTTTTGGTCTGACAGAGATCAGGCAATGGGTAAGTGAAACTGAACTAAACAAATGTGGTTAATTACATTTAATTTATGATTAAACAAATGGGCCATTATATTGTCATGTAGAGGGGTAGGGTTATTTAAATGTGACAAAAAGATTAAAAGGAAATAATCTGAATGCAAAACATTTTTCACATCAGTACATGAAGGCTTGTCTCTGCAAAATATGCACAGCAGTCTGTGGAATAAATGGAAAGGGATAACCCTGAAGACACAACCTGTTCAAGATGTATTAAAAAATTAATGGAATCTAATCCCCTTTTTAGATTATTTTTTTTTTTAGCTGGAAGGCTGGAGTGCCATCTCACATTAATAGTGACATTTCTTGTGAAGAGTGCAGCCCACAGCAACAAGTGGATGCATTGACGTACTACCTGACCTTCACTTAATGACAAAGAGAGAAAAAGAGGGAGAGGGTGTGATAAGAAGCTGCTGAAATTAGCACAAGGGGAGTAATTGTTGCTAAATGTCTGTCCTCATGTGTGCTTTTAACCGCAGTTCACGTACATACCCTTAATTTAGAGGCTTAAATATGAGGAATACAGCAGTCAGAGTAATACCAGTTGTAGGATGGGGTTTAGTTTAGAATTTCAGCTTCTAACTAGGCACTCATGATCCTTGTTTTGTGACTCAGTAACAAAGCCCTCTGACATTTTGTCACCTTCACTGTTAATTGCCAAGGACATTCATATTCCCACATTTTTGTATAAATGGTGTAATTTGAAAAGGGTTTAATATGATCATAATTTTCAAATTTTTAATGGTTGCACTGTGCCAAAATTAATGTCAAGCTATTTGAAATGTTCCTGAATTATTTGTGATGTTTTGTTTTTTTTTTATTATGTCACACAGGTGGAAAGGAAAACAAGATGCCCATCCTCATTTCAAAAATTTTTAAAGGCCTTGCAGCTGACCAGACTGAGGCACTTTATGTCGGGGATGCCATACTGTCTGTCAATGGCTTTGACTTACGAGAAGCCACGCACGACGAGGCTGTGCAGGCACTAAAAAAAACTGGCAAAGAAGTCATCCTTGAAGGTAACACATTTTTCATTCACAGAGAGAGAAAAAACAGAATGAACTCTTTGACTCTGCTTCTTGCTTCTCTGCCTCTGCTTTTGTTTTGAAGCACACTGAGAAATGACAGGAAATTACACAGAAATAACTTCAAGACATTTTTGCTTTTTTGATTAAGGCCCTATCTACCTGAAAACTGAATTTTTAAAAACAATCTTTGTCATTCTGAAAAGATTCCCATATTATTCCTTCCAGGAATGTCTTCACTTAAACGAAAACGCTGTAGTTACTATCCAAGGCCTGTATTTTACATTAGAACACTGTCATAGAAACACACTAAAAACAGAAAAATATATTGATCATGCACAAACACTGATGTCATGAATTTCTTTGAGGCAAGAACTTGCTAAGATGTGGAATTGTGATATCAAAATGCTATAAATTGCTTCCTGGCTGTCTGTGCATGGTATATCAAGGTCTTTATTTTTAATCGAGATACATTTCCAAAAAAAAAGTATTGGCTTATTCACATGAAAATATTACTGTGACACCATTAAAACACCTTCAAAGTGATAGATGATTATTTTGGATATGAAGTCCTGTTAAAAAACAGGTAATATCTACCTGCAGCAGATAGCTTTTTTAAAATCTCCATTTAGTATGAATCCAGAATAACTGATCCTCCAGGCTAAAGCCAACCTCTAGTTCAAGAGGGGCCAAGGCCAAACCACACTTCTAAAATCTTAAAACCACTCCAGTCTCAAAAATTGTTGTATTAGTTCATTCCAACTCTTTTTAGGAAGCTTTAAGTCATTGCCACATTTGCATCGGGTGCTTATTTACAGACACCAATACATGGGAAATGGAGGGGAAAAGTAGTAAACCACTAATGATCCTCCTTTGTGAAATATGTGCAGAGAACTGAACCTGGTAAGTGTTTCCAGTCATAATAACTACCTCATGGAAACCCACGGCTGTATCACTAGAACAACAGAAGTCCACTTTGGTCTTGGCCTAACCAAGCCAATAGCTTCAGCCTTCAGGTCCAGCTAATCTAGATTTATACTAAATGAACACCCCAAGAGATTTTCCATTGCATGTAAAATATCCCAACCCCGATCCTGAGTATTAGAGCTTGTTAACGCCACCTCTTTTCAGATTTAATCCTGATTGTGAGAACATCAGATGTATGTAAATGTTCTTAATAAATTCCTCAACCTATACCAGTCATCAGTATGGAAGCTGTGGGAATAAGCTCACTCCTCAATGTTTTACTGCAATTCTTCAGCCTTGGCCAATATTGCTTTCTTAAGGGTGAGTATATCATGAGCTGAAAACAGGTCTTGATCCGAACTCCATGGAAACATCCCAAACAATTTTTTGAAACAAAGACTTTTTTTTATAGCTCTGTTGTCTGGGCATTGTGGCATCCTTTTTTTCTTTGATGATTTTGTTGCTTTAAAAATTTAGACACTGTGATATGAGGTTATAGTCAAATTTGAAATAAAACTGAGGAGAATTTATTGGGACCTACTACATGCATTTTGGAGGGTTTGCTGTTGTGTGTTTTTCTCCTTCTGTTCTCAGTTCAACATAAACAATTAAAACTAATTGTAAAGTATTTCACAAAGTTTTTTTTTAAACTTTGAAAGATTTGAAACTGTCCAATCGATGATGTAAGATGAAACTGGGATCTTTCAGCCCGAACTTCCTAAATGATTTTCTAGTATTTTATTATTTCTTACAATAATTAAATAAATTTCATTATCAGCTAATTTGTAAAGAAACCAAATCTTTCAATATATACTATTGGAGAAAACTCTTAATGAATTTTCCACCTTGCCACTGATTTACCTGTTAAAAAAATGTGTATGCTGCACTGACCAATGAGGGTTGTGGAATATATTACAGAGAGACAGAGCTTGAATAGATGGTACTGAAATGATTAGCAAACATTTATTGCATTCCAAGCAGTTCTTCGCAAAATGCTTGTTGCGTACAGTGATGTTGCAATAGCGATAAATTTTCAATTTATTGCACAGTCCTGCTGTGTAGTTATGTGAACCTAGTTTAATTCACTATCTGAAAAAGGAGAGCTATCCATTTACCATGTCGTAGCGTTTTCAGTAGGTGAACTCTTTTTGTGGGCCAGCATCAGTGTGCAGACAAGATAGTTAGAGCTCCTGTCAGCAGAAATCATTGGAAATCCTCCTGCATTACATGTTCACAGTCAGGCAGAAAAGTGTTGATATCAGACGTCTCAGCTGGCACTGCTCTCTGATCCGTAGTGTCAGAAATCATTTCATGGGTTTCCCTTCCCCCAGAGGACCTGATACTGGAGTGGGAGAGGAAAGAAGCTTGAAGGTTAACTGAGGCAGTATGGCGTGTGAGTGTTTGAACCCAGATCCATTTTTTTTTTTCTTTTTTGATGTTTTGACGTGTCTGTCTGACCTGGAGGTGACAGGATTACCTGATGCCTATCAGTAAAATGAGATTTGGGTGGATTTTTTTTTTTTGGCATAGTATAAGAAATACAGAAATAACATTCTTTGCTTTACATGACAGCCCTATGACCTTTCCAAATGCAACTTTGAAGATTTGGGTACTATTTTATCTCTACGAGACAATCACAAAAATATGTGTATATACAGATGAAAAAAAGTTCAGATTCAATGTTCTGCTTAGTTCTTTGGCATTTTATCAAGATTTTCTGAATCTAAATCATTCTTGGCACCGCTGCAGTTTTAAAGGTCAGATCTTTTTTTCTTTCTTTTTTTTTATGACCCCAGCAACAAACAAGCACTACTGCTGCACTCAAAGCAATTGTCAGTGCTCTGTGAAATTCATAACACAGACGGCCTTGACTGAGATGAAGGTGAAACTTCTTACTCACATTAAAATATCTGGGAAGTGTGAACAGTAGCACTTAAACATGTCAGATAAGTGCTTTTAGGAAGATAAATTAGCCTGTCTGGTTTCGCACATTTGGCAGAAGACAAAAAAGTTGCAATAAACATACATTAATTCAACTTTTGCAGCAATGCATGCAGTGAGATGAAGTTGTTCTCTCTCGCTCGCTCTTTCTCTCTCTCTCTCTCTGTCTCTCTCTCTCTCATGGCATTTGAATTGTGATCTTTTCTTCATAGACGTGTTTCATTCTGTCACCATGTAACAATTACAGGGTCCAAATTGTCTGTTTGCATCACATTGAAACATTACAGGAAGATATTTTGTGAGGTTTCAGGTTTCCCAACTCCACATATGTAACACAGCTGGAAGTACTTTAACCATTGTACACTATTGAGTTTTTCTAAATCATGTGATTTCAATGTACCTCATGGTTGCTTAGCAGCCAGAAGAGCAGGGAAAGGGCAGTACTGACCATCTCTCAGGTGTAATGTGAATGTTTGTGAACTTTTTTACCATTTACATTTTTTGGTTTGAAAGGAAAACAGCTAGTGTCCCTTTTGACCTTTATGTCACACCTTCCATCAAAATGGAGATGGAATAATCGATGTGTGTGTAAGAGGGGACATGGGAGGGTCAGATAAATATAACAGACCAAATGAAACCATAAAAGCACAGCTGCCTTCATTTCCTCTCAGCGGCATTTACTGCCCTACTCTGTGTATGTGTGTGTGTGTGTGTGTGTGTGTGTTTGCAGTTGGTTATATGTGACTGTGAGAACACATGTACACATGTTCTGTGTCCATGCTGTGTCTGTGTGCTTTTTCCTCTTCTGCAACTATTTGTCTACATTAAACAGTTTCTTTAGTTGCTGAAAAATGGGAAATACTGTGGGGAGAACAACTGCATATCTCACCATTTTCCTTCTAATAAACCTATTAAGGAGTTCATGTAACCAGTTTGCTAGGCAAGACAAAACCTGTTTCTCTTGTGCACACACATAAATGTACAGTAACAGAGCAATAAAACTGTGCATGTGTCCATGTGTGCATGAAAGACATAGGGGGGGCTCTGGAATACCTAAGTTGTACAGAATTCACATAAGAAGTATTCACCCCTTGGATGTTTAACCTGTTTTATTGCTTTTACAAATCAATGATGATCAACAAAATTAGGCTTTTTTGACAAAAAAAATGACCAAAAAACCCTTTAATGTTAAAATGAAAACTGATTTCTACAAAATTTTTTAAAAACAAATAAAAATGTGAAACATGAAATAGGTGATTGCATAAATACTCTTCCGTGTTGGTGAACAAAATTACATCATTGTTTGGCTTATGTAACTATTAATAAGTATGATTAATAATTTATTATTAATGAAATGATTTATAGTTGAAGTTGAAATTTCTCTTAGCAAAAAAAAAAAAAAAAAGAAGAAGAAGAGTCGGGGCACCACCGGAGTAACTCACCAAATACCTTCAGTCTCTCGTGAAAGCTTGAATTCACGAGAGACTGAAGGTCTACTAGACATCAGACACACGTCACACATATATTGAAATAATTACAGACACTTCTTTAATAAAGTCTGGGAATTTATTAACAAAATAGCTCAACCTTACCGATGAAATATTCAGCCAATAAGCTTCTACGCCTAAGCTACCAATTATGCAGTCTATCTTCTGGTCCAAAAATAATAAATAATCAAGAATCAAATCAACAAAGTAATGAACCATGAAAAGAGGATGGAATACTGAAAAATAACTTTAAGACTAATTAACTAATTAATAAATTTAAAAAAATCAGCAGAACAAATTATTTGCTACTATATGTAAATAGAGTGATTGTGTGAGAGGAAAGAGAGAGAGAAGAGGTGGGAGTAAAAATCAATAAACTCACTTCAGTGCGTTATTCAAGCTCTGTTTATGATACAGTCATTTCAACACATGGCAACATTATCACAAGGAAAGATAATAATCACACAGCATGCGGTCAGCAACTCTTCATCGAAATGCTGTAAACCAATGGAAAGACGACTAAGTCGTCTTATTTAACATACTTATCTCAGCCCAGACACTTTAAAGGAGGTTCGATCTTACTTGAGGTGTGACTTTAAAGTGTCTCAGCCCAGACACTTTAAAGGAGGTTCGATCTTACTGTGAGGTGATCAGTTTTATAGTCAGATGAGAATGATGTCCAGGGACCAGTCCAGCAAACCAGGCAAGCTGGAAGTGCAGCTGGGGGAGGGGGGCTCTCTGAAAGAACCAGCAGTACCATTGCTGGGTTTAATGCCCACAGGGGAACTGTTGATCAATGAACAGGAATGGCTGGACTGCAAAGGATTTTGCAGTCCAGCAGAGTTTTAAACATCCTTTCTCCATCCATCATGATTAGAAAGAACAATTGGTGTGTGTGTGTGTGTGTCTCTGTAGGAGACTGGCTCCAAAAGACACCTTAACTTGGCAGCCAAGAGTTTTTATTGCAAGGGTGATGTCAGTGATGATGGCTTCCAGAAAAATTAATGCTGGGAGATGCAGTCCGATCAGTTGGTTTGAGTAAAATGGAGGCTCCGTGATCCCGAGATCCAGCCAATTGGTTCTTGTAGTCTCACAATGAGTGGAATAGAGATCACTCCAGTGCAGCGAGTGTGTCTCCAGTGATTGGATTCCTGGCTACACTGAAGGAGTTACAAGCTTCAGTAGCTCAGATGGAGAGACTGCAAGCAACAACTGTTGCCTGGGTTCTTCACCAGTTAAAGCCTTATGGCAGAGTGGCAATGAGAAAGCAACTGCTGATGACAGCGCATATCAAGCCAACTAGAGTTTGTCAAAAGGTATGTGGGAGACTCCACATACCTTGAAGAAAGTTCTTTGGTCTGATGAGACCAAAATGGACCATTTCAGCCATCAGACAAGATGCTATGGTTGGCGTACATCAAAGAGTGCACATCACCACAAACACACTATCCCCATGGTGAAGTATGATAGTGGCAGGATCATTCTGTGAGTATGCTTCTTGGCAGAGGCTTTGGAAGGCTTGTAAAAGTAGAAGATAAAATGAATACAGCAAAATATAGGGAAATCCTGGAGAACAATTTGTTTCCACCTGCAAGAGAACGATGGCTTCAGAGAACATTTATTTCCCAGCTAGACAATGGCCTGAAGCATCCAGCTGGAGGTACTCAGAAATGGTCTGAGGACAACAAGATGGATGTTATGGAGTGGCTGAGTCAAAGCTCAGACCTCAGTTCAACAGAAAATTTGTGGCTGGACCTGAAAAGGGCTGTTTACAGCTGATCCCCATGCAATCTGACAGAGCTTGAACAGTTTTGCAAGGAATAATGGTATAAAACTACAGCCTCCAGATGTGCAAGCCTGAATGAGACCTATTCACACTGAATCCATGCTGTGAATGCAGCCAAAGGTGTATCTACTAAATGCTGAGTTAAAGAGAGTTACTATTTATGCAGTTACTTATTTTATGTTAAATACTTTTATTTAATATTCATTGTTTTGTAGAAATCAGTTTTAACTTTGACATGAAAGAGTTTTTTTGTGGGTTTTTTTTTATTTGTGAAAAAATAATTGTTGATCATGATTGATTTGTAAAACAATAAGAATGTAAAACATTCAAAGGGGAGAATAATTTTTGTAGGAACTGTAAAGCTGTTCCCTGGGCAACCAAGATCTGTCAAGAGAATATACATGGACAAATACACATTTACACGTTATGCTGAAGAATGTTATGATGAATGTTTATGAAGTTGTGTGGAGGCATCTGACAGATCACATCAACCAAATTTCCATTTTTTTCCCATACTTTTCCATGCTTGTTGTGCTATTAAGTCATAGTTTGAGTCGAGTACAGCATCAGAACTGAGTCAGCACAAAGAATTAAATAAATTTTCAGAATTCTGATCATGAGACAATATCTTTTTAAAAGTGTTCATATCACTTGAATCGTTTTGATGTTTTATCATGTTACAACTATAAACTTTAGTGTAAATTTTGTGTATTACAACACGAAGTAGAGCGTAATTGAAAGGTAGGCACTTTGTTTTCAATTTTTAAAAATAACTAATTAATAGTACACTAATAATATGCCAACATTTTCTTCCTCTATTGCTCTCTTGGCTGCTTTTCTTATTAATGTGCTCCTTGCCTGTAAGTTTAGGTTGATCATGTTTTAGTCGGTTTTCAGCTCTTCCAACCTCCTTCCACTAATGTTTTCTATCAAACTGTGACAGAGACTTGCAACATATAAAGCAAGAAATAACCCTTGAAGTCAAAAATATAGAGAAAATGTTCACCTCTACTAGGCAATACTAACTAAAGTTGAAAAGGATACAGATTTTGCATCTTGTGCAAGTCTAGGCAAGAGATAAATGAAAGTTTTTATAAGAAATCATGTATTGACTTTGGTGTGATTATTGGGCTATTGATCCATAAGAAGAATCATATAAGCACATGGTGGAGATATTATCCTAATGTCAATGTTTTTTTTTTACAGAAGAAATGATATCAACATTTTGAGGGACATAATTCACAGTGTTTCTGTACAACTATGCAGTTTGCACAAGAGAGAGCGATTGGCAAAGTGTAAGAAAGAACAAGTTCCCCCTGCCAAGACTTTTGTGGACTTTTCTGGTACATGCTGCCGTGTTCATTAAATTCCTTGTGCTCAGGCTCAGGGTATGCACACACACAGGGATTAGCTAGGTTTAGTTAAGGAAGCTCTTTGGCTACAGTGTTCCTCTTGCTTAAACATATCTAGTGAGAGAGTGATTTGTCAAATACAGTAGTAGTCCCCAATGTCAACGTTAAAAGGTAAAATTAGCTATAAGGAATTTTGTTACAAAATTTACCGCAAATTTTTGAAAAAAATGCTGATTTAAAGCAATACAGCTTTCAAGACTGAATTCAGCTGTGCCTAAGGATTTTTTTTTTTTTACAATTTCAGTGAGAGCAGTAGAGAAATAAACAGTACTAAGAGGTTAACTCAGGTAAAGATAAAGATTCTTATCTCACTGATTCCCAAACTTTAGCTTTCAGTCCCTGAAAAAGGGGGTGTCCAAAGTTAGTCCTGGAGGGCCAGCATCCTGCATGTTTTAGTTCTCTCCTTGGTGGTAGTGACTATCCCCTCAGCATGTTAATGTTCTGCAGAGGCCTGCTAATGAGCCACCATTTGATCCAGGGGTGTTGAACCAGGGAGAGAACTAAAACATGCAAAATCCTGGCACTTGAGGACCAACTATATATATTTCTATTTATTCAATAATTTAGCAGCAAAAAGGGTTTTTGAAATTCAAATGTTGCTTATTTTGTCAATATGTGGTTCGTGTTGCATTTGTTCCAGTAACCAAAATATAGCCTCTAGAGTAGGGGTGTTCAAACTTTTTGTCATGTGGGTTAAAATTGTCAGGTCAAAAGTACTCGCAGGCTAAAAAAATATTTTTAAAAACTAAAATCACCAAAAATGTTGTGATTTTTTTTTTTAACCTACTCAACAATAAACTTAGCATGAGCTATTTTAATGAAACAAATAATCAGATTTTTTTTTTTTTTTGTAGGAATGGGATTGTAGATCCAAAACTTCAAATGGTTTTTGCTCCTTTTTCTTCTTAAATGAAAGGCTTCTAGTTTACTTATTGTTCTGGGCTCGACTGATGAAAACTGAAAAAAATATTTGGTCTGTTTTCAGCAATATAAACAGGATCTAGGTAAGTCTTCATTTGAAAACACTTGCTATATTTAGCCACGTTTTGTTACAGCAATTAAAAGCTGATTTGTGTGCACCAAGGTGTACTTTACAGCATAAGTCAATGAGTAGACGTAGTCCTCTTTACCATGACGAAAGAAGGAAACCAGAAAGCTTGGAAAAGATGATGACTTTGTGATGCATTTTACATTTTTGTTACTAGATTTAAATTTGAAAGTTGTGGTTTTGTCTTAATTTTTTTTTTTTTTTTTTTTTTTTTTTTTTTTTTTTATTTATAGTTGGGGGGGGGGGCACAAAATCAGTCCTGGGGCTGCCGGGCCCCTCTTTGGACACCCTTGCTCTCGAGCCTCTATGACGTCGTCTGTGGCCATGCTATTTAGATTGTCCTCTCAGGAAGATCAGTTTGTAAACTGTGAATCATTAAATTGCATCTCACAACTCTGTTGACATAAATTGTGCACATTTGTATTTAATACTTTTCTCTTTGACTGTCATGTATACAAATGTACCGATCTGAATTTTCAGTCAGATATGCAATCTTGTAAAGGTTTGACCTGTCAAAACAATTTTTTTTTCCCATTAAGCTTGTAGAAGCTCTGTGTGAAACAGCAGTCAAATAGAATAGAATGGAATACAATACAGTACAATACAATAGAATAATCCCTTATTCATCCATCACTGGGAAGATTTTAGAGTATCAGCAGCAAAAGATAGGCAAATGGAAGCACATAGATACATAGAATAAAAAATAAGCAATAATAATAAAAATGCAAATTGTGTATTTATGACAGATGTATAATGTGTTAATATATTATTAAAACAGGGTTTCAGAATTGTTTAAAAGAAAAGAATGAATGATTATGTTGGTAACTTTTCCATTGAGAAGTGTTGACGCTTCTGATATACCTCTCTGAGGCTGGAACCTGCTATCATGCCCTGGCTTGGTGCATTTCAGCTTGATTCGAATTAAAGGCACCAGCTGATGTGACTTAATTGAAAAGATGCACTGTGGCGCCCCTGATGTTCACTTCCCATCAGTTGTGAGATTAGATTTTGATGGTTTCACTTGTGTTGGTCTGGGGTGGTTCAATGGAAGCTAATCTGTAAGGCTCTCAGCCTTATGTATAGTTTCATGTCTTCACCTAATTTCTTACCTGCCTCTGCTATGAATACCAGTGCTTTTATAACTGTAAAGTGGAATTTTGTGCAACGTGCTGTGTACAGTAATTGAATAACTGCACAGTGGTATTGATTCGTGATCCTTTATCTAATTAACTAAAGGCCTTCCACATCAAGGTAGGTATTGTTTATCCTGGCAGTGTAAAAGGGAAAGCAGTATGAACATATAAGTCTAATAAAAGTAATAAACCTTCATTTCCTGTAAGAGAAGAACAGTGAAATATTTCTGACACTTTCAGAGTGCTGGCACAGTTTGAATTACATTTTGCTTTAAGCGCTAGAATTTCTATTTATTTTTTACAAATCAGGCTCTTCGAGGACGTGTGAATATAGCCTATGAAAAGAGGATACATACTATGCAGTCTTTTTTAAGTAAGGCCTGCATTGAGATATATTCTCACCAATATTACTGTACTGATTCAAATATGGTTAAGTGAGTGATTTATGGAATATCATGACTTCAGGGAGGCAAGTTTATAGTTGCTACAAGGACCCATACTGCATGCTGCTGGCTAAGTCTGTGGTATTCATTCTTTGTCTAAAGTTCTTTTGGTACAATTTCAGATTTTCTTACTGGTGCAACATATACCTGTCCTGTTATCTGTTCACACATATTATCATCTGTAAAACAGACTGTCCTCATGTGTGTAAGCATATTCAGTTGCACATCCATTTGCACTCCTACATTTTGCTTCATGCTGTGGTGCCGATCCAGAGGATTTCTGTCCTTTTGACCTCCCGGGGAAGCAGTGAGCACAGCACAAGTGAGAGTTTCTTAATTTACAGTTTCTGACTGCCAACTCTCAGGTGGTTCTTTTAGTTTTTTTTTAGATTTGCAGAGTTGGTGTTTGTGTAAATTAGCTAATCTGTTGATCTGGTGGGCGGAGGCAGAAGCAGCATTGCCCTGATGTTTGAAATAATATTCCCAGGTGCCCTGTAGTTTCTTTATCTTCTGCTACCGGTAGGCATAGGAATGCAAACCTTATTCTGGGCATTTTCTTCTGAAGAAAGTGTTTAGACAGGGAAATATGAATGCTTTAAGCAATATTTATAGCCTTTATTTTCACACAGGCAGGAGGAGAACAAATGAGTAATATCTAAGTATAAAAGAAAAGCTGGACAGAACAACCTAAACAACACATGGCACAACCGACACAGAGGCTCAAATATTGTAATTTTTGTCAACAAATTTTTTGTCATGGATACTAATGGGACAGTACTATATAGTGCAGTGGCTTACAAAAGTATTTACACCCCTTGACCTTTTTCACATTCTGTGAAAAGATGATGATGCATGGCTTTCAAACTGATTATGAATAAAGAATCTGAAAAGTATGGCATGCATTTACATTCAACCTTATTGTGTCAATAATTTGTAGATCCACTTTTTGCTGAAATCATAGCAGAAAGTCTTTAGGGGCATGTCTGCCTGTTTTCCACATTATTTTATTTTTTTTCTTTGCAGAATAGCTCGAGGTCAGATTAAATGGAAGGCATCTGTGAAGATCAATCTTTAAGTCTTATCACAGAATTCAACTTGATTTAGATCTGGACCTTGACTGGGCCAAGGATATGCTTTGATCTAAACCATTCTTTTTGTAGGTCTGCCTACAAAAAGTATTTAGTTTTGTCTGTTTGAAAGCTGAACCTCAGTCCCATTCTTTTGAAGTTGATAACAGTTTTTTTTCCCAGGATTCCTGGAATTAGCTCTATCCATTGACCCTTCAGCTCTGACCAGTTGCCCTATCCTTGCTGGGGAAATTCATCCCCACAACATGATGGGTCCACCACCATGTTGTTCTCAGGATGATCTGCAATGTCAGTTTTTATTGCAGGGATAGTGAAAGTTATTGTTATTTTTTTTTTGTCTTGACTAAGCAAAGTGTCCTCTACATTGATTGTTTAAAACTACAAACATGACTTCTTATGGCTTTCTTTAATGACTTCATGCCACTGTTTAGGTGAAAGGTCATGTGTTGGCAAGTTTGCTATTGTGCCACATTCTTTCCATTTTCAGATGAGTAACGAAACAGTGCTTGATGTGATAGTTCAAAACTTGGATATTGTTTCATAACCTTACCCTGCTTTAAGCATTTTAACAACTTAATTCCTACCATTTCTACTGACAATAAACCACAAACATTTGTGCTCATTTGAATGTTTAGTTATTGGGTGCCTTTAGAAGGCATTTGGCTATGCTAGATTGTTATGATTAGAATATATGGGGCTGAATACAAATGCCTGCCATACTGTTTTGTTTTCTTTTTCTGTAAATTTTTTTTTAAATGTATTGTTTTGTTTTCTCTTGACAGTTATGTGGTGATTTATATTGGTCTATTACATACAATCCAAATAAAACAGTCAGATGTTTATGCTTGTAATGTGAATAAATTAGATAAAGTTCAAGTGTTATGAATAATTTAGCAAGGAGCTTTAACATTAAGCTTGGGCCTTATAATGCAATATAGGATTAGTTGACAAATAAACATAGTAAAACTGAGTAAACTGTATGTTTTTACAATTATTATTTTGTGGATAAGCAAGCAAAATGGTAATGTATGAACATAGGCAGTGCTGAAAATAAGAAGTCCTACATAATTGTCAAAACTCTTTGATAGTGCTGGATTGCAATAAAATGACAGTATAACTGTTTTCCTTTCGAAGAGCAGAACCAGATTCATGCATGTACTTTATACAATAATTAAACTTTCTGGATATTCCTTTTGTGACAGTATAATTATTACGTTTAAAGCTCTCCTACCCATCCCATTTTCTTCATCTCATGAGAACCTCTAACAGTCGGATATTTGTCCCTGTGTTCTCTTTGCTCCTTCCTCAGCTTTCTGACAGATGTACATAACAGGACAGATATTAATAAAGATTTTTTGCAAAAAAAAAAAAAAAGATGTATTGTAATCTTTTTGTATAGAAGTGGTTGTAGACCAGCCCAGTGAACCAGCTGGTTTGAATTGAACAGTATATTTTATTATACTTTGCATGATTATATTGAAACAACTGAATGAGTTTTCATTTTTCATGAATTGTATTTTTTATGAATTCATTAATATATAATGTGGGCATGCAAAGACCATCAAAACTCACAAACACACAAAACATTTAATTCAAAATTTCCAGCTTTGTAAGACATTATGCACACTCGCCTTATAAAAAATTTATGATGATTATTTGATGCTGCACATTTCTACTAGTCTATGTGGCATTAAAATCTATTGATTTTATATTACTGTTTTACACCTACCTCTAATTTTTGGGGGGGTAAGCTGTATTATAGACTTTAATATGTTCGTGTTGCCTGGATACACTATGGTGCGTGCTTTTAAAAATCAATCTGGAA
This sequence comes from Anableps anableps, assembly GCA_014839685.1. NCBI lineage: Eukaryota > Metazoa > Chordata > Actinopteri > Cyprinodontiformes > Anablepidae > Anableps > Anableps anableps. The sequence goes on from CM026069.1 coordinate 11,862,718, forward strand.
ATTTCTTAGAAATAATTCCCATCTACCATGTGCCATCTAGCTCCCAGGAGACTCGTTTTCTTGCTGGAAACTTTTTTTTAGCTCTTTGACAAATTATTTTTAAAAAATACAAAGTTGTGTTGGTTGTATTAAGCTTGATATCATTATGCAAGGAGAAACTGTTTTGTTTCAGGCTTTCTGGCACTGTTTATTACTCCTTCAGGAATATTTAAGAGTACTTAAAATAAGAAACTGGTCTTTTTTATGTATTTTATTTCAGATATAGTTTGATGTAACGAGAGCAATCTGTGCGCCTACCATAGTCTGTATTTTACAGTAGCTGCTGAGTCACTGTGGGAATCCCTGCTGTGAAATTTCCAACCTTATGCACACAAAGCTTGGTTTCTTTTTTTTTTTTTTAGGACCGCAACTCAGTGTGCTCACATTCAACAGTGTAGCCATTAACCCTGAAAATATCACAGCTTTATTATATCACAATTTTCCCCTCTGGGCATTCAACAGTGTCTGGCTCTAAGTTATTTTAATAAGGCCCCAACTGAACCTCTCTGCCCCAATCCTGGGCCTCTGATAAACTGGTGGACGACTCTTACTGCTACTCTGGCTCACATTCAGCTCAACTGTCTTTCAGCATTTTTGCAGCACCATGTGTGCATACTGGAGATAGAAAGCAGTGTTCTTTTGCTGTAACTTTTTCAGACTTTACTTCTTAAACTCACTGCTGCTTAACTGCTCTCCTTTTCTTCAATACAAATTAAATTTAAAGTGGAAACGAGGTGTCTGATTTGCAATCAAGATCACTTCTGTGGATCCCACTGAAAAATACTTACAAATGTGCAGATGGAAAATTTAAGTTTTTTCTTCATTTTAGGAAGCACATAGAAAGAGAAAGCTGGAAAGTAAAGAGAAACTGTCTGAAGCTAAATCTTTTTTCACTCTGTTCTTGTCCTCTGCCAGATCCTGTCCAAGTTTCCTTCACTTTGTTGAATTAGGATAATTAACTCTCCTGACACACTATGCAAAGTAATCAAATCTTTGCTTTGGCACTATATAAATTAGATTAAAAGTCTGATTCACTGGTCTCTGCCCTCTTTCACTTCTCTTGCACCATAACCCCCCCCCCCACACACACACACACGCACACACACACACAACCCCAAAGTTGGCATTTATCCCCAATTCTAATTAGATGGCTGCAGGAATGATGTTCTTATCTAAATCATACAGAAAAGAGGAAATCTTCTCTGGATGACTGGCAGAAAGACACCCAGAGAGAAAGATAGATATATATTCATAAGTAAAAACACAGGGGATACCTAAAGTGGATGTATGCCCGAATGCTGATACAAGAGTTAATCATTCCCCAAAAAAGTTTTTTTTTTATTTAAATCTGCCTAATATCTGCACTTATGCACACATACCTCAAAATATCACTTCTCAGAAAAACAAAGCATGATGACCCACACGACGTATGATCCAGCTCATCGTTATGATCCCCCCCCCCCAGACTGTGATCTTGTTCTGTACTATCAGGTACCAAGGGCCTCCATGAAACCTGTCTTTTTATCCAGCGTATCAAACAGATGCTTGATTGAGATCTGGGAAATTTGGAAGCCAAGTTAATTCCTCAGACTGTTATGCTCCTTTCCAGTTTCACTTTGTGTCAGGGTTTCTTGCATTGTCCTGCTGAAAGAGGCCATAGTCATGAGGGAATGCCATTTGCTTGAAAGGGCATACATGGACTGCAACAACAACGCTTGAGTAGGTGGTATATGTCAAAAGACATAAATGTATGACAGGACCCAGGTTTTCTCAGCATAGCATTGCACAAAGCATCAAACTGCCTTCACAGTGTTGTCTTCTTCCATTCTGGTGCTCAAGGTAAGTGTCACACTTGCGCCAGGCCACTAATGTGATGTAAAGAAAAATGTGATTCATCATAGCTTGCCACATTCCTTCATTGTCCTGTAGTCCAGTTGTGATGCTCTCATTCTCATGTTTGATTCTTTCTGTAATGGACAGAAGCTGTGACGGGTTTGCAGTGATTCTGACTCATGGAACAAACTTTGATGCACTATGTATTCTGACACTTGTATTCTGATACAGCGTTAGCCATGCAAGCTGATACTTGTTCACCACTGTTCTTTCCTTGGATCAGAAACTGACCACTGCAGGCCAAAACCACACGAAAGCTTCAGTTTTGGAGATGCTCTAACCCAGTCAGAGTATCAGAATGTAGTCTGAAAGTGCAACCAGAGTGGAAAACATGCTCAAGTCTAACTCATTTAAGTAAAACAAAAACAGCTTCTTCATGTTTTACTAAAGACTATAAAAACAGTGAAGATGTATCTCAGTGAGCCAGTACTTGAAAAATAGTGCTGTAGTTTGTTTGCAAGATCATAATAAGGACATGTGAATGAGTTACTTTTTATTGGAGGATTCTTTCCATTTTTATACATTTTTCGGTAACTTGTTATCAAAGAATTGATCACAATTGGCCTGGAAGCTTCAAAATTATGTCAAACAGTCAGTTCTATGTGTGGAATTACCACATGTAAAGCAAATATTAAAAGGATCAGTTTAACTCTGGATTGATGTTTCAATACAGTGTAATGAAGTACCAGTAATAGATTTATTTCTTGTACTGTTAGTAAAGATGAATCGATTTATATTCACTCTGAGTTGTGCTACTTAACATCATCATATTCCAGCATAGGCTGAAGTTTTTGAATAATTAAAATGGCTTTTTGGAGTTCATCCTTATTCCTTGACATCTTGGTTTTGATGGTTATATGTTGAGCTTTAACTCTAAAAGTAGCTACAACAAAAGTATGTGAACACTGAAGGTGTCTGATTAATACTTGACGTTGCATCAGACTTTCTCAGCTAAACAGACATTCATAATTCCACTGATAAATATTTTTTTTTCTAAATCTGCCTTCCAATCTGTCCAATCCAAAGCAAAACATGATCAAAACAAATCTTTATAATTGCTATACTTACAGAGTTAATGTATAGATGCTGTTGTGTTTTTACTGACCTCAGTTTGCAGGTTAAAAACAGCAAATGTTCTGTTGTTTTGTACAGTTATTTATGTTCTTGTTTTGGCCCCAGAGATCTTCCCTTAGAGATGTGACATTGGGGCATTCTACTCCCAACATATTTCACACAGTCAACATGTTTCTGAGGTCGTTGGCTGGACTTTGAAATTCCATCCACTCCCTCAGTAACCAGTGGTGGGAGCATGAATGGCTGGTTTTCATCTTTATTGCACTGACTGTTGTCTTTTTGACCCTGGAAAGAAGAAATGTGTTAAAAAATATTCCAAGAAGTTGTTGCTGTTCTGGTGAGGTAGCAAAGAGTTTAAAGACTTTATGGAAGTAGAAATTATGGAACCAATGAAGAACAGTGCATCCTTCAGATTAAAAAAGATATGTTTGGGTGACTATTTGTAAAATTTTGCATAGCCCTTGTAATACCACTGAATAAGCATGTGCTTTATGAAGTTTAGCGTGAGGTTATTGGCAATTCTAGCCCATTCAGTCCTAGGTGTTTCAGATTGGGGCTTTTGTGAAATAGTTTTTTTTTTTTCTGTTCTACATTATATATTACTAATCAGTCTGGATTTTAAAAGCAGTCAGTATGTTTAAATTGCATTAGAAAAAATTTATTTTTGGTAGTGCAACAAGAGCCAGACTTAAAATCCGGACTTTCATTTTATCCTTTCATTCATCCCTTTGGTCCCTTTGTCTATGCTTGTCTCTGCTGTTAAAGGTAAGGCAATGCATATCTCCAGCTTTCAATGGGAAAGAGCCATATGTGAATGAAGAAACCCAGAAAAAAATTAGATATACTAGAAGAAAAGTTAAAAATCAGCAATAAAGATTTCCTAAAAACAAAATGTTTTTAAAGTTGTCTGACACTGTTTTTAACCTTGCAGCTGACAAGTTTACAAATAATCGAAAAAGAAATTCTCAGAGGGGCACAGTCTTTACATTTTGAATGTAATGTCTACCACTTTATGCTCTCCACAAACCAAGCTACATTAAATCTTGTAGTTAGGTGAATTGTTTCAAAATTTGTATTGCTTTAAAGATCGCTAGTTTTTTTGAGGTGCAATGTAACAGTGGGGAACCGAGCAGGAAGAGCTTAGCGGCAGTGCCTGCATAAGAAGGAAAGAAACTTCTTGACTTTCACACAGTACAAAAGTAGTTTCGCTGGCTGCCAGATAAGCTAAGTAATAACAGTTCCATCTCAGCTAATTTTAGCTCTGTATTGAATGTGTCGCCTCTGGTATTCGCTGCAACATTTCTGGCTGAGTTCTGGTAATAGAGTGCTGGGTATTCTGTATGCCTGCTTTGGCTATCTTAGTTTTCACATTCTGCTTTAATAATATATAATATTGTACTAATAGCTTGATAGTCTATATATTAATCTTTTTGGTGAATTGCATGACCTTTTTCTTGGAATCATGTTGTGTGTATGGGGTGTTTACTCTAATTTGTTGCATATGGCCACAGTTAATGTATGTCACATAGAATCTCTAAAACTCCTTTTTAGTTTAATACCAAACACTCGCTATAGAAATAAATGTCTCCTTAAGTCTTTTAGAAGTATTGGATGTGTTCATTTGTTTTACCTGCTTTGTTTTTACTCTGCAGATTTTCACAATAAGAGTTTTGTGACCGCCCTGAAGGCACGGATATACTGAAGTTTAAACTGCCACTTAAGGGTCACTGCAGTTCTCATTTTAAAATGTAGTAGCCACAGAGAAAATCTAATGGATCCTCAGGTTCAACTCTATCTACTCAGTTTGACTTGTGTGTTACTTGAAGGTATTTTTTATTTTATTTTATTTTATTTTATTTTTTTGCACCATTTTACATTACAGTGGACCCCCAGTGTTCATGGGGGTTAGGGACACCAGCCGCTCACAAATAATTAAAATCCACTCTAAAAATGCTTATAACTGCCTATTTTAATCGTTCGAACACCAAATATACTGTAATATGTCTTAAAACACACAGTGGAAACTGTCTTAGAAGCTACTGCAGAAGCTAACATCTACAGTCTTCCTTCTCTCTGCTCTTGGGGGTACAGCCAATCAGTGCCATGGAATATTAGTGCCGCTCTTGGATTGGCTGCTTTGCATAGGCCAACCAGTGGGATGTCAAGTAGCTTTGGGCCTAAACATTTCAGCTTACCAAACTGCATTTTTGTTCTTATATTTTAGAAAAAAAATCCGCAAAGAGGTAAATTTGTGAATACTAAACTGCAAATTATCAGCGGATCCACTGTAACTATTCTGTCTCTGTTTATCTTTAACTCTGCACTTGCTTTAAAAACAAACAAGCTCTCAGACCTTACCTGCTGCTCTTTCTGTTTGGTCAGCAAAATGCATGACATCTGTGAAAACTACTAAAATAGGATATGTGTGTCAGACCTATAAACAACAGAACACATCTCCTTCTGACAAGGACTGCTCTGTCATTTTACTGGAAGATGTTGTTAATGGGAATAACAACGGCAACATTACTTTGTTTGAGTGGACAGTTAAACCAGGACATTGTCACCTCCTGCGAGGCTTTATGAAAAACTGTATGTCTCTGAGTGATAAGCTGTGGTTCACCTGAGACAAAAATGGTATGAATTAAGTTGACTGCTTGTCAACAAAGTCTAAGCGCCTTATGTTAGAAGACATGGATAAGGATGGAGACCTTGAGTAACTTGATGTAGACAAAGATGGGTTTTTGCCCACAGAAATTATGTTAATTTTTCATCTGCAGCAACTAAAAATGTCCTGAAATACTTTGCAACTTGTGTTTGCAGCAAAGACTAAGGGATTGCAGACCATTAACATCACTGTTGCACTTTTAGATTATAAGGCTACCTTAGGTCTTCTTGATAATGACCCTGAATGTTTGACAAACATTTCCTCTAGAAGTTTCTTCCATTCTTTATGTAGAATTGCTTATACTCAGCTAGTACGAAGAATGATTATAGATATGTTTTTTCATGTATTTTATTTTAGGTCGCTCCATAGCTAAGATGCTGTGTGAGGTTACAATCTGAACTCTAGCTGCGTCTGCCCAAATTCTCCGCCCAAGTTTTCCCAAACCACTTTTCATGGCAGTGACTTTGGTTTGTGCTCTTTTTAGAATGCAAAGATTTCTGGAAAATGTTATTGTGTTTGTTTTCTCTTCTATTTTTCGTCCTCCCTCCTCACTATTAGGATTTCTCTGTGTTAAATATATTTTGCTAACTTTTTAAACATAACAATAATATGCAAAACTAGGTGTGCTTGTTAGACTTATAAAATACTCTTTCATCTTATGTTTTATCCTAAAAAAACAGTTCTGGAATGAAATATTTTTTGATGAAGATTTGACTAGGAATCAAAGCTCTCTTTAATTCATGTACCTGTTGTGTATTGAGAAGTTATTAGCTCAGTTATTAACTAAACAGAAAACACAAACTTTGCTGTTGAACTGGCAGCTTTCTGCTAAAAGCATGTTTAAAGAAGGCAGTTTTTATAATGGGTTTGCAAAACAGATTGTGACCACAAAAAATCTAGTTTATCCACCCCATGTTGTACAGAAGATAAAAGAAGTTAATCATATAAATATATGACTTCTCTAGAAAAAGATACATCTGCAGCTGTTAGGTGTGACTTTATTGTGTCAATGTGTTGACTTAAATCCACATTTTTTCCAAACTAATCAAATGTATTGCTTAAATGACAGGTGTTATTTTCAATACAGAAACGATATTTTTTCCTTTCCTTATTTTTTTGGTTTGTTTGTTATTTTAAGTTAATTTGTAATTAGGTTTATCAACTTTACACGAGAAGGGTTCTGTTGTAGCTGTTATTGGCCAAGAGGCTAGCCACACTCAGAAGTGCTATCACTATGCAAATAGAACAAATAACATTTCAAGCTCAGGCTTATTCCAAAGGTCAGTGTTGAGAATCACCATGTTTCTGGACTGTGAGAGGACAAAGTTTATGGATACATATATGGTGAGAACATATAAATTCCACTCAGGAAAACTCAGATTCAAACTGGAGACCTTTTTGCTGTGAGGTGACAATTCTGTAAATAGTGCTGAATAAATATGCACACCACACTTTTCAGATTTTTATTTGTAAAAATAAATAAATAAAACCAAGTATCCTTTTCCTTTCACTACACCAATTTGGACTTGTTTGTGTTGTGTTACATAAAACACCAATAAAATATACTGAAGACAGTGGTAGGAGAGTGACAAAATCTAAAACAGTTTAAGGGGTATTTTTGTTTTTACAAGACATTGTCAACAGTTCAGCTAAATCTGTGATTCTGAACAATGGGGTTTACATATTTATCCACGTTTGTCTGTAAGGTTATGGAGAGGATGTGAACTGAACTAAATAAGGTATTAGGAATTTTGGTGGGCTGCACTGTGGCACAGTTGGAAGCACTGTTGCCTGGGGTCTTTTTGCATGGAGTTTGCTTGCTCTCCCTGTGCATGCATGGGTTCTCTCCAGGTGCTCCGGCTTCCTCCCACAGTCTAAAAAACATGACTGTTAGGCTAATAGGTCTGTATAAAGAGTCCTTAGTTGTGAGTGTTGTGGGTATATGGTTGTTTGTCTGTCACACACGCTTGTGTGTCTTTATGTTGCTTTGCGATGGACTGGCAGACCAATGGCCAAAGAAGTTCCATCTTCATTTCATTAGATCTGAGGATGTAGGATTGATGTCACCAGTGAAAGTACACTGTCACAAACTGGCAGATACAAAAGGCATGAGCTGATAAATAATAAAATGAGTAAATAATAAAATATCAGTAAAATACTGTCAGTGGAGTTAAAAAAGGAGTCTGGAGAATTGTGAGTGGTCTGAAGAAACTGAATCTCATCCATTAACAGGAAAATTTAAAAAGTGTCAACCTTTGTTGTTGCGCTGTGATATAGGGATCTAAAAGATCTGTTGTGATATCTTCAGCTTAAGGCAATGATTTAAGCAATCCTATTTCTAGGGGTGTCCCAATACCAGTTTTTTCCAGACCGAGTACGAGTGTGGATACTTCAGTTTAGGTACTCACCGATACCGAGTACCGATACCGAGTAATTAACAAGTCTTACTTTTACTTCATGCAGTCATTTTTGAAAACAAATTTATTTTATTTAGATCTGAGCGGCTCTTCTTTTTAACCCTAGTCCCTCTGACTGTTTTAACAAATCATAAATTGAGCATGACATACAGATTGTTTAGTCTTCAAATGCTTTATCAAATTACTTGTTAAAATATGCATTTTTCGCTGGTGTTTAAATCCATAGCCCGAGCCAAAATATAGGTGAGGCCAACATTATTTGTTTGACGGTCCAGTCGGGCTGCGGCTTCTGTGGTGCATATAATAAGCAATACGAGAAAGCCAAAAGAGAATATGTGATAAAGTTGTGTTAATATACTTATAGTCTAAATAGAGGAGTAAACAGCTTGCCCTGTTGAGAAAGGAAAGAAAGTAAGGCACAGATGTTCATTAGACCATAACAATAACAGGTAATCTAGAGTCTTGCCGACTTCTGATCACTTCAGTTGATTAAAATGTTACCTTTAAAAACTTCGCCAGTGTAGAGAAAAAGTTTCTGCTTGATGATGACACAACGTGGATTATCGGTTCAGCTTGTTGAATATTAATTTAACAGAATAAAATTAAATGCAGTTAAATGTAATTTTATCATTTAAAAAAACTGATGGGTAAAAATAGATTATGGCAAGCTTTTTTTTGTCAAAATGACAGACAACGGAAAAAGTCTAGCGCGACCTCTGCTCTAAACTATGGACATTTTCGCCCCCATCTAACTTCTCCCATCTTCATCTGTTTTGTTGTTGTTGTTTTGGGGTTTTTTTGAGTATGAGCAAATAACTTATGGGTGCATTATCACCACCACCTGGTATAAAGTGTGGTTTAGGCATTGACTAGCACCGCAGCGCAGGACGAAAATCCAGCAGAAACGTGGTATCGGTTTGGAGTATCGGCTTGCTTTTATGAGTACGAGTTCTTGACGCTAGTATTGGCCCCGATATCAGTATTGTATCGGGACACCACTACCTATTTCTTATTTTCTTATTATTTTTTAATTTATTCTTATTTCCATAGTTTTGCCTCGTGAAATGAAATTGACTAGATAAATATTGAATGACCTCAGTGCCGAAACATGAAGCAGTTGCCTTTCCCATGGTACAAACATGAGTGTGCTGGCACAGGAACAAATAGAAAGAAGCTCATTTCCATGATATATTACGTATGCAAGTTGACAGCTACTTCAAAGAGTGCTGACATTAGTTGCTCATTGCTTGATACATGCTCTCAGTCCACACATGCCTAGTAAGTAGGAATTTGTCTACAGATGCCTTTTTGATTTTTAAAATGTTTATTTTGCAAGTTTTAATTGAGGCATGTAAATAATTAAGAATTATTAGATATAATTATAATGATAATGATAAGATGAGGAAGGTATGCATATTGGGCTGCACAGATCTCCCCAGTGCTTTAGCATTGGGGAGATCTGTGCTCAAGATCAGATCTTGATCTGAGATCAAGCTTTAATGTAGTTAAAACATTCGGATACATGTATGGAAGGATACATTCAATAGCAGGATATTAAAACACCTGTATTTCAGATGAAGTATCATTTTCAAGCTTTATTTTTTTTCTTTGAGAAATCTGTTTTGAATCTTAGAGAGTTCTTGTATCAAAACACTAATAAGAAGAGTATGAAAATTGAAAAACCACAATTTACTCAGAATTTTATGTCGTAGAAAGCTTTTTTAGTGGACCATTGATGAAACGATCCTTTAAAATCAGTAATGAGACAGGAAATCATTGGAGTGGAGGGATGTTCAAGCAAGATCTATTCAATACTCCACATCCAAAGGAGGAAAGAGGAATCATCTTCCCAATTATTCTTCATACATTTTAGTGGAAAAGATGTTCTTTTTCCTCTTTTTCTTTTTTTGCAACAGAGTTCTTCTGTGAGTGGGTAGACAGAAACTAAGATCACAGACAGAGTCAGGATCTAGAAGATTATTATTAAGGAAGAATAGATTTTCAAAAGAAGAGCTACACACTCAATGATACTGAGCATTGTTCTGAGGAGGAGTTACTGTCAGTTACAATTTTTTTCTCCTCAGCTTCGTCCTTTTATCATCGGATATGATTTGCACTCTCTGAATGTCTATGATCAGTTTTAAAAAGATTTTTGGATACATTCTGCTTTGTCAGATTGTGACTAGAAAACTTTTCTTCACTTAATTATGTCAGCACACCCATCCATTCTGAATGACATGATGTGACTGGACTTGAGTATGTTTATAAATTTACAAACTTTATTTAAAGAAAACTGCAAAAAAAAAAAAAAAAAAGCTATTTTTAGTTCACATGAACCTTTACAAACAAAATCATTTTGAATCATTTCATGTCATAGAGCCCATCCAAAACAAACCAAAACAAACATCAGTTGCACCAAAGTACTGTTATGTGAAATATAAACAAGTCCAGTACAATAAATTTGAAGTAACTGGATTATCAGTAAAATATAAGGAGCACTAAACCAGAGGGTAAAAATCAATGAGAAAATAAAACATGATACAAGTGATCAATAAAGATGAATAAAGATGTCAAAGAGATTCTGTCCCTTTTAAATGATTGATTACAAAGTCTAAGTAGTTGCCAGTTTGTGGTTAAAAAAAAGAGACAGTATGCTGATTAACAAGAAAGCTGTATGACTGGCTGGTGGGCTGTCATATGCTCTATTTAAATACAGGAAGCCCCCTTCTTTCTGCTCTTGTCCAATGCTGTGACTCCTCTGCTTGCCCTCTGGCTGCTTGCCTCTTGTACTTTGCAAGAAGAGCACTTCACACTTCCCCAGTGAAACCAGAGCCTTACCTTCAGCCTCCTGACTTGCCATGTCCTTTGGGCTATTTTTACTCCAGCAGAGGCTACAATTGCTGAACCCATACCACAGCCTGCTGAGCCAGAGCTGCACTGTGGTGGTGGTGTGTAGGTGTATCTGCATGGGTGTGTGGTTGAACCAATTTTAACAAAATATGTCTATAGAATTGCTCCTAAACTGAATTTGCTTGTACGTAATTATAAAACTATTTATAAATTGCAAGGGTTTGGTTTATGGCTTTGGTGATTATGAGTTATAGTCCCATGTGCAAAATAAAATATAATGTCTTCAACCTATGAGTTTAAGATTTTAAAGATCCCTGCAGCATTTTTAAAACAATGTTACAGCTGACATTTGATCTCTTTAGTTGTTTGAGAACAAATCTGGAGATACAATTTTATCATTCACCAAACTGACTCATGAGGGTAAATAGTCATACATCATGCAAGTATGTTACAGTTAACTTAGTCACATTGGCCAGACAGCATGAGTCCAACAATTGACCCATAGTAAATGAATATAGTTAAGTGAGAATCTTGAATCAGATGAAAGGTAACATGGAATGGGGATCCACCAATATTATGCCTCTGATCCACCTTAATAGGTGGTCACAAAACCATAACAACTTTGAGGTATAAGGGTGAGACAGGATTGTAGCCTGTGATCTCACGGAATCTATTTGCATCATCAGAATGTCAAGATGGTCCATAAATGGGGGAGTTGTGTTTAACTGAGGACTGATGACCAGAAATGGGCTTCAGGTTGAGGAGCAAGGCCATCCTCCGCTTCCCCTCTAATCACTTGGCCAGCTCACCCATGTAGCACACTTTGTCTTGTGCTCTTTACCCCACCCTCCTGAACCTCATCTATTCGTCCTAACCTATACATATTCATCTTCTTTCCCCACCAAACCCCCTCTTGTTAACAGCTCTGTTTTACCAGAGCCATCTCAGTTTATTCATTTTTTTTACAAACGTTTTTCATCCCGTTCATCCTACCCATCTCCCTTTTATGGTCACTTTTCTGCTTCTTTTATCTAAAGCAGAAGTGACTTTTCAATTTGCCTTAACAACACTCAGTTCCTTCAATAGTCCTCCCTTGTTCCTATTAATATCCATTCCATGTATTATTTGTAATTCCGAATTTTCTATGTCACAGCACCACGGCATGGTTCTAAGTTTACCATGTCATTTGCTGACTGTGTCAAATCCCTATTCAGGAGACCCCCCTCATCCTCTCTTCCCTTTGATTGAACCAGTGGACTCACATTGTTGTGGTGTGGTCCTTGCTAGTGAAATCAGATTAAGTCAATGAACTGCTGTGTCTGTTCTCAAAGGGTAATTGATTGCTCAGCTGTGGAATACAAGATAAAATCACAAAATGAAGACAAATGAACTGTGAGGTGTTAAGAATTGTTCTACTATGCAGGAAGGTACCTGCTGTGTGAAGAACTATTGAAACCAGAAGTTTACATACACTATATAAAAAGCACATATGCATTCTTATTAAGGTCAGTGTTCATGATTTGATAATATTGAATACAAAAATTACATCCATGGGGTGGTTCCAAGGCCAGAGCTACTGCCTCCACACCCATCTCACATTTGCCAAAAAACATCTTGACAATCCCCAAGACTATTGAGAATATGTTATGTGGATTAATGAGACAACAGTGAAACTTTTTGGAAGGTATGATTCAGAAAAAAAACAAAAACAAACATGGTTATGATTGTACTGGGCTGCTTTGCTGCTTCAGGACATCCAGCAGAAAATCCGGAAGGAGAATGTCCTAATGTGGCAGGGTGAAAACAATCTACAAAGATGGAAGGGTAAAACCTTCTCCACATCATTGTTGAAGACTAATTGCCAGTTAGTGATGGCAGTTGTTGCTGCCAAGGGTGGGACAACCAGTTCTCGAGCAAATAATTTTTCATACAGGGCCAGGTTTGTTTGGATAGCTTTTCTTCCATATGAAATTAAATCATCATTTGGAAACTGCATTTTGTATTTACTCAGGTTATATTTGTCTGACAATAAAATTTGTTGTGGTTGTACTGGATTCAATTCCCAGTCTCAAGCCTTGCGCTGCATCTCTTCCAGCTCTCTCCAACCTATTTCCTGTCAATTTACTGTTTATTAAAGTCCTCTAGTGCCAAAAGATCTTTTTTAAAGATTGTATGACGATCCAAAGCATTCAAGTGTGACCAGTGTGACCATAAAAAGTAAAAACAGAGGAAATTTGTGAGGCAGCAAATACTTACTGTCAGCACTCTATACAGTACCTATATGGACCTGTATTTTCCCCATATGCCTGTGATAGTTTTCTCTGTTTTGGTTTTCTCATATGGATTTTAACTTAACTGACTCTAAAGAGGCATGAAGTGACTGTAGCCTTTTGGCACTTGTCTAATGGAGTGAATAATCGAGGCTGCATAGTGCTGAGACCCTTGTTGTTGCTCCCGTCCTTTTGGTCCATGACTTGCCCAAGACAGATCCAGCTGCGTTCGGTCACCCATGACATTGTTCTACTGTACATCTAAAGTGGATTACATTCCCTTTATGCCTCCAGCTGGTGCTCAAGGAACCCCACTTTTACCAGAATTATAAGAAAAAAAGTATTAAGATAAAACCATACCGACTTTGTAATACAGCATTTATCATGTTCAAGCTGCTTTTATAAAAGAATCTGCAATGGGTCTGTTATGAGTTGTTACAAATGGGTTTGGCGACTATTTAAAACAGCTCCTAAGTGCAGTACTTTTCAGTTCATTGCAAACTTTAAGGCTCCATTTTGGAAAAAAATCTTTATCTTTTCTTCTTGCTGAGCTTCGTCTTGCTTATTACCCAATTCTCCCTCTTCTGCTCTTGCTCTTTTACAGTGAAATACATCAAGGAGATGTCTGCATTTTTTAAAAGCTCCGGTTCCCCTGGGGCAAGCCTCCCTTGGGATTCTCCCCCCTCTACACCTCAAAGGGGCAACGAGGTGTCCCCCACCGAGGTGAAAGAGCCTCGCATCATCCCACTGAAGATGTGCCAGGTGTCACGGAAACAGTGCCCCCCAGACACAGAGAACAGGTACTACATGTTAAACATCTTTCAGTTTAATGTTTAATTCAGTTAATGTATTTCTCAGAACCAAGCTGAGGCTGACTGACAAGTTACAAAGTTCCTTGGAAAGATTATCGCAAAAGGGATTTTTTTTTATATATATATATATCATACTTTGATATTCTCTTTAATATATGAAACTTCCTCTTCAGCCTGAAGCTTTGCTCTCTTTGAGGTTTGTCTTGTTTTTTTCTAACATCCCCCTTTTTCCATTCTCTTTCCTCCCTCCCTTTCCTCTTTTAATCACTCTTGCCAGGTATTTTGAGGTGATTTCATCCAACAGAAAGAACTCAATGTTCCTGCGGGCAAAAGACCCAGCCATGGCTCAGTCATGGTACAATGCTATCCAAGCTGCTACTGCCAGCCTTTTACCACAAATGAAGGAGGAGATGAAGAGCATGCAACCTGGCATGGATGTCAAACATTTGGGCTGGCTCACAGAGCAGGTATGGAAGGATACATGGGAAACAGAGCCTAAATGACTATGTTCAAACTCTTTAAATTTTATTTTTTTCTACTTAGTTACCCTTTTTACCCTCTAGTTCCAATTTTCACTTTTTGGTTGTGGTCAACTCTCAGATTGTCCATTCCCAAATTTGAATCTAGCTTGCAAAAAATGTTTAAGCATTACCTTTATATGTTGGAACCAGCATTTCTGAAAATCTGACATTGACAGCAAATGTCGTAAATACAGTGCCTCATAAGAATATTAATAGTCCTTCAACTTATTCACATTTTGTTACAACATATTTTAAAGGACAAAGTAGTTCATAATTCTAAAATCAAAGGAAAAGAATAGATGGTTTTCAAACTTTTTTACAAAAAAAAAAAAAAAAATCAGAATAATGGGTGTCTGCAGGGTTTTAAAAAGTATTCAAAGGCAATAAATCAAAATCGGCATATTTAAGGCCATTACAACTGTGAATTTAGGTTCCGGTTTTTTGGGGTTTTTTTTTTGTAAATATAGGTTGTTTGAGGTGTCCTATTTTGATTGAAATTCTATCTGCTAAAGTTTGTTTAGTTTGTTTATAAGTGGACTTTAGCATATCTGGACAAGCTATGTTGATGCTGACGTCATTCAGTGGCCGTTCAACAGCTCAAACAGTGTGCATGCTCAGTAGTCAACTGCCTAGCTTGCGTTTTTGACTTCCTTGGGAATATCTTCAATGTCTAGATATCTATTATCGCTATCATGGGCAGATGCAAGTTTTCTGTTGGTTCCAGTAATGTGACTTATTTGTGTGATGACATTGTACAGGCTCCGTATTTTGATTTAGAACATATTCAAGACGACGTTACAGCAGAAGCACCCCAAAGTATGATTACATTTCACAAAAACAGACAATACTAGGGCTGGTTGCAACATGTGCAGAGCTTTAATCACAATAAAACAATGAAATACCTCCAACATCCTCAAACAGTTGACCACACTGCATGCATCTAACTGGCAGGAATGTAAAATGTTTGATATGTTGTTTAGCAACGGTGACGACTCGAGGCGGGGAGATTTAATCACAGCATTTTCTTTTTGTCATGAATATCCCAGGTAATATTAAACTCCTCCAGGTCCTGGTTATTGTATTATTTGTAACGTCATACTGTATGAATAATCTCAATCTCATATTAACATTTACAGTCATATTCAATAATAATTAGAATATGGTTTCTGGAGAGGCTTGTTTATCAGATTAAAAGTACCTTTTGAAAACAACCTTTAGGCAGGTATTAAACATATTTTTATTCAACCCACATTTCTGCATTAAAATGTGTTTTTATTGTTCTGATGTAATATTCTGATCTTAAATATCATGTTTCCATTAGCTGTTAGCAAGAAATCATCTTCATTAACAGATAAAAGCTTTGAAACATCAGTCTATATGGAATTAATCTATATAATGTGTTTATATTGTGAGTTGAGTTACTGAAATACAAGAACTTTTTATTAATTTTCTAATTTATTGAATATGACTGTAGTTGACGACTGCCAGAATGATGCTGGCTCAAAGGTAAGCTCTCGTAGGGAAGAGTAAAATGACAGAGGCGAAAATAAATAACATCTGAAAGGGTGTTTTCGACAGCTGGACCAACCTTAAGTCTTGAAAGATCCTTCCTGAAGAGCCAAACATGCAGATTTGTCTGGACAAAAACTGTTGTGCAAAAAGTTGCATTTCATGTTAAAATGTTAATTTGACAGAGGGATGCTCTAATGACCAAAAGAATGAGGTGGTGATTACAGGAAGATAAAATGAACTTCATCTGCAAGACGGTTAGATTTACCCATAGGTACATGATGAGGAGCTATTTGGAAGGAACTCAGAGTAGTCACAAGTTAAGGGTAGTTTTGACATCCCATAAGGATGCCACTTGTGTTTTTGACATATCACCCAATATCGGCTACAGCAAAGTTTTCAGAGCAGAGACCCAAATCCTATTCTTATTACTGAGCATAGACTTTTTATTTTCTTTTTATGTTCCGGATCTGGTGAAGGTAGATCTATAGGAAGGTTTACTTGATCCCTTGCCCCCACAATCCAGTCTCAAACAAGAACTAAAAAATAATTACATAGTACCTTAGAAAGCAACAGAAACAGTCAAATCAGCATGCTGTAAAGTTTTAAATTATTTAGTTCACAGTGATATAACTGTGTGTTTGTGCAGATGTCCCAGGGTCCAGAGAAACCTGTCCTTGCAGTGTTGACAGAGAAGGACCTGCTTCTGTATTCGTCCTTTCCTGAGAGCAAAGAGAGCCTGAGGAATCCCACCAAGAGTCACAGCCTCATTACAACCAGGTTAAAAATCTCTGAAAACATATTACTGTATATCAGAAGTGTCCAAAGTGCATTATGGGGGCTATTTGGAACCCTTGGAATGATTTTTCTATGGCCCCTGATTGTCATTTAACAGTAGCTCAAATTTGGTCTACTAGCTCAGATGTTTGGAGGAGATGGAGACATCTTTTTAATTTTTAGGATGATATTTGCACTGACATATTAAACATACGTTCTTTCATTTTAAATGACATAATAAATAGAGCCACAAACACCCTACAGCTTTTACTCAACAGATTTGAACACACCAGCTGGCTACAGCAAAGGTTTTTGAGTAAAGACCCATATCCTATTCTTATTGCTGAGCATAGACTTGTTTTTTTCTTCTTTTTATGTTTTGGCTCTTCAATAATTTACAGATCCCCTTTCAACAAAACTCTGATGACTTTTCTCGTTTCATTACAATATGTTATCTTTAGTTTATTGTTGAGCTGGTAAAATGTATGAAACCTTCACAATAAAATTATTTTTGTATTAAAATGTATTTTTTAGTGATCTGTTGGTACCTTCAGCTTGGTGATTTTGACCCATATGGCAGAAAGTTTGGACTTCTCTGCTCTTCTTACATCCCACACATTAAATTCTTACTGTTCAGATATACTGTCATACCGAAGCTGAACTGATTTTTGCCCCTCCCTGACCAGCTCATTTTTCTCCACTGGTTTGTGAGCTCCTGCTCATACTTTCCATAGCTGAACCACTGGACATTTTGTGTCATAACTTCCATTTTAGCTGAAAAGCATTAGTGTTCGTAGAAGCTATGAGTCATGTATATTTCCCCTCTCTCTCTCCCTTGTGAACTCCACACCTCCTTTTCCATAGGTAGCAGTTTCATCTTTAGCCACAGTCTATCCTATAATTCCTAATTACTATCTTTTCAGCCACATTCTGTTGATATTTTCTTCTTTTTCCCCAAAGACTGGTCCACTCTGGTCCTGGAAAAAGTTCTCCTCTATTGGACTCTGAGCTGTCATTCGGCTTGCGTTCAGGCACCAAGCAGGGCGTAGAGACTCATGTATTCAGAGTGGATTCTGCCAAGGAGCTGTCCACATGGACTCATCTGCTGGTCGAGGGTTGTCACAATGCTGCAGAACTCATCAAGGAGGTCACAGCAGGTAAAAAGATCCAAAATTCCATATATTTCAATATCTGTTTTTATAGTTGCTAAGAAAAGAGAAGTAGCTACTCTCTTCTCAAGTAAAAATATAACTGCTATGAGTTTCATTGATTTGATTCTTGCAATAATGCAACTCAGTTAAATTCCATTCACTACATTAAGGTTACATAAAGCATCCTCCCTGCTCTAGTCTAAGTATGATACTGACTTATTCAACAGTGTCTTCACGCAAACTCAGCACGTTGCATTCCACCATCAGATGGAGTAATATTATTGCACTGCCCTCTGGTGGTAATATTAGGTGATACAGAAAGCCTTAAGACAGTTGTCATTCAGAGATGGATTTTGAATTAATTTGTAAAAATAATGTTTACATCAAATAAAATAAAAGGCATATTGATTTCATGGGAGTAAAAAAACCTGTCCTTATTTTGTCATCTCAGCACATTAAGGCATCACAGTCAAAAGAGACTGCAGGAAAGATTTGAATCACTGTCCAATATTAACATTCCCTTGACTTGTTCAGCTTTTAAACTATGTTTTATGCTTGTGCAGCTTGCAGCTGGAATGGAAAAGAGTGCATGCTGGGAGTGCACATTGACGACGGCTTCACACTATTCACAGAAGAAATGGGTGTCAGAAAAAATATTCTCCTCCAGCAGCCTTTCGAGCGCCTCCGAATGTCCTCAGATGATGGAGTCCGTATGATGTTCCTTGACTTTGGAGGCCCTGAGGCTGAAATTGTAAGAAGCACTTTATAGGTTTTATTAGATAATTACTAATAGAAAATGTTCTGTGTGTGAGAGGATATATTGAATGTGCCAAACATGAAAGCAGGATTGTGATTGGGGACAGTCTGCTGAATTGATTAACACAGACATGGAAAAGTTGTGCATGTCCAAGAGATTGTCATTTTGTGTGCAAGGAAGCAACACAGTCAATGGAAAACATATGAGGAGAGACAGATTGTTTGGTAAAATATATCTGGAAATAAATCACAATCATTCAGAAAAAATGTGTCAGGTCTTAGTAAGTTCTCCAACCATAGTCTTCACCAGCGTTTAAGATACATGAAAAGAAAAAATGTACTTGATTAACATAACCATATCTACAGTCAGAGTAATAATTAAAAAGTTTAAAACTGGTTGACAAGGACTCAAGTTTGTGTTGCTTAGTGAGGAGAGATTATAAGGAAGATAAAATATCCCCAAACTCAGTAAAAAGTACCATCTTGGGATCATTGAGTCACCATCACAGCCACTAGATTCTATCTAAATGCAAACATATTGTTTGGAAAGCTTGCCAGAAACAAAGCTTCTTCTGTCCTGCTATCGCAAATGTACTGTGTCTTTAACTGGAACTGTGTGCTTTAGTCAAAGGAGACTTATATTAAGCATTGGTCAAAAAAACACTGGATGTGTGTTTCATAAAATATTATATGAATTTTTGGAATAGCACCCCATGGCTACTATTATGTATGGTGGATAATCTGTGATGATATGGACCTGTTTCTCATCCAATGGTCTTGGGAATCTTAAATATTATCACATTTTTGATAAAAAAAAAAATCAGCTGAGGGGTGCGAAACACCAGCTTGGTTGTCAATGTGCCTTTCAGTTGGACATTGACTGAAAACATACAGTATATCCAAATCAAGACATCCATCCATTATCTATACCCGCTTATCTTTGAAGGGGTATGGGGGGCTGGTGCCTGTCTCCAGCGGTCATTGGGCGAGAGGCGGGGTACTCCCTGAACAGGTTGCCAGTCCATCACAGAGACACACAGGACAAAAACCCAAGCAGGCACACACACTGACACAATTTGGAGATCTCAGTTAACCTAACAGACATGTTTTTGGGCTGTCGGAGGAAGCCAGAGTACTCAGAGAGAACCTTTGTGGTGCAAGGCACCAGTGCTACCAACTGTGCCACTGTGCAACCATATCAGCACAGAAATAGTAAATTCTATAGAAAAAAAAAGTGAGATAGTTAAAGAGAAACAAGCATTAGATGAAACCGATGACTCTGGATGATGTAGAAAGATTGCTGAGTAGAGAGACTTTACTGACCTTCAAGATGGGTGCCAATAAGCATGGCAGTGTCATGAGTTAAGTTTCAATATAAATATTTATATATATATAGTATATATATATATATATATATATATATATATTATATAATATATATTATATATTATAGATATATATATATATAGTATATATATATATATCTATATATATATAAAGATGCCTTTAAAAGTATATTTTTTTTGTTGTTTTTTTTATGCTGTGAACAAGGTCATCATGTGCTGAATGGCCATAAAAGGTCAATGTTAACCATTGTGTTTTATTGAAAAACTAGAAATGACTTTCAAAATACAAACAACCTGATTTATTCTCTTCTCTCTCTGCTCTTAGCAACTGGACCTTCACTGCTGCCCAAAGACCTTAGTGTTTATCATCCACTCTTTCCTGTCTGCTAAGGTCAAGCGACTTGGCCTCCTGGCATGATAAAGGCCCCCAACTATCCATAATATCAAAATAGGAATATTCAGTTGAAACAAACACCAGCCCCAGAAGACCTTCGACAAAAGAGCCTGGAAGTGATGCTGACAGGCTCATTTTTTCAGCCTTTAAAGCTTATTTTTTGGTCAGGCTCTCTCTGCGTCTTTTTTTAAAAAATGAAGAGGAAAACTGGAAACACTGATGGACATTTTTTTATTTGTAGTCGTTAGACAAAAGATGTTTTTACAGATAAATCAGGTTGGTAATCATTTAAAGGGTCTGTATCTGTCAAAGCTGTCTAAGTAGGTCAGGCCACTTCATGACGGGAAACTGTAAGAATGTGACAGCCTGGTTCTTAATGTTTTTAAGCTTACAGTCACAATCATTTTTTTTTCTTTAGTTTGATTTTATGAGTCACAGCAGGCTTTTGTCATAAGCATCTTTTCATCTTTCAGTCTCTGCTTCATGAACATCCTGATTGATGTTGGACAAACATTTTCCATCTTCAGAGGAGTGACAGATTGACGTGGCTGATTGTAACATGATCAATAGCCTGTGCTGAACAGAGTACAGCTAACTGACGTGCTGTTTGCTCTTAGTTATCAACCTATTGAATTTAGTTCCCTTTTTTTAACAATGTACTGTGGGCTATCAAAAGAAATAAGCATATCTTTATTATGTTGTAAACTAAAAATCTAATGACAGGTAGTAACCTTAAATCACAGAGATGAATAAAATAAAATAAAACAAAAATTAAGCTAATATAGCGGTTTTGCCGCAATGACTTTCGTTTATATACAGCAAAGACAGCTTTTTACATCCCATATTCATTTTATTAGTTTGAATAAAATAATATAAAATGTGTTTACATCATGAAGTGTGTGATTCTTTTATTTCATCAATGTTTAAATTGACTGAACATTTTTTGTAGTTTGGGGCCTTCTCAATTATCTAAACACTAAACACATATATAGTAATATATGTTCTAAACCCTGTTTGCTAAAGAAAACAAATGCATTGTATATTATTTAAACAAAGGTGTGCCTTGCAAGGTTGTTTGTATATAAACATGTAATAAACTTTGTTAACTTTTGTTGATTCATTTGTCTTTGTGTAATTCATAAGTCTCTACTCCTTTTGCAGCTTCTTGCAAAAGAATTCCTACTTGTTGAATATTTCTCATATTTTGTCCCGTTATAGTCATTAACTTCAAATGTGTTTATTTGGATTTTATCAGACCATCACACAGTAGTGTATAATTGTGAAGTGAAAGAAAAGTAGTACATGGTTTAAACTTTGTTTTTTTTCCCAAACTAAAATCTGAAAAGTGTGACATAAGTGCATAAGTATTCATCATCTATGAGTCATTACTGTTTAGAACCCTCTACCACCCCTACCCGTACCCCTACTACCTCAGCCTCAAGTCTTGTGCATCCTCAAACAGGGCTCCTTTCAGAATTGTACTGTATTTAGCTCCATTTGTCATCCCATGAACTCTAAAAGGTATGCCCACACCATGATGCTGCCACCATCATGTTTCACTGTGGATGGTGGATTCATGGTGATGTACAGTGTTAGTTTTCCAACATGCACAGCCTTCTGCATTTAGGGCTAAAAGTTCTATCTTGGTCCTATCTAACCAGAGCATCTTCTTCCTCATACTTGATATGTCTTCTACATGAATTGTGGCAAACTGCAAATGGGACTTCTTATGGTCTTCTTCTCAGCCAGGGCTTTCTTCTTACGACTCTTCCATAAAGGCCATATTTGTGGTGAGCTTGGCTTATAGTTGTCCTATTGACAGATTCATCCACCTGAGCAGTGAATCTCTGCACCCCCGTTAGCGTTACCATGTACCTGTTAGCTGCTTCTCTGATCAATGGTTTTCGTGCCCAACCTGTTAAGGATGACAGTATTGCATTGTCAGGATAACTGTTGTGCAATTCTCTTGATTTTCAAACAGTAGAATAAATAGTGTTCTGTAAGATGTTCTAAGCTTTCAGTGATGTTTTATGACTTATCCCTACATTAAACTTCTCCTCAACTTCATCCCTGACCTATCTGATGTGTTACTTGGTCTTCATCAAACTGTTTCTTCACAAAGGGTCCGTAACAAACCCCTGGATCCTTCACAGAACAGCTGCTTATACTGAGTTTAAATTCCACACAGGTGTACTTTCTTTAGGTGAGTAAATTTCAGTATTTTATTTTGGGGTGCCAGATTAAAGAGTGCTGAACACAATTGCCAACAACACATTTTAGATTTTATTTGTAAAAACTCTCAAAAATCGTGTGTAATGATTTGTTGGTCTTTAAATTTAGTTTGATCATTTTGGTTCCTTTGTAACATCATGTTTCAGTCAACTGTGTTTTTGGTTGCAAGTCTCAGTCCTTTACCTCAGTGCCTCAGTATCCTGGTCTGTAACAGCTGTTTCTCATTTGTCCATTCGCTCACCTGTGTAGCACCATGTAATCAAACTCCCCAGTATAAATAATCCTTGGTAGCCTACAGTTAATCCATGTCAGATTCTTTGTTGTCCTCAACCTGCTGTCACCAGTCCATTCCTGGCTCCTCAGTTTCTTAATTAAACTTTTTTATTCACTATGGTCTGGCCATTGGCCTTTGAGTCCCCAAGAACATCAACACATGACAGTAAAATTATCCTCCCACTTCACACTCATGCACAACTTTGTGTTCGTCTATCACATAAAACTCCCAAAATACATTGAACTGTGTGGTTTTATTATAGCAACATCTAAAAATATATGAGTGGTATGAATGCATTTTCAAGGCACCATAGAAGCAAGTTTTAACATCAAAATATCTCAAACAGGTTGCTCTCCAGTGGTGCTTCAAGCAGTAGATGTTGTCGTCTGTTGTCTTTATTTAATAGTCTCAGTTGGTGCTCTGTTAGTTTCATTAAAGTGCAGACAGATCTGTAGAACAGACAGAGCAAAGTGATGACGATGATGATTATGACAATGTGATGCTTAAGTCAGCAGGATTGGTAATTGGAGCAGTTAGTCCTGCTGCTAGCCAACATAAAAAAGAGCAAACAAAGACTATGCTCTCATGTGCTTTTTATTACCATTTAGCAGTGTTATCAGTAAGGAACAGATGCTGTGTCAGCCTTTGTGTGTGCTTTAAAAAAATGTCTGTTTCCGTTGCATGCCTTAACCGCAAATACAAGCAGGGCAGTCTAGTATTAACTGCATGAGCTGGATAACAAATCAAAATGCAGTGTTCACATTTGATCATTACCCCCCCACCCCCCTTTATTTCTCCCCCACCCTCTTGTTGAAATGTTGCCATAGTAACAGCAGGGCACACTCATCTTCATTGCATCCATCTCTTTTTCACTGAACTATGGTTTTGCTGTTGAAATTGCCAATCAGCCCCTCAGATTCACTTGGTATGGAGGGAGGAGGCAGTGTGAATATATTTTGATTAACAGGAGTGGAAGGGCACTTTGGACAAAGATGAAGCGAAGAAAAAATATGTAGCAAAATATGATGTTCATTGGAGGAGATGGAGAGAAGATGTTGCATGAAATAACACACATGCTGGGATCTTTTGAATTCTAGAAAGTTAAGAATATAACATATATCTAAATAAGACTAAAAAAAAATCAATTTTTTAGTTAGCCATGGCTGACTAAAACATTTTCTGCAAGAAAGATTTTCACATGTTGACAGAAATCTGAAAAATATGTTTATAGGCTGAATATAATATTGTCAACATTTAACAATATTTAAAGCATTCTTGTGTTTTATGACCTCACAATACCTGTTGTTTTTGAACCTATTTTTTATTTCAAAGTGTGAGATGCTGTTTTAATGGATATTCATTGTTAACTGCATTATGTTATAGTAATATAAATGTTTTCCATAAGTAGAACATTTACTTGTGTCTCAAACCCAAAGTAAAAATTACCTTAAAATGATCAAAAAGGTATAAAAGTAGAACACAGATCACTGAAAATTTTAAATGAATCTACACATAAATTAAAAAAAAACCTCAATGAATAAACAAATAAAGTAATGTATAAAGTATAAAGTACACAGTATTGTAAAAGTGAATGAGGCAATGCCTGAGGCTGTTTTCAGTTCATAAAAAAAGAATCTGTCCTTCAAAATTCTCTGTAATGTAGCCTGTAAACACCTATGGTTCAGGATATTGCTCTCTACTACACTATTTTCATAAATACCCTTCCAAGATTCACTTCTTAGTTCCCCGGGATCTGATTGGATAATTTCAGTACAAATGTGTACAATCAAAAATCCTGTTCTAATTACCTCATGAAAATCTGATCAATGTACTGTATTTGCAGGACTTTTGCTTTTGTTCTGGGCTTAATGTACACATTTTGCACCAATACACATTCATCTCTGGGATACAGAACCAGTCTCCTTCCTGAATGGTATGATGACTGGACATTGTTATGGTGTTTATTGTGTATAATTGTTTAAACAGATGAATGTGGAGCTTTCAAGTAACTGAACATTGTTCCCAAAGATGAATCAGGTTGTGGAGATCCACAACTGTCTTTCTGATATCTTACCAGATTGTTCCATAATGTCACACAAGGAGGCAGTTTCTTTGAGGTGCTGTCTAAAAACACATCCATAAATGTGCCTCCATATGAATCAAATGTTGTGATTTTATCTTTCAGAAGCCTACAAAGCTAAAATAATCATCCAGGCTTTCTCAAACTGTTTGCAGGTTTTCTGATTTTAGTGTATGCTAATCTTTGAATGAAAAAAAGTGAAAAAAGTCTCTCACATTTTATTGTTATTATTATTTAGACATTAGAAATAATTTTAGTAATCTTAACTGATCTAAAACAGGAACGTTTTAGACTGATTTAATATCAGTATTATGTGTGCTTTGATGAAGTATGAGGCCACTTGGGTTAAACTATACTAGTGTTATTCACTCAAAATTGCAGAGATGTGTAATATGTTTACATATTGGAAATCACATAACAATAAACTGAAACATCAATGACTTCATGTTTTTTGCTTTACTCAGCTTAATCTAAAACAATCAAGTAAACCACATAAACAGTTTTGAGTAAAACAGAAAAGTGTTTCTTAATTATTAATAACATTTTACATTTTAGAACTTAGCAGAAAAATGTCTAGTCTTTTTCAACAGTTTAATAAATAAGATATGAACAAAATAGATCCTTCAATGAAAAAAACAAAAGTCCTTAGTGAAAATCCAACAGCAGTAGCTAAACAACAAATGTATTATCTGATCCTTTGCACATACATCTGTGAAAAAAAAAGGTTTTTTACTCTGAGGCTTTTGGAAATGTGAGGAAAGACTTATTATGAAAAATTCCTTGCATACCACTTACTATTCTGGGAAGGATTAAGTTAAATTACGCCCAAATTTCAAAAATGTAAAAGCGTTGGTCTAAGATTTTACAGTCGTGGATCGTAAATGTCATATAATAACGTCAAGGATAATCCTTCAAAAAAATTATAAACTTTTGATAAGAACGTGATTGATTGCTTTGCAATGTTTTAGCTACACATTTCTTCACAAATAACACTAACCTGCAGATGTTCGGTCACATGCGGAGAAAATCAAACAGACATTGACACACTTTATGCAAACTGTCTAGCACGGTGGTGGAAAAGTGATGATCTGGGCTTGTTTTGCAAAGACATGACCTTTTACTGAGTTAACCATGAACTTCCCTCCACACCAATGTATTCTGAAGTAAAATATGAGACCATCTGTAAGACTA
This sequence comes from Anableps anableps, assembly GCA_014839685.1. NCBI lineage: Eukaryota > Metazoa > Chordata > Actinopteri > Cyprinodontiformes > Anablepidae > Anableps > Anableps anableps. Next base: position 11,888,969 of record CM026069.1, read on the forward strand.
GGTCATGCTACCACCCAGTGAATACTAAGCACCCCAGAAAATCTACAGCTGTAAGGCTGAAAACAAATCTAGCTGTTTCACCAAACCTGATAGAATACCTGTATAGGGTAAATGATCATCTGCAAATATAAACATTGCAGATGCAAGCAACTTTCTTTACAAAGAGCAGGATAAAATATCTCCACAGAGTAATCCCAGAAACCAACAAGTTTAGACAGAAGACAACTTAAGTAATAAATGTGGTTCCAAAAACTTTGAAATCATGGGGATAAACCCTTTGTTTGATTATGACATAGCAATAAAGAAAAATACATGATTGGTTAACAATATAGGTGGTCTGATACTTTTTCAAAACCCATTAATGTTTAGAGTACATTACAGAAATATCGAGAGCAGTTTTATTCAAAATTAAATAAATACTGTTATTGATACATTATTAATAAATATTCCATGAAATAAGCAAATATCCCCATGAAATAAAACAAAATAAATATTTAAAAATATATTTTACCTATTTGTTGATTTTTTTTTTATTGAATTCAAGATTTATTTCATTTATTTATTTCAAGATTTATTTATTTCAACATTTATTTATTTATTTAATTGTTTATTAGTTTCATAATGGTGTTTTACTTTGTGACAATTTTATTTTGTAAAGCTGCTTTACGTATTTCATAGACTTGTATTTTTTTTAACTCCGTTTTTATTTCAGGCTCTTTTATTTCATCTTCTTATATTCAAATGAGGGGGCGGAGTTTTCTCTGTGGAGTGGGGCTGCCGCTAGTCAGAATGCTGCGAGTGTAGAGACCCCGAACTTGAGCACATTTGCATGAGAGTGAAACATGCGAGCTATAAGGACTTTAACTGACGCCACGGGACAATGAGAGAGCTTTGGAGTACAAAGGGAACTTGTTTCCGTTTAATCAAAATCTCTTCACAACCCGCTCAAATCAGCACAACCAAGTCGAGGCAATGACTACTCCGGAAGAACCGTGCGTTTCAGAACAAGAGCACATGAATATAGCTTAACTCCCCCACTTAAAAGAGAAAGCAAGGAATATCAGCGTAGGGGACACAAATTCTGTCAGGGATAACTACCTTGCCACGACACCGGTATATCAGTTGAAGCCCTTAAAGCTCGCAATCTTCGCATGTTCCACCCTCCTGCAGAAAGCACTGAAGTTCGCTGTCTCAAAGCACGCTGCACCATGACTTGAGCCGCTCCACAGAGAAAACTCCGCCCCCTCATTTGAATATAAGAAGATGAAATAAAAGAACTTGAAATAAAAACGGAGCCTAAAAAATACAAGTCTATGAAATACATTAAAGTAGCTTTACAAAATAAAAGTGTCACAAAATAAAACACCATTATGAAGTTAATATAAAATGAAATAAATACATAAATAAATCTTGAAATAAAAAAAATGAATGAATAAATCATGAAATAAATAAATTACTCTTGAGATAAATAAATAAATAAATAAATCTTGAAATAAATAAAAAAAAATAAGCAAATAAGGTAAACATTTCTTTTTAAATATTAATTTTGTTTTATTTCATGGGGACATTTATTTATTTAATGGAATATTTATTTATTAATAATGTATTAATAACAGTATTTATTTATTTGCTTATCTATTTATTTAATTTTGAATGAAACGGCTCTCCATACACTCATACCTAAAATGTTTCAATTATTATAAACTGTTCTGTCTTTGTCTTATGAATATACTGGCTGAACTGGTGTTTCACATTATATTTATAGCTGGCAGGTGGCAGTAGAGTATTAGACCTGAGAGAAAAAGTGCTGCTGTCTGGTTTTACAGACAGTAGGGGTCTCTGTGTCTCCACAGTGATTTATAAAAAAAAAAAACAAAAAAAAAAAAACAAAAAAAATAAAAAAAACAGCCCATGTGTTGAAAAGGGGAAAGAGACTGAAAACATTACAGCTTTGATTGGTTCTGACCAAATCCTGAACAGGACATCCCACAATATCCCTAACTGTACCCCGCCTCCCCAACACCCTCTCCACAAACACAAAAGAACAAGAGAAAGGAAAGAGGACAAGAGATTAATACCAAGGCTCTCTTAGAGCAATTCATATTCCAACTGGAGAAGCATGTTATCTATTTTCTCACACTCATCCATTGTGCTCCTTTTCCGGAGAAGCATTCGAGCAGAAGCAGGATTCAACATGAATCAAATGGGACCTTTAAGGAACCGCACAATGGTGACAACACTTAGTACAATGAGAAAACATTTCAGGCTCACACAAATTCCAGAGGAACAAACTGCAATCACTCCTGTATCCCTTTCTCAATAGAACCATGTCAAATCTGTACAGAAGGGATGGGCCGAGGCTGCTGCTGAATCCTATGTCATTGGAAAGTCATTCTTCCAAGCTTAATCAATCTAGGTTGTTTGATTCAATTCAAATTCCCTCCTAGGCAGAAGAGGGGAGAGGAAAAGCAAAGCAGAAAATGAGTCGACTTGAGCCCACTCTCTCTAACTTTGACAAGGATTCTCACCATCTTTTGTCTACTTTCGTTCTCACTTTTTTCTCTCATCGTCTGCCTGCAGGCAGGAATTATAGCTGCTCATTTCATGCTAAGCCATAGTTTGATTTATTTATTTATTTTCCAGTCACCAGTATTTTTTTTAAATGTTATTACTGCTGTATGTCTTAAAGACTAGGGTTATTAAATATTCCAAAGCGAATAGTGTTTCCTCTCAAGTAAGCTCCTTGGAAATATTCCATCAGGGCACCCTTTTATTCTTTCCAAATGTAGTTATGAATTTTAAAGTAGACTTGTATTACTTGGGGAGAGAGACGTGTGATCAGAATACAGAACAAAGCCTACATTGGACTTTCTTCTACTTGGAACATCGAAAAGGAGACAGGAGAGGATAAAGAAAGGAGAAAATTTCGTTTATTTTGGCTAATGACAACTATTCCTAATTTTTTTCCCTCTTTTTTCAGTTTACAATAACATTCAGTCAAGTTGTCTTCACAGTCCTAAGTAAGTAAGCTGTAGTTTTGTTTTAAATACAGTTTTACTTTATTCCTTAGCCCCACTGCTTCTGTTTTTAACAGGCAATCAGATTCAGCACCATCAGCCATCCTTCCCCTCCCGAACTGATTTTTTATTTTTTAGTATTCATGAGCATATGCTACTGTGTGAAGTCCCCTGTCAATAAATATGCACAGTCTTAATTGTTCCCATCATAATTAGACTACAGTTCTGTTCTTTTTGGCTCAGGTGTGTGTTAAAGCTCTTTCTTTTGTCTGTGGCTTGGCACCTCTAATGATTTCCATGACAATCGTTTGAGTGAGTGAGCAAGTGAGAAAGAGAGAGAGACAGAGAGAGACAGAGAGCGAAAGAGAGAGAGAAGAGGTGAGAAACAGTTGCTGGAATAAAGCCCCTTTCTCAATCTGAATAGCTTATTAATAGAGCTGGTCCTGGGCAAACAGATGGCAGCTGCCAAAAAACAAACAGAAATCACAGAAATGAAAAACCCTAATTCAATTAAGTGGGAAGCATTCCTCTCTGCAGCGGTTATTGAGCAGTTTCCTTTAATTTGATAATCCATTTTTCAAAAGAAATGGATGAAAAAAATGTCTATCCCCTCCCAAACACTCCTGTATTTTTTATCTGAAGCTGACAAGCAGAGAATGCAGAGGCCGCAGGCTGCATGTATGTGGATGTTGGGGGAAAAAATGGATTTAAGTCATTACATGCCTCATAATTAACAAATGTAATTAAACTTACTAATGAAGATTTAAACTGGAACTGTAATATGAATTAGTGGTTCAGATTAAAACAGTCCATATGGATAAGTGAGTTCAGTACTGTAATAATTACATATTAGCAGAATATCTGCTATTATGACTGAAACAACAGATCAATGTAAAAAGATACTTTAAATAACTGCCTTTTCTGTAATTCCTATCTATTCCTTCAAATAAGCTACATACTGGTATTAACAAAAAGATAGTGGGAAAAACTAACTATTATTTCTGTCTGTTCTGGTTAGTGTGCATATTTTGACAAGACACATAAAAGTAATTCAGTTCACTACTCAACATAATATGCTGTTCTTATTATGTATGCATTTCAGTGGGAGGGTTGCAACTAACTAAGAATAGTGATATTTACTGTGAAAAGATGTACTTTACAGCAAATTATGTAAACCTACATTACAATTTAAATAAACAGAAACAGAAAAGAAAAATCAGGTTTATTACAGATTGATGTGTCATTCTGAGATGGAGAGACAAAAGATTCTTCTTGCATAACAACTCAGGAAAAACTTAATTTTCTTATTACTCAGTCTTCAAAATAGACTTTTTGTATTGTTTAAAAGCTTTGAAAAACCTGATTTGACATTTTATTAAACTGCATGAGACTTTCATTCAACAAATGCCTATGTCAAATGAAAAAACAAAGCAGTGTTATAAACATTGGGGTTGGGGGGAGATCAAGATTTTATTTAACAGTTTTCAAAATTGTCATGACTGGACCTAACTTTTGGACTGACTATATATGCCATAAAGAACTGAATATATTCAGAGGAATCCATGTTGCTTTGGATTCAACTTCAAGCCTTAAATTTCAATTTACATATAAAAATGTGCGTTTCTTGTTTAATTCAAGCAAACAATGCAAACTGTAATTATGTGAAATCCATTAGCATTGAAAATGATTGACCAAGAGAGCTGCAGAGGCAGCATGTTCTTTCTGCAAAAGCTTTAATCATGGTCCAAAAGAAAACAAACAACAAACATATGTTTTCATAAGCAAAGATGCTAACAGAAAGTCTTGTTTGCAACACCCCATCTACAAAGTAAGACAAAAGTAAGGATAACACAGCTGAAATCAAACTCTAAATTGTTGCTACTATTTATGTGCAGGCTGGTGTCAGCTATGGAACACAGCTAGATGCTTCAGGAGGTAAGAAAACAAGCAGTTAAAAACTTCCATGATCCTTTGCTTCAGAAATCATAGATTTGTTCACAATGTGTTTATTTCTGCTGCACCATATTCCCAAAAGTATGATCTCACTTATCCAAATTCCGGTGTTCCAGTCACATCCATGGCTACAAATGTAAAAAATCAAGTACCTAGTCATGTAGACTGCTTCTACATGCATTTATAAAGGATTAGGTCTCTCTCAGGAGTTTAGTTAATTCCAGTGTGGTGTCATTTTAAGATGACACCAGTATAATAAGTCATTTCAGTCATGAAATTTCCTCACTACTAAATATTCTACAGTCAACTTTAAGTGGTATTATGACAAAATTGGAACAGGTAAGGAACAATATGGATCCAAGCAAAATCACAGAGGGGGATCAGGGGATGCTGAGACACATAGTGTGCATAAGTCGGCAACTTTAGGCAGTCAGTAGCTACAGAGCTCCAAACTTCACTTGGAGATTACATCAAGAACAGTGCATAGATAGCTTTATGGAATGGCATCCAAAACTCACAGCATCAAGAGCAATGCAAGGCATTTGATGCTGTAGTGTACCACTGGACTCTTGAGCCATGAAGATGTGTTTTCTCGAGTTACGAAGCATACCTCTCTGGCAATCCAATGGACAAGTCTAGGTTTTCCAGTTTTCCAAGAATGACACTTTCAAGTTTGGGCTTGGACCCTTAGCTCCAGTGAAAGGAACCCTTATTGCTTCAGTACACTGCAAAACTTTGGACAATTTCAAACCTCCAACTGTGTGGAAACAGTTTAGTGATGCCTCCGTCCTGTTTAGACATGACTTTGCACTAGTGCACAAACCAAGGCCTATAAAGTCATCAATAAGCAAGTTTGTAGTGGAAGAACTTGACTGGCCTTGACAGAGTCCTGACCTGAACCTGTCCTAGCACCTTTGGGATTAGTTAGAGTGCAGACTGCAAGCCACATCATATAGTTCTACATCAGTGTCTGACCTTACAAATAATTGCCATGATACAACCTGTCAATCAAGCTAGTGGGTTGGTCAGCAACTGACCAATCGGTGGTCACAATTTGTCCCAAAGTGAAATGCCTCTTACTTGGGGGAACTAAACCCCCTTTTCCTCCAACAACATTGTCAGGGTTTATCATTACGAACGTTTTACATTCATTGAGATCTGGTGAAAAATAATTGGAAAAAACGGTTAAACATTGTCAGTGCTGAACATGCATTTCTGACATGGGTTACACAGGGTGTTTAGAGGGAGGAGTACAGTTTATTCCATTTCCAAAACCCAAACAGAGTCTGGAAAATGCAAACGATGGATAAAGGCCTGCGGCCAACCTCATGAGCAGCTGAATACAACAGTGATCGATGGTAAGTACCATATTTATATGTACAAAGGTAACTGCAATAAAAATCTACTATTTTTTTTGTCATAATTACATGTTATGCTTAATGGTTAAATCAAGATTAATGCATAATGTTAGTTGTGCTTGATTTTGTGTGTTTTGTTTGTTTGGGCTATAAAGTCGATTTTTGTGGTTTCCCACAAATAACTTCACGGATCTGATGTATCAGTCATTTGAAAATGATTTTGCCCATCTTCTTTGCCTTAATGTTGGCTGATAAGGCAAAAAAAAAATGCTTCACCAAATGCTGTGTTTGTTTGTCGGAGTTTGGCTCACCCTGAATTACATTTCCATGTGGACAGAACGATCTTACTGTGAGCGTCATATCATTTGTCTGTAAAAACAGCACAAACTCCCATTAACACACTACTAAACCTTGTGGAAAGCGTTCCCATAGGAGGCAAAGCTGTTACAACTGCAATTGGTAGGCTGACATTTTAATAAACTATATAGAATAATAATTTTGGTGTACAACAGTTTTCAGTACTGGTGTTGCAAGAGGACATTAGTTCAGTATTGCCAGGTGTTAGCCACAATGATAAAAGAACCTGTAGCAATAAGAGATAAAAATAGTTAAAACAGTTTTATTGCTGGCACAAATATGACAAGAAAGAGAAAAGAAACAAAAGGACCAAGTTATAAATCTATTTTAACATTGTTAAATCTTCTCAGTAGGAGTGAGCAAAAGTCTTCCCTGGAAAAGTTGTTTATATGTGTCTTTGTTTAGCCTGGCCATTGACTTGCTTTGCAGTTCTGTTCAATTTTCATCTCTTTTCACTGCTCCATTTGGGCTTTCTCCCATTTAGCTGGATTTCTCCTGTAGAATTTCAACCAGGCCAGTCAGCAAGCTGGTCTATTGCGACAGACAGCAGTAATAATATGTGTGGTGCTTGTGTGTCTGTTTGTTTTCCTAATGTGCTGCACAACAATTGCCCCTTGGGGATAATAAACATGATAGATAGATAGATAGATAGATAGATAGATAGATAGATAGATAGATAGATAGATAGATAGATAGATAGATAGATAGATAGATAGATAGATAGATAGATAGATAGATAGATAGATTGAAGGAGAAGTTGTGAAAGATGATGTCAATTTTTTGCGCTGTTTTAGAATTGTAGTCTGCTTGTAGTTTGGCAATGGCAGTGGAGGAAGTGAATGAAGCCATTCAGGCCGTGTTGGTTATGCTTCCAAATATTGAATTAACCTTAACAGCCATGTAATGCCTCATTATGTAGTAATGCCACTGTATGTAATAATGTAATAAACTCAAGCTTCAAAATTTAATAAAACATCACTGAAGCCACATTATGTAATAATCGACGCAAAATGTAATAAAATCCTTGAGCGCATTTTGTATTACTTTCTGCTGCATTATGTAATAACAATTATTACATTTTGCACCAGTTATTACAAAATGCAGAGGTTGCTCTCTTTTTGAAATGATAATGTAATAATATTGTGCATGTTTCACATGTTTCAATAGAGCGGACTTTGAGATGTATTCTGGGAGTATAACAAAGTGGAAAAATTTATGTAACAGGGATCAGGACAGTGAAGCTGGCATTATTATTACATTATTACATATTGTGGCATCATTACATAATGCGTCATTACAATTGTAACACCAAGCCATCTCATTTGGCATGTGCATGTAAAAGTTTTTTATGTGGGTCTTAGTAAAAAGAGTTTAATCCTCCTATTGTGTTTAGTTTAGAAATCCAAAAGCCTTTGAAATAATTCATAATTAACGAAAAATGTGAATAGAAATTTTAAATTGGGATAAACTTAGAATGTGAAGTATGCTGTTTATTCAGTAAACTTTCAAGCATGTGAATGATCACAAGCTTTAGATTCCAGAATGGTGACAAAATGTTGAAATGAGATGGATTTGATGGTTTTGTTATTTTTCATGTTTGCGAACCATCAAAACAGACTCTCCTGCCCACAGGAAAACATATATTAAGATTTAACAGCCTTATAAGAACCAACTGACCAGTTTTTTTCTCCAAATATGTCTGATTGATCTATCAGTCTCGACCCGACTGGTCAATGTAAGACGTGTTGATTCTTCACCACCACTGCCAGCAATCCCCGTAAAAGACCAAGAAGTGGAGCAGATTACCTTATTCCTGTGTTCAGCTGCGTTAACTGTTCTGTTTGTAAGCATCTTTAGTTTAGATTAGTTTGTGTAAAGTTTGTGCTAACTTGGTGTGGGACTCTATGTTCTCTATTTACCACTGGTGACCCCAGGGCAGTTCAAACATCTGTTTGTGGTAAGACCCTAAAAAAAACAACACAGTTTGGACTTTAAGTAAGGCACTGTGTTTTGTTCTACTGAGGGTGTTTTCTGGAGCTGGTAAAGTTACCTGATTCCACTTTGGCTCTAAGAACTGGACCCCATCTTCTTTCCCACTCTTCCCTGTTAGATTAAAGTTTGGCATTAGATGTATCAGAATTAGGTTATATATCCTTCAGGTTTTGAGAATTTAACAAACTCGTGGTAATTTGTGGAGTTTTAATTGGTTTAATTGTTATATTTTTGCCTTGGTTATTACATTTTGTTGATTAGAATTAGTGTTGTTTGTCATGTTTGCTAGTTGTTCATGTTTTAGTTAATCACTAGAGACCAGACATTAGTTGATTGATAGTACGTTTGAAATTAGTATTAAAATGTCCAATAATTTTAAATAAATTCTGAGCCCTGAACAATATGCCAAGATAATAATAATAACAAAAATAATAACTTTATAAAGTGCTTTCAAACAAAGTGCTGAACAGTTACTAGAAAATAAAAAATTAAAACAATACAGAATAAAACAATATAGTTTATAAACAGATAAACAAAAGGAACAACCATAAGAACCATTAACTTTAGGCATAGAATTAAGACGCATAGGATAAGGTGAACAAGTGGGTCTTTAACTTAGCTTTGAAAACCTCCACACCATATATTTACCTAATAGTGTGGGGGAGATTGTTCCACAAATATAGGGCATAAAAAGCTGCTTCCCAACAGTTTTTCTTCTAGCTTTAGGGTCTTTTAGAAGTCTAATGCGCTGTGATCGGAGAGCACAGGGTGGAACATACAGATCCAAAAGGTCAGAGAGATATGAAGGCACCAGACCATTTAGAGCTTTGCAGGTGAGCAGCAAGACCTTAAAATCTGATTGATCCTCACAAGGCAACCAGTGAAGAGATATCAGTACCGGAGCAATGGCTTGTATTTCCCAGTTTTGGTTAGAAGTGAGCAACTACATTTTGAACCAACTGCAAACCTTTAAAACTTTTCCTTGGTAACCCAGAAAGGAGAGCATTGCACTAGGCAATGCGCAAAGACACAAATGGATGGAAAAGAACTTCTGCAATTTTCAAATGATAATTTTTTTTATTTTAGCGATGTACCTAAAGTGTTTAAAGGCAGTCTTTGTTTCCTCTTTTACATGAGACCTGAAGTGGGGCAGTGGGTCAAACCACATTCCTAAGTTCTTTTCTTTACCTTGTCCCTGCAATTTATGACATAGTTGGCAGTTTTCAAGTGAAGGTCTCAGGTGAGGTTTTGGGACAAGTAGTGAAATTTTTGAGGCCTAATGGCCATCAAATCTATCTTATCAACATTAAGAAGCAGAAAATTATTAGATTACCAATCCCTAATTGCAGATAGACAGTCTTCGAGTTTTGACAAGTCAGCACAACTTCCAGTGATAAAAAAGCATATAGCTGCAGGTTATCAGCACAACAGCAAAATATTACATTAAAAGTACTTAGAAGAAGACCAAAAGTTAGCAGGTAGAGAGAAAATAGCAAAGGCCCGAGCACCTACCCTTGAGGGACCCATGCCTCACAGCACAGGTCTTGAAGATCTAATTTTTAAAACTAACATTCTGAGATCTTCCAAATACGATCTCTGCCATGAGAGTACATTGCCATCCAATAAAATACAGTGAAAACCAAAAGAATGTTTCCAAAACTAATACTCTTTCCACTGTTCGCCAAACTAGAATATATTTAAAAAGGTTTCATAAAACAAATCAGTCTCTTATTTCTCTTCTCATTTTTTTCTTCCTGCAAATGATCACCTAACCTTTCTCATTCTCAGGTGATGCACTACAACTTTGACAGAACAGAAGTAAAACACTTTCATCACATTCATTCTTGCAACCCAGTTTTCACAGCGTAACCTTCATCAGGATTTGTATGGAGGCACCTGGAGCTCTCCCTGAATGACTTTCACCAGGATGATTCTTTTTTTCAAATTTAATCCCAAGTTAGAATTCAACCCTCATTTTTCACTAGCTCCATGCCTTTGAAGTCAATTTCTCTAAAACCAGGGAGACTGATTGAAAACACTTTGGAGTGATAGAAACTATCATTACTTAGAAGCGATACAGACAAGGATAAAACTAAACCAAAGAGAGGGAAAACACTCAGATAGATTTGATTCTAATGAATGCAGATGCATCTGACGAAAATAAATGTCTCATGGGAGGAAAAAAGAAGTTTATCATACAGACCTAAATAGAAGATGAGGGTCTTTAAAGATGAAGCGATTTATCGAATTTGAAATATGAAAATTACAATCATGCACAAAGCATTCTGGATTCTGCAGGTACATAAACACTGTAATTGATGAGGAAGGAAAACTACTTGAGCATGACATATCATGTGTCAGATACAATGGAGCTCACAATGACTAAACAAGACAATCTTATTTGTTTGCACTTTAATTTTGGGTGAGCTCAGACTTAAATCAGCAATGAAAGAATTTATTTTTGTCACATTTTGCAAAGAAATAGCCATATATATAACAATTTACAGAGATAAATCTGGTTGGAGCTTATCAGTGTTGGCTTAACAGTAGTTCATAGTAGTTTATTCTACCTAGATGCTGCATAGCCCTCTGGAATACAACCACAGGATCAGCTTTTGCATTTGCAATATTGTGCTAAAAGTCTTAAATGTTGAATCTTCTAACTTTCTTCTGTATTTTTATGTGGTCAAAGCCAATTTTTTAGGCCTTCTTTAGGTCTCTCTAAGTTTTCTTTGAAATTTGCCTCTTTTTTATCACATTTAAGTTCAGTTTATTTTTATTGTTATGCTTCTCGATTTTTAGGGAAACTGTTTTTTTTTTGTTGTTTAATAAGCTAGTTAACTCAGATCTGTGCATTTCCAATTATTGAACTAATTTTGAAAACAGACAACAAAGAACTTAGCAAATTTAAATTAGACCTTCAGCCAGCCCTTTGCAAAGAGATGATACTGCAAAATATTAAAAAGAACACACATTAACAACAAATAATGTTGTGAACTATGAAAAATTACATTTTAATAGCGTTCTCCACTTCAATAAAACAGTGGCTGTTGACTAAAAAAAAGCTTACCGCACTTGCTGCTGTATTTTGTGTAGTGTTTTATTTAGACCTGTTGTGTGTTTCCTTTTATACAAAATGGTGTAGTTTTATCTGTCTTGTTTTGTAATTACTTATTTTATGCTACCTACTTGCAAGGGGCAAAAGATGAGAATTAGTCTGTATAACTTTTCTGGCACATTTGCAGAACAATAGCAGTACTCATAATAATACATGTGTATAGTCTATTTTAATTCTTGCAAGCAAATGTAAAAAATAGATTTAAAGAGCCCTAACAAACATGATTTACAACAAGCTCTTAGCTGAAAACTAAGTGCAGAACATTAGGCATGTCTCATCTCTCTAACCCTTCATGTATGAAGTTTTTTCCCCATTCTTCAGTGTATGACTTACAAATATTGTTCACCTGCTAGAGATGACTTTTAATTCTAGTAATCAAGAAATTCTTACAGACCATCCAAGACATCAAAACCCTGATTATATGTTCTAGTAGTCTCTTCTTTCTTATACCAGTTAACAGCAATCCTGTTCTGGCCATTTTTAGCAAAGACAATCTTGTCTCGTTTTCAGGAGAATAAAAAGAGACAACAAAAAACACTCAAACTATTGACCAATACTGTCATTTTAAAAGTGAGGTCAGGCTCTTTCTAGCAGACACTTGACAGAAACATTTTTTCATCGCTATGTGTATGACATTTTGAGACTTTTATTAAATTACAAGAATCTTTTTCATATAATATATATATATATATATATATATATATATATATATATATATATATATATATATTATATATATATATACCGAGAAGGGTGGGCCTTTACCACATTAGAGAATAATGATATTTGTATATGCTTTGAAAGCCAGCTTGATCATATTTTACCTACAGTAGAAGTCATGTTGTATCTGGTTTGACTATGAATGAAGAAGGAAAAACATTTTATTTATGGGTATTACAGTAACAAGTAAAGGATGCTGAATACAAATGCACACACCATTCAGATTTGTATTCTTAAAACACTTTAAAAACCACCAAGCTGATGTGCTACACTATGTTGATGTATTATAAAATTCCAATTGGGTAAATCGAACAATTTCAGTAACAATTTACTGTTTATAATTTTAAAAAATATATTGAAGAACTTTTAATCAGCACTTTTTCAAACAGCATCTCTTCTATTAAAAAGTAAAGTGAGTGCAACTGATATGTTATGTTTGCTGTATATTGGCAAAACTGGTTCCACAGCTTGGTTGCTATGGTACTGATTTTAAGAACAAGGACCTTTTTTTGCCAGCCAAATGGTAGGACTGTCTATTATACAACATGCCAACATGCTGCACTACATTCAGCTGAAGCTGTTCCCAATCTGATCTTCAGGCTAATTCAAACACTGTTACATGCCAAATGCATGACAGAGACGAATACCTAACATCCTAAGTAACTACAGTGTTATCTCATAACAACGCTTAAATCCCAGACATCTGGAGCAGAACCTCATTTCAATAACAGAACCGTTTGTTTCACAAACTCTCTCCATCACGCAGTTATCAGAGGATCTGAGGTGCAGCGTGTGTGGGCGATATTGCTCAAACAGAGCAGCTGTGGTGTTTAACAAACATCTAAAATGACTACGTATGGCTGGTCATGTTTCTGTGGCTCAACTCTGAGGTGATCCAGAGCATAACGAGACCTGCCTTTCACAGACGACTGAAGGGGGTTATGAGAAAATGGTTATATGTGTGGTTCTCGTTTTGACTCATCTGCACTTCAAGTTGAGATTTAAGAACTGCTGAGGTGTGAGAAAAGTGTGGCTTCTTTATTTTAGCTCTTAGTCAGAAAGGTTCTCTGTGGGGATGAGGACTCCTATCCCATAAAGCCGCCAGGCAAATATGAGGGGTGATGTGAAGAAGGGGGTCTTCACTTCTGATTAAGAAGTTTATCTTCGTGACACCATTGCTTTAATGCGCAGAACCACAACCTTCGCAAATAAACAAGAAATTCAAAAACATTTAATTTTATTTACAACTTGGTTATTCTAGAAAGGAAACTGACATCATGGTATATAAACAGTCTATAAAATATGTCACAGAAATAACTGAATTTGGATGCAATTGTTTGGCTAACAATTTTTATGTTAAGAAATATTTGCACTTGTTGCATCAGAAATGTAACTCTAAACACACTACTTTATACAATCTTTGAACTCATCTTACACTGCTGATAGTTTGATATTGAGAAATTTAAATTTGGTTTAATTGAGTCATTGAGAGAAATTCTCCATCACCTGATGTTTCACAATGATTCACAGGGAAAATTATAAGCAGAGAAGAAAAAAGAACTAAGTTCTGACTCTTACATGGAGATGCAGCTGCAAGTTTAGAAGTTGTTTGTTTGTTTTATCACCAAAACAGGAAATTGGTTTGGTTTGGCCACCACAAGCAGCAACTAATGGTTTTCAAAGCTGACATAGCAGGTACATTGGATTACGTCATTATCTACAGGTGTGAAACCACAAGTGCTATGTGCAACATCTCATGTCCCTAGGGATACATTTTGTTGTGCTCTGTTTGTTTGCTATGTAATTTTTATGCATGAGTGCAAGGACAGCATATATATTCTAATAAATTATTACTATTTGTTCAAAAAAAGGGGTTTACAGCAATTGATTGTCACTGATTGTTTTTTGTAAGGTCACCATCTTGTGATCCAGTCTAAAAAGAGCATACAAAAATGGTAATAATGATAATAATTAGAGTTAATGTGTCTGGATCATTCGATGATAAATCGATAAATGATGCTGTACAGTCAGCATAAAAAAGAAACCCTAACTGATTTTGAAGGCTAAGCGAAACTCGTTTCTTGTCAAAACCACCCACATTTCCTGCCGTTTGTTTCTCTGTTGCGCCATCAAAGTTGCAACTGAAAGGTTTTAGGTGAATGCGACAGCTTCAGTGCATTTAGAGTTCACAGCTGAATTAGGTTTAACAATTAAGAAACTGACCACCTGATGTTTTTAAAAATAATTTTAACATTTAACTGATCTAATAATAAACTCTTACAAATATTAGAGAAAGAAAATTGCCCCTGACAGAAAATAAAGATTTTTCTCCCCACAGCTGGATATGTCCCTCTTGTATAAATGCTGCCCTCATGTCCATCTATCTGTTTGTGATCTCAAGCACAAGAGCATTTGGGTTATCCTTCAGGAGAATGATACAAAGCAAACCAGAGAGTTCCCCTCTAAATAGAAAATAACCATAGTGTAAGTTTTAAAATGGCCTAGTCAAAGTTTAAACTTTTTCATATGATTGTGATGCTGTGGCATGGTTTAAAGCAGGCTGGTCATTCTTGATGACCCTTAAATGTGGTGGACATCAAACAATTCTGGAAAGGGTATTATGCCAAAACTCCTTCCTAGCAATATAAAAGACTATTTGCCAGTTATTGCAAACGCTTAAGGGTAGTTGTTGCCAACAAGGGTGTAACAAGAAGATAAATTTAGGGGCCAATTATGTTTTTACATACGGGCAAGATAGGTTAGACAATATCTAGATAGGTTAGATATTATCTAACCAAACTTGCCTATATGTAAAAAAAAATCCCCCCTATGTAGCCCACAACATCTGAAATTATTTGAAAACTGCTTTTTATTTTCACTCTGGACATATAAAATATAAAAAGATGATGATCTAAAATATTGATAAGCTAAAATATTGGACGCTGCAAATCAGAAACCAACTTTACTGTCATTAGCTAGTTACAGTGTCTGTCAGCATTTTCCTGTAATGCTTACACATGCACAACACAGGATGCACCCACTACCCACTGACTAGACATGCTAAACAGTAGTAGAAGACATGTTTAGAAAAACTGACAGATGACATTTTCTTCATTTTTAAATGCTCATGGCAACCCCACAGGATATACAGAAACGAGCAGTAAGGATGTGCACAACACTGATGTTTTGCATAAATTTTAATACTAGCAACATGATGTTTTTGACTCTTAATGCAATAATGAAATTGCTGCACAACACATTCAGAAATTAGTTAATAAACCCAAACAAATGTGAAAAAACTACAGAATTGAATAGAAATATGTTGCATATGCTTTAAATTTAGTAATACACCTTTAGATAGATAACAGCCTGTTTTTATTATTGTAAACCACTAAATCAATCTGTGCAACTAACAAGGTAAATTTATGTAAACCAAAATGTTAAGTGCTTGACAGGATCACATTGACAACCTCAGCCATAAATTGCTCCTTTTCACTCCAGTTGGCCTCATGACTTCGATTTGGTGATGAGGAATGGGATTAAAAGTGCTGACAGAAGCATCAAAGTGATGGTGTCTCCTTGCAGTATTTATGACAGATTAATAGACCATCTGATGGTGGAGTGCATATTTATATTTTTGTAAAATGAGGAAAATCTCATTGTCACAATGCTCTTTTTGTAGGCATAAAGCTCAAGACCAGAGATGACACACAAACACACAAAAAAGAAAACACACTCAGATTCATATAGGACGATATTCATTTATATACACAAAAGGCACAGAGCAAAGTCTGTGTGGCTGCACCCAAACTCCCTCTTATCTGACACTGCATTAAGAATGTATGACTGTGATTTTCGTATAATGTGTGTCATATCACAAAGTGGCAGGTTTTCCAATTGTCCAATAATGATCTATTTGCCAATTCAATGCCACCGAAGAAGAAATGGCAGGCAGGCATAAAATGAATAAAACATTGAATGTGAGAATCGTGACAGTTTCATTTCAATCTTGTCTAGACTTCTTTCATGAAGTCTCTAAGAAGACGTGTTTGCAATTGGGGTAAAAACAGCACTTGGACGCTTGCCTGAGTTTGTATGCGCATTGGATTTTTTTCTGTTCTCTTTATCTCACACAAGACGCCTACGATGCACTACTTTCACAAGCAAAAGCAAAACGTCTCCTTGCATCTGCTCCTCTGTTCGTTGAGATAGTTTACTGGCTGGTGCACACTGTATCCATCCATGGTTAATTAGCTAATGCCACTGGGGCTAAATATAAATATGGGAAACAAAATGTGACCCCTCTCAAGTGTGGAAATGAAGAGCAGAAGAGAGAGTTGGGGGTGTTTCTCTGTCTTTACGATAGTCTTCGATAAAAGGTGTGATCGACTAATTGGAGGAGAAGACAGAAGAAGAAAATATGTCCATGGGGAAATGAAATGACATGTGTTGAGCTCACTTTTTGAACTTTTTTTCTTTATTATGCAGGTCTGAAATAAAAGAAGCATTATGACAGAAAGTGATGCTGCTGGCAAGGAAAGAAAAAAAAAGGCAGCATCCAAAATACAAAAAAACCCAACAAATAATCATCCTTGTGATCGTCATCATCATTATTTATCAAACCAAAGCAGAGAATAATAAAATAAGAATAAAAATACACCTCCATTGTAAGAAGCAAAAGTGATCTCATTTCTTTTATAAATAAGAAAACCTGTCAAACAGCTGATGGGTAACTAGCAAAAAAAAAAAAAAAAAAAAGAACAATGTAGGAATAACCATTTCAAATATTTATCATTACTGGTTTTACAAATAAAATAACTACAGTTGGCAGTTTTTTTGTTTGTTTTGTTTTGTTTTTTTACACAACTTAAAATGATACTGTGTTGCAGCGACTAAAACTGAAATTCTGCTACACAAAAAGAGATAAAAACGAGATGTTGCTGTCAGCAAAATGTATTTTCCGTTAATCACACAAGAGTTAAAACACAACCAAACACGAACCAGAAACTTATAAAAATTACTTGTGATGTGTATGTTCATGTTGCAGGTCTCTCCCTCCTGAGTGGTGAGGAGACAACATGTTCATATTGGTCAGATAGCTAAGCAAAAGAAGGGAGGGGTGGGCATTTTGAGGCATTAATCCCACCCCCTACCTCTCTATCTGAAACATTTTATCTCAGCGTTTCTTTTCCATCTCTGTGCTCTCTGTCTCTCACTTTGCTCTTTCCGTTTAATGATCTGCAGGACATATATTGTATATTCGGTTTTCGACTGAACTTTGTCTGGAAAAAAAAACAACAACACACGAGTGAGGACAAATTTAATGCAAGAATGAAAGTGTGAAATACTCCTCTGAAATCCAGCTGCACGGGATTGTTAAAATTCACAGGAAAGACTCAAACACCGAGACACTCACACTTACTAGTCCTCTGTTCGCACACACTCATACTACGTCATGAATGGGGTACATTCTAACGTCCCGACATACTCACACACATATAATAACATACATGTACTTTTAGAGGAACAAATCTATCTGGACTTTTAATTCCCAATTTGATTCCACAAAAGTGATATTTACAATCACACTGTGACTGCTCAATAGACCTCTACAGGTCTTTATTATTAATAAAAAAGATTTGCTTTGTTTTTCTGTCTCATTCCCCACCAAGTCTTTAATCTTCTGGCCCGTAAGCACAGCTACCATAACATCAAGGCCTATGCTCAACATACTAGGAGTTAATATTTCTCTATGATACAGGGCTTACTGAAAAAAAATGCAAAAAAAGAACAAAAGAGAGAAACAAAATAGCCAGCAAGAAATAAATAAGACAGAAACACCAACAAAAGGAAAGAAAACTCCAAAATTAGGGTGGAAAAAAGGAAGAACACTAATTTTTTTCTTTTCATTGTACTTAAAGCTGGATGGGATCCCTAAGGGGTCTTTTTGATGGTGACACACAAGAGGAGCACTCCACAGCCCAGATCAGAGAGGGCTCAGACACATAACTGAGGAGGCATGGAGGGAGAAGGAGGAGGAGAAGGAGAAGGAAAGTGTGTGTGTGTGTGTGGAGGGGGGGGGGTTATAAGTGCTTGGCAAATTTAAACAGCAAGAGGACCGTTAATACAATAAGTGGTACAGACAGTAGTCATCTAGTCAAAAAACTCTGGTCACAAATTCTAGAAACTGTGAAAAATCATAATTACATTAACAATGAAAAACAAACAAGTTGATGATAACAGTTTTCAGGAATCTGAATGTGTCTGTGTATGTGTGTGGCTTTATGTAAAGTGTACACATGATGTAAGAGGAAGGAGGTTGGGGTGGGTGAGGCGAACAGAGCGGGATGAGAATAGACTCCTCGGTGTCGTCATTTGTCAGCAGAGGATAATCTTCAGTTTCAGGTGAGGTAGAGGGGCTTGTCCCTGCCTATCATGCTTCCACTGTAACACAAGAACCAGGGGAAAAAATAAAAATAATTAAACACAGAAAAGTTACATAGTTTATTAAGAAATAATAAAACATCAAAAGAAGAAAGTAAAAATACTTTGATTCCCTTGTTATCATGGCCTCGGTTGTCTTACTTTTAGTTTTTGATCAAGTTTAGACTTTAAAACTAACTAAAAATCAGATTTTATGAGCATAAAAACAAGTATGGATTTTAAATCTGTATTGAAACAGCAGGGCTACAATCCCTTTCAAGGTATAAGTCCTTAGGTTATAAATATCTGTTTTTATTAGTTTTTATTTTTCACTAAAGTCTGAAAATCTTGACTTGGTCTGACAGTTCTCAACCCATACACAATAAAAGCCGAGGCAAAAAACTGGTTGTAAACTGTATGCTTCCAGGTGATTATCATTAAATTTGAATATCATCAAAAAGATAATTTATTTCAGTGATTCAATTCAAAAAGTGAAAGTCATATATTCACACTCATACTCATCTATAGATTCATTATCACCATTTTTTCTGTTGATTTTGATAAGTATGACTTAGAGCTAATGTAAACCCAGAGATAGAATGGTCATTAAAACAGGTGCTAGTACTTTTGGGAGTCTGAGGGTAAGCCAAGTGTTGTTGGAAAAGGAAATCATCTTCATAAATCTTGTTAGCAGAGGAAAGCCAGAAATGCTCAGGGTTTTTTTTCCTGGTAGAGCTCTGGTTTCAGGGCTGGCTTAACACAAGGAAAGCAGCAGTTGTAGCCAATGTCCTGGATATGTCTGCATGTGGTGGCTCTTGAAGACCTGACTGCTGTTCAAACCCATTCAAGGGTTTGAACAGCAGTTAGTCTTCAAACAGCCTGTGGCTACCCCTGATTGTTTGCACCTTCTACTATACTTTTTTCTTCCACACAACTTTCTGTTAAGATCCTTTGATACAACACCTTGTGAAGCTTCAGCTTCTTTAAAATTTCACCTTTTTCACCTTACCCTCATTGTGGGCACTGCAAAGTTAGTTCCATGCTTGTGTAGTCTTGGGATCTCAAACTCTTGTCATCAATTGTTGGAGACTGAATTTGCTCTTTACCTTCTTCTACAGTCCACAAATTAAACAATTATTTGATTTGGGTTGGCTGCAGCAAATACAGATCTAAAAGTTGCAGGAAACTTTAATTTGCTCTTATGTAACATTCTAATTTTCTGAGGTTTTCATTATGCCGTCAGCAATAAAATGTATGAAATTGAGAGAAATACACATGAAATATATGACTGTGTGTAATGAATCTATATAATATGAAAGTATTCACTTTTTAAGTTGAATTACTGTATTACTTTTTCAATAATATTCTTTTGTATTGCGATGTATCTGTATTTTTAACAGACTTGGTTTACCACTTGTACTGCATTAATCTGACACACAGAGCTTGAATCAACATATGCATTTCTAATAAATGAGTTTAAGGCATAGATCAAAACATGTCTCTGAAGTGGATCATTGTAAGACTACAGCTCACATTAATCACTGTGTATACACTGACCTACAGTGGTTGCCACACTCTCGATTGCAGTATTCTCCATCCCACTCATGGGTTTGAGCCACTCCAGGACCTGGACCAGAGCCAGGAGCTCCTGGAGACTGGGAACCTCCAATGCTCTTCTGGTACTCTGACTGGAGATGGGAAAAACCCTAAAGGAGATAATTTAGGAAAATTGAAGCAAAACCCCTGAGCAGAAACCTCACCACACTTACATCATCAATATGTCTCAGTTTTTTTCGCTACCTGCTGCCCTGGAGGTGGGGAGTGAAGAGAGGCCTGTAGCCCCATCTGGTGAGAGATGATTGGCTGGGACTGGACCTGCTGCATGCGGATAGGCTGGTTGAGGAGCGAGCTCTGGTGCAGGGAGAGCTGCTGGTGGGGGTGAAGCGGCGGGCTGATCTGGAAGGAGGAAGGTGGGGAGGCACTAATGCTGGGCAGCATCGGGGATTGGCTCAGGGTCTGTGACAGAGCGTGGCGTGGGGCGTGGCCTGCATAGCTCTGCAGGTCGGTTAGAGGGAAGGCCCCGGGTCCCAGGTATGGCGATGACGGCTGTGGGGGAGGTGGCACACTGTACAGTGAGTTGGTTGGCATCATATGTGGAGAGGCCTGGCTTGTTTGGGCAGTTTTAGTCTCCCCAGGGTCGTTATATGTCTAAAAGTAAAACAGAACAAACCAAAACACAGTAATTACACCCACTATGAAAAAAAAAAAAAAAAAAAAAAAAAAAAAAAAAAAAAAAACGTTCACAGATTAAACAAATTTTGTTTCATTAAATATATGTTACTGAAGATACTGCTTTATAAATATGTAACTTTAAAGTGTATTCCCCTGACTATGTTGATGCTACCATTATTTCTGCAGTCTGTTATCATAACTTAAAGGAATTATATTGAATGCCACAGAAAGTAGTAGACAATACTTGTTTTCCAGAGAATTCATATATAGCTAATGCAGAAACAAATGCAAAAGAAGCTGTGCTGTAACAGATTTTGCTCGATTATGTGCTAAGCTTAAAACGGTTCACAAAGATTTGTAAATCCTTTTATGAACTTTGCTGAAAGACGACATGACTACATATGAACTTTTGAAACTTAGGAATCTTGTTTTACTTTACAAAAAAGCTGGATTTAATTCTATAAGGATGCTTACCACTGTATTGCATCACAATTTGTTTAAACAGGAATATAGTAGTAAATGACAAAGAATATAAGCTGCTAATCATTTAGGAGAGAAGAGAAGAGAAGAGAAGAGAAGAGAAGAGATTGTTCCACAGTGGGGAAATTCCAAAATTTCAAAACTTGCCTTAAATTTCCTCAAATTTTGACTGAAAGAGAGTCCAGGTAGACAAGTTTAGAGCAAATTAAAATTAACTTGAAACAGTACTGAAATTTATTTTTTTAATATTTTGTACAAGAACTTCTTGGAGACCTGCAGCCTTGACTAATTTGAAAAAATGACATTTGTCATTATTTCAGATCATATCCCACAACAAAAACTTTAATTATTTGTAATATTTGTGTTGACTACATTTTCTGTAAAAAAAAAAAAAAAAAAAATCTGGTTTCGTGCTATTTCTATACACAAAATATATACACTGAAAAAATTGGCTCTGGACAGTCAGGGACAGTCAGAACCTGCTAGCCATAACACTTCTTGGGAAAGATGCTGTTGCTCAGTAAAGACTCAAAGTTAGCAAGAATTATTATTGTCATTACACTTTTAAAATGAAGTGAGAAAAAACACAAAGATGTAAGGAGCTAATTAAAGGGAAACTGCACTTTCTATGACTTGTTAAATTATGTCTGCTGTTCAATCAGGGTGTGAGACAGTAAGAGAGAGCAAGATGTCAGTGGCCAACAGGAAGACTAAATGCAGTACAAAACTTTTCTTTTCATTTTGAGTTTTCATACTCGGTCATGTGACATGCTCCATTTGGAAATGTTGGCATCCTCTTCAAAATCTCAGACATAAGATAAAGATCTACATTCTGTAAGGAGTTTAAAGAGTGCTGTTTTTGTAATGCTAGCCATGCTAATCATGCCATCCACTACAATAAAATACTATTACAGTTTTTGCTGGAAAAAAAATAAAACAGTCTAAAAATCATAATTTTGCAAATAGTAAAAAATGTAATGGGAAACTGAGCACACAATTCTGATCGGTGCATCCCTTCATTTCAAGGCATAAAGTTGGCCTAATTTTAGTGAATTAATAAGATTTGAAGCAGATATGAACATGAATACAGCAGAGGATAGAGCTGATTTTCACTTAATGACGAAACATTCACATTATTTTGACCTCCTCAAGACCAGATCTTCTCAGGGCAAGATGCCAAAACAGTGTTTTCATGAATGAAAAGAATAGAGGCAGCTAGTATATGGTACTTTATTTTCAATGGCATTTATTTGAGGATCTTTATGTAATAATTATAACTACTCATGACTAATAATAATAAAAAAATAACTAATTTTTTTTTTATTAAATCGCATATGTATGACATTCTCGATATATAACGACATACTAATTTTATTCATGTTTTTGTCATGACCTTTGGGTGTTTGGGTTTTGGTTTTCATTTGTGTTTGT
Organism: Anableps anableps; assembly: GCA_014839685.1. Classification (NCBI taxonomy): domain Eukaryota; kingdom Metazoa; phylum Chordata; class Actinopteri; order Cyprinodontiformes; family Anablepidae; genus Anableps; species Anableps anableps. The sequence continues at coordinate 11,912,050 of CM026069.1, forward strand.
GTTTTGATCATTTCTTCATTGTTGTTTGGTTGTTCTTGCAATATTCAGTTCATTTTTTGTGTCCATTTTTGTTCGAAATATCTTGCCATATAAGCTCATTACTTTATGTTTAGTTCCTTACTTTGTTTTTGTGTTCTATTTTTTGTGTATTGTTGCTGAAACTCTTAAATCAGTGTTATCTCTTCATGCTCTCAGTGAAGGCAGATGCTTTTTTTCTTTCTCCCACACCCTTCCTGCTCTGCCCTGCTTTAGCTCTCTGTCCTATCTTGTTAATCTTTTTGGAGCCTCTCTTTGCATATCTTCTGAATTGCAAATCATGGATCTGGTCAGCTGGTCTCTCAACGCAATTGATCAAATTTTCTCAACGAGAAGACAGGGTAAAGGGGAACCCTCTTGTCCTAACAGGACATTTGTCTCCAGGTACACAATGGACTCCTGGCAGAAACGGAGGATTGTGTGTCTGTCAATATTGTCAGTTGAGGATGTTGAAGACGTGTACACAATTGGATTTTTGATAACAGGAGTTCCGCTTTTTGGAATTGGCAGTTACCTGGCATATCTGGAAATTCGGAAAATGTCGGAAGATGTTCTGACAATTGTGAGGCTGCCCGGCATGTGTGATGGAATTTGCAGAGCGATCAACACTCAGACTGAGATGCTATGAGAACAGAATCGGAAACTGGATGTGATCCTTGCACAAAATCGCAGGCTGGTTGCGGTTCCTGGACTAATAAGTGAAAGGGGATAGATCTTGGGGAAGTTGCAAGCTCGGATTTGGCGGAATTGACCACGAATTGGGCTGTTTGGACTTGCCATTGTGATGTACCAGTGAGACTTTAAGGCAGAGGGAAAATTAACGAAGTAGGCCTGATCCAAAACAATTGTTATCTCAATCTAGCTTCCCTGTGTTGGCCTTGGAAGGCTGGCTATCTCTATCTCTATTACTTATTCCACATGTTTATGTATGATGTTCTCTGTATGTTGCTTTTTTGGTACTGAGTTTTTTACAATCAAACTGTATCCTGTCAGGGATAAAGTGTGAGTTCTTTTCCTCATCTTACTCAATGTGGTCTTTTTCCTCATCTAATGAAAGGGCAGCGCCTCCCAAAATGGCTGAAGCCTCAGACACCTGTATACCCACGTATGTTGTTGCTTGTTTTTCTCTTGGACGGGCTGTACTGAAATGTAATTTCCCCCCTGGGGGACTAATAAAGGTTTTCTTATTCTTCTTATTATTATTATTATTATCCCCCCACCCCTGGTTTGTAGTGTCCTTTGTGTTCAGTTCCACTACCTCTGTGTCAATTATTCACCTCCCATCAGTCTCCCTGTTTTGCTCTCTTCCACAGCTGTTCCCTGATTAGCTCACCTGTATCCAATGTCATTCTCCTTGCCTCAGTATATAAGCTCACTGGTTTTCATCACTGGTTTTTATTACTGGTTCCTTCTGTTATGCTGTCCATGCTCTATGTCCCGGTATGCCTGCATTCCCATCTGTAAATTCTATTCTTACCTCATTATTAAAACTCTGCTTATTTCCATCACCATCAGTCTCTGCATTTTTGTCCTCCATCATGACACTTTTATCTTAAAATAAAGAGCTTACAGTTTACTAAGTTGTGCCCTCTCTTATTATTTATTCATCCTCTATTTATTCATTAACTCCTCCAACCCAACCTCTGCACTCACCTACACCTATAAACGTTCACTCACCAGGTCTTTTAGTCTCCCTTACTTTCCCTGTGGAAGGTGCACATGTATGTAAGAAACACATGGACTGTTTCTCATTAGCTGTCAGACTTACTGGAGTGAGGGGTGGTTGTCGGTTATTTAGTAATGGCTCTCATCCTTCCATCTAAATCCCTCAAATAATCAATGGAACAATATGAAGGAGCGGATAAAGCAGGAGGACAGGCACATTTGTAGGGGTCAAGTGGAAAATGAAATAAGGAAGAAATGAGGTGAAGGGAGAAGGGGAAAAGTGAGATGATGGGTTTGATTTGTTGGAGCTCATTTTTAAGTGGATAGTCAGAGAGGGTGTTTTACAGCAGATGGACTGAAGATGGTTTATACTAAAAGATGGTTTATCTTTAAAACTTTTGTCCATGCTTTCAATTTTACCTTTTAAACTTTTTAAATGTATTTCTTTAAGTTTTCAGATACAAGAGAAGGGCCAATGGTATTTAATGAATTGCAATCAAACTTTTTTGTTCTTTTCTTCTTACACAAACTAACAAATGTCACCAAACAAAAGGGCAACAGGTGCACACACAGGATATAAATCCTTCAAATGATCCTCCAATTACCTCCAATTCCACCCACCCCAGTTCACTCTGAAAAGAATCCTTCATCTGTAATTAAAAAAATAAGAGAGAGTCATTTTGAAGGATGAGGTTCAGTCCTGCATTCAGATTGGCTCCTCCTAAATGAGAGAGCGAAGGTTTTCAGGTTTATTTTTGTCTGTCAGATTTTTTTTTCTTTTGACTCTCAAACTACCATCATATGGCATCAATCAAGCCTCTGCATAGGATACCCTGAATGTGTAATCGCACCAGAGACAAGAGATGAGAATAGTCTTTTGAGTAGAAAGTATGGCACAGTGAAGAGCCTGATGAATTAACTATTCATGCCTTAATCAAGGTGCTTGTTTTGCGCCCATGAGCACGAGAGGAAGTGTGGCGTCCCGTTCGGGGGAGGAGGGCTAGAGAGGGCGAGGAGGAGGAGCTTGGCATATGCTAATGCAATTTAGAGTTGAGTACGAAGAACAATGTGGGGACAGATATGAAATGCAGTTGAAACAGTGCTGTAACTACTTTTAAGCTTCGTACATGTTCTCTTTTTCTAACCAAACACGGACAAAAAAATGGTAATGGTCTGGGCTAAAACTGCTTCAAAGACAGGGCAGTGGATGTGAGCAAACCTCAGCCAACACATTAGCAGCCCACCGGGGAGGAACCCAGCACCAGGAGGACGGCAAATGACAGGTAATGTCCACTCCTGTTCTTACACATGCACGCTGATGAGCAGGCACGCAGACGTGCACTATTACTTTTTATTTCTCCCCAGGTTACAAATTGAGGTGTGTTTCAGGCCTAATTTTCCCTGTTTTCTTTGGAGCACACACACAACCTTTCTCTTTTACCTCCACTCATAAATACATTTACATATTGACATGATAACAATGAAACATGCATTGTTATTTATATCTATAATAATGTATTTATGTCTACATGAAGACATACTAAACCATCTTTGCAGTTAGTTGACCTTTTCCTTGGAATGAGAGAGGAATTCTGTCTAATTTATCATCCCGTATATTGCAGCTGACCCATGTATATCAAACATGTGACCCCCACTGTTACCTTGGAAACCAGACTGGCTCTGTAGGCGGCCAGGGCTTTCAGGTACTCCTTCTTAGCAGCCTCTGTTTTCCTCTTGTAGCTCTGCAGGAACAAACACAACAACAACAATGTTTGATTACGAGCCGATACCAAAGGTTGCAATGACCCAGCGTTCCACGGTGACTGATGCAGGTGAGATTCTGGGAGTCACAGCTGAGATGAAAAAAACCCCCAAATCTTACATGCATTTGCTGCACAATTATCAGGTCAAGGTGATTTTTGCCCATCTACATGATGCTGATGCATTTGAATCATTTGCTTCTTGAAAATCCAATTCAGCTCAAAATGAAATGTCAAGAAAGATTCTGCACAATAACATGAAAATAGAAGTTAAACCAGGAGCGAAAGCCTGTTTGTCGCTTTGCGCGATTCTTTTTCAGTGTTCTTCTCTATTAAGGCTGTTGCTCATCTCTTAATCAGAGCTGATGTCGCAGCAAATCACTCAGATGTGAGAGAGAGAGAGAAAAAAAAAATAAAAGAACTCAAAACAGCTTTAGCAAAAAGGCAATCTTGAACTGTCTGAATGAACCTCAAATGATGCGTTGAGACAGGGAATTCAAGTTAATGTCATCACATGTCACTCACGGCCTGTGTGTAGCTGCCGCTGCCTTTTTCATGCACAAAAGCGAGTGGCAGAAAGTCCACCCTCAAATCAATGGAGAAGACTCAGATCTCAGCATTTTAATATGAAGGAGGGCGCTCTTCTTTGGGTGAGTGAATGCAGTGGATAATTACTGATCCTCTATGAGATACTGTCAGTGGCTACATGGGCAGGGTCATCTCTTCTCAGAGAGGTGGGGTAAAATAACCATTAAGCATTCATGGGTTGCCAAGTGAGCATAGGCTGGCAGCCGCTGACGCATACACTCAATACACAAACAAGCAAACAAGCAAGACAGCAAACAAAGCGGGATGAAGCCGGATACAATCTCTTGCTCAAACAGCTGATGTTTATCTTTTCACTCATCCCTATTTACAATATTATCATTATTACCTTGATATACAGCGCCTACCAAAAGTATTCATACATCTTTTTTCATATTTTGTCATGTTATACTCACAAACTTTAATGTATTTTGTTATTGTATGTGATAGATAGACCAACACAAAGTAGGGCATAAGTGTGAAGTGAAAGTAAAAGGTGAACGGATTTTCAAAAATCTAAAAAGTGTGGGTTGCAATTGTATTCAGCCCTCTTCATCCTGATACCCCTAAATAAACTTTAGTGCAACCAAGTGTCATTCCTAACCTGTGTAATTTAATCTTAGTATAAATACAGCTGTTCTGCAAAGGTCTTACAGGCCTTTGTTTAAGAATATTTATAATCAATATATTTTATACTTGGTGTTTAAACCCAGGTTTTTAATGTCTTCCAGAAAACAGTTCAATCAGTCATCCAAAAATGGAGGGAGTACGGCACAACTGCAAATGTACTCACGCATGGCTGTCCATCTCGACTGACAAGCAAAGAGAGCACTGATCAGAAAGACAGCCAATAATCTCATGATAACTGGAGGGGTTTCAGAGATCCACAGCTTAGGTAGGAGAATCTGTGCTTGGACACTAATTGTGTGCTTAAAGACTGTAGCCTTGGTGGTGAGATGCTAAAAGAGCTCCTGTTTAAAGTTTACCATAAGCAAATATGCCACGTAGGAGGCAATGCAAGTGTGTGGACAAAGATGTTCTTCTCAGGGAAGACCAAAGAATAACTTCTTGGCCTACCTGCAAAATGATGGTGGAAACTAACACTGACCATTAGCGTGAAAACAGGAATCTCATAATGAAACACGGTAGTGGCAGCATTATGCTGTGCTGATGCTTTTCATTGATAGGCACATGGAAGGTGGTTAGGGGTAATGGGAGAGAACAGGAATTTTGAAATTCTGGAAAAAAAACAATTTAGGGGTTCTAATAGATTTCAGACTAGTGAAGGGTCACTTCGACATGTTGCAGTGGTTCTACAAAGTATTGAGCCAGGGAGAAAGAGAAAGGCATGCTCCACTTTGTTTTTTTTTCTGACAAACATTCTGTAAACATGCATCCTTTTCCTTCCATTTCACAATGATGTACTAGTTTGTGTTGTTTTATCAAACAAAATCCTCATAAAACACATGAAAGTTTGTGGTTGTAATGCAGCACAATGTGGAAAATACTTCTGCAAGGCACTGTCTGTCTAGACATTATAGAGCAAGTATAAGAACAAGAAAATACTGTACATTTTCATAAGAAATACAAAGTCACTTCTCACTTCTTACAGACTCAAACTCTTTGCTTTTATTAACTTAAACTACTCCCAGCAGCCTTAATTTCAAATTAATTTAACACAGCTAATGATCTACGCAACGACAGATACTTTCAAGCAAATTACTATGCCTAAGGATGTCTAATTATTCCAAAGTGAGTGGATTCATTAGTGGTTGAAGCCGTCAAAGGCTGCAGGTCAGTATGAATTAAAAATAACAAAGCTGCAAGGAAGGATAGCATATGCCTCCAACGTAATCCCAGCACAGAGGTGTCCCATCTGAATTAGCCCCCTAATTGTACCTTAATGAATTGTTCTTGTTTGATAACCAGTTAATTACAGGAGACAATAACCCCGCGCCCTGCTGACACCGATGGGAGTGATTACCCTGCGAAAGTAAAACCGAATGATTGGTGAGAAACAGAGGTAAGGATGGGGGTGGTGGTACGACCGAGGATAAGATGAAAGACATAGTAAGTAATAATGGATGAAAAATGTTACAGATAAAAAGAGGGGAGAGAAAAGAAAAACTAACATAATAAAAGTGCAGAATATCTGAGCCTAAACAAGGAGTTTAATATCCAAACATGCAGTTTAAATTAATTGACAGTCTGTTTTTTTTTTTTTTAGATCTTTGAACTTTGAAAAGTACACAAATCCAAAACACAGACTCAGTTAAATAAAGCTAAGGTTTCCCCTCACTCCTACATAAATCCATTATCATTACCCCCCTTTTCACTGCTGTAAAAACTGAAAATTGATCTTAATCTCAAATAACAAAAACAAGAAAAATGTTCTTTTGTGTTTCTGGGGCAACCATAACATGTTGCCTTGAGGAATAAAGCAGCCCAAATAACGCATTGATCTTACATTTTAAAGCACAGGCTTTTGGAAGCTGCATAACTAGGAAAAATTATAATGAAAAAAAAACGCACATAAACATGTCTTTGTTCTGCTGTGCCTTTGAATAAGACAGGGAAAGTGAAAAAAAAAACACAATTAAGTCTAACAAAAAGGATCACAAACAAAAAGCAAATGGCAACAATGAAAAAATGTTGATCATGTCTATGGCAAAGGATGAAAATGTGCTCCCTTTATTGCATTGATGTGAATTTTTGCTGCATGGTATGTTTGAGGAGTGCTATAGATAATTGGAAACAGGAGCTCTGATCTAGTTAAAACAAACCTATGTGTAGGGGAAGGGTTGTGTTTACATTCTAGTGTTCCTGCAAGGCTCCAGAGGGTCTGACTGAGACATTAAAGAATACACCTCAACAGTCCTGCCGAGATGATGTGATGGCCGCATGTTGGAAGAAAAAGTATAGTGGTGCATATGTGATCAGGAAGAGTTAGCTCTAAACTTGAAGCTGTATGTTGAAAATGTTTTCAGGAATGACAAATTGGCATGAACAGCTTTCCTTACAGATGCATTTTACTGGAGTGTTACAGGAAAGAAGATATTTTCATGCAGTTGTAGCACTTGACACTGAATTTCCTTTTACCTTTTGGCACATCACAACTACAAACTTCGGTATATTATTTGGAGTTTATTTGGTAGATGCACACAAACTTGTACAATATTGTAAATTGGAAGGAAAATGCTACATCCTTTTCTTTACAACTCAAAACATGAAATGTGTGGTGTGCAAATGCATTCAGTTCGCCTTACCCTGACCCCTTCAAATAAAATCTAATGCAACCAATTGCTATTCACCAAAATCTATGAATGTGTAATTTAATCTCAATATAAATCCAGCTGTTTTGTGAAGGCCTCAGAGATTTGTTAGAAAGCATTAGAGAACAAACAGAATTATGAAGACCAAGGAACACAGCAGACAGGTCAAAGACAATGAATTAGAGAAAATAAAGAAGCGTCATATTAAAAAGCAATAGTCCAAAGTACCAACATCTCACAGGGTGATGTTTAATTATCCAGATGGAAAGAGAGTGGCACAACTGCAATCTAACCAAGACATGGCTATCCACACTGACAAGCCAGGAAAGGACAGTATTAATCAGAGAAGCCACCAAGAGACCCATAGTAACTCTGGAGGAACTGCAGAAATCCTCTGCTCTGGTGTGAAAATCTGTCAACAGGACGTTTATTTGTGGTGCTCTCCACAAACGTGGTGTTTACAAAAGAGTCTCAAAGAAAAACCATTGTTCAAAGAAAGTCAAAAAGTTCAATTTGCAGGTTGCCACAAGCCATGTAGGGCACACAGCAAACACATGCAATACATTTATCTGCTCAGATGTGACCAAAGCTGAATCTTTTGGCGTACAAGCAAAAAATGTAACACTGCACAACACCTTTAATACTCCATCTCCAATGTTCAGCAGGGACATGAAAGGTGTCCGTGTTGATGGAAATCAAATCTGGCTGAGGTTGAGCTATTTTACAGAGCTGTAGTTGCAATGAAATGTGGTTGTAAAGTCTTGACTCATAGGAGCTGACTACAAATCCTCAACATACATTTTTATATTTTTACTTGCAAAGAAATTTAAAGTTATAATACATTTAAAGCATAATTTTTCCTTCCACTTCACAATCATATGCTACTTTGTGTTGATCTATTTCATGAAGTTGTCAGGATAAATGACAGTGGTAGTCTGTTGTATTAATTAAAGCAATCACAGGGTTATTGCCCAGACAGAGTGCTACATTTCATTCGATAATGAATCATTAACTCAAGTTAATTATGTGTCCTGTGAGGTGACACGTCTGATTAAACACATGATGCAGAAATAAAGAAATTAGCTGTGGAGTGGCACACTAAATAGGCTGAATTTGCTGGTGTACAACTAGTTTGTTAGTTCTGTTCCTGTTTTCCTGGTTCCACTGTGAAGGAGAAATGCATGTGCAATGTATGAGAGGGAAACAGAACATCTAAATGGTGGAAAAAACTGCCAGAACACAAAGGGTTAAGAAGCACAAACAATAACATTTCTGGAGCAGATGTCCTTGAGGGAAAACCAAGGACGAGGCAATTGCTAATCTTGTATTCCCAGCATGATCAAATCACCAGGCAACAGATATAAATAAAAGGACAGGAAATGAGGAATTCACATTCAAGGGTGTCAGCGGCGAAATGAAGATTCATGGTGAAGAGCCCCAGTGAAGGTGGCAAAAATTAACTACAAATAAAAGGGACAGCCGGCCTCCAAAGTCCGGCGTATAAAGCAGGTTCGGACTGGAGAGAAAAAGACACATGCTGGAGAAGGGTGCTGCAGAGAATGGGCTGTACTTTGTCATGGAGACAGGTGCTTTTATTTGACACCCAATAGGCTGTGCCCCCGACTGGATATTCTAAAAATATGAGTCTGCGCACGATCATCAGACTGTCTCGTTTTCCGTTCATTTCACACTATCATTTGTTACCACAAAACACACGGAAACCTATTCAGCTCTGTTGGTCTGGAATGTTTGAATGAAATTGAAACTGTGCTCCATTGTGGGAATCAATAAACTGCAGTAAATGTTAAGGCAGTTTCATACGCACAGGTCGGGGTGTAATAAAACCAAATTTAGCTCATTACATCTACACCGCTGACGGCTAAAAACAATGTTTCACTTCCTTCAATAAACACATTTAATTCTGTACTGATTGTGAATGTCTAATCCATAAATAAACATGAAACAAGAACTAAAAGCTTTTCAAACGTGACTGTAAATAAATAAATGTGTCACGTCTCGCTGTCATCCAAGCTGTTTTAATGCAAAGCAGACAAAATCTATTTAATCTGTACAAATGCTACTTGTTTGTACTACTTCAAAAATACATTTTCTTGTGTAGGTTTGGCACAAAACAAACAAACAAGAAGCTCAAACACATGTTAATGAGGTTACCTATGAGGAAAATGAAAAAAAAAGTGTACCATAACCTTTGTAATTCTTTTTAATTTAGTGATAGCAGTGAGTAGTTAACAAGTTAAAATGTACATGATGATTCTGATAGCTTTAATGTTTATCCAATTTCAGATGCTAGATAAGCCAGAGTTTTTAATTAGTTCCCCATAACTAAAAGTTAATAACTTTTTCACAATGTCAGGTTACAACCACAAACCACTGTGTATTACAGTGGGATTTTATTTAAACATTTCAAGTAGTGAATCATTTTGAAGTGGAAGGAAAATGATACATGTATTTGAATTTTGTACAAATAAAAACTGAATTGTGTCGCTGTGGTTTTTCAAAGCTGTAAAAAACCCATGATGCAGTGGTTAAGTCATCATCTGAAAACAGAAAATATATTGCTCTACAGCAGTCCTATCAAGACAAGATGTATGAATGAAGAGTGGATATGCGTGGTGGGAAACTAACACTGCACATCACCCTGAACACACCATCCCCACAGCGAAAACTTAGTGATGGCAGCATCATGCTGTCAGGCATGCACAGGAAAACTAGTCAGTGTTAAGAAAATGGATGTAGCTAAAACTATCACAGTCCTAAAAGAAAGTCTGTTAGAGCCTACAAAAGACTTGAGACAGGGAGAGAGGTCTCACCTTCTAGCAGAACAGCAACCCTAATCATACTGCCAACTGCAGTGTAAGATGGCTCTACACAAACTGACAGAAGGGGCTATGAATAGAGATGCTTTTCAGATTTGAATTTAGAACTCCTGAAAACTATAGTATATAATGTCTGTTTCACAATTGCATGCATTTTTTGTTGGCCTAAAGCATAAAAATAAAAGTTTTAATTTGAAACAATGTGAAAAGGTTCCAAGGAGAATAAAAACATTTCTAAGGCATTTTACCTTTTTAACAACTTTACTCAACTGAGTGAATATGAAATTATTTCCAGAATGTGGAAAAAAAAAACAGTTTTTGTATACCTGTTTCTGCTCCTCTCCCAGTCCGTCCCACATGGAGGCAACTATTTTGGAAACGTCTCCAAAGGTTGCGTTTGGATTCTGTCCCTTGATGGCTGCCTGGGTATCTCTGAAGAACAAGGCGTAGGCTGACACCGGCTTTGTCGGCTCATTCGGGTCCTTCTTCTTCTTCTTCTTTTGTGGCTTGGGCTTGGGCTTCATCATCTCTGAAGATGGCCGTTTCTCACCCGTCATCTGGAGGACAATCAGTGCACACACAACATGGAAATGGCTTATTGATACTGAAACTGGTTTTAACATTTTCATTTACAAAGAAAAAAAACTTCATCAGATGAATTATTGCACATCTGATGAATGCCTATAACACTGGGTCCAGGTGAAGCGTGTAAACTTAATTAACTCTATAATTTGATTGCTCAGTTCAATAACCAAGGTTTGAATATTGCAGCAATGTTTCACTGACAGGAATGCTTTTACACACAGGCACAAGTTGACAGAAATTGTCTTTTTTCTCTCCAAAGGCACTTTGTCAAAAATATCATGTGCTAGTTGAATTTATCAGACCTTTTCAAATCTTTATTTTGCAGTTGCTCAGCAAGTCATAAATTCAGACTTTTCATGCCTGGGCTGAAGGGAATTTTAAATCGTCTGATGTATCTGCTCTGGCTTTGATGTGGTCTCAGAATGAATTGGAGAGAGCAAATGGAATTACTTACTGATAGAAGAGATGGTAATCATTTTTATTCACATGCGCCCTGTGAAGCCCAGCAAAGATGTATAGGCCTAGAAATATATTTTTTGAACTAAAGCATCCCCCCTTTACTTATACTGTAACACTATGAACTGCCAGCTAAAAAGAGATGAATATGAAACATTGATGAGGTGGCAAAGTCAGTTTTATACTCATCTGCTTTCCTTTCCTGATGCAAATTGAGCAGTAAAAATGGGTTGTGGCTACGGCACACAAACAGGATCAAGCTCAAGATCTGCTTTTGTTAAGACATTTTAACAAAAGCAGGATTTAGAGTCAGACTTTAAAACTGAACATGAATGTAAAGCAGAGAAATGAGAACAACTGGTAAGTGTATGATCTTCAGGCCTTGTACATATGTAGCCAGGTCTTTATAACGAATATCTTCACCACATCATTTAAAAAAAATGTACACATGGGATTGGTTTTAGAAAAGTTTGCATCCACATGAACCCGCACAAATACACCCCTGAATGTTGTTTTAAACATGCCAAGCATAGGGGGCAGTGTAGCACAAAGCTAAAACCTATGTCAGCCAATCCGATTGCTTCTAAACAACCACGACTTCCTGTTAGAAATAAACATGGTGCCAAGAGGTTCATTTGTGTGGGCTGATATATAAGTTGAACTACTTTTAAATAAAGTATTAGAATATAAAATTATTAAAACACAAGATAATGTCAATTGGGAATCATGTCAAAGCCAGTAAGTGGATATATTGGTGCATTATTTCTCGAAGGCTGTAATGTGCGAGACCCTAAATCTCCATCTTCCCATGTACACACTCAAAATCAAATATGGAGTTTTCTCATATCTTCACTTTGGTCAGAGTTTTCACAAGTAATCCTTTTTGTAATTTTGCACAGTTTTTGTGTGGATGAAAGGCCAAAATGCATAAAAATATATTAATTTTCCCAGATATCCAGCTATATGTGGGCAAGGCCTCAGACAAAAACATTTTGTCTGATTTTCAGACAAAAACATTGATCAAATACTGCCATGTAAAAAAATAAGAAACCTCATTTTTCAGTTCTTTATTGAGAAACTTTTACATTTTTATGTCTAATTCATTTAATATCGATATCCGTCTAATTGATCTGAAATAGTAAGGGATTTATTCACAGGTTACCAGGAAAATGTCCATTGTGTTATTTACTAAACAAGCTATTTTCTGGCTGAGCAAGAAGTTAGGACACCCCATCATCTACAGCTAGTCTTAAGATCTCAGCTTTGAATCAGCCAGGGACTAGGACAGTCCTTGATGGATTTACTGGTTTGTTTTGGGGTTATGGTCATATTGAAAGGGCTCAGTTCTTATTCAGCTTAAATTTCTTACAGATGGTTTCAAATTTTCCTCAAGCACCCTCTGATACACAGTAGAATTCTATGATGGTGAGAAGGTCAGGTACTGCTGCAGAAAACCATTCTCAAACCATGACACATCCACCTCTATGCCTCACAGTTTGCATGACTATATTTTACTGACATGCTGTTTTTAGTTTATGTAAAACATGTTATCTGTTTTGGTGTTTTAATAATTACATTTTATGCTAATCTCTCCAAAGAACATTATTCCTGAAGTCTTGATCTTTGCTACGTTGTCTCTGGCAAATGTTAGACTGGTCTTGTTTTTCTTAGAGAGCAAAGGTTTCCTGGTTGCACACCTCCTATGAAAGTTCAACTTGTGCGCTTACTTTCTGATTTGTAAAGGGTGTGTTTTCAATATATAAAAACCCAACCAAACATGGCAAGACACTGAACTAAGTGGCTAAATTAACTACATTCTACCAGGCAATTACACACACATAAAAGTAATGCACCAATTTTAACTTCAACTCCACCAAAACTATCAAAAACTCAGAAATAATTCTGATTTTTTCCAAAAACCTTCACCAAACTTGTCAACGAGCTGCCCCTGCCTCTATCTCCAAAACTAAAGAAGCCACATGAGTACCTTTGAATGAGGATCTGTCTCCTCCTCCTGATTGGAGCTTGAAGGAGAAGGTGTGGCTGATTTACTTCCAGGAGGCGAGGGGGAACCATGAGGCAGTGCGCTCCGGCTGACCTGAGGGTTTAGCTGAGAAAGTGCACTCATGGGGTTGGGCAGTATCGGAGGTGAGCTGTTTATCATGGGGTGGTTACGGGCAGGATCGTAATGAGCGCCGTCAGGGTGCTGGTGATGGTGTTGCTGTTGGTGGTGGTGGTGCAAAGCCATCTCCTGCATCTGGGATGAGAGAAGAACACCAGCTTTACTATCTTCTCTGCTCAGAGCAATAAATGTTGCCAATTAGCCAAATGTGCAAATATTTTTCGGTGGAGATGACATTTTTGATGTGGTATAGTCTATATTGTGATTGAAAAACCCCTCTAAGGTCTGATGTAGACTTGAAGTCTTTAATCTTTACCTACACATTTTAAAATTTAAAAATGTTTCCTTAGGGTTTCCTTACTTGGGGGTGGGGGGATATGATTTAGCAATGCCCAAGATTTTGAAATGTTTTTTTCTGTGGTGGAATGAATAAATTGGAATGAACTAAGGAGTAATAATGGGTCAAAGTAACTATTATCCTCTGTAAAGCAATTCTCTAGTTTCGGGAGACACGCAGAACAAATTCTGATCGAAACAGCATCACACACCCCTAACTTATTTTTGATTTCTCACTTCACTTGTTGGTTTCTGTGCCTGTTTTTTGTTATTTCAGTTCCTCACACATAGTTTTGCTTTATCTTACTCTTTTTTGGGATCTACATTTGATCTTCCAAAGTTTGTCATTTTGCATCAACATTTCAAGGTAGTCATTGAGGGGTCTGTTCAAATTTGATATCAGGTCCAGTATCTCACACCAGTATGTTGCTAATTTGAGTTGTCTGGCTGTCAATGAAAGATGTCAGAGCTGTTTTTATAAGCAGCCAGTTATTGTCAGCTTAAAAAATACAAAGCCATAAGCCATGAGAAGAGTAATTTCAAACCCTACAATTGGAGCTATACAGGTTGAAACTGACATTGCTGGCAGACCAATGGTGAGACAGAACTACTGCTGAAACAGGACTTTGGGAAGCAAACAATGGGCATCCAGATAGACTTACAATGTTAAATGGTGATGGTGGTGCAAAAGATTATCTCCTTACACCTAATATCGCATCCGTTTTACTAATGATTTGCAGCTGAAGCCTGCCACTTCCCTCTTGCCTGTAATGAGCTCCTTCACACACTTAAGGTTTACTCTTGATTCTTTTTTCTGCATATAAATGAATTAGTTAATAATTACATTTTAGAACAAGTCAGATTACTTATATTGAAAGAATCATTGGGTAATGCAGAGTTTAAAGGATCAAGAACTGAGCAATTAGCATCCTTAGCTTCTTGACTGTAACATGTTTACATTTAAATTACATAACTGTGAAAACATTTTTCTACAAGAAACAGATACATTTCAGTACTACTATGAGTTTGTATTTCACCAAACTGATTCAAATGCTTAACTGGCAATAGTGCTTGTTATTTTTGCAGCAGTTCTGTTTCAACTACAGTTGACACTCTGATTCAGTAGATAAATTCTACTGGTTCTATCTTAGTACCAACTTGAAGCCGGCCCACAGGAAATAACTGCTTTTGTAAATAGCTGAGGGTGGTCACATGGAGACCAATAAACACTTTAAATGTTATGGTAGCCTGAGTTACTTTTGTTTTTGATATGCAAAATTTAAGACAACCCCCCAAAAACATGAAAACAGCAACCTTCAATGATCATAAAAATCAGAACCTGCAAAAAAAAAAAAAAAAAAAAAAAAAAAAAAAAAAAAAAAAAAAAAAAAAAAAAATCCCAATACAATGTGTGTCATTCTGCAACCTCAAAGGACTGCTCAGATGATATCTGGTAGGGTATAGTTTAAGTGTTATGCATGCAAGTTCTTCCTGCAAATAATATTTTGACCTGTTGAATAGACTTTCATTGCTCTCAACCCTCACACTAGATATAAATGTTTACGTTTTGTGGCCAAGATATTAACACTCACAAAGAGTGGTGGGACATTGTGATGAAGAAAAATAATAAAAGCTTAAACACTTTTTTTCTCAGTCATAATAGAGAATCAAGATCAGAATTGGAATATTCAGTAAAAGTGACGCAGTCAGATGTTTTCTTGTTATTGTGCAGCCCTAAAAAAGCAGAATTAGCACTGGAACACGAGCTCACTGCCTCACATTCAATACTTGTCACATATAATCCAACAGCATTTCTGACTTCTCTCTTCTTTTGGTCTTTTAACATGGCCATGAAGAGTTAATAAATCCTACTCTGAACGTTGTGTGGATTTCCAGTGTGCAGCGATGCTGGTACAGAACAGACAGCAGCTGGTTGGGATTGGGAAACCTTTGCAAACACCATCTTTTGTTTAAACCAGTGTTTATAAATTAAACCTGTAATGTCAGGACATCTGATATAAATAATAGGATTTATGTACATAAACTGTCTCCTTGCACTGCACTCCTCTACCAAGAGTCAAAAAGAAGTTCTTAGTGATGTAATGATGTTGCTCCAAGCTACTTCTCTGGATGTGGAAAGGCAAGGCCATTCTATGATAGGACCACTAAAGAAATGGTTCTAGTACCAGCCCTGGTTAAATAATGTAACTGCTTAGGTGTAAACACCTGATATGTCTAGCATTTAGAGTTTAGTAAAAATTAATTACTGAAGCTACAACAATTGGAAGTAAATGGAAACATATATCCATATTTTCAATCTTTTAAATTCTAATTTCAGCTGTTCAGTGTCTTTTTTCATCATGAGTCATCCAATGAACTGCATCCTAATGCAATATATGATTGTTATTCTATATGAAGATGTATCACTTAAAATTAAATGTATTTTTTAAGCTGTTCTCTTTCATAGTCATTCCTGTTTATTTCTGATGACCTCTTGAGGGAATAAATGGAGCAATTCTTAGACTTAATTGGTTATGAATAAGGACTTCAGTTTCTGCAGCTGAAAATGAATTCTTGAGAAGCCATAGCTTTCAGCACCTGGTGAAGCAATCACTGAGCCAATGATATTGATCAACAACCCCATCAGCCCCCTGTAGGTACATTATGCTCACCGTGTGCAGTGAAGTAAGAAAAAATTACTTAGTGCCATGTCAAACAACACTTTTTCGCAATAACTGGAATCACAAATAGAAGCAAAAGTGGTGCTCACAGCTGGAGAAAGAGCCCTGCATGAAGAACACCCTGCAATAATTACAGAGTCAGGCTCTCACAAAGTTCTGGTCTTAGCTATCTTTAATCTCCAATAATAACTGGATCAAAAGCTCTTCTTCAAGATTCATGCGGACATAACATGAGCACGGAGCAAAGGATGCTTTTAATGCAGGCATAAATGGAAATGTTTGGCAATTTACAGATCAGAAAGTGATGAGCTTGCATTTGTTAGCTCTTTTAAACATTTATGAGTTAAATAATACATAACACATTAGTGCAGTGCTAAAAAGATCAAATTGAAAGGGCCCGAGCATATGAGGTCTTGATAAACACGAGCTGACGTTCAGAGATGAAGGCTTAGTTCTCTAATCATAATTGGTCCCAGTAGATTGCTAGAATAAAACCAGACTACAAAGTAATGTTGTGCACTTCTCTGGCCTGGTTTGAAAACTCATAATATTCACACTACATTAGATTCTGCATTTGCCTCAGCAGCTGCTCACAAAAGCCAGCCCCGAACAAAGACATTCCTTTTGCATTTCAAATAACCAAGCTGTAACCTCCCCCATCCATGGAAATCTCTGACTTCCAATCATGATTTAAAACATCATTACTACACTACTTAAAACGTGAGAAAATAGTGATGGCAAAATAAGTAGATCTAAAAACCAAGGAGAATGAAAGAAATTTGTGGAAAAGAAGGAACGCAATCTATTAATTTTTAATTTCCCATGGACTTGTTCTTTGAGGATTCTCCCTACCCATGAAGCACTGAAAAAAAAACAATTAATCAAATAAGAATGGCCTATCATTGCTATGGCAGATGCATTTCCATAGCAACAGCCTCCTAGCAAAATTGTCACCCTTTAATCTGAGTCACACTGTGTTTAATATAAACAAGAAAGACACATGCAAAGTAAAGCAGTTCAGGAAAAGGAGAGCAATCCAGTATGATGAAAAACTTAGTATTTGGCTACAAATAGAAAAAACAGCAACAAAAGATATAATTCAGGATATAAATAAATCTTTTATTTTCCCCTGTGGATGTAATTTTAGAAATTATTTTAAATAAATAAAGTTTATATTTTACATTAAGTAAAGCTTTTCATTTCATCTGTGTAGCTTAAGTTGACTTTAAAATATTCATAGTAATAAATCTGAATGTTTTATTCCCTAATTCATGAAGTCTTTGCAATCTATATAAATAAGTAAATATGTTATTTCACTGGAGCTGCATAACTATTTAAAAATATCCTAGTGTCTTCAAAATCAACCTTATGTCACATTATAGAATTCTTGCCTCTTGCTCAAAGCATTGTCACCATGTTAATTTATTTCTTATAATACTCTCAATGTTCTTTTTGCAGCTGAGTGCTTTAATTGGTGCTTTCACCTGTATGAGGAAGAAAAAGCAAGAGGTTATCACACGGTGGCATCAAGCCCTGGCTAAATAAAACTGGCTGCAGACGGCTGTGCAAATATTATGAAAGAATCTGATAAAGGTTGCCGGTTGCCATAGGTACTGTATGCTAATTCCTAATGGTGTCTTTCAAATTGCAAGGTAAATGTGCACGAAGAACAACTTTATTTAATTGGTCTTTGCTCTTGTTGTTAACCATTTAACTGCCGGTAACATTACATAGACAAAAACAAGGGACTAGTTATAGCTTCTAAAGCTAAAGGTTTACAGCTTCTTTACCAAGCAAAACAAAACAACCTTTAACTTGATTGGGAAAGATATGAACACCTTTTAAATGTTCTAAAATGCAGGATTCGGATCACTAGAAGACAAGACAGGCAGGCAAAGGTCGTTTAAGGTTTTAAAGTAAGCCAAGGTTTGGAGAACCTTCCTGTGGTCATTTTAATAATATACCAGACAGTGTAGTATTTTTCTCCAGTTGTATGGAGCCGAGAGTACCACTGTTATTTCCCTATCTAATGCTGTGAGCTGTCAGTCAGCTGTATATGTTAGCAAATAAAGACAAAAGATAAATTTATCCACAGTGTTTGTTTGTTTGTTTGCCTTGTTTTTAATCAAAATCATGTTCAATTTCTTTTTTTCTCTGTGCCAGATAATATAGATAGTCATGGTTTGGATACCAATCAATCAGCTATTGAAAGTGAAGGTTGAGATTTTGGGAAGTGAGGTTGTATAAAATTAGTAATACTTCCCTTACCTGAGATGTCATTTTACTATTTTGGGTATATGACATCTTTTATGTAATTGAATTCTCAGAGCAGTGAGTTTAATTTTAGCTTTCTAAAACAGCTTAGACTGACATTGTCTATCTCCGACTACCGTGTTATTACAATGAAGTTATGTTAGCAAAAGCTGTCATCTATTTCAGTCTGGCAAATCAGCTTATTGTGACTCTACTGGGAAAATTTCCAAAGAATTACGAGACCTAGTAAAGTACAAGAATGGGGTATCTTCAAGACTTTATATTGCACATATGACAGTCACAAAATCTCAGTTTACGCCACCATTTCACCACTAACAATTTATTTACTTTTTCACAAACTAAGGAGACAACCTTAGCTCAAGAAATCAGAACTATCCCTTTAAGATAAAAGTGTCTAAATTAATGTTGGCAAAAAACTACAAGAGATAGAATGTCTATTCTTAAAATAAGCAGCCTACTCCAGGCTAGATACAGGAAAGGATAAGTAATTTGCTAATTTCCAGTTAAGAACTAAACAACTAGCTAACTTTAAATTGCAGGGCTTCAAACATAGCTTTACAATAAACTTAATGGAAGAAAAAACATAACATTCTATGCGCAATTGTTTTTAACTACATGTTTACAAGTTTATTTCATCTACTTCTGTTTACATTTTTCTGTAAAGAAATACATTATCTCTTTTAAAATAGTCTGGTTACACAACAAATTTCAACTAAATACTTAAGACAGAAATAGGTTTTGAACCCTGATCATTTAATATCTACTGAGTTTTTCTTTTATTAAAACAACAAAATTATCAGAACCAGGGTGGTTTTTGGGTTTGATTCTAGTTTTGATTGTTATTCTGTGTTCTTTTGTTTCTTATTTTGATTAGATCAGCCTTGTTTCTGTTTTACTTTAGTTCAGTCCTTTCTTAGTTAATCTAGTTTTAATATGTTTATTTATTCCTTGTGTCTTGTTATTCTCTGTTACTGTTAAATTCATTTTCCTTGCTCCCCTGTTTACTCTCTCTCACCCCCTGCTGCCATTCTCTCTCTCTCCTCAGTCTCCCTTCAGCTCTTTCCTCACACCTGCAAACTGTTGGCCAATCAGCCCCAGTCCTTTGTTTCAGCTTTCACACTCCCAGTATTTAAGCTTCTTTCTTGCTCTCACTCATCAATGGATCCTCCTGTTATCTACCTGTTACTTACCTGTTATTTTTCCCTGTCAATCCTGCTTTATTTTTATTCCTGTGTTTTTGTTCTGCTCTGACTCTCTGTGTTCCCTGTGGTTTTTGTAAGTTTTTTTCTTAAATTTTTATTTCATTAAATCCTCAAGACTACTTATTGCCTCTGCGTCTCTGGATTGAGGTCCACAACCAACCACAAACCATGACAGAGATTATGGTCTACATTTTGCCCTTTTGTTTTAATGGAGCAGTTTATTGTAACAGGGGTATTTTCATTTAATATGTCAGAATCAATAGGAATGAGATACTTGCTCAGTATCAGACACAGTAAAAGTACAAAACCT
Organism: Anableps anableps; assembly: GCA_014839685.1. Taxonomy (NCBI): domain Eukaryota; kingdom Metazoa; phylum Chordata; class Actinopteri; order Cyprinodontiformes; family Anablepidae; genus Anableps; species Anableps anableps. The sequence continues at coordinate 11,932,171 of CM026069.1, forward strand.
AGAATAGAGAAAAGCATAAATCCAAGTTTTAAAAAAATCCCTTCCCAAAGTCAGAAATGGGACAGTTTGGTTTTGCTTTTGGTGACAGACAGCCAGGCAAAGGTAAAGTGTGATGTAAAGCCAGGAAACTCGGTGAGAGCTTCTTCCTTTGCCTTCGCTATGCTTGTCGTGTTTGCATTCACATCTTGTACATCATAGTCAAATGGGAGTCAAATAACAAAGGCTTTCCAATTATGTGCAGCACAATGTGTGAGAGATATCACAAAGCCATTGTCGTCCCCCCCGGTGACCCTACCTTCGAAATGGTTTCATGGCTTCTCCAATTGCCTGCACCATTTCATTTAGCTAAAAGGATTTGACCACCAGCACTGAGATGTTAGAAGAAAGGAAGAAAGTCCTATACTCAGCTATAAGGAAAGAAGGAAAATCATGCTCCACAGTTAAGCACTGTAGTTCAACTCTGGGATATACCTACTAATATTATTATCCCATTTGTTATATCAGCTGAACAAGGCAGATGAGAGCAGCAAATTTTATTGCACTGGTGTTGTCACAAAACTGGTCCATGATACTATGGCTTTAAAGATCTGAAGACAATTTACTTTCTAATTTTAGGCTGCAATAAAGATATGCTAATGATGAAGCATTTTGTTCGTAGATGTTCTTTGATATCTGTCTAATTTGGATTTCAAAGAGAAATCACCTGCTGATTAAAAGAATCAGCAGTATCAGAAATTTCCCCATCCCGTCCTGGCCTGTTTGAATAAGCTGCACAGTGATCGATGCCTCTGTGACTCCAAAGACTTCCTTTCCCTACTCACTGCTTGACTGGAGCCATCTTGTTTGGAGTGATGGCTCACTCACACAGGTTCACGGCTGCTATTGTAAAATCAGCCAGCGTTTAATTGAAACAAATGACTATAATAATAGAACATTATCCCTGCAGGCACCCGGCCATGACAGCTTTAATTAGAGGCGCGCTTGGGACTGATCCTTCAAAAGCACAGCCGGTGCGCAACAAGGTGGTAAACACGCCTTTAGGTTGGGAACAGACCCGGCTCCTTGCAGCCCTCAAAGCTACTTCTCATTTACCCCGAGGGCAAAGCACTAACAACTCTGTTCCTCAAAGAGGCTTCAAGCCTCCCACCTCTCCTTCCCTCCTTCTCTCTTCCTTTCTGCATCTTTTTCTCTCTCCCATCATGCATGTCTTTGGTTTATCAAGCTTATAGATGCCCCAGAGGGTCATTTACACAAGCTGAGGAGAATTAATAAGAGAGTGGATTCATGAATCATACGCTACTTATGTATAAAAGCATAGGCAAAGCGCTGTGTCGGCCTTCTTGTGACATCAGACAGATGCTAAGTAAGGAGATATGATGAACAGTGGATGCCTGATGTTTTAAACAGAAAAACACAACTGTTCAAGTGATGATGTGTTTAGCCAAGCACTGACAAACTATTATTGTACAGTATTTATTTGCACAGAGCTCACTTTGTGTTGTCAAAACAAATTACTTTGACAATTTTAGTAATTTCAGGAACAAATCTATATGATGTTCCAAAGCAGATCTACAAATCACATGTTTCTCTACCTCCTGTGCTCACCTGAGATTATAAAATTAATCTGCATTAAAAACAGCAATACCTTAAATGTGAGCTGTTCTAAAAGGGAATAAACAGGTAAATGGATATCACTCGCTATTTTGACTGAACTGGAGTTTCAGTGTGTTTCAAAAACAAAAATCACTTCATGTCAACAAATTGAGAGTTTTATGAATTGTAGAAATGACAAAGGTACAAATTTTACTTTTAAAGGTTAGGATTACACAAACCCTAAATTAATCAGCCATCACAATCACAGTATTGAGATTCCAAAGACAAAGTTGTTTCAGACATCATAATCTATCACTGCACAGATAGTACCATAGTACTATCAGTATACCATTGCTTGCATACTATTAAGTACAAGTATTGTTAATAAATCAGATAACTAACTGAACTGTGGTCATAGTGATAAAATAACTCAACAGCCATCATAGTATTTTTTTTAAATTTTCTATAACTATGTTTTACATTTCTTGCAACAGTTATAGCAAATACATGCTATTAATGTGTATCTTTATATTTATTCAGGTATTTGTAGATCATTTAAAATCCCTCCACTTGTTGTTTAATGACCCACAGTGGGTTTATTATCCCAACTTTGGGTCAACAGAAATAAGTTTTGCCTATATTTTAGTTGCATTGACTGAAGTAGTTGACCTTATTAAAAATGTCAAAAGTGTTGTGTTCTATACAGGATAAGGAACCTCCTATTGCAAATTTTGTTAAGATCAACCTAACAGTTTTTTGGTAAATTATTACATAGATTTTGGAACTGATATGGAGGATGATTATGGTGAGTAAGTGCCCCTTTACCTTTATTTATGTAATCTATCCATTGTCGATACCCATTTATCCTTGCAGGGTCGCCAGGGGTATGGTGTCTATCTCCAGTGGTCATTGGGCGACCAATGACCACTGGATGACACCATATGATGACATCGTATGATGACACCAGTCCATCATAGACTTATGTAATTTTCTTTTACATATTTTTATCCATTCAGATTAAATGACTGTGACAACATGATTTATTCTGAACAGAAAACATACATATCTTACCAAAACTATATTAAATAATCTGTTTCAAAATTATCAGATTGAAAATTAAACCTGTATAAATGCAGGACTGAGCCTGTAAGCAAAATTATAGGCAACCATGTAATAATAGCACAGGAAAATTAATCGGAAGAAGTTACTGTTTTTTGTGAGAAGAACCGTGAGCCCCTTAAACATTTCTCAGAGTGAATCTACGGCAATGAAAAAAGCAGAGGTTGATTTGCAGATAGTAATGTCATGATGTCCCCCTTGGCACCATCCTCCATGTTCCTCATTACCAATAATGTGAGATAGAACCTCCTTTACTTTTATCCCCCTACCCACCCACCCATTTCTGTACCACCCCTAGTTTTCTTTCTTGTTCCCCAGTTTCCCCCCCTTTCTGTTTCTCTCTTGTGGTCCCTTTTTCTCCCCCTTTCTTGCTCCCTCTCTGCCCGGGTGTGTCTCTGAGCTCACCTCACAAAGCACAGCGTCAGAGAATCAGAGCCTTGGCTGACATGACATGTAGGAGATGGTTGTGAGGAGCGGCAGGGACACACACTCATGACAGCAGAAGGCAAGGCTCCTCCGCTGCCACTAATGAGACTCCTGACTACCGTGTCAAACACACTGTATGTGTGTGTGTGTGTGTGTGTGTGTGTGTGTGTGTGTGTGTGTGCTCACGGCTGCAGAAAAAATGCAGAAGTAATGAACACAAAACAACAAAGAGCACACATATTTTTGAAAAAGCATACAGTACTCTCTGTGCTATGCAATTGAAGGTCATGTCAAAGTAATATGTGTATGTAAAAATGCTCTCACAAAGAATTTCACACATCTGACAGAGGTCATCTTCACCTTATTGTCAAGATTTAAACTATCATAGTATCAAAATGCCAAATAAATTTTCTTATTACAGTGAGCATTAAAAATACTAACCTGTAACGCATTCTTAAATGTCTTTAATAAGTTTTTCATGATTAATTTTCCCTACATCTATGACAACAACAGAGAACACTAAGGTCCTTTCCTAAGGTCTCAGTTTAAACGCCGATAACACAGACAGTAGATATGAAGTCATGATGGAATTCTTTTCTTTAAACTTGTGAAAACTGGTTTAAACCTTGACATAAGTTGGTCTCTTTTATGACATTTTCAAACTACATTCTGTACTCTTCTAAGCTAAAACATGGAAGCTGCGGTCCCCAAATTCAGCCCGCACTCTACAGACTGTGCTAAGCAAATAAACAAAGTGTCTTTTTAATCACCCTGCCTCAAGCCACTCCTGTACATGTTAACCAACCACAGTGGCAGGGTTGTTTTGAAGTGGTGGCTGGTGGCACAGCAGGAGGTGAGGCAGGGAGAGAGAGACGTCCGAGAGCGAGACGACACAGCTCTCCACTGCCACTGTGGCTGAACACTCCTGCCACCAGAGGCAGAATAAGCTGATGGATCACTGAGATGGGGCATGGTGCAATATGGACATGATTTCATGCCATGATAAATCTCAGCGGGGGTGCGTGGCTAAGTGTAATATAAAATTCCTTATCTTTGTATCAGCTTCTCATAACACCGTCTATCTACTGTGACTGAAACTGTTTTCTTTAGCTTCTGTTCTTTGCTTGAATACCATTGTTGATTACATCTAGCATGGATGAAGTCACGGAAAAAATGTGATAGCTCATATTTTACTCTTCTGCTTCAGAAATATGATTTCGAATTGTCACTTGGGAGATGCTACTGTTCTTATTTTGATCAGAGTGAAAAGCAGGATTACAATAAAAGATTTTATTTACAAAAGTAGTTTAAATTACACCTCCAGCGTGAATGAGATAAAATAACATCACATTTTTCCATTTTTTTAATTAACAGTGAGGAATTAAGTCATCTTATCCTTTGATAATATTAAGGTTAATTGACTTTATCAGGGTGGAGGAAATAGATGAGTTGCTATTCAGGCATGCAATAAAAATCTCTTCAAACTGGTGAAATTGGAAAGTAACCTCTACTTCTTTTAAAATATTTCTTAATATACAACTACAGTTTCATATCACATTGCCAGAGAAATAAGGCACTTTCTCCCAGGAGATGAGAAAAGAATTGAATTTTTCCTTATCGGTCATCTATTTTTCTGCAGAATGCTATTACTTGCTGCCTGCCGTTGCCAAGCAACAGGAAATATTAATAGGACCTTTTATTAGCTCGGCTTTACCCATGGAGTACTAAAATGAGAAAGTGGAAAACATGAATGTGTTACATAAATCTTTGAACCTTTCAGGATTTGCACAAGTCTCTGTTTGTCCAGTGATTTATAGCGCTGATGGTTCATTTATGGGAGAGGGAGGTGTGAAATACCAAAATGGAACATTAACCTGAGGGACAATTTGAAAATAAACAATCACACAAAAAGTGAAGGGGGAAAAAAGGAAGGAAACCAGTTTAAAGAGCAACCATCCTCTCTCCTGGCTGATGATTTCAAGAGGCCATCAAACAAGCAAAAGGGATTTTTGTTCCACTAGAAGCATTGATCATTCAAAATCATCTATGCCCAAATCAACACTGGAATAAGTAATACAAGTCCCATTCTATCACTGAGCTTGTTGAACTGTGATGAAAAGCGTCAGACGTTCCATCATTTTTTTTTTTTTCAGACACTCTAATCCCTTTAAAAAATGCCTGAAAATGAAGGTCTTTCAGAGGAGAAATAGGTTTTCTTCATCTGAATGGAGAGTACAGTTTAAGCTTCAAAGAGCAGAAAGTCTTAAAAGACAATTTTAAAGTTCATATTGGCAAGAACTGTAAACACATTTAACTGCAGGACTTTTGAAATGTCATTTTTTATACAAAGTTAGAATTACAGAGATTTTCTTCTTCCTTGAAAGCATCTTTTCTAAAGCATCTCCTTTTGTTCCAGGTTTACACAGAAAACCAGCAGGTGTACAGTCGGAGATAATATGCTAGCTGGGAGCCTCCGTCGGCGAGCGAACACATTAAAACACACCTCTACTCTCTTATCATTTATTCATCCCAGCTTGTCTGTGACAAGTTCAGTTGACATTGCAGCTCATATTTCATTCACACAGGCTTGGGGAGCGAGCACCTGCCAGGAGCACTTAATACCTTGTGAGGAAAAACAAAAGCACGAGAGGAAAACACAGGCTTCTGTCCAAGTTAACATGACAGTCGGGGAGGGATTACTACTTGATAATTAACCTTAGCAACCGAGGATAAGGAGCTTGTTTGGAAATTCTTACTCTCAAATTGTTGTAACAAAAGAAATTAAAATAATTAATTTGAATATGAATGCAGCCAACAGCTCTTTAGGGTGCGACAACCCTCACGAGCAAAGAACTGACCCTCATGCTGATAGAACTGTGTTTGATATTCAAGAAAAACTTGAGATGATGATGAGATACTACCTATGAGTCTGATGGAGCTAAGGTTGCTTTTGCATATAGCTCTTTCTCCTCTTACTCTGTTTTGCATAGCATTATCCTCCTGATTATACATTCATCATCTCTTACATATTCAAAATATCACACTCAAGCCAGTCTGATGATGGCTCCTTCTGAATGAAGCACAAAAAAACTTAATCAAAGATAATTTATTCCAGCTGCATGCATTTTAAAACACCATATAGACCTTTTCAGCTTAAATACATTTTAGGCACACAGGTGTGAGGCTCACATAGAACAGAGTTTTTCAGCCAATGAATAAACAGCTTTGCTCTCAGTGAGTTCAGGTGTAATTGAAAGTGGAAAGTGACAACAATGTGGCCACTTTGCTCATGAGTCCAAAAAATTATTCACCGGTAGCAACAGAGATGCGTATCTGTTCTGAGGCTGCATTGATAAGATCAATGCAACCTGAGCAAGGCTATTAAATTTCTAATGTGTTTTGGAACTTGTAGATGCTATGACAGTCAGGGCATTAATGGAGAGAAGCTGGGAGAGGCTCTGCCAAGTGCAGTGGAGCATCAGAGAAAAAGGGCTCTCTCAAAGATATCAAGTTAGTTCAGGAGCAATTTCAGACCACAACACAATAACCAGCAGAAATAACAATGATCATTGAAAATGGACTCCTTGCAAAATTAGGAAAGTGGTTAATTATGTCTTCCATGTTGTGAGGAAACAAAAAAAAAAATCTATTAAATTCCACTATGAATGAGTGGATTAAACCAGCAAAATTCAGTTTTCCTATGAACACTACAAGCACAAGAGCAATACATTAGCAAAAACTGTGTTGAAATTTTTAATTGAACTGATTAACTGATGGTTTCTTCTAATAACAAAAGGATAAAATTGGCCAAATTGTTCTTATGAAGAACTGAAAAAAAAAAACCCCAAACATATTTTAAATTAACTTAATAGATTTTTTTTGAAGACAAAAACAATTAACAAATAGATGCTTAATTTTTATATTTCTCTTGATATATTTTAAACTGTTTTTGAGTGCTGTGACTATTTTTATAAACTGAGTATGAGTCACTGTTGGACATCAGAGACTTTGAGAGCAAGTATTTAAAAACAGAACTTTAAACCTTCTGCTTTATCTCGATTTGACTCTATTGAATTGGAATTAATCTTAGACTTCACTCTTGGAGGACTTGTCACATGTTTGCAATTATTGCAGTTTTGCATTTTTTTGCTGTTTGCATGTTCTCCCTTTAGATGCATACATTTTCTTTAGGTACCCCCAGCTTCATCCCACAGTTGAAAACATGCATGTTAGGTTAATTAACAACTTTCAACCCTATAGTTATTTGGCTTCTTAGTTTCTGAGATGAACTGGTATGGTATGGTAATACCAGGGTATACCTTATATACACAAGAATTATGATTGATAGAAACTTGACTGACAGAGGCAGTGGGTAACATAATGGAACACAATTTTCCCTGCTTTAAAATACATTTTTTGTCAAATTTTTTTACCTAGAAAGCTTGCTCCTGCCCCTGCTCTGGCTTATCAAGGCCAGTATACTGGTAGGCTGATTTTAAACAAAAATAACCTGCAAAAGTGACGTGCTAATTGAATGACTTTTCTACATTAAGAACTGTTTAAAAATCTATTATCAGATCAATCCAATATAGATTAAAATTCTACTTTGATTTTAGGTGAAAACAGGCCAGTAAAGTTTAGTTTATGTCAGCTGGTAAAAAGTTGTCTTTCTAGGGAAACCCAGCTCACTGCACTGAGTTATTTTTTTTTATTTTGCAGTAACCCCTCCTTCTGAGCAAGAATGTGACGGCTGTGGAAATGAATGACTAAGTTTGAGCAATCACCTGTCTGAAACAACATTATATGCAGTGGAAGCTCAACATCACAAGCCTGTCTTTGCATAACCTGATATTTTCTAAGGAAACCATGCCATTTAAAATTGCACATTGCTCAACCCTACTACATATAATAAAGTTCGGAGTGGATCTGATTTGTTTAGCATATAGTGCTCTTGTTTGATGTTTGTTGACGATTGTGCTTTAATAATTTAACTGAACTGACCCCAAAACATCTGAAACAGACCAACAAAAACCCATATTTTTGTTAAATATCCCCATTAGCCCTTCAAACAGAATTTTGTGGGGGATTTTGTCTGCGATTGTCTAATGACTTTGCTTCTGGGAGCAACTGATTCGTTGGCGCTTCAGCGCAGAGTGCCATTATCTAGGTAGTAAATCACAAATAAGTGGACAAAAACATCAGTGTAGGTGAATTTAAAGAATCTAACAGAGTGATCTGAAAGACGGATAGCAACCTACTGTTTTTAAGATTTTTTTGGGGGGGATTTTTGGTCTCCCCACAGACTATTTTCCTACAGAAGGCTCAAATATGATCGGTTAATAGTACCTCACTTTCAGTTTACTAAACCTAATATTTGCATCCATGGCAGGACTAACACATCCAATAAAATTTAACAGTAAAAATGAAACAAAAAGTATACAGAAAAAGACAAAAAATGTCTTGAGAAAAAGTCTTTTGCCCCCTAGTTAACAATTACTCCATGTCTAGCAATCATCCATGGATTCAAGCTTTCAGCTTAGAAATCTTTCAGAATTGCCTTGCAGATCTAAAATTCCTGTTTTACTTCTGTCAGTGTGGGTTATCTTTGCCATTTTTTTGTAAATGCATCTAAATAAATAGGAACAAAATGTGTCTTTGTAGCAGTCTGCCAGTAACAAAGCACCAAGAAATAACCAATCAAGCAAAGCCACTTATCAATTCTATCCAACAGCTCCGTGATTATGATCAACCGCTGCAAAATTCTGCTTTGTCAAAATCCTTGGGATTATATAATCAGCCTTTTTATTATATGTTTATATTGTTGCTCTTGTATTGGAGTACATTCAAATATCTGCATACTTCAATCCAAATGGAGCCACGTTTAAAAAAACAGCAGCTTTCAGCCTTTTGTTGAGATCGAATAACCTCATTTCACTTAACTGAATTATCTCTAAAATATCTAATAATGAAATCCAGGAGGTACAGAAAATTGGAGATATATGCTCGTTTTGAATAAAAGTTACCTTTTTTTTCTTCTTTACAATTTCTACTTGCTTTCCCAGCCACAATCTCAACCACCCCCATGCCCCCTCCACCATCACCATGTCACCCCCAACCTCTCCTCTCCTCATCTAACTCTATTGCACTCTTTTCATTGCCCAGCTCACGTATTGAATCTGCTTGATGAAAACAGATCTCACTGCAGCACCACAATAGAATGGCTGATGCAGGAAAGATGAACCCTAATGGATTTTTTTTTTTCAATGTGCTCAAGATTGAATATAAGGCCTGACCTCCAGATGTAGTGGATCCATTTCAACAGCAGAGATATTGTTTATAGTGAAGACAAAGAAATGTATAAATAAACACACTTGGACACTCATATAAAAGTACAATGTCAACACAAGAAGCAGATATTTTGCGTGGTGTACTTTTTTGCAACCAAAACAGGCAAAAAAAAATGTGAATTAACCCACACTATTTATCCACCAATGTCAAGTGAGGAATTCATAATGATACCATCTCATGTTTGAACTGCAGAGTTTGCTTAATTACTCTGTTCAACAGACTGTGTCAAGGTGAGGCACCAATTTAATAGACACTCGGTTCTCAGCACAAATGAAACTCTGCTACGGTTTGGTAGTTTTTGCCAGACAGAGTATTTGATTTAGAGAGAGTTTGCTTTATATGCTCCTTTTTTCAGGGTGAAGTTGAAGTGAGGCACTAAAAGGATCGCTACTCTTCTTTTAGAGGAAGCTAAAATGAAAAGGTTTATTAAAAAGTATACTTTATGAATGTATAAAGTATGTTTTTTTTCAGTTCCAATTTTTACAATTTGTGATGGTAATTCCACAAACTTCATGTATTTTACTGGGATTTTATGTAATATACAAATGCAATGTAGCACATAAGTTGAAGGGGAATTATACACAATTTTAAGTTGTTTTTCAAAGAAAAATATTGAATGTGAGATGCACATTGGTTGTCAGCTCCCCTGAGCCAATACAACCTTCTGCTGCAGTTACAATTGCAAGTATTCCTATGTCTTTATGTATTTTATTTTGTGGTATAAGAATAAAGAGAGCTAAATGAAAATGTAAAAGTACTGTTTTCCTTCATCTTCACAATTACCGTATGTGCTGCTTTGCTTTGGTCTCTCACATACAAATCTAAAAAAATACACTGTTTGCGGCTGTAATGTGGCACTTTCTGAACCTAATTTAAACTGGGCAAACCATTCAGTCTTGTCTCCAAAATAATCTTTATATGAATCAGAGTTATCAAAACAGCACTCACAAGACAAAAAAATCCAGCAATTGGAGAGTATTTGTTCACATTTCTGTTCAATATGTTGTGCTCGCTGCGCGTTTGGAATCTCATGCATTTTTATCATGCAGTCGACTGTATTCAGCTCCATTAAAACCAGACCGTGGCTCTTTCTAGCACAAACAAACACACACTGACGGTAGAGTGAAAGACTGGCCAATCAACCAATGTCTCCACAGTAAAGGTCATGACCAAAATGTGAAATGAATATAAAGATAGATGACATGTGAAGTTAATACCTCAGGGGAATATTCCTGAAATATATATATAATGCATAACATGTTTGCTTTTCAGATCTTTATCAAGATCCATTTCAACTGTTGTTTACCCCTCTCTCCTCTGTTTGTGATGAACATGATATATCATACTTGACCTTGATATGCATCTGTGTATGTCTCCAGTATACTGTATAAAACAGATATTCTTATCTGCTTTACCTTACAAGTCACACTAGGAACCTAAGACCAGTGAGAAACAGCTGTAATCCAAAGAGCTTTCGAGAATTTAAAAAAATTACAAAAAAGGCCCAGCTGGCAAATATAACAATTTCTGTGCCAGTTTATGATATCTCTGTCATTATCCAGTAAATTAGGAGGGTATGAATATCTTGACCTTCAATCCCTAAATATAAAAGTATCATAACATTGTTAACTTTGTTTACCACATGATTTGTTTCACTGGGATCTCAGTGCTGCAATAAATAAAAAACATCAATCCCTTCCTCTTCCAAATAGATGCATTCTGATCTGACACTGTCAAACTTGAAAGGAACAATTTTTAGAGCAATTCTTACATGTTTCTTGCGCAGTGGAGGACAAACGAATAATCTGAATAACTTGAACTTCAAACTCACCTCCAAATTCAACAATAAATCACACATTTAAGGCAAAGTATAAACAAAGACAGCAGCACGTGTATACATTTCATAACTAAACCTCATACAGATTGTTGTGCTGTTCTGACAGAAACCTGCTACTTGCAGCAGTTCCCACAAAAGCAATTATGGTTTTGAGATGCTAATTTGCAGACGAGCCATTTTTTTTGTGTGTGGAGCTGAGGGAGTAATCAGCATGTATTCATGTTTGAAGGCTTGACAGATTGACCGATGCATGCCGTCGAGGCAGATATGATGCTGATGGATTTACCCATAATCCTTTTCTTCATGCATTACAGCTGACAAGGCAGCCCCTGGACAATCATCTGTTCCCTCCACTTGGCCTAAGCTTACTTGTCTTGAAAATTACATTAACGTTTTTGGAGTATAATCTGTTTCACTATAGAAATCATCTGTTTCAGTTCAGTCAATGGGATTAAAATATTTCTAATGCTTTGTTGTTTGGAACATCATCCAAACATTAATCATGACAAAATTCTTGTGCTTTTGATTGATTTTAAATGTTAAAGATATTGGTGTTCTCTTGTGTACTTCAGATTACAAATTAAAACAAATGTGTTGGCTTGCATTTATTGCATTGAAGTTAAAAATCAAAGTGTTTTTTAAATGATTAAATAACCTTAAACATCTGTGAGCAATACTCTCTTCCAACTTTGCCTCTGATCCCACCAAAGCCCACCATAGGATGCAAAATCCAGGAAGTTTTACTCACCGAGGGCATTTGACTGGAGACAAGGTGACTGTCCTGCGCCAACATGTTCGACATCATGAGCGTTGGCAGCTCAGTGTACGAGTATGGGTTGATGAGCCCATTGTGTGGCAGTGAATGACAGAGGTAGCCCGTAGAGTCATGCTCCATCAGGTGAAGAAGAGGTGGCTCGGGGTGGTTGGGTGGAGTGATCGGCGGGATCTCATAGTCTTCGTCCCCAGTCCCATTTCCACTCGAGGTGCCTCCACCTCCGCCTCCTCCTCCGCCCCCGCCGCCTGTCTGGCCTGTGTAGCTCTGATGGGAGGGATAAACATAGGAAGAAACAGAAGGAGAAAACGATCATGTGAACAAGTAAAATCAGAAAGTAATGAAACTTAAGAGAAGATTTTGTGTTTTCTATAACAAAAGCTGGTATTTTAAACAATGTAGTTATCAAAGATAGCTGTGCCTATTGTTAAAAGTAATAGAAAAAAATATGAGTCAAATGGTAAAAAAATCGAGACCAAGTTTTTAACCAAATGTGGTGTCCTAGTTGTTTTAAAGAGAGATGACAAAGATAGGAGATGAGAAAATAAAAGACAGGTACTACACAAAATTATTAGAAAAATCAGAAATAATATGTGTACATAGTGTGAATAAAATGTATTTAGAGAACATTAAAAATAATATATTCAAAAGACTGGCCTAAAGTCATAAGCTACCTGTAGGTCTCCAGTATCAAGGTATGTAGTTTTTTTAATGCTGCAAATTCCAAACTTCAAAGATTTTATGCCCTTTTATTATGTTATAAATTAAAAAGTTATAGGGAAAAAAAAGGAGTAAAATTAAATGTTTAAGTTTAGGCATTTTCTTAATAAATTTGTAACATTGCTTTAGATTTAGTAGTAATTTGCTGTTTCTTAGAAAAAAAAAAAAATCTGTTGTTTCACACTTTTAGCTAACAGCTGCACATTTTGCAGATATATATATAAAATATGGTCATTTAAAATTAGAGGACCTGGCTGTGCAACAGAATGTAATGAGAATTTTCATTCCAGCAGTTCAGCAGTTTTAGCATAATACTGACATATTTCACAGAAAAATTAATAAGACTGGGAAATATGTACCCTTATATACAGATATTGTAGTTCTTTTGACAATTATATAAGTGTGCTATACCAAGTAATACTGACTAAATCATTTTAGTGCATAAATGTATTTAAACCTAACTACATAAATAAATGTACATAAATGTATTTAAGCCTTTATGTCAAAAAAGGAAAAAAAATGGTATGATTTTTGTATTTTAGTTTCTAAAAAACAAATCTTTCAAACTAAACATCAAACATCTCATTTTAGATGTAAACATGAAGCACCCGACCTTGGTGATAAAGAAAACCAATGCATGTGTTAGCTGCTGCTCAAACACTATAAGTCCAATCAGATTGGAGTTCTGTACAGAGCAGGAAGAAAAGAAAAATAGCTGGGAAATTCAACGGGGAATGAAAAGCAATTTTGTCTGAGACGATCCAACTTGACTCCCATTGTAATGACTGAGTCAAATTAATCATCACAAATAATATTCTGGTGTCAGCCATTCAAGGGGTTTTTAATAGAATTTTTATGATTCATGTCTAGCGGTATACATCAAACAGTCAGTTCTGCAACATTTCTGAAATCAATTCAATATCATCTTTGTGTAGGCTGTCATCCTCGGCAGCAGAGTGGTCATTTATCTCTCAAACAGATACTTTTGGAAAATAAGGACCACAAAAAGATAGGGAAAGGAGAGAGGATACAGGGTACATTTTTTTTTCTTGTTTCACTCAATATTGTTTCAGTATGGATGGGGAAAAAAAGTATTTTTGCCTAATATACAAATTTGTTAAACTACAAAGATGCTTCCTGATTTAAAAACATTTTAAGTTGCTTAGAATACAAAAGCAAAGAGTAGATTATAAACATCTTCATGTATACCAGAAATGCAAACTAAACTGTTTTCTGAGTCTTAATTGCTTGTCGATTTCTTTTTATTTTACTTACTTTTTTGTATTTTATATTAAGGTATTCCTTCCATTTATAGTGCCATAGAGAAGTATTTGCCCTGTTGCAGGTTTCTTCTGATTTTGCTGTTTGTGACACTGAAAGATCTTCAATTTTTACTGAACATAGATAACCTTACTAAATAAAAGGAGTCGTTTTGAAATGATAATTTGACTTATTAAATTGAAAAGTTCTCAAAACAAACCTGCCCCTGTGTTAAATGGTAATTGCCTCCTAAACCTATAACATGTTGTATCAATGATGTTTGCATTTACTAGCAGTGAGTCTTTGACATCACTGTGGATAAATTTTGGCTTCCTCACCTTGGAAAACCCTCTTTTTTGTTTTTTTGAGGATTCCAAAGTATTACTATTATGTTGAGAGTCATAAATGAAGCTAATAGGACTTCCCTTGTTATCGTGAAGGCGTTTCACCTCTCATCCAAAAGGTGTGTTTAGTTCTGAAGCCGAGATAGGGAGTATCAGGCTTAAAAGTTGCAATAAGGAACAATCACACTGATAGGGCAATATCACCCAGAAAGAGCAATATCATATTGATAGGGCAACAGAGGCCACTAACAATGTCACTAATGAGGCTATCAAGGTGAAACCCTAGCTCGAACCTTTATTCAATTCCCCATAAGAGCAGTTGACACTGACCATCCTAACAAATCCCCAACAATGTCAACATGTGCACCGTTTTGGTCACGTCTCTAGGTGTGAGACCCAAATGCCTTGATCTTAAGCTTTTAAACTGATGGCCACACATTCTTCTTCAGAAAATTTTGCCAGAGAGCAGAATTCATATTTCCATCAGTTATCAGGTCATCCAGATCAGGACCTGGATGACCCTGACCATCACACTACCACCACTAGTGTTGACTGTCAGTGTGATGTTCGTTTTCTGAATTGCTGTGTTATTATTATAACAGATGTAACAGGATACACACTTATTAGAAAGTCTCCACTTTTGTCTCCTCAGTCTGCAGAATATTTTCCTAAAAGTCTTAGGAATCATCAAGGTATCTTTTTAGTCAAATGCAAGCTGTGCCTTTGTGTTCTTTTGTGTCTGCAGTGGGTTTTTTGCCCTGGGATGCTCCCATTTTTATCCAGTCTTTTTTTATTGTTGAATCATGGACATTGAACTTAAATAGGCAAGTGTTGAGTAAAATGCTTTAGATGTTGTTCTTGGTTCTTTTGTGACCACCATTATGACTACTGATGCTCTCTTGGAGTAATTTTGGTAGGCAAGCCAATCCTGGGAAGGTTCACCACTGCTCCATGTTTTTCCCCAGTTGTGGATAATGGCTCTCACTGTGGTTCACTTAAGTCCCAAAGCCTTAGAAATAATTTTGTAACTTTTTCAGACCTAGAGATGTCAGTGAGTTTGTTTCTCATTTGCTTCTGAATTTGCTTAGAATGAGGCATGATGTATTGCTTTATGAGGTCCTTTAACCTACTTCTTATTGTTAGTGATGTTCTATTTAAGCAATTTATTGATTCTACAAGTCTCACAGTGAAGTGTTGTTTGTGAAATTAGTTAACTTCCCAAAGAATGCCTTTAATCAGAGTTAAATAATGATTTAACAAAAGTCTGTCTTATTTCCATTAATACATTAAATCATAATTTGTACACTGCTTTTTGAATATGTTGGATTTAATTCCAGTAATAAAGACACATGTAATTTTGTTTTTTACCCAAATGTTTCACCACGCACACAGACACCCACAAATAAAAAAAAACCATCAAGAATTTGCTGTTCTTGCCTTAATTTGATTTACTTTGTCCTAATATAGCCTGAAAGCAAGTAGCTATAAATTTGCTGGACTGTCCTTTAAAGACAGATGTGTCTGTAAACCTTTGGGAATGCTGTTATTGTGTGGCATAATGGACAAGAAAACAAACATTTCCTGAGATTCAATTCCCCTCATAATTGTTGGAAGGAAACTAAATTGTCTGCTGTAAACACTGTTTACATTGTGTGAAGTGAGTCTCTCATGCGTGCCCCCCTTTTTTGCTCACGTGTTCATTGTGAGAGAGAGCACCAGGTAATATGAAGAAAAGTCATGTTGAGTCATCGCAAACAATGTTCATCAAACTTGTTTTTCCCCTTATCCTTTATACATAAATGTCTGAAATTTTTTAGTGGGTCTCATCCACTGCATTTGACTGTACAAAATGGACAAGGAGTGGAGATGTGTCAAGTGTTACATTGGTGTGACGGCTCATCCAGCCCCCTTGATGATAAAATGTAAATACCAAGGACATTCCCAGTGGGATTGTGGCAAGATAAATTATTCATATGCCACTGTTCAGAATGAAATTACAAGCACAAAACTACATGTACAGCCTGGTTTATGTATACTTCAGTCTTCTTTAAAAGCAAAATCCACACAAAGGCAATTAAAATGGTGTGTCACATGGCATGTTTTTTGGAAACAAATGTCTTTTTTCCTATCTTTTGATATTCCTCAGAGTTTAATTATAAAGAAAACACTTTTTCTAAACACGTCACTACACAGATTTTAATCCAACACAGAAACATCTTTTATTAACCTCATCTGCTCCTTGCAAGACACTATAGGGAACATTGTTTCCAACGCACAGTATGCTGTCTGCACAGCGAGAGAAACACAATCTGCAACGATTTAATTAAGACACAGATCTCTCGACTGTAAGTGTTGCATACCAGCACACCTTTCATTTCGAGAGAAACAGATGAATAGACAGTTGGTCTGGGACTGAGAGGAAAAAAAACATTGATTGGGGAGCTTTCCAGCTTGTCTTTTACTTGGCACAGATCTCAAACTCCCTCTGTAACACTGCCTGAGTACTCAAGGCCTTCTGGAGATGATATTGACTGTGGCTAATGGCTCATTATCTCTATATTCTTCTTCTTATTAGATTATTGTTGTGGTGCCTGTAGAAATCAGAATTTAGGACATCATCCAGTTCGTATTAAATTGTATATCCATTATAAAAATGTTCTGCTGTCAAATATAATTAATTTGTGCGATAAAAAGCTGAATGCCTTTTTATGGAAGTAAGAAATACAATCTTCGTCTGCTGTTGTTATATTCTGAACTGTAAATATTAGGTAATAAACCAGTCTGATGGAAAGCTGATATAAAAACAAAATAGTCACTTATTCAAATCTCAGCATTTTTCCCTTTTTTCCATTTTTAGGGCATATTTATATAATAAAACATGCTAAGACAATACAGTGACTCAGATTACAGCAGTGTTTCTCAATTTTGGTCCTCAGGGACCACTACCATGCATGTCTTGGGTTTGTCGTTTCTGCCACGCACCCGACTTTAATAAATGGGTGATTAACGGACTTCTGCAGCACTTGATGGCATGCAGAGGAGGTCATGCAATCATCTGAATCAGATGTTCTGGAACAGAGACACATCTAAAGTATGCAAATATGAGAAACACTGGACTAAAGTGACTGACCTAGGTTTTTAGAGTGCTTTGCAAAAGTATCCATAACTTTTTAACCTTTCCACCTTTTCTGTACTTGTAACCACATACTTAATGTGGATATTCTATCAACACAGTGTTGCACAAACCTGTAAAGTGGAAAAAACTGATACAAAGTTTTTCATATTTTCTCAAAAATATATAAATAATGTCATATATTTGTATTCAGCCCTCCTGAGACAATACTTTCTTCAACCACCTTTCCATGCTCACATCTAAAGACTGATATTTTTGCTTTCGCTTCTTTGCAACTTAGTCAGATTGCATCTGTGAACAGCATTTTCCCCTCTCATAACAGATTCTTAAGTGGATATAGGTTTGTCCTTCGACTAAACAATTCTTATACATGAATATGCTTTGATCCAAACTATTTCATTGTAGCTGTGGCTGAATGTGTGGGGTTGCTGTACTAATGGAAGTCTTCTGCTGCTAAAAAGCAAAAGATTTTAAATTCCACCAGCATTTCTCCTTTTATTGTCATCCAGCTCTATCCATCTTTCCATCATCTCTGTCCAGCTTCTATGTGGTCACTATAGAAAAGCATGCCCATCATAGCCACATTCTGTTGCAATGGTATGTTCAGGGTTATGTGCAGAGTTAATTTTCTGCCAGGCAGAATTTTGTTTGTATACCAAAATATTTAATTTTGGTGTATCTGACCAGACAACATTCCTTCTACATGCTTGCTGCATTCTCTACATGACTCATGGCAAACTGGATATAGGATTTCTTTCACTAATTCTTCTTAACACTCCTTCATAAAGACCATATTAGTGGAGCTTTGACAAAAAGTTTTCTGTTAACACACCTTCCTACCTGAGCACAATTCCTCCAGAAATATCTTGGGCTCCCGTAATACTCTCCTCACTCAGACTGTCTGTTTAGGTGGACACTAATGTTTTGGTAGGTTTGCAGTTATGGCATTTCTTTAAATTCTTAGGTGATGGATTAAAAAGTGCTCTTTGAGTGCTCTTTGATCACGTGTCAAAACTTGGTTTGTTGCTTTACCACCTAACTCTGCCTTAAATGTTTTCCACAACCTTATATATGGTGAGTCTGGTGTTTTCTTTGGACTTCATGATGTGATTTGTTCACTAATGCTCCCTAAAAACTGGTTACACTGAAATGTATTTAGGGGTATCAGAGTGAAGGGGATAAAAGACAACTGCCCTCCTTTTTTCAGATGTTTATTTGTAAAAATCTTTGAAAACAATGTATCATCTTTCACTTTGTATTATTTTATCACATCAAAATGTAATAAAATACACTGACGTTTCGGGTTCAAACATAGCAACATGTGGAGAAAGTTCAAGGAGTTTGAATACTTTTGCAATGCACTGTATTTTAAATGAAGATCAAAACAGTGAAGGTTTATATATAGTGGGAAATGAGTCAACAAAAATGAGAACTTAAGAGCTCTATAGTTACACCTGGTTCTTATTTCCTACACAGAAAAAGAGCTTAGAGTCGTCCCGGGGGTAGAACAGACAACTGGAAGGCAGATGATGACATGTCTGTCTTACAACTAATGCGCACTTATCTGGCTATTGGAGTGCTTTGTCACACTGGTGATTTATGCCTGAAATCCCTCGCACAACACCACCACTTCCATCACCTTCGACACTCTTCGTTCCAACACCTTTCCATTTCCGCCATGCAGCCCTCTGCACTGAGAGTAAAGCCCTGTTATCTCTTCTTCCCATGAGGTTTGTAAAGAAAACTGTTGATTTATCTTTCGGATGATTTATAAAATCTTTCATTATTTTTATTCATTCTACTCATTCTTTAAGAGCAAGATTAAAGTTTACATTTATGACTTGTCATGTTTACAACAGACAAATAATTGTTGTCTGACTACAAAGATTTTCTAATTTAAACAGCATGAGCTCTTTACTTTTTGTTTTTGTTACTCCTTTTTCTTCTTCATCCTCCTTATCTGTCTATCTCTTCTGTCCATCATCTCAGGCTTAATTAAAGCCATAGCTCTTCTTCTGTTACAATACCAAGTTATAGGGTATCAACAAGCCCTAGAGCCCAAAAAACAGGAGGGGGAGAGCGCAGAGAATGCAGTTGAAGCCACACTACACCTCCATTTTTCCTCCTCTCTCAGCTGGCCCAGTACCATCCACTTTTGTCCGCTTTAAACCCAAAACAGTTCTGGTCCATGCTCAGCATCTAGACTGACCCCGATTACCCCTCTGTCCACCATACCTTTCTGTCAACATATCTCGCTCTCAAATTGCCCAATTGCATTATTTATCCATCACAATTTTGCTGTTTGAAAAAAGGAGCACTGGTGAAAGAGATGTCCTGTGAAAAGGTGCATTGGGAGAAGGAAAGGTGGAACGAAAAAGGAGATAGGGTGGTGGCATGCATTCATTCGAGAAGATGAAGCCCAGCGGGAATGAAAATATGGAGGGAATGAAGTGTATAATTGCTGTCAAAAACTGAAAATGGCCTCATTCACCCCAGATACTCAGCTGATTACTAACTAATCCTCATTGACTAAAACCAGCCTTTGTAAATGCATGTCCCTCCCAAGCCCACCTTTCCTTTCATGTTTCCTTTCCTCATTCTCCCCTGTGTATCCTATTCCCAGTATTCATCTCACTTGTCAGTCGGGGTCAGGGGGTCATCTCCATCTGATCGCGTGTCAGAACAGATTACAATCAGAGCTTTTGTGCAATGTCATATTTCATTATGCATTTGACTCATCTCTTAGGTCCAAGGGTCAGTGTGATTTGATTGGATGACAGAAATGATATAATTTGTGTTTAACCCTAGGCTGTACGAGGTTCTGAGTGGTGTACTAATGCATTTTGCAAAGACGGGGCAGGCCCTCTCCACGAGCGACTAATCTGAAGTGGCACACCGCAGAGTTGAAGGAGAGCCAGAGCTGTTGCACAACATGCCGAGGTTATAAGGGAGGCTTTATCAAATAATAAACACAACCTCCCTCTTACTCCCTGTTACTCTCATGGTTTCTTTTGAAATCTGCAAGCTGATGCAAGTGACTAAATATTAGTTGCCTTCACTGACAAATCTCTTCATTTTATTCCTATTTTCTTGAACATATTGAAAACATGTCCCAGGCACTCTTCGCTCTTGTTGTCTTTTCGTTTGCCTCTCCCTCCTCCCCTCTCACCAGTCACACTTAATTCTGTCAGCTGCAACAACCGCAATGGTATCAGTTTTTTTAGGGCAAGATTAGGCTCTCCACCAAACTGATGTAAAAGTTTGTATGGGCATTTAATCAGGCAGAGTGTCAACAGACAAGATTTCAGGTCGTTGTGGTTGTGAGGACATGAAGATGCAGTGATATCAGTGACAATCATGATCTCCTCCAATGTGGTTCGGGGAGAAAGGTAAAAATACGAGTGCTCAGGTTTCCCAATAGTGATCCAGAATCAGAGTGATGCCAATGCTGATACTGGTGAGGGTGGTGGAGGGGGAGGATGGGGTGAGCAGAGAGAGAGGAGAAGAGAGAGCAGAAAATGAGGGGGGAGGGGAGGAAAGAGACATATCCAGCATTTCAAATGAGGACCATAATCAAACTTATTGCCTGACATGGTGAATCTAGAATTACAGTGTTGCTTTGGCAGAAATAGAGTATTATTTCCCCTTTGTCTCTTCCTGTTGGGAGCAGCCACGTCTTTTTAACAAGGGGAAGCCTTTTAAACTTTACTCATTGGTGCACTGTTGCCTGTTCTGTAATGCTTAACAGCAGCCACTGTTATTGCTGATTTATGACTTGACAGAAATGCAACAAGGCCAACAAACAGCAGCTGGTAAACTCAACTGCACAGTTGTCGTCTGTCCATGCCCCCTGTTAGAAATTACCATTAGTGTGCAGACAATTGTGCCACTGTATCTGAATGACAAAAGTAATTATTGTTATAAGAAAAAGTAAATGGACAAAACCAGCAGAATAAAGGGTGGTGGATGAGGACCGACTGACTGTCACAATGTTCAAAATGACAAAGGGAGTGCTGATGGCGCAGTCATCCAAACAAACATGCATTATTCTAGTAATTGTTAGTACCCTGTCACCCTCAAATAATGCTGCTGATAACTCTAGCCCAGGAGAAAAAGGGTGTAAAACAGCGTGTGGATGGAGAAAGTGTAACCTGTCTGTGCATTTATGGTGAATGTGTCTTTGTGCAATTACTTCTCAATGTTTTCCCTCACATACCTACTTTTCTCAAAGAAAATCCAGTTGTAAGGCAGTGTCTTCTATCTCTGCGTCTGTGTGTATGTGGCTGTGATGTCAGCTCTTCTGGTGTCCCTGCTTTAGACTCAATGAGGCTGTGTATCAGTGGCTGGCACAGCTGGTGGGAGCAGGAGACTAACATCTGGACCCTCGCACTCCTGGTGCCATTGTTAATAAGAGGCTGGTTGTGAGTGGAGGGGAATGGAGGAGACAGCTCTCGAGTGTCAATGAACATCCCTATCTCTTACTGGTTCTGTGCTGCATCTTGCAATTTATGAGTCACAAAAAAGGTTCCACAATTTGGCCCGGAACATAGATGTGGAACATTTAAAATAAACATCTTGATAGGAGTGTGCATTTCCATCAATAGCTGCTTTTAGTGCAGTGACATTCAGCTAGTCATTACACAGACAAATTTATTTAAAGATCTCTGAAGTTTTTCCAATATAATTTATGTTTTTCTTCTGGTTTTAGTGACTTTTATTACTGAAACATTTGGTGCAGAAATTTATGATACATTTATTAAGACATAACTTTTTCCAACCTGCAAAATCTCCTAATCAACTGACTTAAACAACCCTGTTATGTTATCTTGGTTTGAATAGTTGAAAATAATTTTAAAAACTTGAAATGAACAACTGTGACTGAAAGTTATTTGGTAATCATTGTAATAAACTCTGTGCTGTGGATTTGAGGTGTGTCTGATGCTTAATGTGATTGTAGACATGTTGTGATAACCTCAGGTCATTTGAGTTGTAATCTTCTAATTAGGTGTGAGAGAGCACGATGTTTTTCTTGGAACACACTTGCAGTGTTTCAGTGCTTTAGGTAAGCTGAGGTATGCACAAGGATGTTATAAAGTTATTTTTTATTTTGCTACGCTTCTTTTACAAGACAGAACCAACAAACTTTTTCACTATTAGATATTTTATTGTCCTTTTTCAGAACATTTTAATCTTAACGCATGATGAAACAAGTTGCAAGCATTTTCTGAATTAAATCTATCTTTAAAACAGATGGAACCAATAAGTTTTATTAACTGTTCTACACATGTAACATTTGTCAAATGTTTATGCTACCAAGCTGGATGGCAGGTAGCAGCAGAATGTAATAATGTTAGCATATATAGTTTTGATGCTGTTTTTGGGAGTAAATTGGTATTTCGTGGCTGATATTTCCGGACAACTCTCAAAATACATTTATTTAGAAGGCAATGTCAAGCATCGATATGTTGAAAAGGTTTGTTAGGAAAGACCTGCACAGTTAGACATCAAAGACCTTTAAACAGATTTAACAGGGTGTGATGTGGTGTATTGATAGACAATGCACCTTGGGTTTTGTGTATCCAGAACCCAATGATTACTTAAAAGTTTTATACCACCTATTCTTTTTACCCTACAAACAAATATAAATGAACTGAAACAAATAAAATGAACACACACCTAAAATTCTGGTGAGAAGATATAGAAAAAGATATGTACGGTAAAAATATTTTAATGGATTTTTGAGCAAGATGAAAATGCTCATTCCTACCATATGTGGAAAAAGACATTACATAATGTAAAAACCTGCTTTGGTACCTTAGTATATTGTGTGGAGAAGTTATATTTCTTTTTCATTCTCCACCAAAATCATATTTGTTCGCTTGTTTGTTTGTGTTTTTGTAACCAAGGAAACTCAACTTTGTGTTAAACGAGTCTTGAAGTGATTTAGATCTTTACAGCACTTCTAAAGTGAAGGTTTAGTTTATGATTAATTGTTTTTCAAAAAGAACCACATAAGACAATAAACTAAGAATAAAAAATGTTTCACCCTATACTTCACATGTTGTTGAACATCAAACAAGTGATTTCATACCATTTTTGATTTTTTTCATAGCAACCCCCCCAACAAAATAATAAAAAAAAAAAAAAAAAAAAAAAAAAAAAAACACTCACACTAATTAAACTTTGATATAAATAATAAAATACAAAACCTGCACATCACTTGCTGCCACCATTAATGGGTTAGCACTCTCATTGAAAGAAATCTAGCATGCAAATGTTGGCTACCTTGAAAAATGTGAGCATGTGGTACTTTCATTTAGGTGTAGAATTAAATAGATGTCTAGCTCCTATGAGGTACATCACACCTCAGTTTCTCTACATGGTGGGCTGCTTTAAAACCAAGTTCTAAATATTTTTTTAGGGTTAAACAATGTAATCCATTGGCTGTAAAGCCCAACACCTCTGCTGCATGCTGTTTAACTGGTTTATTAGGAGAATTTATATAATCTCATTTCAGTGTTATCTAAACTGAGGAAATAAATCAGCATGAATTCTTAGCTCTGTGCAGTTGTCACACCTTAAAAATACTACAATAAAAATTAAATAAACATTTTGTGGTTCAGTATAATGCTCTAATATCTCCTAGCTTTTTTCCTCACAGCAATTAAGGAACGACACTCAAGCCAAACCTGGAGGGTTTGATCTTTAAAAGAAATTAAAACCACCTGATGGAGTAAGTTGGCTCAATATAAGATGTGCAGTATATTTTATCTGTTTTATGAAACTCTGGCATGCAATCCGGAAAAGAGTGATAGGTTGGTCTCTCATCATTTTATGGAAAGGGTCAAAAGGCTTCCACAAACACATTAAGGGGCCATTAGTTTTATCTGTTCACCTCAGGCAACAAGGGAGAAGAACAGTATGGCAAAGCCAGGCCTTACACAAATATACATCCATGCATTTCTTTACACACTGCTATATTGGGTAAATGTTCCAAAAGGGACACTTTTAAACAGGGTAGAAGCATTTAAGGTGGGGAGTTTCCAAATGGCTGCTAAAATGCAACGGTGGAAAGAGCTTTCCATCTTTCTGCTGCTGCGACAAATATGCCGGCACATCTTTTTGCTTTGTCTCTGCTCAATGCTTCGTCAGCGAATGGGCTATAGAAATATTCTGTCAGGCTGCTCTTTGTTTTCATTTTCACAAAAGATGTAGTGCACAAGTGAAAGAAGGTGGAAAGAGAGGGGGGTGAGGTAAAGGAGGAGGAAGGTAAAGGGATGCTGATGGAGGTTGGAGGAACATGTAGGAAAATAAATGGAAGGATAAAAGTAAGGGTGGAAATTGGAAACAGGGGTTAAAGGGAGGTGTGGAAGAAAGGATGAAGGATGAATGAAAGTTTGGAGTGACAAATAAGAGAGGGCAAGTGGAAGTAAATAGGGGTGGAGTCTGCCATTCCAGTACCTCACTATAATGTAAAACACCACAAGGAAGCTGTAAATCAGACTAATGTGACCAAGCTGTAATTCAGACCAGCAGGGCTGTGGCGTGAGTGCAGGGACCCCTGAACGGCAGGAGTTTACAAAACACCACCGCTCTGCTTTAATCAGAGCGACGTTCAAAAGATACTGTGTCCTCCAATCAGCTGGCTTCCTGTCAGTCACACCCGACTAAACTCAACCAATCCAGCTTCATTGAGCTCCCACACTTGCTAGCTGAACTTTGGGCCGTGGCCAAATGAGAGAATTACTCATCCAAACAGGAAAGGTGGAATGGCTGTTTAATTCAGAGCACAGAGGGAGGAGGTGATAGATTTGTCAAAAGGTTAAACATAAAAGACTCTGCGATCATGTTCTACAATAGCTCATCAAAAACATATGAAAGATGAGAGATGCCAGGGAGCTTTAGAAGAGGACATAATTAAATTCATAAGACCAGAATTTCAAGAAGTTGAGCACATGAACAATGTGATATATCTGTTCAAATCTGCTAACAAGAGATTTCACACCACCAAATCTGTCAGTGATGGCAAGATGAACAGAAATAACCAGTATCAGTAGCCCAGTCTTTCAGCTTGAGTCATCTAATTATAATCAGGTGTTTGCTCCACTTTAAAAAGCACAACTTTTCATCATTTGTTTCTACTTCTCAAAGTAGCTCTAAAAGACATTCTCGGATGGTACTATAGCACACAAGGACCATAATCTTTGTCTTAAATGACTTCCAAACAATGACCAGAGAAAGCACAAATGTTTTTAAAACTGATGGACAAACTATAGAAGCTGCATTTTCATATGGGTCTTTTATCATTTCATTCAAAGGGGTGGGAGGGCAATGCATTATCTCAGAAGTGAGAGAATAATGCTGATGTACTCCACTTTGTCACTTCTCATCCAGCAGGCTGCTTTAACTGAGCAATCCATAATATTTCAGCTTTGATGATCATAAAATGGCCACAGCCCAATGATCCCGCGGAGCTGGATTCGACTCTGGAAGTGTTGTTGTAGTATGGCTGTAGTTTGGCTGGGTTGCACGCACTCACACACCCACCACAAACACACTGTGCATGTTAAAACCACATGCAGCGTCTTGGCAGCAAAGACACTAAGCAGCAGCCAATCAATAAAACCTTGTTACGCTAATTGCAAGATCATAATCTCCGTTTCTGCTTCTGCTGAATATCCAAACAGTCACTCCATTAGTCGAATTATTCCCCTGTGCAGTTTCTCCATCTCTACCATCCCCCCCTCCCCATCTCCCGGATTCCACCCTCCGTTTCTCCCTCTTTTTTGCTGTGGCACATTTCTCTCAAACAGCAGTTCTGCTAAATTAATTCATAAGTCAGGAAGAACGACATCAAAAGAGAGCATTGTCAAGGTAAAGTGCTGATGAAGTTTCTTTTACTGCACTGTGGAGGTATGAGAAGGCATCTCCACCATGCATTATCTTTGATCGTAGCGATGTATGCTCTTCTCTTTAAAACTGGCAGCGGGAATTTATACAGCTGTCAAAAAGTATTTCCTCCTTTGCAAATGTCTTTGCTTTTTCACACACATTTTATTGTTAGACAAAGGTAACCTGAGAAAATATAAAATGCTTTCTTTCTTTCAATCTTTTTTTTTGACATTTAATTGGGACTTGCTTGTGTGCATCAGATCTTTGACCTGCTGCAAAATCCATGTGCGCTTAAACTTAGGGTCACAAACTAATAGCTAAATATTTTCCGCAGCATTTTCTGGTACAGTGAAATTCATGGTCCCATCAGTAAAGAAAAGTGTTGACGTCATGAAGAAGCAAAGCAACTCTAGAACTTCACACTAATGTCACCACCATATTTGACTGTCGGTATAATCTTTGTGTCCTGAAATGTTATTTTTACGGCTTTTAAAAAGTTCCACTATCAGTACACATAAACTTTTTTGGTCTGTCTGTTTCTTATTGTTGAATCATGAACACTGACTTTAACTCAGGCAAGTGAGGTCTGAAGTACTTTAGATGTTGCTCTGGGTTCTTTTGTGACTTCCTGGATGAGGTGTCAATGCCATTCATAGAAAGGTTCACCACTGTTCTGTTTTTCTCCATTTGTGGATAATGGCTATCACTATAGTTCTCTGGAGTCTCAAAGCATTAGAAATGGCTTTGTAATCTTTTCCAGAATGTTGGATGTTAATGAATTTACTTCTCATGGATTTATTTTGATTGTGGCATGGTGTGTTGCCATTTGCGATCATTTAGTCTACTTTTTGTTGACAGACTGGTTTTGTGTCTTCTTAAATCTACAGGTCTGGCAATAAAGTATGCACAGCAAAAATTAAATCAACTTTGTTTTCTCAGATCATGTTTCTCTAACACTAAAATTTGCTTGATAATCTTATCAAAAAAGCAAAAATTGAATATATTTGTAAGGTGTTGCTCTTGTTTCTGTTTCAGTTTCATCAGATCAGAAGAAATCGGCAATAGACCATCTAATCATTGGTTAGTCCCTTCTACAATGTAGCTTTGGCTAGTTAGCCAGTGGCCACCAGGGCAGAGAAAGAGCTTGTTGATGCCAAGAACAGGGTTCCCGGTCTTGTCATTGAATCAGTAACACTTTGTTACTCTAATAAGGCAGAGGGGGGCAGAAAAAGAAATAATACAGAGAACTACAGAGTCAGAAAACGATGCTAATGGGAACATTGATATGACAATAGCACTGACCCCATTTCCTTGTTACTCATCAGCAGATCATACCCATCTAAATGTTATTTCATGTGGTTTCTTTGGCAGATTCACCCAACAGCACCAAGCTTATGACCTATATGAATTCATTTTATGTATATAAAGTGTTTTATAACAAGTGAGTGACATTAAAGAGAGCAATTACATGTAGAAACCCAAGCTAGAGACAGACAAGCACTTTCATAAAGTTTCAGAGCAGAACCACTGACCCAAATACATTTAAATTTAACGGGCGGTATGAGAAAGAAATGGAGCTACAGAAAGAGAACGAGCCAAAGATGGGGAGTCAGAAATGATGGTAAAAAAAGATACAAAAAAGTAAAGAGAGCTAATAAAGCAGCGAGAAGAGAAAAGTCAGCTTTAGGCAATATGATTTGTTTTCATTCAAGAATGAATATATTGAAAATAATGTGGCAACTGTGTGGATCTGTTTAAAAAAATTCTACTTAGAAATAAAAATCAGCCCTGCAGCATTTGTCTCCTACCCCAACAGTCCATTTTATTTCAAAACTAGCTAAAAATATGAGCAAAAACTGATTTATACCTCTTTAATGTGTTTTTCATTTAGCAAATCCCAGGCATTTAAAAATGATAACCTGACCTAATATACTTTTCAATCAACTTAAAAGGTTTGTATTAAGAGAAAAATGCACAAATCACATCAGTCATATGGCTGCTTTGTCCTTCATGCAAATCAGATATGAAGATGTTTTAATTTGCAATGTGTTGGATAAAGACACTGTAAAGACTTTTTTTCTCTTATTTAAACTTAATTGTGAAGTATTCTCTTTAACAGTGATTTCACTTGAATGCAATTCCTTAAGGTGAACACAAATTCTTTGTAGCTGGATAAAGGTAACATAGAGAAGGTTAACCAGTGACATAAGCAAGCTTTGCAACTATTTAGGTCCCTGTATGGTGCCCTGAGCACCATACAAGGTTTAGCTGTTTATTATTTCACTTTCTAATCCAGATTATATTGCATTAAAGATACTGTAGTGACCTCATCTTTATGGGAAAACGTGTAAGTTTTTAGGAGTTTGGACAGATAGGCACTGTATAGCCCAGTAACATTGTAATATTGTGAAATATAAATCATTCATTTCCTAATTTATCTAGAAAACATTGACAACTCTTTCTGTTTTGTATTCCTTACTTCATTAGAGTAGCTATAATTAATTCAGGTGGACAACAGAGTAAAATATTCTGTGTGATCACTGTCACCGTGTTATATTCTCAGGTCATGAAAGGTTTATGGAATTATGATGGAAAATAAATAAATAAATAAAACATTAAGTATATGGAAGTGTTTAAAATAGGAACTTTATTACGGTTGATATTTATTTGAAAAGAAAGAAATTGATGAAAGTTACACATTCTGTCATACAGTCAGTGCACTTCATTATTTGCTTACTAGTTAACAGTAAGAAGTTGTTTTAAATGCAGAATGAAAAAATCATCAGAAAGGGACAATATAAAAGTGAGCTCAGTAGCACTGTGGGAGCAGATGAGAGTAAATGAAGAGTGGAGCCCTCCTAATTAAACTTTGCTGTGGGCTTTATACAGCTTTGCACCAGGTCTGAACATTGAGCTGGTGCTTTCTTGACAATTTCCATAATGTTCCCCTGTGTTTGAGCACCCTTCTTCATGTGGCTCTGTTGGATCAGCTTAATGTTTTGCGGCACTGATATTTGATATCAGCATTTCAAAATAAAACTTTTTGACATTGGTGCCATGAAAATATGTTACAAAGCATAACATTACAAACATGCTGTGGCACATTCTGGTTTAAAGACAAAAAAGTTGAACACTATTCTAAAACTAGGGTAACATAAGAATAACACAATAAAATTAATCTACAATTATCTCTCCAACAAAAGTAAATAATTTTTTACCTTTTTTTCAAAATTTACATAACACAGCATAAAAGCGTTGAGTAATACGTGTGTAATTAGGATTTATTGTGCTTTCCTGGGTTTAGTTTATTGTTTGAAAACATGTAAATCTCTTTAGTAAGATCATTATAGCAAAGAAGGAGGAGTTCAGTGATGATTTTGTATTTTCCTGGGTTCTGTTGTCAGAGTTTGTGCATCCACCCTTAAGGCCTCCCTGATTTTAGCTGTCAAAGGGAAGGAGAGGCTAAACTTGGTGAAGCAGAGAAAAGACCAAGGCACATGTCAAATATGAGAAGATCTTGAGTAAACAAAGTATAACACGGAGCAAAACAAAATTGTCTCTCATCCCACAGCCTTTCCTGCTGTTTCACTCTGTCACTTTCTCTCCTGCAATTTTAAACCCTAACATTTCCTTTTTCCCTATTGTTCTTTCTATTATGCAAGGTTTTCCTCCATTCCTTGCTAATACATAATTCTGCACAAAAGCTTTAATCAAGTAATCATGGTTCTAATGAGTTGAAATAAAATGGGTGGTAAAAGGTGACTTTTTTCATGCCTTTATAGAAAAGTCAATCATCTACTTGAAAAGGGGCCAGATCTCACTGAAAATCATTTGTAACGGATACATGTTGTTAAAGGCATGTAAGTAAATTTACAGTTAAAAAACCAGGAAAACTTAACATTGTTATATCTCAGTCTGGACTGTGAGCCACACTTTCACAAACAAAAGCATTCAGACACTCAGAAGATGCACAACAGAAACACAACCACTGTGGTCTACAGGTTGGCTTCTAATAATTGCAATTGACAGCGACAAATTCCCTGCTTCCCTGTGTTTGTCAGATGGGCTTACTCCCAAACTCCACAAATCCTCCTGTCCAAACACAACCATATGGTCTCCCAGCTGTTCCTGACCAGCTGTGGTACAGTATTTCTGGAAATGTTGCCACGTCCTGTTGCACTCCCCCTCCATTCCAACTCACTAAATCTTCTGCAATGAGACCAGAACAATTTCCATGCTGGCTTGTGAAGCAAAGTAAAAATAATGTGAGGATATTTGCGAAACAGGATTTTTTTTTTCACATTTTTAAAATGTTTTTTCTTAGTAGGAACTCTGTAAAAGTTCCTTTTTGTTTGAAAAGAAGTGATGAGTATGAAGCAATAAAAAATATATTTTATACAAGTGTTTACATTCTTCAAAATCTAATGTATTAATGTGTTACAAACAATTCAAAATTTTGGCTGCTCCCTGCTTCATTTGACCTATGACATGAGAGTAAGTTGCATGTGTTGAGTGTACTGATGCCATACAGTTGAGTGTGTTGAGTGTGAGAGCCATACACTCAATGTTATTCCCACCTGCTTGCTCATTGGTGAAGATGACGCATCTTTTACTTGACACCATATTATATTTTTTCCAACATGTTTTTGAAGATAGCTAAATGTTTAATTTGCAACCTTTACCTAACTAATGGCTTCCATTTTTTACCACAAGATGTTCCAAAATAGGATATCTGTTCAAAATGATGATCAGGTTAAGTCAATGAAGTAGGAATAAAGTAATTTAAACTCACGTGGTTTGGCGGGAGGAACTCGTGGTTGTTTTCATTCATGTACATGTTTTCACCATCAAACTGAAAGAGAAAGAAAAATTTGTTTGAGAACATAAATTTCAGTCAGTCATTGGAGATACTAAAACAGTTTAACACCACAGCCTAATGTCTGCAAGTCCTCAGCTTATAGACTTCAATGCTCTGGTGGATGTCAGTAATTACAGTTCATTAAAGCCATGTATAATTAGGCCCTGCCAACACTTGTGTAACTCACACTCTTCGTTTCTGCTTGCCCACAGCTTGAGTGTGTGTGTGTGTGTGTGTGTGTGTGTGTGTGTGTGTGTGTGTGTGTGTGTGTGTGTGTGTGTGTGTGTGTGTTTGCATAAGAGCTCGCACACCTAACTGATGTGATTCCCGGGGTGTCACAAGGCAACAAAGGGGCAACGGAGTGATAATCACAACACTGAAAGCTCTTCTCTCACTCCAGTAGCATGTCAAGTCAGTGAGTCAGAAACTCGGTCAGTCACTTATTGTTATAAGGAAGATCCATATTGAATCATGGAATTTTACAAAGTGTGTCTTTGTTGCTTCCTTATTAGCATCCAGGAGATTTAAGTATGCTTACATGTTTATTGACAATTAAAATGGTCAGCAAGGTAAACATTCCATTTTTTTTTACCTCTAGCACCACATTTGCATTGTTATTGCCAGCATGTTGGCTTGCTGATATGCATTACCTCAGTAACAGACTCATAAAGTGACTTATGGGCAACACTTACGTAAAGTATGTAAATAGCATTTGACAGTAAGGTTAGACTGCATGCTGACCCAGATACTGATAATCTGTGATGCCAGGCCGTCTGCAAGAATTTCTGGGAACCTAATTTTCCTTTTAGACAAATGTTAAAAATAATCTCTGAGCAGTAGGAGTAAGGTTCTTTTCCTCAAAGGCTTGATTTGAAATGTAGAACTGCAAATTTATTAAATTTAAAGCAATTCTGAGTAAAATATTCTCATGTCAATGAGAATGTCATATTAGATAAGTAAATACTTTGCCAATCAACTTTTTCACATTTTATCGTCCTACAACTATTTTTCCAACAATTTTTTTTTTCAAAATAAATTCTGAAGAGTGTGACAGGTATTTGTGTTCACTTTCCTTTACTCTGATACCCCTAAAAAATCCAGAGCAAAGCCAAGTTAGGTATGAAACAAATCCTAAGCTTTTAACATCTCATAGCACACAGTTCAGTCCATTACCCCAAAAATAGAAAGAGTATGGTACAACTATAAATCAACCAAGAAATGACTGTCCACTTAAACTGACAAAGCATTTAAAGGAGAAGCAGCCAAGAGGCTGGAGGAGCTCTGGAAGGGTAGCAGAAATCCACATCTATGGTGGGAGAATCTGTCAACAAGAGAACTGCATTAGTTGCACACTCCACAAATCTGGCCTTAATAGAAGAATGGCAAAAGGTAAGCCATTGTTGTCCTGTTTAAAGTTTGTCACAAGTTATGTCGGGAAAACAGCAAATGTGTGTTAAGAGGGTACTCTGAACAGATGAGAACAAAACAGAACTTTATGGCCTATATTCAAAATACCACCACACCATTCCTTTTGTAAAACATGATGGTGACAGCATCATGCAGTGGAGATGATTTTCTTTAGAAGAGAGATGGTCAGAAATTATGGAAAGACAGATGGAGCTAATCAGTGAAAAAAAAAAAAAAAACTTTTAAAGGATGTACATGACTTGGGGGGTGCTAAATGCAAAAACTCACCACAACTTTCATTATTTATTTATTTATTTATTTATTTTAACCCTGAAACCTACATATTATTTTTACTCCACACCCCAATTATGCACTACTTTATGTTGGCCTTACACATGAAATTCCTTAAAATACACTGAAATTTGTGGTTTTAAACTGATAACAAATGAATACCTTTTCAAGTCTCTGTAAATAGTATGTGTTTCACTAAACATGGAAAATGTTAAATTATTTAGCGTGTTAAACAAATCCATTTATCCAATTCAGAACACAGATGATACTTAAGCACAAATTGCTGGTTCTGCCAACCATTCCAACCAGGTACATAGCCGATGAAACACCACGCAGCCTCAAAGAGGTGAGAAATGTCAGAGAAAAGAAGACAGGGCAGTTGCCTATTGCAGATTTTAGCAATCCCAAGCTCAGGAATCCTATAGCAGGTCATAGCTAATCTGAGAAAAAACAAGAATGTATTCCTAATGGTGAACAAGGCAGAACTGTTGTTTAAGTGGAAGGTGAAGTAGGTAAAGACAGTGCAGGTATAAGGGGGGTATAAGGAGGAAGAGACCAAATAATAGAGTTAGCACAGGGATCATGAATAAGAGAAACCAAGGAGGGGAGAAAAACGGCTGTAACAGCAGCAGTGACGATAGAGCCTGTGGTTGTTCGAGCTGTAGAGTGATTAACACTGGGGTCAGAGCCAGAGACCGCAGCTTGAAAGAACCAGCCATTTAAACACACACACACACACACACACACACACACACACACACACACACACACACACACACACACACACACACACACACACGTTCAGAGACCTTTCCTGCCTCTATGGCTGATACTGTTTGGTTGTAGCCCTTTATGAGAAAACAAAGCACACCTCAAGACAGCTTGTAGAGGCTGAGATAAATGGTGCTACTGTAAGGTAAAATAACTGGATAGATATGTGCCTCCAGGAAGATATTTGTCAAGCTTTGTGCATGGACTGAAAACAGAGAATAATCTTTTCATACAACTGGCTTCATGTAATAAAAGCAAATGTAAAATTTTTCATAGGTAAAATATGATTTTTTTTCCCCCCATATTATTGTAATTTATTAATTTTCTTGCATTTTTATTTCTGTTTTGAAAATGACACAATCAGAACAGCTCCAGTAAAAATAACAATTACTTTTAAAATTATGTATTTCAAAGCACAACATTGTCATTCAACCCCTGATGGAGCTGTTACTTTGAGTGCTGTGATTTCTGCTTAATAGAACTATTAGTTACTAGTAGGACCAATCATTGTATTCTTCTACAGAAATGGAAATGGCTGTCTTTATAACTCTTGGCAAATGATTTTATATAATGCCCTAATGTGAAAAATGTGTTAGTGTCTTAGAAAAGGTTATTTCACACCTGCAAACCAGATCTCGATTGGCAAAATAGGCTAAGCATGAAGCAATTAAATAGAGTGTCAAAGTTTAAACTGGTTTGCAGCAGTTCTTTTGCAACACAAAGGGAGGGAGTCACTGAGGACAGACTAGTTAAAATAATAAACAGCTTTTATATCAAGGGGAAAGGTAATCATTTATATTTTTTGGCAATATGTGGTCCAGAAAAGGTTCAGTTACATGTACTTTACACATGCTGGGAAAGGCATACAGGAGGTGATCTGAGCTAGGGATAGCCAATGCCAACTTAAAATGTCACCACAATATTTTATGGTATTTACTTTTAATTATGATAAAAGAGGCAAC
The DNA here is from genome assembly GCA_014839685.1 of Anableps anableps. Classification (NCBI taxonomy): domain Eukaryota; kingdom Metazoa; phylum Chordata; class Actinopteri; order Cyprinodontiformes; family Anablepidae; genus Anableps; species Anableps anableps. The sequence continues at coordinate 11,966,904 of CM026069.1, forward strand.
AAAAAATATTTCAGAATCCAGTGCATGTTTTTTGGCAACAAATTTCTCAGTGTATAGTTTTGGGCAGAGGTGGGCAACTCTGCTCCTTAAGGGCCAATGTCCTGTAAGTTTTAGATATATCCCCATTCCAACTCACTTGAATTAAATGACTGACTTATCTCCTCAGTCTGTCACCAATTCATATCAATCAAGCAGGGAAACAACTAAAACTTCCAGGGCACTAGTCCTCGATGACTGGAACTGTCCAGTGAGGAAACAAATGTCTCTCTTTTATCGTCAGTGAAGCAAATGTCACAAAATATTGTGATTAAATCACAAGTTAAATGTGGCTCACCTCTTGTTTCCCTATTTTAGCATATTTACAGGACTCCTTGGTCTAGAGCCTTATTGGTCAAAAACTAAAACTTAGTGATCAAAAAGGCTACGTCACTATTGTAATTCCATTGAGTGGCAAATCTGTGACGCAGTCCACAACAGAGATTCCAATCAATTACACTTTTAAATGTAAACAACTATTTCATGTAGGCTGCAAGATGAAACAGTTGTTACCACTGTTGCCTTGCAGCAAGAAGGTCCTGGGTTCAAATCTTGGCCTGGGGTCTTTCTTAACAGAGTTTGCAGGTTTTCCCTGTGCATGTGTGGATTCTCTCTTCCTCCCACAGGCCAATTTTGGTAAGTCTATTTTGTCCTCTGTGTGTGTGTGTGTGTGTGTGTGTGTGTGTGTGTGTGTGTGTGTGTGTGTGTGTGTGTGTGTGTGTGTGTGGGTGGGTGTGTGGGGGTGTGTTTGTGTAGTTATTTTTTTAATATACGTCCCTACTGGCATGGATAAGTGGGCATAGACGATAAATGGATGGATGGCCCCATGATTATGGCCATTATGAAGCTGAGAGTAGAGAAGCTCAGTTGGAGACTAAAACTCCAAGGAGGACTTGTGGAAACAGGCGGCGTTTGTAAGAGCATGCCTTTAGGCACCCCCGAATGGCTGCCACCAGAGATTTAAGGATTCCTCACACATGCATGAAAGAATCAAAGCAACATTCCAGGCATGTTTTCAATGAGGCAATGACGTAATAACATAACATACAGCTCAAAAAAACTCGATTTTACATAATACCACCTCCCAAATGATGTTAGAAAACATTCAGCTCCAGCATCATTAAAGTACATCTATAGATATCTGTAAGTGATTTTATAGTTAAAAAATGTGTATGTGAACAGCATGAACCTCCCTCACACACACACACACACACACACACACACACACACACACACACACACACACACACACACAATTTCCATTGTTAAGGTGACTTTTTTGAATTTCTACATTGGTTTATCAATTACTAATACTGCTTACATTTGATTAGAGATATCTGATGCAAACCTGTTGGGGTCATTTAATAAAATGGATCACTTATAAAGATGTGATAGAAACAGAATTTACAACAACAAGAAAACATATTTTAAAATTGGAGAAGAGTTAAAAAAAAATGCTTAAATAAATGTCTCATGTTTGTATATGTAGATCTTTCACCACAAGTCATAATGTGTTCAGTATGAGCATGTAAGCCTATGACACATGAGAAAAAGAAAGGTTCGTAGAAGAAGAGCAAACATGTTGTGTTTTCCCATGTTTGCCTTCCTGCGGGTGTGAGGTCATTAATCATAGTGGTCAAATCTACAGCAAAACAATTGAGCAAAGGAAAACAAAGACGGGGATGGGGTTGGTGAAGGAGGAGGAGGAGAAGGTGAGAGGGGGTGAGATGAAGGAGAATGAACGACAGCAAGGAACTTTGAAATAGATTGCGGCCTGAAAACGAAAAGGTGGAAGGAAGGTCTGTGGAGCTGATGCAGTTGACACGAGAGTCAGGTATAGTCTGGCAAAAGCCCAAAAAAAGAGAGGAACAAATTTAGTGAAGGGAGAAAAGGAGTTAGAAAATACAGTCAAAGAAATGCTACAAATATCTTTGTGTCAAGCCAAACCAGTGTTAGTTTGATACAGGAAGTGCACACAGTCATTGAGGTTATCGAAAAGTTGACTAGATCATATCAGATACATGGAGCTTTTTGCACTAGGACTCACACCTTCAGTTGAATTTGGCTTTATCCATTCATTTAGAAATTTTGTTAAACTCATAGAACAATATGAGAAATATTTTGATAATGAGATTTTGCTTTCAAAATATTCTCCATTGTGTCATTTTCTTCATAGCATTCATACTGTATGTTCAGTACACTGGAAATCAGTTTAAATTCCTAATTTAAGTCACCTGGTTTATACATACTAGTGTAGCATGCATCTTATATGTCAGTAGCTTCATATTTAAAATAAAATTACAGAACATGATGTGACTTGCTGTTCTAATTATGTCACTAATAATGTCACTATTTCAGACAGTGTAATGATCTATTTATCTTCTCTCGATTTTACCCTTGTTGTCTGGTCAGAGTGCAATGCTGTTGTGTGTATTGCATGTTGCATCTTTGAACCAGGAGAACAATATTTCATCTTTTTGTGTACTATATGTGAATGGCTGAGATGACAATAAAGCTCCACTTGACTTGACTTTTATACTATTCAGAAAATCAGCTTGAATATGAACAATATGTATAAAACAAAATTTATTTTGCTTCACTAGCTGGCAAACTCCAGCTAGTGAAGCAAGCCAAACCATAATATAACCATCACCTTGTTTCATAGTTGAAATAAGCTCCATGTAATGAAAAGCCAACTTTCTTTTCTAAAACAGTCTTAAATTAAACAAAAACTTTGTTAGAATGACATCCTTATTCATTAAACAGTTTTATGATTTGTCAATAAGAACATTAAGAACTGAATTTGTGCAACAAGATTCAGTTCTTAATGTTTTCATGTCCATCCAAAATGTCCATTTTGGAGAGCAGTGGCTTTCCAAGGCCATCATTGTTGTGCAAGGGATTGCTGCAATAGTGCTGTTGTACAATGTCCTAAACATGTGCTGTGAATTTTAAACTTCTAGAGTTGCCAGTTCTTTTGAAAAAGCAGTCCTTATCCACCTCTGATTGTCATCTTCATTGTCTAATTTCAATTTAATATTAACTGCTTTTGACATACTTTTACTACCTTCAGATTGTTTCCCACTAGCAAAGAACTTAGTTGATAAATTTTATTGTATTTGTTCAATGTGCCTTCATTTGCTGATATTATGAAAGTCTAATTAAGTTTAGGTTTTTGAGTTCAGAATCCTGAGCAACGTATACAATTTTAAACAGAAGCATGGCTAACCATGTAAATGTGGCATTTTGTATTTTTGGTTTTGTATTAGTGGGTTCTCTGCATTTTTGAAATTGTGTGTTAGGAGGACCGACTTTATGAAGTCAAATCTTTCCCATATACACTGAACAAAAATATAAACGCAACACCTTTGTTTTTGCTCCCATTCTTCGTGAGCTGAACTAAAAAATGTTCTATATACATAAAATCACCATTTCTCTCAAATATTGTTTGGAAATCTGTCTAAATCTGAGATAGTGAGCACTTCTTTGCAGAGATAATCCATCCCACCTGGCAGGTGTGGCATATCAAGATGCTGATTATTGCACAGGCGTGCCTTAGGCTGCCCACAGTAAAAGACCACTCTGAAATGTGCTGTTTTATCACACAGCACAATGCAACAGATGTCGCAAGTTTTGAGGAAGCATACAATTGGCATGCTGACTGCGGGGATGTCGACCAGAGATGTTGCCTGTGAACTGAATGTTCATTCCTCCACCATAAGCCGTCTCCAAGGGCGTTTCAGAGAATTTGGCAGTACATCCAATCACAGACCACGTGTAACCACACCAGCCCAGGACCTCCACATCCAACATGTTCACCTCCAAGATTATCTGAGACCAGCCACCCAGACAGCTGCTGTAACAATCAGTTTTCACAACCAAAGAGTTTCTGCACAAATTGTCAGAAACCATCTCAGGGAAGCTCATCTGCATGCTCGTTGTCCTCGTCGGGGTCTCGACCTGAATGCAGTTCCTCGTTGTAACTGACTTAAGTGGGCAAATGTTCACATTTGATGGTGTCTAGCACATTGGAGAGGTGTGCTCTTCATGGATAAATCCCGGTTTTCACTGTTCAGGGCAGACGGCAGACAGCGTGTGAGGTGTCGTGTGGGTGTACGGTTTGCTGATGTCAATGTTGAGGATCGAGTGGCCCATGGTGGCGGTGGGGTTATGGTATGGGCAGGTGTATGCCATGGACATCGAACACAGGTGCATGTTATCGATGGCATTTTAAATGCACAGAGATACCATGACAAGATCCTGAGGCCCATTGTTGTGCCACTCATCCACGGCCATCACCTCATGTTGCAGCATGATAATGCATGGCCCCATGTTGCAAGGATCTGTACATAATTCCTGGAAGCTGAAAACATCCCAGTTCTTGCTTGGCCAGCATAGTGACCAGACATGTCACCCATTGAGCATGTTTGAGATGCTCTGGATCGGCGTATATGACAGCATGTTCCAGTTCCTGCCAATATCCATCAACTTCGCACAGCCATTGAAGAGGAGTGGACCAACAATCAACAATCTGATCAACTCTATGCAAAGGAGTTGCATAGAGTTTGTAACTCTATGCAAACTCTATGCATAGAGCTTGCACTGCGTGCCGCAAATGGTAGTCACACCAGATACTGACTGGTTTGCAATCCCCTGCCCCCCCCCCAATAATGCAAAACAGCACATTTTAGAGTGTCCTTTTATTGTGGTCAGCCTAAGGCACATCTGTGCAATAAGTATGCTGTCTAATCAGCATTTTGATATGCCACACCTGCGAGGTGGGATGGATTATCTCTGCAAAGGAGAAGTGCTCACTATCACAGATTTGGACAGATTTGTGAACAATATTTGAGAGAAACGATTATTTTGTGTATATAGAAAATGTTTTAGATCTTTGAGTTCAGCTCATGAAAAATGGGAGCAAAAACAAGTTTATGTTTTTGTTCAGTGTATTTATGAGCTTGAAATGGAGGCCAAAACAATTAAATCCTAAAAAAAAGAAACCATGTCATAAACATAAAAGGAGAGCATAACTCAAAAGATTTTAAACCCCCACAGACAGTCTTGGTTATTTCACATTCCTTCCTTAAAACATTGTACCATGACAATTTGTTTTAGGACATCTGTGTATGTGCTGACTAAATTTCACTTAATTTGATCTGATAAAACTGTACTGGAAAATTTTTATTGGCATGCTAAATTTGTTTTGTTGGAACATGTCATTTTATGAAGAAACTAAATAAAACCAGCCATGTTAAAATAAGGCAAAGGCAAACTTATTTCATGCTTTTTATGAACCAATACAAAAAAAAGAAAGAAAATACTGGGTGTTTACTGGATTTCACTGTTCCTCTTTAATCTGTGCATGCTCAATGTTTGGAACTGGCTTGGATGAATATGACATCTATCTAGAGTGGATTGAATGGTTTGGGTTAATGCCTAATTGACTCCGAAAAGTCATATTCATATCAGTTTCCCACCAAATCTATGATCTCACTACAGTGCACGAGTTTGCTTCGCATTTTGTGCCATAGTGCTGAAAACAGTACTGATCTACAGAAGAGGATTTTCTCATATGGTTGCTGTGAATCCAGCTGTTTTTTTGCTGTATGAACTGACTACCAAATCACAGAGCTGGAAGCTGCGGCTGGGGATGTTTCAGATTTAAAGAAAGATGAGGCTGGAGAGGCGTGGAGAGGAGGACTTAAACCTCCTCCTCAAATCTTTTTCATGGTAGCAGCCCGCCCCTCCCCGGATTTTTCAGCCCACCGTAACTAATCGCATGTCAGTCAATGTGACGATGGAAAGAGGCAGCAGTCAAAATACCTGTGTCAGGACTGTGGTCATTAGAGCATTCAATGACTCATAGACAGGCACACAGACAGAGAGAGATAAACACACACATACACATACACACATAAACAGACTGAAGCAAAGGACAGAGAGAGTGGGGGATGGTTAGCAATAAAGCAGATATGATTTGCATGAGGGCATAAATTTGCTCCTGCATATGTATTCTCCCTTTATGTGTTGCTAATATGCATACATGTTTGCATACTGTATAAATACAGCTTGAGAATATGTTGAAGGATCTGAATTTGTACATATTTCATTCTGGCCAACATGTCTGTGTAGCGCATCCTGAATAATAACACCAACATATGCTTACACACACACAATGCATTGATCTCAGTGCGATAAAGATAACAAAGTTAGACCTTCCATAATATTTATTTTCCCATAACAGACCATGTCTGCCACGCCCGGTCAAATAACTCCATGCAGATGAAATATGGTCTTCATTACCTTTAAACCTCAACACAGAAACTAGCGAGGGGAAACAGAATTGCCCTTCTTTCTCGACTGAAAGAGCACAAAATGAATTGGAGCAGCTATGATTTCTTTTTGCATCGCCATGACAAATGCACCAAAATGGAGAGAGGGAGAAAAAAAGAGAATGATTGTGACATATGAAAAAGACACAAAAGGGCACACAAGACAAAGAACTAGATATGTAAGAAAAAAAATAAGCTAAATTTGTGGTTGATTTTAAGATCCAGGATGAGAGGAGAAATGAATTAACGTGTGTAGTGGATGATCATGTTAAATCATGCAATGGAATGAGTCCCAAAGGAAGATTGTTCATTCTCTGGCTTATGATTGTCTTAATTGCATCTATCAGTTTCTAGATATAACATTAATCTTGGGTTTATTTGGTCAGCTTTATGGTCTTGTCAATCATACTGAGGGGTTTAAAGAGGCAGACCCCTCCTCAAACAACACCCTAAAATAATGCATGCCAGATTACAATGCAACAACGGTGGGGTGGGGGAAAATATACACATATATTTAAGAAAAATATCAGCAGGCTGAAAGAACATTGTGTCTGTGAGTGAGTCAGAGACTGAATTGTTTTGAAGGTATGCTGGATAGATCACTTTTCTTATATTTTTTTTTTTTTTTTTTTTTTTTTTTTTTTTTTTTTTTTTCAAAATCCATGGTTCATTGGGCTAAAGGCACACACACTTCCCCCACCTCTGACCCCCAAAGATCTTGGTAGGTGTAGGATTTCAGATGGCCACATAATTGCACCATTGTGCCCCTGTAAACACAATGAAAACCAAGCTCACACATAGCTGACATTCAACTCTGCCCACTCTGCCTAACCTCGACTTACAGCGCAACTCAGGTGGAACATAGATATGGATATTCAAACAATACATAAAATATGACAAGGACAGCAAAGCACTTCTAGAATAAATTAACATGGAAAAAACATATTTGAAGTAAAACTTATTGGTAGCAGCAAATGAAAATTGTCCTGTACCTGACTTTTCTTTAGATTGTTATACCGATTACCTAAACCAGCACACTTCTCATCACATGTGGGCTTGAGAACTCTGTCTGCTCGTTCCATTAAATCTATTAAATCCACTTGCATTATAGCATAGTGCTTATAGCACACAATAGGAGCCTTTCAAGGGCAGTCCCCAAGGAAGCCAACAAAGAGGCCTCTCTTTTAGAGACAAGTAAACTAATTCATAAAAAGCCAAACATGATTTTTTTTTTTCGATGTATGTGTGTGTACCTGCTCCAACATACTCACAAACAATAATTTGATACAGCAAAAGGTCGTTGGAGGAAAATATCTGAGATACTGATTCAGCTGTAAAGTAGCAGCTATTGCAGGGTTTTATATATATATATATATATATATATATATATATATATATATATATATATATATATATATATATATATATATATAATCTCATTCACTAATTGAATTGAGCTACTTAAGCCACAGAAAAAAAACAAACAACATATATTAACAAATATGAAAAACAAACAGGAATTGGGGTATGGTTAAGAATTAAAAAATTTAATAAAAATTAAGAGATGCTGCCACTGGTCTGTGAAAATACAAGCTACTCTCACATGACTTATTTCCTTCCGATGTATGTTGGCATTTTTTTGATATGTTGAACCTCCAGACGTGAGGTATATGTGTTGTTTGTATGGCTGCAGCCAACGATTATGTTAGTAAACAATTACTCTATTGATTATTCTGATGATTAATCGATTAATCAGATAAAAGAAATTGGCACATTCTTCAGATTTTTCATTTAACCACTTATGGTCATCTTATACAGTATTAGAAATACATTTAAAAAATGTAAATAAACAAATAATTCAATTCCTTTTTTAAAATAAGAAAATAAACATGTTATTGCCTAAAATGCAATAACATAGCATTCCCTTAGTGTATGTGTGATCATTTATAGCAAATGATGCATCTGCAGCTAAAAAAGTACTTCAAACACCAACATGTGAAAAGCTCAGACATTTATGCTCGACCTAACATCCATACAGTGTAGGGCTAATGTGCTGACTACTTTTTCAATTAACCGATTAATAATTGGATAGCAAAAGGTACTTAATGCTAATTTTTTTTTTTTTACATAATTTGAACCAAGTGAAGTTAAAACTATGGCACTTGAGGAGTTCTGGGTAAGATATATTTATAGACAAAGATGCTTTTTTATCTTAAGTGCAAAATATATATATTTTTAGTACAGTTTTGGCTTAATTACTGCTCTGAGTGTGTTACTCTTTCAGCAAATGGCTTTTTTTAGAATCTGTATACTCAAGTTAACGATTAATCTATTACTAATTTAGTTGATAATTACTTCAATAATCGATTCATCATGATTAATTGTCTCAGTCCTAATTGTTTGTGAGGTGCCCCTGTTTTGCATATTGCACCAATAAGGATGAAGGGTGTAAAATATTCAAGCACTATTGCATTGGGACAGAGTATTGGTATGTTACTTTGTCATCTCATTTTTCTCTTTTTCCATATATGAAGGTTTAGTTTGAATTTCGTATCTGAGTTGATTTAAACTGCTAAAGTCAGTTAAAACAGATGGTTTGTATCTGAGAAGATGTTTGTCATCCACCACTTTGATGACTTTCTATGATGAATTTCCAAAAAGCTCATGGAATGATATGGCATCTTTCTATTTCAAGTAAGGAAACTATTACAGATGAAAACTTCAGCTAGGCCTAGTTGAACTAGCCCTTTAATAATTGCTTAACCAAGGTTCAAGGCTCTATACGGTATCTTTGAGTGGACAGAGTGGTTTTATAACTGTTAGCTGAATTTATCAGAAAAATAAGACCATATCAACTGCCAAGCATTTGGCATGCCGAGATGAGTTTATATTTGTCAATTTTCTACATGGCTGACTATGAGGTTAGGTAATGTTATTATGTTGCTGCTGCTGTCTTTTTTCATACGAAAAAGTACATGTTGGAGCAGTAGTGCATATGTGCAACATATCTGGCATCTCTGAGTTGCAACACTCATGCCACTGAAGTTTCGACATAAACAAAAAAAAAATCTTTAACACCTTGGCTTAGTCAGAGTTCAAATAACATATACTACAGTATCAGATGTATACAAGGCTGATGCTGGATTGTTTACTTAAAGCTGGTTATCGTCATATGCCAATGGGGACTGACACACAATAAAGTAATATAGTAATAGAGTAATACTGTGTGTTCATCCTGCTGGCTTGGTATGCAACAAGTGATTGCCACTGAAAAAATATCTAAGTTAACCCAAACCATGTTGTTGTCTCAAACAAAGTAGAACAGAAGTTTATAAACATTAAAACATTTTCTTCAGTCATTCTTGCATAAAAATATCAACCCTCCAAATTCTGGACATTCAAGCACCACAAATCCATCAATATCTCTTTTCATAGCAAATTCAAGTTGTCCAGTTCTTTCAAGAGCGTGAGGATTGTCAAAATCAACATTAGACATAAGCCAAAACTGTTTAGGAAGCATTTTCAAAAGTCACAGAATTGATTTAATAGTCAGAATCAGAAACTTAAAAAAAAAAAAAATAAATAAAAAAAATTGTCACTCAAAAAATAGCTAATTTTAATGTTCTTAGAGTAACCTTGTCAAAAATCTTTCCGAAAAATATTTTCTTTTTAACAAATGCAGAATATTTCGGAGAAAATTGCATTCTTGATTTTCTCTATTCAAATCTCAATCATTGTCTTGGTTCATCCTATAGAAGTGAAGGAAAGCTTTCATCCTTCATGGTCCATTTTCCCTACAAAAAAAACCAACCTGGTAAGCATAACTACTGTAATTTTAAAGAACATGATTCTTCACCAGAAGGAACAGAAAAAAAATCCCTCTTTCTGCATTTGAAAACTCAACATGTATTTAAATCTAAATGCAGCAACCAAGCGCTGTCTTTGTCTGTCAGTGGGCCTCGAAATAATTTGCTGTTCTTTCATTCGCTGCCATGCTGACTTCACATCCAGCCTCTGCCACTAGCGTTCAGGCAGAATTTTCTATTACCAATCTAATTGCACATTCCACCCTGACAAGAGCTCATTAAACCTTAATTATACACATGTTGTTTTCTACAAACATCTCCATTTGGGTCTCTCTGCCTTGTAATTGTTCAGCAGGGACAAGCAGTTGAGATTTTTTGCAGACTGAGACTGGAAAAAGAGAGTTCGAGAGGAAATGAGTGAGAGAAAGAAGGAAGAGAAAAATAAAAAATACCAGAAAGAAAGAGAGGAGTGTCTGGAAGTAGGTCATGCCTCTCCATAAACAAGGCATGGTTTCTAAAATAATATACCCATCCAGTGGAAGTAATGCCAAACAACTGAGTGAATGTGGAGCTCATGTAATATTTACAGAGCACTAATACATAGATGGCAGGTCTTTTTCTCAGCCCCCCCCAACCCCACCTCACCTCACCGTCCTATTCTAAAGTCAGTTTTTTTCTTGTTTTCCATCTGCTTTTGCCATTTGAATTTCAGAGAAAGTCAACTACACTTATACATCAAGCAGGGAGGGGTGCTGGTAAGTGTTAAGATGTTGAGTTTCCCTTACTTCCCTTCTCACTTGTTTGCCGCCCCTCTGCACCAACCACTGCACCCCACACCATTCCCTCCATGTTGGCTATGGCTCTGATGTTTTACACACATTTCAGAGAGAGGAGAGTGTAGGTCTTAATCCAGACACTTTGCGGCATGGGCGTTGGTATATTACTGTGGGGAAGCTGTGATTTTTTTAAATACTTTTTAAACTCCAGCAGGTGCTAGAAGGAGGGCAAATGGTTTTGTTCATGGGTTCAGACTGTTTGCATTCAGCATGAGTATTTCTATGGGGAGTAAAGACTTTATCAACATTTTTGAAAATAAAAATTATATAGAGTTAGGGTAAAAAAGAATAGAAAAAACAAAAAACTTTTCTATCAATGTTTTTTGCCTAACTTGAAGAGTTTGGGCCCTTTTTGGGGAAGTATATTTCTTTATTTGCAATAGACCAAACTAAAATGCCAAATGTAACTCAGTCTGAATAGAGTGACATCATTGCTCATTTTATGATACTTCATATACTGGCTGCGATCCAATAAAATTTAGAAATAACCAAACTGAAAAAAATCTTTCTGGATTCCCAGGCTAAAGTCAACTAAAAATATATGGTTAACTTTGGAACAATGTTTTTGAGCAATTCAACATTTTTGTCTTGTAAAACATAATCAAAAAGATTGCTGTAGTTAATATCACATCTTATTTCATGTCAGAGTAAAAAGGTATAAAATCACTCAATGATCAGGAGGCTTTTCTTGGCTGATACCAATTTCTAGTTTTATTTGAGGTCTGACCTCAAAGAAAAAGCCACAGTAATTTTGAATCCAAAAGATAATTAAAGGAATAAAAAATGTATTCCCATTTATGATATAAAAGGGTGAAGTTGAGGACCCAAGTGCAGAGAGGAGGCAACAGACAGACAAATGAAATTAAAGTTTTCACTAAAAATTTGGCCCAGGAAAAATCCCCCAAAAATAAATCATGGGAGGAACACAAGCTGGTGACAACAGGAGGATCTGACCAAGAGCTGACTATCTGAGATAGGTTAAAGCTGGAGACATGAATAGTGAACAAAGAGCAGGTGGTTAATTAGCAACCACCTGTAAGGTGCAGCTGTGAGGGAAGGCAAGTGATTGATGCTGAACTAAGGAACTGAGAAACAAAAAATGGCTGATAGACACAGGGGAGCAGAGAAACAGAAACCAGAAACACAAACCTATCATGAGAAATAATCAAGCTTCAACTCAAAAGATGACAAAAAAAAAAACAGAAACAGGAGCAAAAGGAAGACATTGAAGTAAATAGAACAAAAACTTCAAGGAAAGATAAGTTTTCAAAATAAAATACCAACTTAATTGTAGAGAGAACTGGAACTAAAGACTGCAGCTCAGATTATAAATACATATATAACACAACAGAACAGAACAAAAACAAGGGGAATCCTAAAATGATGGAATGAACTTAATATGGCAAGCTAAGAGTGATTAAAAAAAAAAAAAACCAAACTCCCAAAGGTCACAACCATTTATGTATAAAGGCAAGTCCCTAAGCTTTATCTGACGTTACTAAGCTCAGTTAAGTGCCTCTAAGAATATTCCGCCTTTCTATATTGATAGTAGTTCCAAATTCGGATGCTATTAAATAACTGTGGAATGAAATAAGATTTTTACCAGCTAACTGATGAAAAAATTGGCCAGTTCCAACCTTTGGCCAATTGTTTGGTGTATTTCTACATCGTTAGATCTTTAGGACAGTTTAAATTGTTTGAGGTATTTCAGTAATGAAAAGTCATATTCTTTATTAGTCATATTTCAATATTCAGGAATACCAGCCGTACAGGGTGGATTGTCATGTTCCTGTTTTCCCCTTTTTTGCCATAAGTTTTTTTAGTTGGACTGAGATCCTGAACCCCTTGTTCAAACCCAATGGTTTTCTCTCACATTTATTAATGGCTGAGCAGGACATTTTTACTTTTATTTGGGGTAGCATATTTATATAGGTAATGTATTTTTATTGCTTGTTATTTTTCATAATTTTCTCTTTGTAAAATATTTTTTTCACTAGAAAATTGTCTTTAAATGTGGCATATATATCGCTTTTTGATTGATTGATTGGTTGACTGATTGATTGATTTACTGGTCTTGCCATTGATTTGAAGAAAATGTTAATTGCTCTTTGCTCTTGGGCATAATGCATTATTATCTGACTTGATGATCAAACCATTATTCAACTGATGGAATAAGGAAAGTGTTCACTTTCACTAAAAATCAATTGTGCCATTCTTGTAGAAGTAATCCCTGCCATCTGCCCTGCTCCTTTACCATATGTGCAGTAACAATTCATTAAAGACTGGAAATGTGCTTGTTTCTTCAGGCATTTTACCTTTTTAAGTTTTCATTTCCAACTTGCAGATTCAGGATTCATAACTTACTAATGAATTCCAGTCTAATGATCCACAATCTATGACTTCTTTGCTACAGCCCAGTTGAACCTTCTAAGGTTTAGGTGGTAACAATGGTCCTAGTTTTGCAGTTTTTACAGATAGCTTACTGGAAACAACCAATATCTTTTCATAATCTGGTATTTGTACATGTAAAATAAGTGAGTGAAGTGTCTGTACTATGGAGCAACAAAGTGTAACAACTCCGAAAATTTCACCTTTCCTCCCAGGTTGTGATCATGAAATGGTGCCATTGTTTTGACATTTGAGTTGATAAGCAATTGGGACTCTTTTGGACAAACTCTATCTTTTTTTTTAGTTGTCAGACAAAAAAAATACCAGTGTAACTTTCATTGTACCAGTTGGTACATCATTGAAGTCATTTCCATCCAAACACTTCCCTACAGGAGTTAGGTGCTTTGCTTAAATGCTTTAGAGAGGACAGTAATAATAATAATAATAATAATAATAATAATAATAATAATAATAATAAGAAGAAGAAGAAGAAGAAGAAGAAGAAGAAGAAGAAAAAGAAGAAGAAGAAGAAAAAGAAGAAGAATAACAAAACAAATATTCACTCTGGCATTATGTTCTCAATTGTATTAATTAGTGCTGTAGTCAAGACCACCTAACCCAAGACACCAAGTTAAGACCAAGACCAGAGTGTATCGAGACTGAGAGAAGACCAAGACTTTTAGGTTCTGAGACCAAGTCAAGACCAAGACCATGGGAGGGCGAGACCAAGTCAAGACCAAAACCAGTGCCCCATGCTTCATGACACAATAAAATGTGAGAGATGATCAAAATTGCTTCTCAAATTGATCTGAAAGATCTAGATTCCCATAAAACACTTAGATATTAATATCTAACAAGCCATTTTATCCCAAATATTGTTTTTTATTAATTGTTTTTGTGGTTGAAGTTCACAAAAAAGCTGAATCATCTGCATTAAAAAAACACAGTATGTTCTTGCAAATAAAAATATGTATATATCTTTATAAGATATAATATTTCAAAATATAAATGTAAATATCACATGTAGTGTTTTTACAAATGTCATGTGTATTGATAAAAATTTTAGTATTATTTGTAATGAAACTAAATAAAAAGGAAAATGTAACAAATAGTAGAGAAAAACAATGGACTTGAGTTGCTTTGGCAGAAACAATTTTCCTCTTCTTCACCATTAAATATACATATTAAGGCAACACACTAATGGTAAACAACACTAAACTATGAACACTAACCAAGGCACAACAAGCAAGAAGCAACCAATAGCAGATTTTGGTCACAGCGTTGTTGGATATGTGTGACATGTCGGCCAACACGTCTGCACAATAATTCAGCGCAGAGACAGTTTTTTAACCTCACTCACATATAGTTTACCTCTCTTTGTGCTTCCTTTCTAAGTGACAATAAAAGTTGGACATAGTCTCCGCTGTCTCTGAAAGTGAAGCGCTGCAGAATGTACATGTCACTGTTGCTTTCTTCTGGGTGTTGTTTTACAGATATAGTCTTTATGATTTATGTAGCCAAATTTTATTACTGACGATTTGGCATACATCCTCTGCCACTCCCAGACAACCACAGCTCACTTTCTTGGAGTGTCGTGTGCGAGTGAAAGGGGGTGGAGATGGGTGACAGCGGTTAACAAAAACACGTAATAAGCAATGAGTCATGTTATTGCTTGGATTTTAATCAGTACTTTTGCATCCAATGAAAGCAAGGATGTTAACAAATAAATTGGACAATATTCTGGAAATTTAGTGATATTTCTACAGTTGTGATCTTGACCAGTTGAGAAATCAAATCCTGAGTCTTCAATGTCTGAGACCAAGACAAGACCAAGGACAAATGCAGTTGTGTCCGAGATGAGGCCGAGACCATCAAAAAGTGGTCTCTAGACCAAGACTGGTCTCGAGTACTACAGTACTGGTATTAATGTGGCACAGTGTCAAAGTAAGTGTCACATGTGTCATAATATCAGAATGTTCATACTTTAGGTCAGGAGTGTAATTATCAGGACTTGCCAACAGGATATAACTTAAACGCAAACTAAATACTAGGGTAATATTACAAACAAGGCAGTTCTTAAAAGCTGCATATCATTAGTGTGAATGTCTGGCAGTAATTTACTTTATTAAGAGCTCAAATAGTTAGTAGATTTTAAAAAATTAACCACTGAAAATCACTTGTGCAAAAATCCCATTATAGCTTACATATTACGAGTGTTTTCTTTTGGGTAATGTGTCAGTGAATTGTTAGTTGTACTTTTTGTTAGCTGTGATTTCAAAATCTTTATAAACACAGTTTATATCTAATTATTTCAAATCTATCTGCAGCCAAATACATATATTCTAAAAGTTTGATTTCTCTGCTGTATGTACATCCATCACAGCTAAAAATCAGATGCATGTATCAGTCTTTGGTGGCATGAAATGAGATGTCACTGAAAAAACTGTACCATGTCACCACCGCTTAACACCCAAAAAATAATAAGTGTCCACACTAAGCATCACAGTCATCACTGGGGACCTTCTCTGTCTGTCACTGTTGACACATCCTACATACATCATTGATATCCATCCAGCAGCTGGAAATAAATAGGCTGCTGTCAGATCATCCCTATTCTGCAACATATAATATTATAATTATTAATAGTATTTTATACAATGTGCAGTTGTCTTCTCAAATTTATTTCCAGTGGGCTGGTTAAAATATTCCATTCTTAGCACAGTTACAGTGAACATCAGTCAATTCTCACTAACATCAAACACAATAGCTCTACGGCATGACGTGAGTCATGTTAGGATAAACAAACATGACATATTAAACAAGAAAATGAGTTGCTCTTAATACTCCCCCATATTAAATCAGGAAAACACTAATTAGAACAACCTGCGCCTGATCCTGACTGATTCACCCCTGCTCTTAGGCTCTTTTTGTGTGTGTGTTTGTGTCTATCACATTCTTCTCCTGCTGCCGCCCTAATAGGCACTGTCTTAGATATTCGCTACAGAATAGCGCTCATGCAATATTAATATCACACCAAAATATGGAAGCCCAAGCTCCCTCTCCATCTCTGACTCCCTACATAATTGACTATGCAAGGCTCCAAATCAGCTTGGAGACAGAGAAAAAGACATGCAGAGAGACAAAGCACCACTGAGAGTGAGAGATTTTAAAAAAAAAAAAAAAAAAAAAACAGTCCTGAAACGATGTTGTCATCTTTGTGTTCCAGCAGATTCTGAACCTTCACCCTTCTGTGCTACAGTCAAGGTAGGAGAACTAAACAACAACAACAGCAGGAGCTAGAGCAGCAGTTCAAACAATTTGGCTTCCTACAAAGAATCCACACTCAGGTAAAGTAACCCCCCTGCACATGTTTAATAGTTAGTTTCATCACCTCAAACACCCATTGCATCAGCTGGAGTTTAAACCAACTTTGTGTTCAGTCAGAGTTTACCATTTAAAACTATGATGTCTCTGTGATTACAAAAGATTCCAAACACTTGCACATACCACATTTGGTGCTATGTTAACTTTCTAATTCTGCATAGTTTTAATAGTTTTAAACAGTAAGAAGATTTTTTTTTCTTGCTTTCAAATCAATGTGGTGTGTATCTACACTGCCCAAAAAAGTGTCAATACTTCTTGAACTTCCCATTTTGTCACCAGCTACACAAGCTACAACCACCTTCTGTAATGTATTTAATATTTTCTTTTTATTAATATGACAAACAAATGCAAAGTAGTTCATAAGTGCAAATTGGAAGGGAAAATATACATGTTTTAAAATCTTTTACAAATGAAATTCTAAAAAAAACTGCTAAGTGCAGCATAACAGGCTGGTTAAGCAGTCAAGAGCCCACAGGTGACTACTTAACAGAGATCCTGCTGGTAACTTGCTAACTGTAATTTTAAAATTATGATTTTCCAGCTGGAAATATTTCCAAACAATTGATTTTATATTTCATGTGAACAAGAGGAAAGTTTAGAAGCCACTGCAGTAGGTAGGGGAGGCCCAAAGTTGCTTTCCTGGATTTTGCATATAGTCACCGAGACACTTTCTCTAGGATCCCATTTAAAGGAATTTAAACAATAGGAGTGATATAATGGAAACTGCATTTTTAAAATCTGGTAACCAACCTATGACAAGTATAAGTTGTATACTAGGTGCATTTTACATTTGTTAGTCCAAAACTATTCTGTTCTGGTGAAGAATTTTATCCAAAGTCACTAATACAACAGACCAAGCCCCCTCTCTGCACAGATCACAGTAGAGCAGTACAGCTCATGCCCTCTGCACTGAGCATTTTAGAAAATAAACTGTAGGCACTTAGTGCTGTAATAGATGTTAAAAGAGAGAAAAAGCAAAGGTTGCGGGGGCAGAGCCGGAGGTTGGGGGGGGTATATGGAGGTGGGCAGTGCACCTTGACAGGAAACACAGAGGTGAAAAGCAGGAGTTAGAGGTTAGTTTGACAGAGAGAGAAGAAGTGGTGTTGGTGAGGGGGGTAGCTACTGCGGATGTGCCAAGCCCACTTTTAACTGAACTGAATGTAGTGAGTGGTGGAGATGAAGTGAGGGGAGGGGGTACAGAGATAGAAATCAGGGAAAATAAAAGGGGTGTGCATGGGGGGAGGGGAGGAAGGAAAGGAAGGGTGAGGAGGGCGGTGGGGAGTGGGGGGTGCGGGGAGAGTGGGGAGGGGGGCAGGGACCTACTGCACCTTGACACTTGCTCTTACCGCAGCACCTGATAAGTGCAATGGAAAAACGTCTGGTTTCCTCCTGCATGTTAAGTGGTTTATATTCTCCTCCTCTCCATACAGCCTGTAGCTATAGTGTGCTACTGTACAGACTCTTACACACAGGTAATAACAGACAAAAGGAAATGACAGATAACCAAAGGGGGGTGTGAGGAAGAAAATAGCACACATTGTCTCCTTTTGCAAATCTGCACAAAAGATGTAATCTTTAAGTTGCTTCTGAACTATGAAACAGACAATTTAGACATGTTTGTTGCATTGCACAGATATTTTTTTTTATCAATAAGTTCATTTCACAAACAGCTTCTACATTCCGTTTTAGATGAAGTGTAATTTGCACAAGAGAGTATCAGACGAGGGTAGATTTATATCTTTACTGCCTCATGCATGCCCTGACAAGGAGCTCATTCCCATGATTTGTAAGTAGGTCTCTTCACTGAAAAGCATTAACAATATTCACTTTAGATAACATATGATTCCAGCCCCTGTGAGAGGGTGGCTTTCTTAGAAATGCTTTGTTAGCAATCTCTCTCTCTCTTGATAAATGATTTAGGACATGTGGCCAGAGACATCAATATAATCTTGGCTGTAATTAAAAAAGGTGCACACCAACAATATTGCATTGCTTTATTTCAACTTTGCCTGTCTCCCCCACCCCCCACCCCCGAATCACCCACTCTTCCTCTCACTGAGCCCTGGAGCACCCAGGAGACAATTCAAAAGGCACTTGCATGGAGAGAAACATGAAAAAACTGAGGAAATTAAATTCTCTCTTTTTGCTCTATTGTTCTTTCATTTTCTCTCCTTTGTTACATAAATGCATAAAAGCAAGGCGAGCTAGATTCTAATTATGATTTTTTTTTTTTACAACGCTAAAAGATTTTTTATATATATTTAAAAAAATGAAAGAGAGGTTTCACAAACAAAGTACACTAACTGCTACAGCACTTTGTCAAAGTCAAAGAGTTGCAAGTGCAGCAACTTCAATAAACTTAATCATTTTTTTCCAGTATCCTTGTGAACACTTATGTATGGTAATAACTGAAAATTAGACTTTGATGTTCAAATAGAGCTGTTACAGCACAAATGTTTTGCAAAACTCCAGAAATTATGAAAAAGAAATTGCTATGCAATATCTACATTCACCTGTTATATTCTGTGCTACAAACAGGTTTGAGGCAGGAGAATTTTATTCAGAAAGCTCTTGCATCCTTTTGCATAGTGTGTGATGGTAATCAAAGACAGTTGGTCACAAGCCAATAAAAGTGTTTTTTGCGAAGCTACATGGGAGATACAACACAAACTACCAAGTACAACAGAATTAATTAGACACTGTAGTGATGAACTGGTGACACGAGACAGAGATGGAATTCAGATCGAATGTGGATATAGTAACGGGGTTAGTTGGTTTTGTAGAGCAAGATAAAGACTATCCAGTGCCTTGCATAAGTAGTCATTGCCCTTGGACCTTTTTACATTTTGCAATGTTACAATTACAAACTTCACTGGGATTTTATGTGATGCACCAACTCTAAGTAGTGTGTCACTGTGGAAAGCAAGAATTTTTTTTTTTTTATTGCAAACAAAAATTTTAAAAGTATGGCATGCATTTTATTTTCAGCTCTCCTGAGTCAATACTTTGTGAAACCACATTTTGTCTCAATTACAGATGTCATTTTGGGGTACATCTCCACCTGCATCTCGAGACTGAATTTTTTTACCAATTATTTTGTGTAAAAAAAGATTAAGCTCAGTTATATTGGATGGGTCCCATCTGAGAACAGCAATATTCAGTATTTTGTCTTGGGTCTAGACTTTGACTGGGCCATTATAACGTAAGATTGGGTTTGATCTAATCCATTCAGTTGTTGCTCTGGTTGTATGTTTAGGGTAATTATCCTGCAAGAAGGTGAACCACTTCTCCAGGCACAAATATCTTCCAAGGTTTCAGCATTTCCATGTATTTAGCTCTGTCCATCTTCTCATTACCTTTGATCAGCTTCCTTGTCTTTGGTGAAATAAATCATCCCCACAGCAAGATGCTACGAACATCATGTTTCACAATAAAGATATGTTTTAATAATGAATAGAGGTATTTTTCTGCCACACAAAGGGTTTTGATTCAGGCCGATGATTTAAATTTTTATTTCATCTGAGTTTTTAATGGCTTTCTTTACACTATGGGTTGCTTCTTGCCACTCTTCCATAAAGGTCAGGTTTGTGGAGTATACTAAAAATACTCAACAAATTCTACTACCTGAGCTGTGAATCTCCGCTGCTCCTCCAGAATTACCATACATCACTTGGCTGCTTGTCTGATCACTGTGCTCGTTCCTAGATGGTTGTTTAAAATGCTAGGTGTGGCAGAAGACCAACACAGTACAACAAGCATTGCATTATGCTGTGGCGGTGTTTTTCAGCATAGGAACAGGGAAACTGATCAGAACTGATGGTAAGATGGACAGATATAATTGCAGGGTGATACTACAAGAAAACCTGTAACAATTTACATGAGACTAGGGCAGATGTTCACATTCAAGCAGCATTACAACCCTAAAAACAAAGCCTAAAAACAAAGCCAAACAAAGCCTAAAAACAAAGCCATTGGCAAAGTTTGAATCAGACTGCATTAATGTGTTAGGATGTCATGGTCAAAGTCTTAGACCTAAACGCAGAAGAGACTCTTTGATAATACTTGAAAATTTTTGTTCACAGAGGCTTTTCATCCAGTCTAAATGAGCCTGAGCTATCCTGCAAAGAGGAATGGCCAAAAATGTTAGTTCTATATATGCTTAGAGGTCAGAGACATGTAAAGACTTGTAGCTGTAACTGCAGCAAAAGGTGGTTCTAAAACGTTTTGACTCTGGTTGGCTCAGTTCAGATATTCATTTGTATAAAATGCATCATTTTGCTTACATTTTATAACTATGCACTACTTTGTGTTGGTCTCTCACATAAAATTATGATAAAATACATTTAAGTTTGTGCTTGTAATGTAACAAAATGTGAAAAGTTTTGGACGTGAATACTTTTGCAAGGCACTGTTTGGAAGACCTTCACTTTGCTGCAATCATATCCTCTACAATGGCTGTTAGACTGTGTTGATACAGACACTTCCGATCTAAGATCAAAATTTCCAAATTAAAACTTTCAATACTTTAACCACACTTTTTAAATCCAGCACACCCTTTTATATTGCTGGGACCATTTTGCTGCATTAGGTGATATTCAGGTTTAATTGAGACCAATGGGTGAGGGTACAGAGGCATAGTGGAGGGGTTGGGTGAGAGAGATGACTCATACCCCAGTAGAGGGCAGCCTCTTGCCATCAGGGTTTGGGCGCATGGGCAGGGAACTGTAGAGCCTCACGCCTCTGTCTGCAGCAGCGTATCTGTTCTGTAGAAGCAGAAAGAGAACAATTCTAGTAAATGTTCTGAATTTTTAAGCAGAACCTAAAAAAGATGATTATTAAAGTAGTTTTATTTCCAAAGTCAGACAGTTTTCTTTGGTATCTCACTAGAAATGAAGGAATCTCTCAGCACAGTCCTATTAGTTGTTTATGAAGAGCTTGTTTCATAGATTTCCACCAAGTCCAAAAGCCTCCACGTTGGCTCTGCTTAATCCGCTCAGATCATGGTAATCTACCATGCATAATAACCCCATACGTTCAGCCCACGCAGCGGCACTAATTTCACTAAACTGTTGTGTTTTTGGTAGCTGGGCTCCTCTTGACTGACCCTATATTTTCTTTATATTGCACAGCATATAATTAGAGTGAAGGGGGTTTTAGTTTTTCTGGCTCCTCCCAGCACTTCCACATGTGGAGTTTAAGCCATAAAACTCAACCTAAGGAATTGGGGCAAAAGGCCCTCACTAGTTGGGAAGCTAATGATTTTACAAAAAATGTGTTTCCTGCTAGGGAAAGATGTGGTTAGCTCAGCAGGGTTGACAGTGAGGACCACAGCCACAGCATGAGCACCTCCCAGGATTCACTTCAAATCTCACCTCCTTTATCACGTTTCTTTGTCATTATCTCTCTCCTCACTTCCCTCTCAAATATGAGCACCTCACTACACCTCTGAGACTCCTTGATATTCTGTTATTCTCACATTATCCTTGCTCTTCACTCCTTTTCAACCACTTTCACCTGATTTGCAGTACGTCGGTGTCCTTTTATGTGCATTAATTGACAAAAATGAGATGTTTTTTTTCTCTCTGGGGACAGTTTTAGCTTAGTTAAAACAAACACTGAAAAGTTTTTTCTTCATTACTGATCAAAACAAACGGGAATTGATGCACTAGTTGAGGAACAAAAAAAAGGTCATCAATTTAGAACAATGCTTTGATTTTACCTCATACATGCATCACTTTGGTTCTCCACTTTAAAAGATTTATTTTCTCACCTCACAAAACACACACTTGGCATGTGAACAAAAAACACAACAAACTGCACACAATCACACATTTCAAATAAATGAAACGTGTTCACATATTTTTAACAGCTAAGTGAGATAAACAACTCTGAGTTGACCATTTTTGGTCTTGCCTTTCACTTCTGATCAGTCACATGACACAGGCTTAAGTACATCTAGTGTACAAAAGAAAATTTAACAGGATGGAGCTTTTAAAGAAAACCCGCAAATCTAGACAAAGTGTCAAATGTAAAACAATTACCACAAAGCCACTAAGCAATGTGTCTAAAGGGTCGCGTAACCTACTAGGCATAAAAGAAGTTCATAACACAGCAGACAAAAGTATTATACTTTATACTGCATAATTGGTATTCTTGACAGATTTGATTTTTTTTTTCATTTATCTTTAGATTTCTGAAATGTTAGAACCTGTTAGGACCAGGTCTTTTTTTTTAAGTTTGATTTAATGTAATTTTATTTATGTGTTTGTTTATTTATTATCTTTCACTGAAAATATATTTTTTTAAATAATAGTTCCTTCTTTATATAATGATTGTATGTTAGCTGAATTCTGAAAAAAATAAACATATATTGGCCCACTCAAATGTTGCCCTCTGTCGGTTATCCCACAAAACAGATTTAGAGCATTTATTGTGCCCTATTTCGATTTCCTGAGTTCATTATGAGATGAAAAACATATGAGTAAGCAGCAGTGATATGGGTTGCATAATGATGACACAGCAATATTAAATATAACCCTGCAAGGTTCATACAAACGATTATGTAAAGGTAGTAAAGCTGTTTTTTTTTTTTAATCTAATAATTTTTTTCCTGAATTTATTAGTGATCTTATGTTGCAGCGTTACAGTTTAAAGTATCTGTTGCACATTTAGATCTTTGGACAGGATATATTGTAGTCTATCGCTGTCTTTCACGGTTTCTTATTTGAGCTTTATAAGTTACCTGGTCAGAAATGGCTAAGGCTATGCCTCACAGAATAGCCACTTTAACCAGCAAAGGAGCTACAGTGAGTGAATGTTTGATATTTTTCCAGTGTGCCAGCCTAATCTAGCCCTGTGGCATGCTGAATTACAGGGCTAATAACAGCTGTCTGTGGCCTGGAGGAGACACATGCAGGCCTGGCTGTGCTAACTGGCCCTGACAGACTCATTAGGAGTCCTGGCAAGCAGAACAGTAATAGCCAAACTCCCTTACATTTCCTCGCTGGCTCACAACAGTTCGCAAGTGCAAGAAACATTGTTTGCAACACTTGTTCTCTTTTTGTTGTCTTTTCTTTTGTTTTTTGAATACTCACTTCAGTGTCACCTCTCTTTCAGTTTTTTATCTGACTTTTTTCTGGCTTCTGTAATAATACTGCCAAACCGAGTCTCTAAGTCGTTTGCCATCTTCACTCGACATCATGCTGCGTTTAACCTCTCTTTCTTTTCTTAGGCTAGCACAACCCCAAAATGGCTATAACCAAATTAGAGTGGCCTGAGAGTTCACTTGTTGCTCCAGCTTAAAAAGTGGCCTGTAGAAATAAATCTGCACATGAATAAATAACTGACCTGCTTTTCTGACAAGCAATAGTGATCTGTGACAGGAAGATACTGTACCACACCAGGAAGGTGCGGGCATCCTCTGAACTTTGTGTTACATACTGTAACTGGGCCTGTTTGAGATGAAGAGGGACTTCCCCAGGCAGACGGTGAAAGCAAACAATCGTCCTATGACCCGGAGGGGGGCTGAGTCAATCAGACAATAAACACAAAGAGCCAATCAGAGTCATCTGAACAATGAGCCTGTTAACAATGGAGGGAGGGATACACATTGCTGCCAGACACCAGCCATGTGGCAATCTTTTATGGGTTAACAAAAGTTTACATGACAGTGATTATTCTGATGCACAAGTGTTACATGTCAAATTATACTAAAAAAAAATGAAACACTGCAAATGTAGTATTTACCCAAGTGCTTATTTTGCATTGTCATACTTCAAAGGGCTCATTTTCATCAATCTATTGATATAAACATGTAAATGACCAAATACTGAAAAAATCTGTATGCTTGTTTGCCTTGTATGTTTTACACTTATTTTTTGTAATTTTACTGTCATAATGTTATTATATTAAGTTTCCAAGCAGAGTATGTTGTTTGGATGTAGAAATGTACTGAGAAATCAGTCGGTGACTAGAATTGGATCAATTTTAGCTTGTCAGAAACTGAAAATTTTCTTTTACCCATCAGTGAACACATCAAACCTAGTTGTTAAGGTTACAGGAGAAATACTATTTAGTAGGAAATTGCTGCTGAGTGAAGAATACCCAAAATTAGCAAATTTCAGTCACAGTTAAGTAGTAGCTATTTAAAAGGAAGCTATAGTTTATACAACACATTAAGACATGTCTGTGGTTCATTCAGGATCCGAGAGAGTGAGAAAGAGAAAGTCTTTCAGAAGATAACAGGAAGGCTGTAGTACAGCAAAGTTGCTCTGGTATGTTCTTTTCTACTTTTAACTTCTGTCTCTCATCAAGCATTCTGGATTTCAAAAAGTTGCCAGCTTCTTGGAAGTTTCAGAGTTTAGGTAAGGATCTTCATTCAGTTAGGGAATACACACAGTAATGCCAGCTGTGGAAGCCAACTAATGGCTAATATAAAGTGCCAAAGTACCTTAATCATTTTGACTTTAAAATTTCTGTAAACCTTGTTTTAAAGTGTTTTTGTTCTAGATATAAATAATTTACTGCTAATTGCAGAATGATCAGAAAAAAATCAAATTGAGTACTGTTTTTATATCTTCTTATTCTAGTGTTCATAAAAAGGAATAGGAATTAGCTAAAACTGGTATCAGCAGGTCAAAGCTGTACAAAAATTGGAAATCATACACAAAATTCTGATCAATCCATCTTTATCTAGTTGTTAGATTACTTAAATATGTTTTTATTCCATCACCTTTCCTCAAAAATATTTGTGTATGCACACAAAATGAAAAGCTCTGTTCTCAAACCAACCATAATTACTTTTAACAGCAAAATGTCTTCAAATCAACTGCTAGCTAAAAGCACATAAGGTGGTGCCATACATTTTCTCATTAAAAATCAAGACTGGCTCTGCCTTTTTATATGCTGGGCTGTTAGGGCACCGTAAAGCCAAAAGGCGCAGCTGTGGGGTTATAGTTACCTGCTGTAATGCTAGCTGTTGCATGTTATATTATTTACACAGATCTGGTCTTAATGGAACACATGTGCGTCTGAGGCCAACATTCTTCCCAGATTAGTTGAAATGCTGCACTCATCACACGCTGGCAATGAGAGGAATGCAGGATCCAGACAGAGTTATAGGGAAACACTATAACTACCATATAGCACTCATCAGTGGTGCTCTCCATGTATCCAAACAGAGAACGTATACCAAATATGTATTTATAAATTATAAGGGACGGTTTTCTACCTGCACTGTACAATGCCAGCATAATGACAGTAAATATTACAAATAGAAATAAAAGTCATTTTACTTTTGCATCCCTTAAAAGTGTTCTTGCAAAGAGATCTTCAGATAGTAAGTAATGAGCTCAGCATCACAAAGATGCATCAGTAGATATTCTAGCTGTGGTGGTCCGACAGTCAGTAACAGAGTGCGAGTCACTTTTTCAGTGGTTTAGACAAACTTATAGTTGCTTTAATCAAAGAGAAGCAGCTGCATACTGTTACACTGGTATACATATTGCATTCTGATTAATCACTTTCCCTGACATTATTTAGTATTAAGTGTGACATAGTTTAATCTGACAAGAGGTGATGCATGATATACTAATATGCTTTGCATCTGGGGTATTTACATTTGACTGAAGAATTATATTTCAAAAAAGCTGTATATGCATCAGGCTTCGGAAGCTTGTATTTATATACATTATAAATCCTACTGGAATCTCATTTGATACTTTTTAGGCTTCTTTGCTTTATGTAACCAACTCTTCTTTACAGAGACTTAGGAAGGACTTACACATATCGTTTGATGTTAATTTGTTCACGCTATTTCTACTAAGAATATGTGCATTAGAGCCTTTAGAACTCGAAATGCAAAAAATGCTGCTTTTTTCAAAATGAAATTTAGATTTATGTCAGAAAAATAAAGATATATTTAAAAATTATGATTCAAGCTTCTGACATACAAACATAAAATTCACATATTTTTTAAAGTGCCATGTATTTGATCACTGCCACTTTTTTTGAAATTTTACAAATATTATAAATGATGGAGTATGTTGTATTCGATTCAGCTTCGCTTAAGTCCTTTACTTCAAAGAACTGCTACACTTTGGAAAACACATCTCTTTATGCGTGAAAGAGATGTCAACTGTGGCAAAAGCAGCTCAAGCGTAACCAGAACATGAAGCCAGGGGCTACCTGCCTCCGGCCAATACTGACACTTAAACTACTGGTCATACTGCTGGAAATATCCAACAAACAACAGTATTATAGCTGGATTTATTTACAGCAAACTCTAGCTTTTCAGAGCTTGTATTCCACCTGCATACAAGTCAGTATGCATGCACATACATATAACTTGACCTTTTTGGTAAGTAATTATATAATAATCATTTCATCTGAAATTGAATTGTATTCATCTTTGCCCTAATGTTATATAAACCTTCCTCTCTTGTCCTCTTTTGTTTGCTTGTATTTTCAGATCCTCTGTGCTGTCTCCACCCTTCCTCTTGTTGCTGTATCTCGTGTTTGCATTTCTCCAATAGTTTCTGCTCCATTAGTCAACACAGATCTCAGTTTACAGTGGGGTACAAAACTAGGAGATCTTACACAATTCCATCAACCATCAAAAAATAACTTTTTCTTATAGAAGTTCATTTGATTACAAAAACAGGGGTGATTTCATCTGAAAACAATCTATTGAATAAACTGAACATAAAATACTGAATCTTTTTGTGAAATTATATCAAACAAACTTTGATCTTATGCATTTGTAGCACCATGGACCACAGTCGCTGTCCTTAGTTTCTGACTTTGTGGTTTTTCTCAAATTTTCATAACACTGTGTTGCTTTTGGTTCTGTTCAGGAATTCTTCTTATACTTCTTTCTGACTTGACTTCATTTCTCCAGTCACACTGCTTGGTGACAGATTCGGTATCTCCTGAACAACAATGCAAAGCTTGACTGCATGTGGTGGAAGGCAGGTGTGATAGAAAATTCAACAGCACCTTTCTAAACTGTATCAAAACATTATGCAGTCCACAGATAGTGGGATATATTTTACATCTCCACACAGAAATGTTGAATAAAAACTGGAAATTTATTCAAGATTTGTTTTTCATTTAAAATCAGAAGAAAAGTAATTGTGTTTCATCTTCATCAGTAAAGCTGAATGCAAGAGACAAACTCAGAAGACCTTTCTCAAGAGTGCAGCCTTTGGCAAGGATAATATGCATTAAAATAACTCCTGATGGTAGAAATGTGTTTGCTCTCTCTTCAGTCACCTTCTCTCTCACAGACACACACCTGCCCTTTGCATTAAGTTTGACACAAAACCAGGAAAGATGGAGTGCATTAATAAGGTACAGTTAGTGCCCTTGTTTTGTCCGACACACAGAGGGAGGAGAAACTTTTTATTTTCTTTTATCTCCCTCTTTTTATTTTAAAACCTTTCATCTTTACAACCTTGTTTCCTGAAGACCAAACAAAAATGGAAGAACAATACAACTTGCACCAACAGCTGACAAGCAGAGGCTCCTCTTGTGTTCTGGCAAGATATAGTCTGTTACAAGCTGAAAGCAGATGGCTGAGAGCAGCTTTAGCTAAGAAAAAAAAACCTGAGGATTTTGTGTTTTTTTTTATTTATTTATTTTTTTTATTTCTTTCGTGAGCCATACACGAAAGGCCAAGGATTACTTGTATACAAAAAATAAGCTGGAAAAAATGATTCCAAAAGTAATCAGAGCAAAACTGACAGATGTTGGGTTTTGTGTAAGGAATAATCTGTGGGAGGTTCTAAAAATTGGATAGTGTCATAATAATAAAAAAAAAACTTCTTCTTGGAATATTACTATTGTTGATCCAAGGAAAAAGCAGAAATTATTATATGATTAGGGAAAAGAAATTACAGTATCAGCTTACCTAGAATAACAAATGATTTTTTGGAACTAACTGATGTTGCAAGCTTTTCCCAAAAGCCAGAGGTCAAATGATCTTGGATGTGTTGTTTACTGATGTCTAATTAGTAAATATCTTAGTTTGCTTTTTATTCTTGCAATTTCTCTGCTTGCCTATCCAGGACCTCAGTACCTTATTTCATGCAGCAAGAGGCTGGATTAACAATATAACTCTTAAATCTTTAATCTTTTTGTTTAAATTATAACAAATTGTATCAGTGCATCTTTTCATTAAAATTAAAAGCAATGAACATGTTTTTGCATTTGTTCTTACACATGACTTACATCTGCAAAAACAAGAGCACCTGGGGAACTAATGTGCTGCCTAAAACAGAATTAGCTTTGACATTTTAAAATGCAGAAAAATATGTCTTTCCTATTTAATACAAATATTGCAAAACAGCTGTTTCTCTGATTGTAAATGCAACTTCTTTTCATAAATTTAAAAAATAGGCTTTGGATAAAGTGAGAGTCTCTTTACAGCAAACAAAGCAAGTCACTTTTGCAGGCATAACTAAAGGTTCAATTATACAGTGAGAAAGATGGAGAGCAAGAAAAGAGGGCAAAATACAGTCCTAAAAAGCCATCACAGAAAGGGAGTACAATGGAAGAGGCCAGAAAAGAGAAAAAGATAGGGAGATAAAGAGTTGAGAGTTGATATGCTGACTACAGGCAGTTGATTTGGTTTCAGAGAGCATTGTTACGGTGCTTTGAATTAATGCCTCCCAAAGAGTCCAATTGTGATTCTTGGGTTGTGCTGACAGAATATTTGACAGCCGAGGGTGAGCTGCTGATCTCAGCCGAATCCTCTGTTCTCACTGTGCGCATGTGCGTCTGCCTCATGCCTTACACATCCATACACCTACACATGTTCCGATTCATGTGTATAACAGAAAACCAATCAACAAGGAAATCAAATAAAAATGTAAACAATTATTAACTAAACTCTAACACACAGATGCAAATTACCTGCATATGTAAGGAAGACTTTTATGCAGATGGATTCAGCACATTCACTTAATCATGATGGGAAAGTTTGACCGGCAGTTTTCCCTGTTTTCTCTGTCTTCCTCTCCCTGTAGGAAACAAGTTACCCCTTCGGGCTGCTGAATGGACAAAAAACACAAACAAGCCTGATACTTCGTTACAGCAAAGGGAGGGAAAAGAGACACTCCATCAAAAATAAACTTGCACAATGCAATGAATCGTAAAGTTTTATCACAAGTATGCCTATGGTAATACATAGAACAGTACTTTCCACATTGCCCATTGGTGGCACTGTTGTGCCTCTTTGTCTCCATCTTTCTTTTTTAATACCACAGAGGTGTAATGCAGGTTAAAGCATGCATTAAAACCAGCAGTGGAAGTTCCTACATATATGAGTATCTGTGTGTGTGTGTGTGTGTGTGTGTGTGTGTGTGTGTGTGCATGTGTGTGTGTGTGTGTGTGTGTGTTAGGAATAACCATGGTCCAACTCATAGCTTTAACTAACCACCATGTTGTCATTCAGGTGATCATGTGTGGTACTGGAAAGCACTTACTGAGTGTTTTTCCTGTGCTTTCGTAACCCCTAACCCATTATATGCATAAAAATATGATAACTAGTTCTTAGTGTATTATTTTATTTCAAAGGGTTTCATTAACACCTAAATAAAAAATACAAAAAAAAAAAAAAAAAAAAAAAAAAAAAAACTGGAATTATGCAATAGCAGGAATAACTGCCTTTAAATCATGCCCCACCTGCTTCAAAGAAAGTTTTGGTTTCATCATCATCATCATCATCATCATCATCATCATCCTCAAAATTAATTTGACTTAATTTGGCACCTGGAATGTGTGGACACATGATTTTCGCAACCAACCCTACTACAAATATTGTTATTGAATTTTTCAGTCATTTTATTTGAAATGCTAAACAATGACAGCAGCTATGTAATCCTTGAATAACAAAAGAAATCTTAGCAAGCTTGCAATTACTAACTAAAATGGTCATGGAATACTTACTGTAGTAAAATGTAAAGAAATAGGAATGTGTTTTTGCTGAGATTTTCCTGTCACAATTTTTGCAAAATCCAAACAAATCACAACATTTCCTCATAAGGAGCTCACACTGACACTCTGCTTGTTTTTATTCTTTAGCATTGTGAAACAGCAACAGTAGCTGTTTAAAGAAGTCAAGCTATGAACAATACAGTACCAGGGATTGACAATACAGAAGGTTGGTGCAAAGTTAAGTTTCTGTTTATAGTTGCTGTGCTCATCTACTATGAAATAAGCAATGTGTCTCATTTGTAAATTGCAGGGTCCAGAAAACCACATTTGCTTGTTTGCGGGTTTGTGCTAATTTAGGATGGTGATTTGCCATTAAAATATTTTTGCTCCTGTTCTTCATTATTATTGCACTTTTGAAATCTCAGCTGAAGAGCACGACAGTCCCACGGGTGTTATTTATGAGCTGAGATCAGATAAGAAGTCACCCTGAATAGTAAATCTTCCTCTGAAAGGTCTTAAAGTTTCATACATATCTACAACTCTGAGCATGTGACAACTACATGCTGACACGCAGATCACAAGTAATCTGTTCATGCTAAATAAGTATTTAGTTGTTTTTATAGCCAGATATGTTCCCTTTTTGTTTTTTTTTTAAATGACGAACTGCTTTCTTTAAAATGACTACAGTCAGGATGTGGTGTGTGCAATTGGCAGTGGCGTTTTGTGCATCAATGGTAACCTGGGTGATCCCCTTAGTGCAACTCTCTCCAGCCATTTCCACACAGAACGGCCCACCCCCAGCTCTCTATGTACACATCAATAACATATTTACTGTACAAAATATTTTTTTTAATTTAATTTACTAAATAATTAAAAACCATTAAAAAGTGAAAGGGATTTATTTGACTTTAAGTTCCTTTCAGAGCTTCAAAAAGATGTTCTTAAATTGCAGTTAACCTTAACTAGTTCTAAACAGCAACAGCTGTGCTGCTCAATTCTGTTAATTTTCCACTAAATGTCGAGTACTGCAACTGCTTACAAAAAAGGTTTCAACGTCTCTGAGAACTTATCAGTATTTGTATTGTTTTATTTAAAATTAGTTTGTGTTTGTAATCTATCCAATTGTACAATGCTGAGTCTTAGAAGATACACATGATTAATTACAAAAGTTCACAAACATGATAAGCATGTTGTTTGTTCATTAGAACGTTCATGGGAAGATGTGCCTCTAAAATACAAACTGATTATAAATTTATATAATTAGAAAAAAATGTGTTTGGCAAGTGTACCCTTACAGTTAAATCTTAAAAACAAATTTAATATATAAACAGAAATCCAGAAAATTCTTTTGAAAATAGTTTGTTTTCCATTCCTTTTAATAGTTTTTTTCAGACTTGGAATTTAAAACTATTAAGATCACTACAGTGAAAGCACCCAGTCTATGTAAAAATGTAAAGAAAAACAATATTAAAAACAGAATTAAACACAATCCTCAGACTGCTTCAATCAGCCTAGAGAGAAATTAATCAGCATTGTTATTATCATTAATCATCTTGATGATTTTCACAATAAAGTTGACATTTTTTCAATGCATATTAAATGTAACTAATGATTTTTTTTTCTGCATTTATAAATACTATACTTTAGACTACAGTTTTTAAATGCACTCCTTGTTCAGGTTTAACTGTGTGCTAGTGTTCAGTGGGCGTTTTGTCTGGAAGATATAGCAAGAGTGAACTTGATACTTTAATCAAACTCAGAACTCAAGACTTTTCGCCACAAGGAGGAAAGTCCAAGTACATATCAGGTAACAGAAAATGATTCAGGTTTTGATTTTAGGTATGCCACACGTTTTGCAAAGGATGACAAGACTATGATGACATCAGTGGCAGATGAGTCATGTCAAAGCCAGATATTTATGGTTTATATTAAGTTTGCTTCCTATCTCCCCTATGAAATGTTTCTTCTGATAATTTTAGAACTTTGTTCACCACAGTATCTTGTGAAGTGTGACAATGAAGAAATCATATTAATCTTTAACTATAGGTTTGCAGGATTCCATGATGAAACAGAGGTGCCTTCATAAATCTTGATGTTTTCTAATGTTGGGAAAAAAAAACAAAATCTAGACCATACCTGAAATCAACTGGATAAGCAAAAAACAAGAAGAGAAGCAGATATGAGACTCAAAGCCAACTGAAGAGTAAAATTGGGATGCAGGTGTTGATTTTGTGGATGAGTACTTCTCATCCAGCTGCTTTTCTCTAGGCCTCTTCTTCTTTTAACTCTGCTTATCCATTTATAGTCCCTCTCCCCCTTACTGTCTCTCTTCCTCTGCCTTTACATATTTCTCTCAATCTTGAGAGCCGTGGCTCACCCTAATTAGAAATTCCCCCTCCGACCAACTGAAATTGAATTGCCCATCATTTGCATAATGATAGCTTACTGGGCTGACGGCCGATTTACCATGAGATGAAATGTAGCAATCACTTAAGAGAGTGACCATGGGGGAGTGTGGGTAAAAGGGGCACATGAGGAGAAAAGGAGAGGAGTGAGAAAGGAGGGATGAAATGAGATCGCAAAGACAGAGAATGGAAAGGAAAAGCAAAGAGGAAGAATGGTAAAATTTGACAGGTATTTAGGTTATTGTCTCTCACAGCAGTAATCCTGGAGGGAGTCAGCGTCCTTAATATGAAAGCAAGGTGACACAGCAAGGACACATAAGGACACTTATTGTCATACTGTTTGCCTTTAAAATCCAAATCTAAACTCGAAATGATCATATTTCACACAGAACTACCATGCTTAAAGTATTGTTTTAGCATTTCCTTTTACCTAATGTTTTAGTTCAGGCTCTCCCTGAAGATTTTACCTGCCAAAGATGGGATAAAAGTAAGGCATCTTTTTAAGTACATTTTTAAAGATTAAATTGTTTAGATAGTTCAAAGTTCAGATTTTTCTGAAGTGGGGTCTCTGGAAATTATTAGTAGGCAGTATTACACTTACAGTATAAAGCTCAATTTTGAGAAAAAGACATACGTTCTTCTTACGGAGCCAAGCTAAATGCTAATCAAAGTTGGGTCAGTTAAAATTTTCTGCCATTTTCTGACATGTCTGCCATCAGCACCAATCTGACAAAAGTCATAGAGGTTTTATTTTATTAACCTGTAAACTGCCATTAGATGTTTTTTTTTTTTTTTTTTAATCTACCGAGAAGTCTATAGTGCTTTGGTCTGTGGTCGCTTTCTAATAATGTCCCGTGTGAAATGCATCCATTAACATTGAGTGTATTAATTAGAAAGATCAGATTTAACTATTGCATCTTGTTACAAAAGTAATGTATGTCTAAAAATGAATGAAGTGCTGCTATATACCCTACTATCATATTTTTTAGGCATTGTTTTTGCATTTGATGTTTAACACACTATGTTCTGCTGTAAATGTTTGACATAAAACAAATACTCCAAATATCTACTCGCTAACAGTCTTAGTCATAAATAACTGTTTGATACAAATGTGACAAGAAATTCAAGGTTTAAAAAATATAACATTTGTTTGAATTAGTACAGAAATAAACAACTGAAAGATGCTTTGTTGCCTTTGGGGAAGACAATTAAGTTTGAATTTAGAAATCAACATGTGAATGTGAGTATGAATTGCTGACTGTGACTTGTAATGTAAAGGTATTTTGAGTAATGACTAAAAAAAGTAGTACATGAATGCCTGATACTTACCAATAAAATCTATGTGTTTTATATCTGGTCCTAATCTGAGAAGACATTAACAGAACTCTTTGGAGTTTCCTTTTTCTAAACA
Organism: Anableps anableps; assembly: GCA_014839685.1. NCBI lineage: Eukaryota > Metazoa > Chordata > Actinopteri > Cyprinodontiformes > Anablepidae > Anableps > Anableps anableps. The sequence continues at coordinate 12,001,440 of CM026069.1, forward strand.
GGGATCATTTTTGAAAGCTATCTAGAGCAGCTAAGACCTTGACAACTAATAATCTATACACAAAACCCCACTTTAAGAATCTCAACAATATTTAACGAATGCTGTTTAAGTGTGTATCCATTACCTCTGTCACCTCGAGTTGTTTTTTTTATACTCAGAAGAGCCTGAAAAACGTATTTGTTTCTCATGAACTTAGCTGTGCCCTATTCTTAGCTACTTCAGCACTGGTTTGGCGAACACTGACTTTCTTCCTGCACATCAGGAACTCCCTGCCCGCCCACAGTTTATAAGAAGTGGCCACATTGTCAACTGTGTACTTGACAATGAATGCCACATCTGATGAACCACTTTGTTCCCAGGTACAAATTACTGTAATCAATGATATGATAATCATCTTGTTAGCTTCCCTCCTTCAGGCCATCAATCACACGTTCCACTACATGCCTAAAAATGTGATTTGTGAAAAATCCTGATAAATCTTGTGTCAGTGATGTCATGCACCTGTGGGTAAACTCAATAAAGCAGCATGATCAGTGTGGTTAAGTGACAGTGAGGAAGCACAGGCTTAACTCTCAATACTTTAACTTTTCACTGAGGGTCCTGTTTATAAAACTTGATTATTCATTTGAGTAAGTGGGCCATATTTTTCTCAAAGAGTTGGAGTGATCATGTTGGAAGCTCTGCCTCCAGTCTGATAAGGCCACTGTTTATTGTCTAACTTCCACTCTCTAACCTGTGGAACCTCACATACACACACACACGCACGGTACTTTCCACTACTTTGCCATTACTTCAGCATGTGCATATGTGAGTTTAAGTGTGAGCGTGTGTGTGCACAAATGTGTGCTTGCGTGACAAAGCTCTTATGTATGCTGTGATCCCTGCATTTCATCACGAGTTCTGACCTAATTAAAATGTCCTGTCAATGCTGAATAACTGACAAGTCATCGCAAAACCTGCACACACACAGACATACACAGAGCGGCACTCACATCACTCATTGCTTCAATTATTTATTCAATTCTTCAATCTCCTCTTCCTCTGTCCATCTCTGCATAAGTGATCTGTGATCACATGTCGCATGTCGAAGTCGGTTGCCCAGACAGGACGGAGTTAAGTCCCTTATCTCTCCTCCCCAGAAGAAATTCCTACTAGAGGCCTCGCTCTGCTGGTTTCCTGCCTTCTTGCCCAATGCCCTATTTTTACTCATCGGGGCTCTAGAATACCAGGGGCAGCTTTTTCCTTGTCACTAACATATTTCCTGCCATTCTCAGCCTGACATTTCGCCCCTCTGCATGCTTCGCTCTGATCGTTCCCCCTCTTTATGGGTCATAACCTTTCAGTTGGGGACTGTTCATATTCAAATGTACCTGTCGACACCGGAGCTGCTGAGAGCTCTGAGATCACTGGGGTTGGACTTTTTATTTAAAGAAAAAACCCTGTTCACTTGTTTTTAACATCAGCTTTCAGAAGGTGTTAATTTCAGATCTCTATGCGAGCTGTCAGAGACAATCAATTCCAGTCATTTTGTTGCTATCAGGCCAACTAAAGCATGTGATGATTCATGCACAAGACGCTTCAGATTCAGAGTATTACGTATCTCTTCCTCTTTGCTTTGGATTTTTAAAAATTTTTTTAAAGGTTTTGAGTTCATAGCACAATGCCTTGCAAAAAGTTTTCACACCCATGAACTTTAACGTGTCACAGTTTTTTGAGGTGCTTTTGTTTATTTTGTACTCAGCACCCTTTACTTCCATCCCCCTAAATACAACTGAGTGCAACAAATTGCTTTTAGAAATGACCTAACTATAGAAAAGTTCACCTTTGTAATTTATTCCAACGATAAAAACATATGTTCTGTGAAAGCCTCAGGTTTGTTCGAGAACATTAAAGAAGAAAAGTGAGAAAAAGCCATTGGAAGTCCACTTAGCAATTTATCACAACCTACATAGAGCATACAGCAAACAAATGTGGAAGAAGTTCCTCTGATCAGATAAGACCAAAATTATACTTTTTTAGTGAAAAAGGAACACACCATCCCCATTGGTTAGCAGGGTGATGGCAACATCATCTTGTGGGGATGCCATTCTTCAGCAGGCACAGGGAAGCTGATCATCTTCTTTCACTTCACAAAACTGCACAATTCAAATACACTTAAGTATGTGGTTGTAAGGTGACAAAATGTGAAAGTGTTCAATGGGTATGAATACCTTTGCAAGGCAATGTAATGTCTGGCATCAAAACATTGCTTATAGGCTGATTTAGATTGTCAAAGCTATAAAACAACAACTTGAGTAAATGAATAAGCTGATATGATCGACGTAAGCTATTTCAGAATGTGAAGTCAAATCATTTAGATAAGAGCAACAGCTCTAGCTTAGAGAATGCAAATGGAGACATAATATTGGTGACTGGCTCTTACAGCAGCTTTCATCCTATTCATACTCCAGTGTGGTCAAAGACAGATGGATCAATGCTCAGTAAAAACACCAATGGCACTTAAAGTGAACACACTTAGCTACAGTTTCTTTCTCATCAAGGTCTGAATTCTTCTTTGAAAGGAATTCAGCTCTCAAAAGAAAACATTCAGGCAGCTACAGAGGAGAAAAACGTACACTGTCTAATTTTCAAGGCTGCTTCTCAACAAAACAGTGATATTGACGTTCTAGATGAAAACACTTTGGATTCTCATCCACATCTACAGTAATAAATGTGCTGATTTTCATTCTGTTGAGTGAAATATCATGAATATGAGATGATGGACAACTGAGCTAACCTCACACTTCATAGTGCACTGCTTTATTTTTTTTTAATCCCTGTACTGAGAACATTTGTGAATATCAATATTATTTTCCTGTAGGGGGTAAATTGCATTGAATAGTTGCCATGCTGCAGGAAGAGAGAGACTGCTCAGTTGACTAAAAGGGCTATTCTTCATTTTATCTCTCAATCAGTGTGCTTGTGTGAGTGTGTGGCTGAACGCCGTCCTGCGGCCGTGTGTGTCTCTGTAGGAGCAAATGTGGGTTTCATTTTGACAAGAAGCAGATCGAGTTGGAGCTTGCTGCGTGGCCAAAGCCATGAATAAGAGAAAAAAGTTCACAATATGCAGACTGATGCAGCCAGACTTCAGCAGGATGCAAGAACTGTAATCAAACCATAAATCATAAATCACTGAGGTTACAACCCACCTCTCCGTTTGGGTCTCTTTTCTTATTGAGTACTGTCCCTGATTGTCTTTGCAATGCAAGCACACTGATTACTGTAGATGCAAGGTTCTCAATCTGTGGTAAAACTATAACTGTTGGTACTTGGGTTGCTTTAACCTGTAGTTAGTAGAAATTTGGAGTTACAATATTTGCATGACCAATGAAAAACTACTGAATTTGTGATTTAGGACCAACAACCCTCTGACATAAACAACCCAAAGGATTAGCTTAACAGAAACTACCCAAAAGACAATTTGTATTGAAGAGTATTTTAAGAAGTCAAAGTTTAAACTGAAGCAGACAACAGGGGGCCAAGAACAAGTGTTAATGACAACTCATTTACCTTTTAATTAAAAACATGAATCAGGAAATAACATCATTCTTGACTTAAACATGTTCCAGTAGCTGATCAGAAAACCAGTGGGATACACTGGTTGCTGTAGTCAGTAACTCTATTAGCAATATATGCTAACACCAGTGCATTTCTTTGCATTTCATTTATCCTCTACCAGTAAAAGAACCTGTTAGGACCCCTTTGAAAGCAAGAATAAAAACCACAGTACACGGACTGTATATTTCATACTAATTAGAGATTTTTTAAAAACATGTTGTGATTCATGAAGCATTTATTCTATCTTTTGTAAAATCTTGTTTTGTCTTTTTATAACTTGTTTAGATTGCTTGTGATTTTCAGATCCAATTTTTAATGGAGGCAAACAAAAAAATCCAAAAGAGTACATCAATGTTTATGTGCTTTTGTACACTATTCACAATGACAAGCGGAACATATTTGCCAGGACTAGGACTTTCATAGTGAGCCACCTGGTGTGCTATAATATCGGGAGAACAGTAGTGTCATTGTGAAGTAGCTGTGTGATATCGAGTAGAGTGACCCATTTAGAGCCCTGCTATAGAGCTGACATGCTACTGTTATGCCCAGGACATCTGGAAGGCAAGTGAAGCTCACTCTACTGAAATCCAGAGAGAGGAGGAAAAAAACAACACCTGACATGGTCATGGATGTTTCACACACTCACCTATAAGTCCTATTTAGAGGAGAGGACTGTAGAGTGGCACTGATACTGCTGAGGATCTGTTACAGTGCATAGTGAGTAATTTGGAAATGATCCAAGAATTATCTAAAGCTCTTCTAGTCATCTTGAGCAGAATTTAAAGAATGAGAATCCATTCAGCAACAAGATGTGTAGCAAGAGTTCTTTGTAGAGATCGAAGAGTTTCATCTCATTGTTTAAATGACAATTTCTTTCTCAATAACTGAAAAAAACAATTATGCCTTGAAATGTTCAAAAAGAAAGTCTGCATGCAAAATAACTGAAGTAGGAGAAATCAACTGCTTGAGGTAAAAGAAGAAAAAGCCAAAAATAAAAGAAGAAATTCTATGTACTGTGCAAAACAGTGTCAAAAGCGACTTAGAGATGTGTCCAATGTAGCTGCAGGTTTGCACACAGTATAAGGAATACATGAATGCATAATCAGAGGCCAAAATGAGCCAAGTAAAGCACACTGAGCAAATCCCCCAAGGGAGAGGAAATTATTTAGACGAAAACACAACTCATAATATTTGGGACCGAAACTTTTTTTTTCCCCTTTTTTATAATTTAAAATCCTTGCTTTGACTGTAAAATCAGAACAACCCTACATCAAGTAAGCACACTTTAAAGGGAAAATGGGGATTTTAAATTTGAAGCCTTGCTTTCATATCATGGCCAGAAGTAATTTAAAAGCAAATCTGCCTGCCTGTTCTGTTTAGGATGTTTCAAGCTCACGTGTGAGTATGAACCAAGATACAGTCTGTGAATGTGTGACCTGAAATCAGATATGAACAAAATGATGGCTAAATTTATGCCTTTGTATTCACTACAGCTTGCACAATACTGAAAGACTTTTTGCAGCTCAAACAATAATTCTGTATCAGGATAATTCATTCTCATATCAAGAGGCTTTTGGCAGCAAAGATTGAATCATCAGCCCTTGTTTCATTTTCCATGTAATTAAATCAGCTATTGAAAAAACACAATGCAAGCTGGCATGTGATTTAGGGAAAATTAGCATTTTTAATCACAGTACATTACTTTAATAACTCAATAAATCTGAGGCAGCTGGAGCATCTGAGAATGTTGTCACAGCTACTTAGTTCTGCATTTGCAACTAATACAGGCTGATGAGAATCACAATGAGAGAGCGAAAGTGTCAGAGAAAGGGAGGAAAGAAGAAAAGAGAGTCAGAGAGGAGAAGAACCCATGGAGATGGAAACAAAAGCATGCCAGGTGAAAAACGTGGCTTAGCTGAGGCAGGAAGGAAGACATAACTGCACTGTGTTTGGCACAGAAAGGGGTGGGGGCTTGGCACTTGTCTCCCCCCTTCCAGCTAATAACAGTTAATCCCCAATTAGCTCATCCATCACCTCTGTCATACATGAGACCTGCTTACCCCTTGTGTTGCTTTGTTGCTCTGCTTTGTTTGTACAGCTTAGCGATGGCTGTTGTCAGGGACACAAAACAAGTCTGAGTAACTACAGAAAATCTCATTTAATTATACAGGATTCCAAGAAACAGGGATAAGTACAACAAAATGCAATTAAAGTGCAAACATCTCCACAATTTAAAACCAGTTTACAAAGTGGTAAACCAGAGCAGGAAGAAACTGAGTCCTGTAAGTGAGAGCAAAGCAGGAAAACTACAAAGTGTGAAAAACTGGAAGTTGTCCAGAATGATGGTTCGCTATTTATGCTCTCCATCTTACGTTTTAACCATGCAATTCTTTACGAAAGATAATCCTGTGATTTGTCCAAAACATCAATCATTGCAGAAGCAGCTCATTTTTATCACTGAATTCCTCATATAAGCAGTTCTTTGCAAAAGCATTCAGACCTCTTGAACTATTTTTTTCATGTTACAACCACAAACTTGAATGTATCTTATGTGCTAGACCAACACAAATTGACATGTAATTACTCAAAAATTAAATGTAGTTTTTAGTTTGTTTTTTCTTTGGAAATTAAAAGTTTGGGATGGATTTATTTTTAGTCCCGTAGTCAATATTTTGTTGAACCTTCTTTCCCTTCAATTACAGTTCCAAGTTTTGTGCTTTATGTCTCTACTAGCTTTGCACATATAGAGACTAAACTAATTTGGCAATTCATCTTTGCAAAATAGCTCAAGCTTAGTCAGACGGGATGGAAAGCGTTCATGAACAGCAAAGAAAAAAAATCTAATTACATAGGTCAGGACGTTGACTCTACCATTCTAACAAATGAATATGTATTGAGCTAAACCATTGATTTGTGGCTCTGACTGTATGTTTAGGACAGTTGTTCAACTGGAAGGTGTGCCTTTACCCAAGACTCAGGACTTTTAACAGGTTTGCCATTTAACTCCATCCATCCTCACATTAACCTCAACCAGCTCCCTGTCCCTGCTGAATAAAAGCCTCCCCACATCATGATGCTGCCAATACCAAGTTTTATCATGGGGAGGGTGCATTTCAAAATAAGCAGTGTTAATGTTCTCCCACACATTGCTGTAGGACAGAAAATTCCATTTCGGTCTCATCTGTCCAGAGCCCCTTCTTCCACACAGTTTGTATGTTTCCACATTGCTTATGGCAAACTACAAATGAGACTTCTTACAGTTTTTTTATTTATCTATAATAACTTTCTTCTTGCCATTCTTCCATAAAGTATTTTTGTAACACACTTTATTTCAACAAACATTCTATTTATGATGAGATCTTATGGTATTTTAGGGTTAGGAAATTAAGTTGATCATATGTATAATCTTTTTCTGATCATTTAGAGAAAGATAACAATTACAACTATGTGAAACCAAGCATTACTAATATCTGACATGCTTAATTAATTTTTTTTTTTTTTACCTTTATCTATTGTTTGACATGTGTATAAAACTTTTAATTCTTTAGCTTAACTGATGACAGCACATGTTTTGTTGATTAATTAGCTGGATTCCAGTGGGTGAAACATCAGCTCACCTTTGTTTGACAGTTGCTTATGAACTGTTGGTGATCAGCCAATCTTCCTCTTTCCTCTGGCTACCACCCAGTTATTTTGGTGTCTATCTTTAGTTTAGTTCCCCCTGTAGTTATATAAGACATTTATTTTTAGGCGTAAATCATGGGTGGCCTCCCTTCTTTCTCCAAACTTCAGCCAGGTTGTTACTATAAGCAATTCAGCAAAGCACACAAACCATTTCAGTTGCAGATCTCTTATGATAATAGCATTCGCCTTGCTGCATAACCAGCTTAGAAGATTAAATGGCTCTTAATGATCTATCTTGACATAAAATTTTGTTTATTGTGTGATCAAAAAGTGAACTTTGGTGTCACTTCAGGACAATGTTCCCTTTAATCTAGTGACAATAACAGTGATTGCCAGCAGGTGCATGATTACAAATGAAAGTGAGAGCTGGTATCATGACAGCACGTGCATGCTTGTGAAGGGTGTTTATCTGCATGTGCAAATTGTGGTATACATCAACTTTATTCCATGCTTTTATCTCTTTGCAGAATTGCTCAATTTCTATCTTTCTGTCTTTCTTTCTGACAAAGATTTATCACTCTATCTCTTCACCTCCTCTTCCCTTTTAACACTCTCTTGGTTTTTTGTAGCCGCTTGCACAATTACAAAGCTGTAACTGAAAACACACATTGTTTTAAAGCTTAACGATGAATCTCCTGAGTATGGAATCACACATAAATAGTGGAATAGAAAACAATTTAAAGACATTATCAGTTGAATGTTTATTTGCATTTACTAATCGATAAGCTACAGTGTTTTTGCACATTTTTGTGATCCTTGTTTGGGATTTGTTTGTACTAATACACATATTTTTTATTCACTAAGCAAGCTTTGTCATGTGCATGCTGGATTAAGACTCTAACAGTCAGCTGTACAGCATAAGAATACACATGCATGCTACAGCGACCACAAACCCACAAACAGTCATTAGCACGGCAGTTGTAGAGCCAACTAATTAGCTCATCATCATCTCGGCACCTCTCTGCTTCGCCTCATGGATCTGGTTTCAAAGATTTCCTAAAGAGTCATAACACAGTCACACATTATGAGACTGGCCTTGCAGGCATATTTCAACAGAGTCTTAGAGGAAAGAAGCAGTGACACACAGAATTTGTAGTTTCTTATATTGATTGCTTGAGTACCCCTAAAACAGCCCCATAAGAGTTGATTTGACAGGACACATACAAGAAAAAGCTATTATGATGCCAGGAAACACCAGTTAACTGTAGTACACATGGTACCGCTGGACAACTCGATCCATTTGCAGGTCCAGGAATGATAGAATAGAGGCAGCTAGATTGGTCTGATATCAACCAGGAATCACAAAACAAACATAACATTTATGGTACTTTATAGATCTGCCGATTTCTTATTCACCCTTGTTATTTGATTTTTGAAACTCACTCACACAGGCGTGACCAAACAGAACTTAATTCAATGCAAAGCCCACAAAACATGGAAACTTAAATAGTATTATTTCCTTATTTCCTTACTTCTTCAAGAAGTTCTAAATGAATTTGTGCTTTCAACCCTCAAAAGTTTGTTCCCATTGATCATTATACTCCTGTCACGCTATCAACTGTCAAATACATGATTTAATTAATCACCAGATAAACCAGGCTCCTTGATCATTTTTCATATGTCAAAAGATCTCATACAGCAGGTACTTCATGGACATGCACCATTGCCTCAGAATCAATGCACAAACAAATCGGTTGTAACAGTAATAACACAATTATACCATTACTTGACCTCATGTAACACTATGTAAATGTTCTGGCTGTGCTGATGAAGACTCATTCACCTTGGAATGGCAGATGCTTTAAACTTGACAAGAAACGAACAGCATAACCTACTTTCAGACAGAATCGGCTTATAATTATCCTACTGCTTGGAGGCACCTATAAAATATTGAACTTTCATCGCCATTTGAAACAAAGATATAGGGGGGGGGAATGAGACAGTGACATCAAGGTAAACGTGATATAAACAGTCCAATTTATATGGGAAAAAAATATATACACAAACAGCCCATACATGACTTTTCATTCTCTTTATCCCAATATACAAGCACTATTTAAACAAAGAGCAAATCTAAAATGACCCACATACTTTAAAGACGTGATAGGACTTGATGTTCCTCAAAACCGTCTTAATTTTCTGATGTTAAGACCTGCACAACATGTTTTCTTCAATGTGCTAACACAAGAAAGAAAACATACTACGAGCAGTTTACAAATGTAAAAAGAACATGTAACCCTAACCCTAATACTAGTCAAAAGTCTGCACTATAATAAAGTACCCTGTTGAAATACAAACAGTATTCCTAAATAAATCTAATGTATTTCATTTAAAGCTAGGCTGTAATTTTAGTGGGAACATTAACTTTTCATTGGAAATGAGAGTGCCTGGTTACATGTGTTCTTTTTTTCCAGTATAAAGTGGTTACTGTGAGCTGTAACAGAGCCAGTTTTAAAAGATACACACACTCTATAGGATGACTACAACTCCTGCTGCAGTTTAATACATAGAAAGGGTGGAACAACTGGGGGTTTACGTGCGACTGCATATAAATATTATTATAAAGTCTGAATCACCAACACAGTCTTTTAGTTTGTGATATGCCAAAGCCAGCAAAATGACAGGGAAGCCAATCTACAGTTTATAACTCAACCACACATCGATAATAGAAAAAATAGATTACAGTAAATCCATGGTTCAAAAGCTACATACCTTTGAAATGTCAGAGTGGAAACCACAGCGGATAACTCATCTCAAAACTCATTTCAGCTGCACAATGCAAGCTGTATTACAAATATTCAACAGTCTACTGTTCCCCGCAGGTATTTTTTAGCAAAACACTATACATTTTCATTTGAGATGAGAAGAAAAATTCTTTTTTTTTTTTTTACTGGCAAGCAGCCAAAGCAATTTAATTACATTCCAAATGGGCACGCAATCTTCGCACAGCAACCAGCTCCTCTTGTATTTCTCAAACTTCAACAACCCCCCTTGACTTTCTCTGAGTAATTGGAATCTTCCACTCTTCCACCCTTGTCATTATGCAGAGCAGCAGAAAGTACAAAAAAAAAAAAAAAAACAAAACAAAAAAAAAGGAACAAGGAGATCTGGCAATCACAGGTACAGGCTTTAGCCTGTTTGTAACTTCATCACTGTATCTTGATTCAGTTTCTCCAAAGTCAATTAAAATAATATTAGATGGTGTGTACCTGGAATGGCAAGTTCTTGTGCTGGAAAAAAAGCACCACTGATTAGCTACCACTAATATGAGCAAAACTGTTAGAAAGGTCACCACTTTCTTCTTCAAATTCATTCTTCCTGCTGCAAAGAAAAACTATGTTAATTCACAACATATAAAACTGCAATGCATCTGCCATTAAAACACATGAAACATTGGAAACCACAGACTGTGGTGAAAAGGAGGCTAACATTTACTACGAAAACACACCTCCACATAACATTTAAATTTTAAAATAACATTCACAAATATTCCTATTTAGATTTTTTTTAATCTTTTTGTATGTGTAATTTACATTCCACTTAATAATGAAACATAAAAGAATGCTTTTTGAAAATGTTTTGTTTTTCTTGTGGTGCAAAGACACTATAATCTTGGAGGAGCACTCCCATTTACCCACTGGGTAATTATGGTATGGATGGGAAAATAAATCAACTATCCATGACTGACAGTATGTTTAGATGTCTGTTTACAGTTCAGCCCAGAATCAAGGTCCTGATATGACAAAAGTTCCAAGCATCAAAAAGTCATACGATGCTTCACAAAGACCTAATAATTATCTTTGATGTTCCAAGGCCTGGATAAATCCATAAAAGGCAGATCAACGTCCAGTTTAGGAGATAATAAATGTAAAATTGCTTAAAACATAAATATCTATCACTGTTTATATCCTCTTACATGGCCCCGTGCTCAGCTCTGCTCTCTTTCTCTGTCACTGAATCAGTCTGAGAGTCGTGCCACATGCCAATGCCTTTGTGTGGAAGATTAAGTGAAACCAGGAGTGCCAGCAATGCTGTGTTTGCACAGCGAAGCCGTTCAAATTCAGCTGCACCCACATATCACATACCAGTCAACATACCAAGGGCCTGGAAAGACAGCTACTGTGGTATGAATATTTGTAATATCAAGTGTAATATCAATACAATGCAAAAAAAAATAAATAAAAAATGAGCAAAGTGCAATTAAATGCACATACATAGAGAGACACCTCTTCTCGTCGTCACTTACATGGGGAATAAAATTCTTGGAAAGTAAAACTCAGCTACAGTGAGGATATTGCGAACAAAGCCCAAATGTGCCAGAGGTGGTTTACAAGACTGAGGCAAAGAGGGGCCTAAGGGGACTGTGGGTTTGTAGTGATAGGGAGGGGAGTCTTTCTCTCTCTCTCTCACACACACACACACACACACACACACACACACACACACACACACACACACACACACACACACACACACACACACACTTCCCTAAGGGCACAGAAACAAACAACAGAGGATCAATCCGTGGTGACCCAACCAGCAAACTTAACTCCCTGTACAACCTTGAACTAACTCAGTTGTGGCATATTTACAGAAAAAAAACATCTGGAGAAAAAAAAGACAAGCTTGCACAAAAAAGAAAAAATGGCATAAAACTGCTCACTTTTTTTAAAAGTAGTCTGCCAAAACTTTAAACCCACAAGTGATTCCAAACTAATCAATTACACTTTTGATGAAAGGTTAATTACCAAACATCAAACTAAAAGGTACAGTAATCTGTGGGCTGTGCTGTTGCTGCTACAAAACACGATAACATTTCTGTGGTCTGTGTGCTCACATGTGCACTTGTGTTTATTTATGGTAAAGTAGTGCAGGCATGTTTGCATCTGCATGCAAAACAGTGTGTGTCTACCTGAGAGGGAGCATATGCATTGGAGAGTGTGCACTCAGTCGTCCTGCAGTTTTTGAATGTGGACCTGAACCAGCCATCTCCAGCACTGTTTGCACAGGACATGCCTCAGGAAGTTAGGACAACTGTTCATGTTTGCCCTGGCTTGCAGGCCTTTCATAATACACTAAACAGCTGCAATCTTTAACATTGCCATGTATCACTGCTTTGTACATGTTTCCTATGCAATCCGTGTTGGATTAAAGCACCTTCTGAGTACCCAACAGAAGAATTAATGTAATCACAAATTAACAAGTTGCAGTGTTGCAGCTCTAGTAGTGCCTTGCAGAACTATCTGTCTTTTTATTCTAATTTTGTCACATAACAACCACAAACTACAATTCATTTTTGGGTGCTTTTGCTCACTGACCAACAGAAGGTAGTGCATAACTGTAAATTGAACAAAATGGCTACAAGGTTTGATTTTTTTTTTTTTTAATGACCAACAAAAAAAAAAAAAAAAAAAAAAAAAAATAGCTGGAATATCTTCCATGCTTATGGATTTAACCCTTTTTACTCATCTGCCCCTAAATAAAATCCAGTGCAACCATTCATCTATTTTTATAACTTTCAAATCCTTGTGGTCACTGCTGCCTATTTCAGTGGTCAATGGGCAACAGGTGGGGTACATCCTAGATGTGTCATTAGTCTATCACAGGACAACACAGAGACACCCTGGACAACCATGTATGCACACAAAAACTGCGGGAAACATGGTTGTGTTTGGACTGTGGGAGGAAGGCAGAGTACACAGAAAGATACCACTCATGCAAGGGGAGAACATGCAAACTCCATGCAGGAAGACCGCTAGCCAGGATTTGAACAAAGGAACTTCTTGCTGCAAAGGAACAATTACTAACCATCTTTAAAAGACACCCAATTAGTGAATAGAGTGAATCTACAAAGATATGATGGTCTTGATGGAAAGCCTTAATTAGAGAAAATGGCCAATGTTAATTTTGGAGGAGCAGGAGACAAGCTCAGTATTATTACAGCGTTTACTATTAGTGCATTCCACAAGCATAGATGGAAAAGTGGCAGAACCTGCATTGTTGAAAGAAAGCCAAAAGGTTTGTTTGCTGTGAGCCAAGTAGAGGACACAGGAAATATGTGAAAGAAGGTATTCTGGCCAGATGATAAAATGAAATTGAGCTTTTTGACCTACATGCAAAACGCTATGTGAATACAAACACTCTGAACACACCATGTTCATAGTAAAAAGTGGTGGTGGCAGCATTATGATGTGGGAATTATTTTCTTCAGCAGGGACAGCAAAGTTAGTGAGAGTTGATGGGAAAATGACATTAAATAAAGGGCAATCATGGGAGAAAATCTATTAGAAGCTGCAAAAAGACTTGAAACCTGGGTGGATCTTCACCTTCAGAGAGGACAACACTAAGCCTACAACCAGAGTAACAATAGAATAGCATATTTATATGTTACTCAGTCCAGACCTAAATCCAACTGAGATTCTGTGGCAAAAGTTTTAAATTAATGTTCATTGATCCTATTTAATTTAGTTGAATTAAGCATAATTCAAATAAATATATAAAGGTTTGTGGTGTAATGTAAAAAACTCCAAGGGGTATTAAAACTTTTGGAAGACAATGAAAGTACTCACAGTTATTGTGTTCTTTTTTGTATCATTACATGTAAATGATTTTCAATACAACATTTATTGAGTCCTTAACCAGGTCTTACAAATATTCTCACAAATTTTGTCTCTGACATGCCACTAAAAGCTAATTTCTCATGAGCACACCTTGTCAACAACCTGACCTGTCAAGATTTCAAAAAATCCCACTAGAAACTCCTCTCTTTCACTCTTTCCTCTTCTAAATGATGTTTTTCTTTGCCAAAGCTTGTTTCTGACTGAGCCTTTACTGAAAAATATCTCAAAGTAGCCCAGACACTTGTAAAATATCACTCATAGGTTTCTCAAGGAGATGAACCAAGGAAAAAAAAGTTGGATAAAGTGTTTCCTCTTTGCACAAATGCAAAATATTGAAGTGTAAAAAGATAAGCCCCATCTGTGCTTATTTGAAATGTTAATTTGGTTTTCCATGCACTGGTTCTGTTAATTTATGTACCAAAGCTGGCTTTACTCACAAATCTGCCAAGGCCAATAACAGCTCTCATAATCACCAGCATCAAGCACAATCACTTTGTGGTCTATTTGTTTATGAATGACACCAAGCAATTATTCTGATGAAGATCAGCTTTCTTTCTTGCTTGGGGACCTGCAGCTGAAAATGCTTTGTTTTTGCTGCCGCCACATTGGCATCCTGTTGCCTTATTCATAAAATAATAGTAGCAACAAAATGTTATTGTATGATGATTAGGAACATGCAGTTAACAGTCAGGCTTCTAAAACTGTTGCAAAAAGAGTGAAGTGCGCACTTCCTGACCTACAGACTAAACCACATGCATGTGGATGCAGCTAAATGTCAGCAACAACGATCATTTGTGAACCAAAGACATAAAGATGCATAACACAAAGTAAAAGTAGTTTGAATATTAATAACGACTGACTTCTTGTGATAACGAGACATTTACGTATTAACTTTTGCATGCTTAACACACTTATTTCATTAGAAGGATGTTGAACTACTTTATTTTGTTTACACGATTGATAGAAATAATATTAACCCTCTGTGCGTAACAAAACATTTGTTTATCTGACAAGCCATCAGTCCGACAAGAAGTGAATCAATGCTTGTATTTTTTCAAATTTCAGTGGTGATAAAAAGCAGATGAATCTGCTCTGAAATGCTACTGTAGCAATGAGAAAAAATACAGTCAGTATTCCCTTTTCATCAGCAGACACAGTGCAGAACAGTGCACAAAAATGGTTAAATAAATCAGATAAAGCAGATATTTCTCTCTTGCTCTTGCTCGCTCTCTTTTTTTCTCTCTCTCTCTTGCTCTCATACACATACACACACATTCTTCAGTGAAATCCATCAATCAGCATTTCATGCAGTTTGGGTTTGAACCACACCAAATGCACTAAAACAATAAACGCCTGTCTTTCAAGTTGCTATCTGGACTGAAACACATCTGGTGGCAATGCTCATTTTGGTTTCCACATTGCTGAATGACATTACAGACTCAATGGCAGGCTGAAAAATAAAGTACCCCTAAAAATCTTTTTTGTCGTTTCCTCTCTGGCATCTACCCCTTTGCCTTCTTTTCTTCTTTCACTTGCTATCTTAATGCACACACCAGATCTACTTCCCCCTCTCTGTTCTAACCAACTAACCTCTCAAACACTATTCCCCCAGCCCATCCCCCAACCAATCAAGAAGTGAATATAAAACAGCACAAGGAAACTGGGCTGCACGAGGGAGGTGACAGAGGAGAAGGCAGACAGACAGGAGAAAGAAGACAGCAAGTTAAGGCGAATGCTACTGAGGAGCCACCGGCCTCCTGAGGTGAGGACAGTTTAAACAGCCTTGGCTCGCTGGACTTGACCTCACACAAATCACAAGTGTGTAAAACACACACCCAACATCCAGCTGAGCAGCCAGGAGTCAAAACCCGATAGTAGCATTTGGGCTTCAAGGAGCTGTGATGAAAATTAGGGTTAATGTGATTTAATGAGGGGCACGAGCCGGGCTGAGGTTGGGCTGCTTCAACTCTTGATCAACGTCAAATTTGGAATTACTGTGACACCTTGTGATGTGGCGATGTTCCGCAGTGGCTTACAGTTTGCTGTGTTTTCTGCAAAGCCTGGGGACCTGCAACAATTTTCAGTCTAAAAAAAGACTGACAATTTCTGGTAAATATAACAGTCACGTGACAGATTATAGTGTGATAACAGAGATGACTGTCCCAGCTGCAATTCAACACACCCAGAGTCTGCTTGAAACACTTTTAAAAAATGCATTGTCATAATCTAATTATTTGCATCTTATTTAACATACATCAACATAAATAGACTATCTCTAAGGACTTTTGTTAAGTTGCAAACCAAGCAGGGTAAACCATGGAATCTATTTTCAGCCATTTGTGACTTATGACCCTCCTAACACCTCCACCAACTCTAAGGCATTGCGTCTGGTCTCGATGGTGAAGTGCAGAGCAAAGTGATAGGACTGCAGGAGAGCATAGCTTGTTACTTTCACTATAAACTGCAGAGTAAACTCAAGTCCATGACCATTAATTCCTGTTATGAACAACTGAATAAGTCACTACTTTTTCTTTAACTGATATTGTCAGCAAAATGTCACAGTTGCAGATGAAAATGGGATCATTTGGGCCTATTTTTATCACAGATCCTTTCAGTGGACCCCAGTATTTGTGGGGGTTTTATGAACGCAGTCTCCCACAAATAGCTAACTTCGTGAATTCTTGAAACCCTCTCTAAAAATGCTTATTACAGCCTATTTTAATAGTCCACACATCAAATATACCTTATATGCACAGTGGAAACCAAAATTAGTAGCTTTTTTAACCAGCTGTCCGGCAGTGTGTAGCAAGAAGTGGGTGAGGGGCAGCTGCAGAAAAAAACTCATGCTTTTTCTAGAATCTCATTAGAAAGAACTGGATATTGTAGGAAGGATGTTGGAAAAGTTAAGCAGTTTTAAACTGCAACTTTTACAACTTTAGTGTACTACTAACTGGCCCATACCTTGTTGCAGCTGAAAATAGAACAGATGTGGAAACATCTGGCTTTATTTCTACACCTGCAAAAACACCAAAATCTTACCAAGTATTTTTGGTCTAGTTCTAGCACAATATCTTGAATACACTTGAAATAAGACAAAACTTACAAGTAACTTTTCAGCACCAAATAGGAGCTTGTTTTGAGTCAATAATTCCTGAATATTGATGAAAAAGTACAAGGTATAAGTGAAATAATCTGCTAGTGGAACGAGACATTTTAACTGGAAGATTATTTCACTTATAACTAGAACTTTTTCATCAATATTGAGGAATTATTGACTTAAAACAAGCTCCTATGTCGTGTTGAAAAGTTACTTGTAAGTTAGTTTTGTCTTATTTCAACTGTATTCAAGATATTTGTACTACAAATTATACCAAAAATAGTTGGTAAGATTTTGTGTTTTTGCAGTGCATGTAACAATGACATGTAACAAAAATAAACCAAAAGGCATGTTTTGTATGATTTCAGTTAATAATCTCTAAGGTCTTTTGCTGTATTGCACATTTAAAAATAAATTTTAACTCAAAAATGTGTCCACTTTTCCTTTTACTGTAATGGTTTGTACCAAAAACACAGTGAACCCCACTGCACCATAGAACAGCACTGTAGCTACTTATCATTAACTCAGAGACACAATCAGCCCCAGGCAATCCAGATTCCCTGCATAACCTTTTGACATTGCTGCTGGGAAGGTAAATGAGAGAAGAAGTTAGACACTGAGAGGGAATGAAGTGAGGAGACTTGATTATGAGTTGTGCCAGAAAGTGGGATAGTAAAAAATGAAAAAGAACAAAAAAAGATGACTGTTATACTTGTGTAGTTATTTTTATAAAGAGAAAATGTCTATTTCATGTCTCCATTCCATGTTATTTGTTCTGAGTTAACTGCCTGGAACTGGATAAGTACAATAAACTCAAAGAGTTCCCAGTTCCAGCCACTTGGGTTCCATTTGGTGTGCAGTGGAGGCATGCATGGGTTAACATTTTCACAATGAGAATGGTGGGGATACTGCAGCTCGGACTGGCCAGTCAGCAGAATGTTATGAATGGGCACAATGAAGAAAAAAACCCAAAGTCCATGCTGTCGACCCAGGAATGCTTGCCTCCGTGTAATTAACTCCTCACTGTGTACAGAATGAGGTACTACTGAAATAACTTTTTCTTTTTTCAGTGTCTATTACGATCATGTTTCTGAGAGAGAGAAAAAAAAAAAATCACATTCTCAGAATTCAATGTGGATTTTTTTTTTTTTTTTTTGCCTGACCATACTTTGAAGTATCCCATGACTAATACAGTGATTTAGACAGCAATTGAAAAGGAACAAACCACTTTAGAAGGGTTTTACATGCTCTGCTAAAGTTGGCCTCGCAGCTTTTGGCTGGACACACGTCAGCAGCTTGTTTCTGCCCTGATGAAAAAGCAAAATGTTAAATCTGTAGATGGAGTTAAAACTCATTTGTTACATGTCAGCAATGATGTACAGCACTGCAAATAAACACACTGATGAAGTCCTTCACAAAAACACTCAAGAAATGGTATATAAATAACATAAAGTAAGTTGGAACAGATGGCTACTAGCAAAGAAAAACATCTGCAAACCATTGGATTATAAACCTACAGAATAACTACAGTGTAATTACATGAGAGGCTCTCTCTTGGGCACCATGCAATTAGAGCGGAGAGGGACGAGGAGAAAGTGGAACATCTACAGCAATCTATCTAACTTCATTTCACCGGAGTGATTCTGCCCGAGGGTATGCACAAGTCATAATGCATTTGACAAATAGTCTCCTGCTAAAAACAGGCATTTGCGAAGAAGTGGCCTTCAGCGTTGGTATACACAGCTGAGTGTGCGCTGAGCAAACAAGCCTCCCACTCAGCGAGGGAAAAGATACAGAGAGGCTTCAAAAAGATTAGGAGAAATCTTGGGTGAAAAGTAAAGATGACTCATGGTTGATTGTGCAAGTGCAGGACATGCGAGCTGGATAGAGTTGAGAGGAACAAACAGAGCCGTGGGGCTCTTAGCCATACACAAATCGATGCTCTTCTCATGTGTCCTTTCTTTGCATTGCTCTGAAAAGTGTATGCATAGTTGTTGTTTTTTTATGTATGAGAAAACAAATTGTTTGACTTTCTTGATCTCTCCATGACTGTATTATTTTGACAAAAAATAAATGCCACATATATATTGCAAACTATTACATTCTTTCCCAGCAACAATAACTAATATAAAACTATTTCGAACTAGAGCTCCACCATTAATTGCATAGAGGCTGAAAATCAGCCAGTTTTTCTTTGATCAGCTGCTAATTGAAGTACTAAAAAGTTATTTTTTTACCTATTCAAATTGCATCAAAATGAAGACTACCACCACCTCAGCCATGACATCAACCAAGAGCATAAAAAATTAGGTACAAAAAAAACTTTGAGGATAAATGAGGAACATATTGCAAATTCCTTCATTTTCTATTAGATTCAAAATTACGACAGTTCAGACACAAAAACACCCTGGAACAGCCTTATCGGGTGCACCTCTTCTAAAAACATGTCCCAATTCAACATTTTTCAGTCCAGAAGGGTTGCCTATTTTCTCAGTCCTTATTTATTTGAAGAAACTAGGTTAACCAACTGAAAGAACAATTCCCTTTCCTGCAACTCAACGAAAATACCTTTGATGGAAGTAAAATGTGTTGCATGGCTGTGTTTTTTTATGGGTGGTTTCATCTTTGGGATTGTTTAACGTCAAAATTGCGAACAAAGCCTTAATCAAAATTCACTGCACATTTTGCATTTGTGGTGCTCAATCATTCTGTCAGAGTGATCCATACTCCTGGCACACATCAATCAACCATCGGTTTGAATGGTCAATCAGCTTGAACTGGTTTCAGCTTACCTATTTTTTACATTCTTCCCCTATTAACCCTTTCAAGACTCAAAACAACAGTACACGAATGTATATATTTATAGAAAACAACAGCTAAACATTTTTTCACAAAAAAATTGACAGGAGTTTATGCAGCTAGAAACAGGAAGTGACTGTGTTTTAATACATGGATTATTTCAGTTAGTATGATGTACAACTTCCTGGTTTGTGCCTTGACATATGGCGTTGTTAATATTGGTTTTTACACCTTCCATGAGGCCTTCACTGGGAGGATTTTAGACTGCTACCATGTTCGATCAGTGAAACATCTAGTTGTAATGTAGTGAAAAACAAAATGTTATAATAAATAAAACACATTTGTATAATCATCACAAGCCCTGCTTGAAGCTGAAGTACTTTTAACCCCCTGTTATAACAGAGAATAGCTCTAAAAATAAATTCACCACATAAGTGAAGAAAAAAGCTCCTGCATCATTATACAAGTATGTGTAATAACAAGAGTACAGTTGCAATAGATGGTCACTTTACATCTTAGTCCACAGGTGTTGCTTTAGTCATGACAGTGCTATATGTTTTTCTGTAGGCTTCTTGCTGTATTATGGTGTATTACAATAACCAGGACAGTTCATTGTGTTAAAAGTACAAATCACTGAGAACATAAATATACAGTGCCTGGCAAAAGTATTAACACCTATTAAAGTTTTTTTTCACATTTTAGCATGCTGTAAATGTTGTTGTAATAGAGAAAAATTAGACGTTTTTCAAATTTTGTGGAAATCTTTCATAAGTATCAACCCCTTTTATTATTTTACCCCTCAATAAAGTCTAGTACAATCAACTGCCTTCAGATGTCACCTAATTGGTAAATAGAGTGCATCTGCATGTAATTTAATTTCAGCATAAATACAGCTGTTATGTAAAGGCATCAGAAGTTTGAATTTGTGAACTGTCAGCATCATGAAGACCAAGGAACATATCAGACATATCAGGAATAAAGTTGTGCAGAAGTTTAAAAGACAGTTGGGCGATAAGACAATATCTCAATTTTTGAACTTCACAAAAAACACAATTCAATTACTTAAAAAATGGAATGGGTAAAGCACAAATGCAAACTTATTAAGGCATAGATCACCACCAAAGCTGACAGGCAGTGCAAAGAGACCAATAATCAGACCCATGGTGACTCAGGAGGAGCTGGCGACCCATAAGCTCAGGGAGGAAAATCTATTGACAGGTCAACTTTCTATCAAATCCGGCCTCTATGGAAGAGTGACAAGATTGTCGAATTGGTAAAAGTAAGTTAAAAGAATCTACTTCTGTAGTTTGCCACATATCATTTACCAGACAGAAACTGAAAAAAAAATCTGCCCTTGACAGATGAGTCTGAAATTAAATGTTTTAGTTTTAAAGAAAAACACAATTTTTTAAGAAAAACTAACTTGGAATATCACCCTGAACATACAATCTATACTGTTACACAAGATAGTGACAATATCAAGCTTTGGAGTGTTTTTTTCCAGCTACGACAGGAAAGCTAGTCAGAGTTGATGGAAAGGTGAATGAAGCTAAGTAAAGGTCAATCCAGGAGGAAAACCTGTTAGATGATACTAAGGACCTGAGAGAGGGTAGCTTTACCTTCGAGCAGGATCAAAACCTTAAACAAGCAGTCAGACCCTAAACTGCATTGCAAACCTAACTTAGGATTTATGCCAAGGCTTGAAGACTGATATTTACAGACTAAATAACAAACAGGCCACACATTTTTACAGATTTTTGTTTGTAACCTGTGAAAATTGTGTACAATTTATATTCCCTTCATAGTATAAACTACTACATATTGGTCTATAACATACATTTCCAATAAAATATACTTTTCTAGTCCTAAAATGTGAATTACATTCACAAATCGTAAATGTGATTAACACTTTTTCAAGGCAATGTATATCTGCAACTAAACTGTGTATGATTATTTTTTGAGCCGTCTCCAACATTTACACACATAAACAAGCCTAAATGTTGTAAGTTAAACATAAAGCCAATGCTGTTTCAGGGCCAAAGTATTAAAATAAACATTTTACCTTTTATCAGTGAAGGTTAGTTTATATTCCTATTTAAGGATTGGGGTTGGCATTATAGATGGTAAGGAAGTTATGGTAATCAATGTATAAAAGTTTGTAAAGCAATCAAAAACCTCTTCAGCATGAGAGTTTGTGTGTGGATGACAGAATGCAACTGTATGTGTACAGACAGGTGACCGTGTGTATGAACTGGGGAGATTAACAATCCAAATATTGCACTGTGCTATAATGTTTCACATGTATCACCTTGTCATCAGCAAATGTTAACTGCCTGCTGGCTTCCCCCCAGGTCCTAAGGCAAGGAAACCCTTATGAATGGCTGTGGATATCTCTCCCCAGTATACTTATTGATGGCTGTTTTCACAAGTTTTACCTTGACCACAAAAAAATTAAAGAGCCTGAAGTGACTTGAAATTCTGGGTTTGGTCTGCATGTATGTTTGGTTTTCTTATACCACTGATAATACTGAGAAATACCTTTAAATTCACAAGCTATTTAATCAGAAACAATTCAGAAAAGACCCAGTGAAAACAAATATGACTTGTGTGTGTGTGTGTGTGTGTGTGTGTGTTTGTGTGTATATATATATATATATATATATATATATATATATATATATATATATTATATATATATATATCATTCCTCTTGAGGCTAACTTACATTTCTTACATAAAAAATTGTTTATTTTCCCAGGTCTTGAAAGTGTTGACAACATAAATACAAAAGCTGAATTTAAGCAGAAAATGTTGATGTAAAAATCTTAATTAACCACAGGTCGAGTTGGTCGTTTAATTTGGATAACTGCTTAAAAAAAATCTAACCATTGCGCAAAAAAATGATGATTTAAGTTTTTCCTGCTAATGTTCGACTACCATATGCAAGAATGTGCTATTTAAGTAATTCAGTTTAAAAAAGAAAAGAAAAAATAAACTAATGTGCATGCAGCTGAAACCTTGGGTTTTCTTATGCATCTCAGATGCAGAACGTGAAGTCAGTATCACGTTTCGAAATGTTGGTAACTGTTTATTACTGTGCGCAAACCATTGCCATCTGCGAACTCGTTCGTGGGAGATAAGAGTATAATTTACGCAACTGGGTGAGATAAGTTATTGTCATTCAGGGAAGTTTTCAGAGCTAAATAATATCCGTTAAGGCGCAAACACGTACACATCCAATGTTTTGTTCAGTTTGATCAGAGAAATAGTGCCTGAAAGAGAGCGGGTGCGCTTTCTCTGCTTCCATGGCACAACAGTGATATTCTGAAGAAGACATTTAAAGTAAAATGAATATTAAGATAAATGCAAGTGCACGACCTGTGAGCAGGTGTCAGCGACAGCAAAGACGAAATGGAGAAAAGTTAATAAAAGCATGCTGCAGCTTGCGGACTCGTGGCACGATTATCCCCAGGGAAACAAAAGTGTAGCGCATCCCCAACCTCAATACCCAATGGCTTATTGCACTTCCATGTGTAACCAATGCACGTCTGCGCCCTTGCACTTGAAACTGACACATCTCAGTCGACTTAGTAGAGTTAATTGTTTACCTTGTTGGAATGATAATAGTCCAGCCCGGAGTCAGTCGGTAATGTACATGAACCCACGCTGGAAGGGGGAGCTGGATAAAATCTGACGTCCATCTCAAAGAGCGCAAGACTGACGGCATGAAAGCGTAGCTCCAAAGGAAAAAAAAACTGTGCAATGTCTCTCTCCTGCACACTCTCACACACACGCACACACACGGTCTCTCACCCTTCTGTGTTGTGTGTCAAACGGGGAAAAAGTACGACAAGTGGAAGAAAAAGGAGTCTCTCCAGACGTTCAGTTTCTATATCCGTCCTACTGCTACTTCAGGACTATGTGGACATTCAGCACAATGATGCTGTACGATATCTAACATCCCTATAAAGTTCACTTGGGGAGAGGGAGAAATTGATGGGAGCGTCCCCGCCACAGCGGTCTCAGGAACTAAGAAGCAGGACAGTTAGTGAAGTTGTTGGAGCCAAACTGAGCCGGGCTGTGTTGCAGGTAAAGATGCAGGAATGAAATTGTCAGCGGTCGTTCCCAAAGCGCCCGTTCTCCCTTCCAGCTTTCCAGACGCTCTGAAGCTTCGTCATGTGGGAGCGCTCTAATACTCTTTACGCATCCATGCGTTCCAGTCCGCTCAGCTGCTGCTCGGCTGCGACCTCTACCGGTCAGATGGGGGAATAAATGTGAGGAGTATGAGCGGATTGACCGAATGTTGTGGATGGACAAAAAATGGCTTTTACTTGCCAGGATGGGACAATGTTTGCTAAGTCCAAGAGGTCTCTATCTTAACGTAAAATGTTTAGAGCTCGTCTAAGTCTAAACAGACTGATTTAAAGACTTTTGCACAACTTATTTGTTTCAATGTAAGGTAACGCTGAAAAAGAGTGACTCTAAAATATCTGTATTACCTGTGCTCCCCTGTAATTGCTTAACTCTAATTTCCAGAAAAGGTAAACAATGAAATGTGTAACAATGTGTTCACTTCCAGCAGATTAAGGATTTTTAGATGAAGATACTATTATGAAGTTCAATATTTCTACTTTGTGTACTTAGGATCCAGCAGTTGTAAAAATTAGTGTGATTCTTTAAATGGCTAAAAACCAGTGTGCTTCTTTTTTACTGTATAAAATGCTATGTAAAAGTATTTATACCTTTTTCACATTCTGTACTATTACAGTCACAGTCTTCAGAGTATTTTATTGGGTTGGTTTTTATGTGATAGACCAACATAGAGTTATGCATTATTAAGTGAAACAAATTTTGCCATAATCTGTAGCCATCTTCCATGCTGAAGAAAAGCATCTCCACATGTCACTGCCACTGTCATGTTTCACCATGTGGATGATGTGTTCAAGGATCTTCAGAGTTAATTTACTGCAAAACGTAGCCTTAATAGACATTCATCACAAAAATTACAAATTTATTCAAAGCATGACATGGACCCTTTAAAGAATGCAAAGAAATGTCTTTTCCCATAGAAAATCATTACTTATATTGAAAATAAAAAATAGGAAATGTGTTATGCAGTTGTACCAAGATCTACTTATATTACTATACACATATATTGTTTACCTACAAATATAGAACATGAGAATTCTTGCACAGCTCTGTTTGACACATTGTTTTAAACATTTCTGCCTACAGGCTATTTTGTAAATGTTCCTTATGCCTGTTCTTTTGTTGTATGTATGTCTGACAGCAGGCAGCAGAATGCATGCTGAGAAGAGACACAATAGCTTAGATAATATGCTTTGCAACTCTGCTTCAATTTGACCCTTGTGCACACGATCACATTTACACACCTGGAATGATTACAAACACACTCACACAGCGGCTAGCACAACAGGAAGTGCACACAGAACAATGTCCAACCAGAGCTGCAGAAAGGTATCGAAAGGAAAAATATAACCTCACTCCCAGAGAAAAGTATCTCACACTGGTGTTTAAGAATAGGTTGGTGTTATTTACTCAGTCATTTCTGTCTTTAAAGTGTTTTTTTGCACAGCAGAACAACATGTTAGTTACACACTCCTAACAAAGTGTGTGTGTGTGTGTGTGTGTGTGTGTGTGTGTGTGTGTGTGTGTGTGTGTGTGTGTGTGTGTGTGTGTGTGTGTGTGTTCCTCTTTCTGTGTTTTTGGTGCATGTCTTGGCATTTGTGTGTGTTAGTGTATGTGTTAACCAAACTGCCATTGTCATCCCAGTGGGCGACTCGTTGGCCCCCTCAGGACTGAGCCTCGGTGTATGTAGCTATTACACGGCATGGTGGCTTTGGCCTGGGGTGTGAGCCTGCTTTAATGCAAGGCACAGATGGGTACACCATGGGCTTGCTGTTGTGGTCCACCATCAGCTGCCAGTTCAGGCTGTCGCACCTCCAAGCTCATAAGGTTAACTGTCACAAGGACAGTGATTTCTTCTCTTCTTTTTTTTTTACCTCTGAGTCGCTGTTTGAGTGATTCTTTACTGTCTGTCTGTCACTTTCTGTCACAGTGTCATTTGTTCAATCAGTATCTCTCCTTCTCTCTCTCTCTCACTCACTCACTCCATGTTACTGCAGAAGATACAGTACACGGGGGTATTTGGCACATGAAGACTTGTGGCTTCATTGGAAAGGAATGTGTTTAGTTTTGTGGACTCTGGCCAATGACAGAGGAAATTGTGCCATGTTGAAAGAAAATTGTGGATCAAAAACTTGCAAATAAAAGAGCCTGAGTTACAGGAAAAAGAAGCAGTCAGCAGCAAGATGATACACAGATGCAGTGACTTATTAGACTATAGTATAGTTATAATGGCTATTGAAAGAATATGACAGGGCAGAGGTAAGATCATAAGATCTACAGTAAATTTTCCAATGTATTATGTAAGTTATATCATTTAGAATTCTATCAGCGAATACAATCATCTATTGAAAGATATTTGTAGAAAAAAGTTTTTATTGCAGTGGAAAGCGCTCCTGCTATGTCATCAGTAAATGAAAGGAAAATATGCCACATTATTTCCTGTTAACTATTATTACCCTGCCAATAATTATACAATGCCAGCAAGATCTGGCTATATAAGGAACTTGTAATTTTACCCTAAAAATATGATAATCCTATTTCCATATGTAAAGAAAATTGAACAAAGGGTAAAAATAAAAAAAAAGCATATTTACTTTTACAAAAACAAAGTCATTTTTTAAACAGTTAATTTTTTTAAAAAGTATGCCAAGAGTTCAAGATTGTACATCTTTAACAAAATGTAAATTTACTCATATACATACAAGTGCAAACTTTCCAGAATTATGTCTTTTCATTACAGCTAAGCACAAATATATTCATCACCCTGGCAGATTTACATTTTATTTTTATTGAACCAAAATGTTTGTTGTTAGAAAGAAATGAGGCAGCAATCTGTCAGAAATGATAAAACAATAAATTACCTACTTATTAAATTGTGTCCACCTGTGTGTAATTCATGTTGTTCTGTGAATGCCTCAGAGATTTGTTTGAGAATATTAGTGAACAAAAAATATCATGAAGACCAAGGAACACATCAGACAGGTCAGGAATAAAGTTGTGGGAAAGTTTAAAGCAGGGTTAGGTTATAAAATGACATTCCAAACTATGAACATCTCAGGGAATACTGCTCAACACATCCTTAAAAAAAAAAAAAAAAAAAAAAAAAAAAAAAAAAAAAAGAGTATGGCAAACCTTGCAAGCCATGGCTCTTCATCTAAGATGAAGATTGAGATCAATAATCAGAGAGTAATAATCAGAGAAGCAACCAAGAGACCCATACTAAATCTAGCAGCCTGGTCTTTGTGAAAGAGTGGCAAGAAAACCAGAAAAAACTCTGATGAAAGAAAGCCTCAAGAGGTGACGCTCGCCGTTTACCAGAAGCCATATAGGGAACACAGCAAAGTTTTCTACCTACATGCAAAATACTATGTGTGATGAACAATAAAAATGCAACAGCAAAACATCATCATCATCACAAAACATGTCGGCTGCATCATGTTACGGAGATGCTTTTTTCTGTAGACAATGGGAAGTTGTTCATGGCTAATAGGAAGATGTATGGAGCTAAATACAGTGCAATTGTCTGACAAGTCATCCTGCAGGATAATGACCCAAAAGACACAGCTCGTGTTAGAATACCCCAGTTGGGGCACTGTGTGGTAGAGTCTATGCACCATGTGCAGAGGCTGTAGTCCTTGATGCAGTTGTCATGGGTTCGGTTCCTGGTCTTGGGCCATTTCCAGCATGTCTTCCCCTTTTCTTCCCTCACCAGTTAAAGCTCAATAAAGGCCACTAGAGTCTAAAGTTTTTTGTAGCACAGTTAAAATCCAGATCTAAATCTAAGTAAGAATCTGAGGCAATAAATTCAATGTGTAAAGCTGGACAAGACATCCAAAAGCAGTTTCTACAAAATATACTCAGGGGCTGAAGACAAATCCAGAGGACATTTTTAGGGTTTTTCGTTGTAAAAATAAATAAATCTTGATATGTCCCAATAAAATACATTGAAATTTCAAAATGTAACTTTACAAAATATGAAAATCCTAAACAAGCACTGCATTCTAGTCTTGATCAGTTGTTGTTGCTTATTTGAATTTTACTTTCAGCAAAAACTCTAACATTCCCACTCATCCTTTAATGTAGCACCATGTACCTCAGCAGTGTTGATTGATTTTCCACATAAACTTTGTAAAATTACAAACATAAAGAACCTTTGTTAATTTATGATCTACAATATTTCAGAGAACAAATACAGCTTAGTCTGGGAGAAGCCATTAACAGGAAAAAAGGGGACCTATTTGTCACTAGTAATAAAAAACGCAGGAAAGGTACTGGAACAATAATCGAAAAAGAAACAAACTCTGACAATCTGTTTAAAACAGGAAGCAAAGTCAAATGTTCAGGTTTAGTGTGCTGTGAACCCATTAACCCTACTCTCATTTTGATGGTTGTGCTCTTTTTGGGATTGCAACTAACCTGAAAAACCAGATTGTTTGACATACCAAACCATCTGGGAAGTCATCTGCAGAAACAGTTTAAAAAAATGAAAAGATTTTTAGAAAAATTCTTGGCAGGTGATTGGACGAACCATCTGTGTCGCACTCATACCAGCTAGGACAGTTGGTAATTCAAAGTCTTACTGAAAAGAGAAAAAAACTATTTATTTATTTATTTTTTTTTTTTTTTTTTTTTTTTTTTTTTTTCAAAATTATCAAAAAATAGGAAAAAGAAAATGATGTGCATCCATATCACTGAAGTCCTACTATAAACTGAATTCAGTATTTCTTCAGAGGTTTTGACTTCCTCCTCCTCTGTAAGAGAGAGGCACATTAGGCTACTCTCTCAACTGTAACAATAAGCAACAAATGAGTTATGCAAGTGCTATTTAATGTCACTATAATAAGAGCTTTAGTTCCCTGCTAGTTATGGGAAATGAAGCTGTCAAGGTGTGGTTTCGTCAAAAGTACAAGATGTTTGTTGTCGAGCACTTTCAGTAAAATATTCATGCTTAAAAAAAACTCAAAGCTCTCAGTTTTAGAAATTCCCACCAGGAATTTCATGAATCAACTTCTCTCTTTCCAAATAAGGTCAGAATTGTTTATTTTTGTTTTATGCCTTTTGGAATATAAATTTTAAGCCTTAATTTTATTTTATTTTATTTTTTTAACATTTTCTTAGGTAATGCAACTACATCGCCTTGATCCACTGACAACTATTCCATATAAGGCTGTCCTGAGTACTGCAAACATAAAACTGATGGTAAACAGGAAATAGTTCAATAGGTCCACTGGAGCAGAGAGATGACTCATTAATGACCTGAATTTAAACAAAAAAAGCACACTGTGTTTTCCGTGTTGCACAGAAGCAGCCTGTTTGTAGGAAAGCTAATAAAAATAATAGAACACTCAGAAACAGTTTATGCTAAAATAAGATTCACCTCTGCTTTGATTTGTGTCATTTGTGTTCTGTGGATCACTTTGTTAAAGAGAAGCCAGCAAACAGGCTTTGTAAATGCCTCTATGGATGACTTTGCCTTTGACTTTGCCTCTCATACAATGAATTTCACTTTATGCCAATTTAGGCTGCATCAGAGTGGTGCAGAGGTGATTAATTTTCCACTTTCATATTTCCACTCAGCTCCAGCCACATGAATATAAGCCCATCCAGGTTGGTAATTTGACTTTTTTCTCCACAACTATGTATGTTAAATTATGTCTGTTTATCTTTTGCAAACTATGCAGGTACGATCATACACAGAGGATGGTAAAATTAATTTAAATAGGCCACAATTGTCAGGACAAACAATACAAATGATGACATGAGGGGTTAGTGGGATAGTATTCTGGGTAACAAGGCATCATTATTGCTCCAGATCTGACCACTTATAGCTCAGTACATTTCCGTGTGTTTCAATCTTGGTTGCTTTTTACCATAAATAAATCTTAATGACTATGGTACAAGGTGACATTTCTGTATTTTCTTCTTCATATAAAACATCAGGTAGAGAAGTGGGGTTCTAGACAGATGTGTACATAAACTCATCATTGACAGGAATGTCATTAATTTGGGGCTATCAGTGATGGATCTAAACTGATAATATAACTTCAAGAAGCAACAATTGGGAGCACATTTATTGTGGATTTTGTCTAATCCAAAATTAAACATAATCACTCAAAAATATACATACTACCCCAATAATGTTTAGATAAATGTCTCCTAGCAAGATGTACCTTGACCACACACTTTTAAATGGACACATGGCCACTCCTCTTCTTGGAGTGTGTAGAGTTTATTTGGTTGGTTTCCTGCCAGAGACCTTGCCTTTAACTGTCTTTCGTATTTTTTTCTTAAGGTTGAGGTTAAGGCTTTCAGGAGGCCTTTCAGAAAGTTTAATTGAGGCCTTCCAAAACTGGTTTTGATGTGGGTTTGGAATAGTCTTAAAGATCCTGGTACACCAGTACTACAGTCCACAGTGAAGCAATTTTAACATTAACACAGGCTATGAGGGTGTTGACCAAGAAAAAAACCTGCTTCAAAATCAATTTTCATGCCTGTTTGAAATCTGCAGATGCTCATATGAACACATGTAACACTTTCTGAAGAAAGGTTTTATTGTCAGATGAGTAAATGACTGACTAACTTTGGCTCAGTAACTAGAGCGATGTTTGGAGGGGTTAAGAAGTGGCTTTCAAACCTAAGAACACTGTATCAGCTATCATTCAATGTGGTGGTAGCATCATGTTGAGTCTGTTTGGCTGTCAGTGCCAGTGGTATGTTGTACAAAGTGGATGGGATAGTGAAAAAGAGAGCTAACGCCAAATTATTCAACTTCACTTCAAATCAACTGCTTGATTAGAAGTGTTGCAACCCAAGGTGAAAACTTGGATAGTTAAAATTTTTTTGAAAATGTACTGAATATGGTTAGAGCTGAGCCCTTGCCAGAAAATCAACCAATTTAAACAAACTCTGAGTGGTTAAATATTTTGCCAAAAGAGAGTTTTGAGTCATCCATCCTGCAGTATACTGTTGCCAATAGTCAGAGCAGAGGAGATCCATTCTACTCTGTGTCCACATTGCAAATAGATCACACGTGTAAAGCTGAGTAACACTATCGATCGATGCTTGCTGCGGCAAGTCCAACTCCTGACTTGCCTCTGGGTGGGTGGGATGGGGGTCTGAGTGAGATGGTTTTATACCTGAACATGGGGCTGTGCGACGAAATGTTGTACTGTGGGTAATAAGGCCGTACTATTTTGAACAATAGGAAAATTCTACTGCTTAGGCACCGTTTGATCAAAGGGGCCAGCACTGAAATGGTTTTAGGCAAAATAATGCGGAACTGAAAAAAATGACATGAAAATGATGCAACCCTAACTAACCTATTTAGACAGTTTATCATAGAAAAAGGAGATTTAGGGGTTAGTTACAATTTAAGGTGCAACCATCTAGGGGGCATTCAACATGTGGATCAGGAGAAATCTAAAATAAATTTAAATTTATGCACTGCATTATTCCTACAAATCCCTATTTCAGTTATGTGTTGCATCACTGGTCTACACTGAAAGGAACAAAATGTGGTATGATATTACTGTTGATAATGGATGTATGCAGACTTTTATCATGAACTGTATGAGTAATACTTCAAATGGCTAACAATAGGTTTCAACAGAGAGTTATCAGAATGGTGCGTAAATAAACTTTATGGCAGTTCCAGAACAACAATTATGTGGCAATGAACACTTTGCAGAATTTGCAGTTCTGTTCATCAAAGCCCAGTTTAGTTTTGTATCAAACCTTGTGTAATAAAATTGTGTGTGAGCGTGTGAGAGGCTGTGGTGGGCACACCACAAAGGCCTGTTTACTGCTGAACCTTTGCTAACCTTTTCTGGCAACTGACATTCAATAATGAGACTATGTTGTCTCTTGTTCCTTTGAACAATCATCCATTGAAACAAATGTCATTCATGGACAGTGTTCCACCCTCTGCATGACCCTTTTCCATACTTGTAATTAGCTGCTGTTGCATTGCTCTAAATATAAACCAACCAAATTCAATTTTCATTGTTGATTTTGAATTTAATTTTCTTAGATTAAATAGCATATGTTGAAAATGATAGACAAACCTGTTATATATAAGCTTTGTGTTTTCCAGTGTAATATGTAAAATATACAATATATATTATTTATACATACTATAATATATTATGTAAAATATATTTAAACAAAATCTTATTCTTTGCAATTTCAATCTAACATTCTAACACAACCAAGAATAAAGCAGTGTTCTGCTTCTTTGTTACAAAACAATCCAATTTCTCCTCTTTTAGAGTACTTTTAATTACTGAAATGGTAATTTTAACAAATGTTTTTATAAATCCATTATGCCCTCATTCTCCATACCTCTCTTGAATAAACCCTCCTCTTTATCATGCTCTCATTTCCCGACCTTCTACTTATGTTGCACATGAGAAGTAAGAGGGGGGATGGGGCTGAAGATGAATGAAACAGAGAGTGGGGAATGAAAGGGAGTTGGAGGGGGAAAAAAGAAGAGAGCAAGATTGGGGAAAAATGCCCTTTGACTGGATTTAAAAAGTCTGTGGCATTTCATTTTCAGAGAGAGGGGAGCTTCATCTCCTTCAGATCCTTTAAGGGCCAACTTAATTGATTAATGTTTCCATCTCATTGCAAAATGGAGGGGAGGGGAAGGCGACTTAACTGGAGCCTTTCACAATCTAAAGTCTTAAAACAGAACTAACTAAAAGACAGACGATGACAGAATGAAAGACAGAGTGATGAAATAAAGTCTAAAATTTCAGTGCAAGAGTAAAATATGTCGAAGGTCAAAATTGCCACAGCATACTCTCAACATAGAGGGAGAGCGCCATGTTTGAACCACTATACAGCATGGTATTTTTGTAATGAAATAATGTACTTGTGGAAAATGAGGCATGCATTTTACAAAAATGCTGTATGGGTTTCTGCACCTCCCACGAAGAGCCGGTATGCAGGCAATTACTAGATTTCAAAATTAAATGTAGGAAAATCTACCATCTTAGCACTGCTGTTAATATTCATACCTTTATAATTTAATGCTTTGAAGGGGTGATGCATTTCCTGATAAGAAAAAAGTATCACATTTTTCCGCTTCATGACCCACAAAACACCAAGTTCTGTACTATTTTCAAGTTTTTCCTACTAATGACTGGAGGTCATAGAAACACAAAGCTGATCACAATGAAACAGAAGTAATGGAAAATCATGGGAGTTCACAGTCACCTAAAATTATGGAGCTGTGTACACTCAGCTGCAACCTGATCAGCCTGGTGAAGTCAACAATCTCTGAATTCCCTGACTGAAAATGTAATGTCACCCCCTTTTTACATATTTTTGACAGCAGCATGAAAATATTTAGATATCGTTGAGTCCGTGAGCATTTTCCAGTCGCAAAACAAAACCAGCAGAGAGAAGCCAAAACAGTAGTGACCTTTCCCCAACATGGTATATTAAATATGAAAGGTCAGTTCAGATTGTGGGGGAGGGTAGCAGTGGAGTTTTGCACTGAGCAGACACAGACAAAATACTGTAATATCTACCAGGCAAATCCCAGTGGTTTCCTTCAGAGGTCATTTGAATGTGAAGGGAAAACAGCAAAAAAGGAGTGAGAGAAACACACTTCAGCAGTGTTTCTTTTCTGCTTTTGAATTTGGGATCTGCACTCTGTACTGCAGTACTGTACACTGGCTATTTTCACAAGCCCTTAATAATCCCTCTACTGTTCTTGCATGCCTGTGCTAACATCTGTTCTACTTTCTGACTGAGAAATATTGTAATTTAATATAATTTGTGGTTATTTGTTAACCGTAAAATGCAACCTCTGCAATAACGGCCATAAAAATGATTTCCATTCGCTGTAATTAACGCCCTGTCATATAATTCACATGTCCTCTGAAAAAAGAGTCGGCTATTTAACTGCCAATCCCTCCATTCAATGTTGGAACGCATGCAGTGACAAAACATAACAAAATTATCACCCTTTATGATTGTAGATGCTTTTTCACTCAGAATTAAAATCTTTTACAAGAGGGAGACATCTGTAGCTTCATCAATGTAGTATTTACTAGCGATAGCACATGGTGGATGTATATTAAGATGTAAATCAGACAAGTTGAGTTTTTCTTAATTTATATTTAACATTTATTTTTAAAACACTGCTTTCAATACAAGAGCTCCAATCCAAATCCAGAAAACCCATTCATATGTTTACAAGAGAAAGAAAAGAAAAATTCACTTTGAAAATTGATAAATAGGTGCAAGTAGTCCAGTTCTACAATTTAGCATGACTTGTGGTTTTTGCCCTTCACTTGAGATGAATAGTGCTTTTTTAATGTAATAATATTAGTCATATTAGTGACACAATATCCTAGCATGGAATAACACTTCTAATTATATTAATTGCTGTGCTAATTAACCCTAGATATGATAAAAAAAAATGTCACAGTGACATGCAGTATATGCAAAGGTACTTCACCATAAAATGCCTTGCAAAATGCAGAAGATGGCTTTAAGAAGTGTAGAATAAGGGGGACTAAATACAAATGCAAGCCATATATTTTAAGTTTTTATTTATGAATCATTCTGAAATCTTGTATTATTTTCTTTTCACTTCACAGTTTATGTTCTGCTTTGTGTTTGTCATAACATAAATAGAGAAAAATGAATTGTTGTTTGTGGTTTTGATGAATGTGAAAATTTAATGGTGTGTGAATATTTTGCAAGGAACTGTAAATGCTGAACATGGTCTACTGCAAGGAAATGCTAAATGCATAGCTCCAAAAAAAGATCAAAGCAGTTCAGTTACTCTGTGGAACCCCTTCTGCTGTGACCTAGTTTCTTAAGGTCAGATTAAACCTCCACTATAAATGAAAATAATCTGTTATTACAAAATGCCAAACTGACTGCATCTAGGTATTTTTATGTCAGTGTATAGAGTTTGATATTTTGAAGCTTATTTTAGAATAGTTACACAATGAAAAGTTTCAAGTTGTAATGCTTCCCAAAACCACTACCTGTCAGATATTTAACATAATGAACTCTAAACTGTTGCTTCTGAGTAGTAGCTCATCCTGTCAAAGCTGCTTTTAAAAGTCAGTATTTATGCCTATTTTTCACAAGTTAGGTGTTGCAAAAGTGTTTTTTCTCAGGTTTGTTCGCATGGCAGTATGTTCACGATTTTAACATAAATCTCTGACATACAATCAAAACTTGTTAAGCAACCTTCAAACACTTCTTAAACCACAGACTGGTTTCATGTAGATTTTGCAACATGGCAGGGAGTTTGGTTTATTTCTAACTCATCTGAGTTACAAAAAGCTTCAAATATGAAGGCTTTTTAGAGGCATATTTTTGTGTCAAGGTCAGATAATGCTCTGGAACAGGTAATATGATTGTCTATAATTGTCTACAACAAGCATAGGTCAGACTTCGATTAACATTTAATTTGGCCAACAGTTTGAAAAGGTAAGAAAATAAAGAACTGTGTATGAGAAAGAATAGACAGACTTTACAAGTGATACTATGTCTATTAAAAAAAAAAAAAAAAGCATAAACATAATTTTAAAATTTGGTATTCAGTGATGATCAGAAAGTTTTTTTAGCTCACGCTCAAAAATGTATTGGCCATCTGGAGAGTTTAGAATTTGTTGCCTAGCCGACCTGTAGCTCAGGCAACAAGCCAGTTTGATATAACATGATATTTACAATGCCATTCTGCATCCTGATTTGACAGACCGAGAGGGACAGCATTTGAAAGCTTTTTTGGAAGTAAAAAATTAGACAGTGAAAGGGAAAAATTGCCACGAAATAATAAAAAAAAGAAGACAGAGAGAGAGCAGAAGATTTTTCCTCCTGTTAGTGTCAGCTTCCTGTAAGGACCTTTATAATTAAACCTTACATCTTAAAGAGATAGTTCAAATTTTTAGATGTCAAGGTAAGGCCCAACAGATTTGCTTTCACAAGCGAAGCATTATGGCTTTCACCATGATGTTCAACTTGGAATATATATGAAACTTTATTAAAAATTGTTTTGGGTTTGTTTCAAATGTAATGGACAAAAAGACAAACAGAAAAAAAGGGGGGAGGGAAGGAAAGAGAGAAAGATTTACGAAACGCTTAAAGAGAAAAAAGGAGCTCGAAGTACAGAAGAGAAAAAAGCATAGAGATAAAACAAGTCAACACCCTTGAAGTCTGCCTCAAGACCTGCGGAAAGAGAAAACAAAACAAAACAGAATCCACAACAACAAACAACATACGCATATCTAATAAAAACAGTTATAACTTCAATGGAAAGTACACACTACAAGGTAGTACAAGGTGTATTTAGTGGCAACTGCAGCTCGACTGAGACTGTATCTAACAAACACCTGAATCTAGACACCTGTGTGTGTGTGTGTGTGTGTGTGTGTGTGTGTGTGTGTGTGTGTGTGTCCATGTATGTGTGTGTGTGCTTGTGTCTATGAGGTTTCTCCCTAAGAATATTTGATAGGAGATGTGGCGGCCCACAGATCCACTCCCAGGACATGCGGAAGACCAGAACCACAGACACCCAGTGGCTCCCCCACCACGGAGCGCCAGGAACCCCCGCAGGAACACTGTCTTGTCATTTTAAGTGAGTTTTTCCTTTCTTTTTTAAACTAAATTTTTCAGACATGTTGTGTGTGTTTTTTTATCTTCTGCATGTTGATTGTTTACATAATGGAGCTGGGCATTTTGTGAACAATTTTTTAATGGTATTTTTGATTGGAGACGTGAGCAACCAAGGTCCGACTGTTTACAACAGAGATAAGCTGTTCGCTCTCGTTAGCTCTTCACTGCCTCATCCCACTGAGTGACCTAATATTGCCTGCAAGGTGAGCAGGAAGAGACACGTGGCTCACCTTGCAGCATCGGGTGTTGCAAACAGAGGAGAAGGTACAGTCCTTACAAACATACTGAATTGTGTCTCTGTTTTTCTAGCTGCTAATGCTAAAGCGAAAACTCTGCTAATGCTAAGACAGTAGCCACCATTACCTCTGCTGTATGTAGAGCATAGAGCATGCTGTATGTAGCACCACCAGTGCTCATTCATGCTGTATGTAGCACCACCAGTGCTCATTCACACATTAATATTTGGATTGGTGGTACTTAAAGGTACATGTGTGACAGATGAATTGCTGAAGCGGCAGCTCTTTTTTTTGTTGTTGTTAGCGAAGCATCTAATCCTAGATGTAACATTATTACGCCTGCCGCCCATCCGTCAAATTGTCCGTCTCTATCTCTTTTTTGCTGCCATCTTGGTATTCCCATCACTCCATTTGATGAGTCACTGTGATGGCTAGTTAACGCAACATTAAAAATCAATTGTCCAAAATGTTACTGATTTTTGATTCAGCAATTTTGAAACATTATTTTAGTAAAATAGTGCTTTATTTTCCCTTCTGTTTTGCATTGTGAACTGCTTATTTGAAAACCTAACAACTTCTTTGATAGCTTTCATAATTTGAGCTAATTTGGCCTCATTCCAAATTTCTCATAGCGAACAATAATTCTTAAGCATACATATCCCTGTATTGTTTTAGTGGTTATTGGAATTTAAGTTTTCATCCAGAAAGGCTCTAGATCTAGTTTGGTTCAGTTCTGTCTTTCAGATGGCTTGGTGGTTTGCGACTTTAAAGTTGGAAATAGGATTTTACTTAAAGAAAGTTACTTTGTGGTGCTAAGGGTGTATTCACACCAAGGAAAGCCCTTTGGCCTGCTTGTTTGGCCCGTACCAAACCGAACTTTATTTTTTTCATTTGATGCAGTTTGCTTTCACATTGTGCTTTTTTGTAAGTGGACTATAATTTGTAAACAAATCCATATGGGTGAAGATCATTGCTCCCACTGGATAGAAATGACGTGGACGAGACAGAGCACAGACCTGGTAAAAACAAACTTTGTAAGTCCTGCTTGCTGCATTTCTGTTGTGCACGTGTGCCGTTATTACAACTGCAATACCTTTTTGAATTTCTAGAGCAGGTCATACAATGCTGGTTTCACAATCAAATATTTCAGATTTTGGCGAAAGTGTGCTGCAAGCTGAATGAGATGAGATGATTCACATCCCCTGACCCACAACATGCTAGCAGCAGCATTGCTAAGCAGAAAATGGCAGATCAAGTACGTTTTCAGTACATACAGCAGCAGCATTAGCAACACTGAAGGACTCATTTTACCATAATGCCCAGCAACGGTGGCTCATGAAGTCCAAAAAGACATCTATTTTCTGTAGTTGGTTTGGATCGAGGCTGGTCTGTTTTCACACCAGAAGCGAATCGCACCAGAGTTCATCTGGAAGTGGACCGAGACTACCTTAAAAAGTGGGTCTCTATCCGATTGTTTGGTCCACATCAGGGTTCGCTTGAGTGTATTCACACAAGCACAAAAGGTCCAGACCAATGGGGGAAATGAACTCTGGTCCCTTTAAAGTGGACCAAATGTTTCAGGTGTGAATAGACCTGAAAACATGTTCAACGTGTGGAGGAAAAATAAGACAAAATATCTTGCCTCATTTTACACAAAAATTAAAAAAATTGCTGATGCACACAAAACCATATACAGCTGAATTGATGATGTGTCGTGTGACTTGGGCAAGGTTTCTTGATGGGTTTCTCTGGGAATTTTTACTTGCATTCAGCTCTCCTCTTAGCAGCTGGGCATCCTGGAGAGGAGACGTCACAGGGATCTGTTCATCCAATCAGTAATGGACTTCAATTAGCATGACAGCTATGTCATGTTAGCTAAAAAAGATAATAAATAAATGAATTCTATATATCATTTTATCAACATTCTTTAGACTGAGGAAGAGCAAAAATGTTGCCAATCTATTACTATAGACATGGTGCTATCTCATGAATGCGGCTGTGTTCTCTTGTTCAAGCACTTAAAAATTTGAATTTTTCCTCTGAATAAAAGGCAGCCATATTCATCACTTAACACCTTCAAAAATAGAGGAACAAAACAGAATAAGAGGAACAGAAGCAACTGCATTGTAGAGTAATATAAAACCTACTCAAGTATTTGTATTTATTGTAAAGGGACAATACATATTTAAGAACACAATATAAATATGCAAGATTGGAGCCAGGCATATTTTCCATCTCCAGCCCTTATGTGCTTAAGTTGATTGAATGGTCCAAACTACAGTTTCTATGGAAGAATAACACCAGTATTGAAATAAACTAAGTTTTTAGCTATGATAGAGTTAAAAATAAATCATAAAATAAATACTGAATGAGAAAGAACAATGTTGCTTT
The DNA here is from genome assembly GCA_014839685.1 of Anableps anableps. NCBI lineage: Eukaryota > Metazoa > Chordata > Actinopteri > Cyprinodontiformes > Anablepidae > Anableps > Anableps anableps. The sequence continues at coordinate 12,040,655 of CM026069.1, forward strand.
CTACCAAACTCTGAATGCCCTTTGATTACATAAGGCCAATCTAACCAAGGATTCCAATCCACTTTTTTCAAGCCTCCTTAAACCTTCCCACAATTTTTGACAAAACCCAGTTTTGTCAGACAGAATCATACAGTAGTTTAATCTGAATGTGTTTTTAACATTTTTACAATTTTCTTTTGTGCTGTCATTAAATCTCATCTCAAGGATCCTTTAGACAAAAATTAAGCTCTATAGTCAAAATAATGTTTTGGTCCTTTTATGGAGACTTCAAAACATTAATTATGAACATCTGAAGAACCTGAATAATCTTCATTTTCATCTCTCTGTATCTCACTTGCGACAGGAAGCATTTGCAACTACAGCACATCACTTTAATTGTGGAGAAACCAGCGCTTTAGCAATACTAATCTCATGCAGTATAATCAAGGGCACTTTCTCACTGATGTTCTGAAAGCAGTTTCCAACAGCACAAAAGATGTATCTTGGATTTTAGATAAGTGGAAAGAGGAGAGGATCTACAGATTTATACCATCTTGTAAAGTTACATAAGCCACTCTAGGCTCATGACATACTTAAATAAGCAAGGTTATGTAACAGCTCTATAACTGCACTTTACAATTGAGTTGCAAAGCAAGTTAGGTACGAGCACAGGAATTTACAAGTAAAGCAAAACATTGTACCAGATTCCTGCTTTTGTTCTCTGTGTGCATTAAGCAGTGTTTTCACATAAAAATAATGGTACAGCTGTAAAGTATTTCCCCCCCACTGTTGGTGACTCACAGGAAGTTAAAGGGAAAAGTGAAAAATAAGTCAGAACTGCACCAACACAAAGCATGCATCTGCATAGGGACACACACATACAATGTCCTGAGCATAAAAGAGGGACACAGACATCACTGCCTCTGCTGTGTACCCATCTACTAAAAACAGAGGATTATAGAGGGTGTGGTCATGAGAAGCAGAAGTTATTTATCACAATTCCATGTTACTGCAGCCCCTTATAAATTCAGAATAGCGCCTGCTATGAGTAAACCCTTTCATAGACTCATTAATATTTGACAAAAAACATCGCTTTTTTATCAGATGCACAATTTTACCATTTCTTTTCCCTGGTCTGATGTGAGCCTTGTGCCACAGTGCATTACAGGGTTTTGCTTTTATCTTGCTTGGTTCAGCCACATAAATTCATGGATCTCATTCTCCTTCTTCAACGTGATTGGTATCTACAAAAAGAAAGTGTTTTTTCCATCTCTTTAGTCATAAGTGTTTTGTCCTCCTTTATTGCTACAATACTTACAAGCATATCTAATTTGTTTTTATCCTCATTTTCATTTGTATTGCTGTGCTGTGTCTGAGATTTTATGTTTTCCCATCAAAGGTAATGGAAGCAAACCAAATCAACAACATAAGGCTACACAGTGTTGCATTTGGTAGCACTTTCACCTTGCAGCAAGAATGTCTTGGGTTCAGTCCAGGCTTGGGGTCTTTCTGCATGAAGTTAGCTTGAAGTTTCTCCCCATGCATATATAGGTGCCTTCTGAGTGTGTTGGCATCATCCCATAGTCTAAAAACCTGACAGGTTGGTTGGTTACTTTAAATTGCATTACTAAGTATGAGTGCATGTACCGACTATACATTTCCACATTAGGTGAAGTTACCATAAAAAATCTTTGTGTGAGTTTTATCCTCCGTCATTAATGGTCCTTAATGCAGCATACGATCATGAGGATAGGAAATATGACAGAAGTAATGGGGTCCGAAGGCACAAGAATGACTGGTCTGAGAAATACAAGGTAACTCAAGATGGTCTCAAATTAAAGCTCCTTACACTTTGCTCCCTACCCTTACAGTTATGGTGTGCAGTTTGTATTGCCACACCTCTCAGATCTCCAAAGTTGGACTTTTTTTGCTTTATGTGTCAAGAACATTTTGTTGTGACAGTTTCACTAAACGCTTTTTTTTATAGACACCCCACCCAAAAATAGCTAAACTGTCTCTGGAAAGAAATCAATAGATGGTGTTCTGTTTGTGTCAGTATCACATTTGGTTTTGAAAGTGTTGTGATACCACATTGTTTGCTAGAGGGGAAGTACAGGGGGTGGGTGGATAGGCCAAGAAAAGACTAGAATTTCACTTTGAAAACTTCTGATCATTTTATGTTTCACAATAAATGACCTTGGTTATGTTTAAAACCCACATACGGAAATTTGGAAGTTTTGACACGGCTTTAGGTTGTGTTATAAGGTATGCTTGCCCAGTTTTTTGTAAGCTCCTATAAATGTTCCTTTGAGCGGGAAATTACATACATACACTTTATAAAAAGATACAGAACGTTTCATTCCTTATATACTTTAGGATTTTAAAGAGAATTTAAATTAGGTAATTACATGGACATTGTCCGTCTAGAAGATCCACTTGTACCTCGGCTTCATTGTCTGATGTTTAATGTCTTTAATGGGTGATGACTTGACACATGGCTTCAATAGTTCCACATAATGTATTTCCTCATGATCCCATCTTTTTTGTGAAGTGCACCAGTCTCTCCTTCAGCAAAACACCCACCCACAACATTATTCTGCTAACCCCCATACTTCATAGTTGGGATGGTGCTCTCATTCTTGCTCTTAGAGAGGAAGCACAAGGAAAAGTAAGCTATGTGTAAGTGATGTTAGCAAAACTGGCTTGCTAACATAAGCAATCTGCTTCTGTGCCAAAATTATTTACTCGGCTCTCACACAAAGAGATTTAGTCAATATCAACATACATATGAAGTTAACTACCTGTGTACAGTATGTACTGTATGTTTTAGGGCACTATTTTCTGTTTCTTGTCAGTTGTTTGCCACCAAGCTTGATGCACAAGCTAACGTCGCCTAGTATTGTTAACACATTGAGGGAAACTGCTCCCAATTAAATCTAATTTGTACTTTTATAAATTACATGCAGTTATGCCACTGACTTTTTGATCTTTTTTAAATTAGGTATCTTATGTTGCTTTCATTACACAGAAAAGCTATAAAACAGTCCTACTTATAATAGTTGTTCCTGAACATCAAATTTTCACATAGAAATTCTTTATTTATTACAATACACATCTTTTCTGCGTTTTGTTGAATGTTTGGCATATTTATGTAAGCGATTTTCCACAGCTATGTGGTTTTGAAATTGCACACATTTTTACAAGGAGTGTGTTTGGTTTAAAAACAACATAATTTTATGTATTGTTCATGAAAAATAGAGAAAAGTGAACACTTTAGTGATGAACAATTAATAATTGTTTTACATTCTGTACTAAATGATGGAAGTCACCCAGATATATTGAATAAAGATGGTTAAGTTTATTTCAGCTCTGAGTGTTTAATGTCTAGGTTTTTTTAATGGGAATGTGGATCTTTTAGATCAATTTGAGAAGGACTTTTAATCATGTTTCACATTTTATTGTGTCATGTAGTATGGGGCACTGGTCTTGATCTTGACTCAGTCTCACCCTTCCTTAGTTTTGGTCTCAATTTGGTGTTAGCCCCTAAAAGTCTTGGTCTTATCACTACAATACTAGTGTACAGTCACACAGCAAAGACAGCACACTACACATGAAAAGATTTCACTCACAAACATTCAGATGTCAGATGGAAAATCTCAAAAACCTCATGAGATCAAACATGACTTCAGAGTAAATAAATATGGCCAGTGAGGAAGAAGCAATGGCAATAGTTTGTGGACTATTTTTAACAGAAAAAATCTACACCAAAAGACGTCTCCGACGTCCACCAGACTTTCTGGTGCACCATGGGAGTTGTTTTGTCTTCTGTATTTTGGATTCCCCTCCATGTTTCTGTCACCTCGCTTTCTGATGGGCAACACACAACATTCTCCACATGCTGCGATATCGGGCCGAGACAATCCAACATGTTGAAAAGCCCCGACTTGAGGTCAGAGCAGTCCTGATGTCCTTCCTAGCAGACTAGATCACGCTTAACATACCACACACAGCAAGAATATCTCATGAGATTATCTTTACAGCCATCATGATAATCGAGGTGTCCTTTAGTTTGTCAGAAGGGGAAGATCAGGTAAAAAAAATCAACATATCTTTTTGTATGACCCACACTTAAGTGGCATTTCAGCCCATGTTGGTACATGGCTCATTTCAGTGGGGTTGATTCTCAACCAGTTTCATCAAGCATCTTCACAAGGTCTTTTGCTTTTGTTCTCAGATTGATATACATAATTCACACCAAAACAATCTCAATTACTTTTTCCTAGAGGGCCAAGTCAGTTTGAATAGTTTTTTTTTCCCCTTAAGCAATTAAATCATTATTTAAAAACTGCTTTTTGGAATTACTCAGTTTATCTGTATCCAATATTAACATTTGTTTGATGATTTGAAACATTTAAGTGTGGAAAAAAAGAAAAACAGAATAAATATTAAAGTGGGAAAACACTTTCAAAACACTTGATATGTAAACTTATATAAACTTCCGATGAAGGAAGTTACTAAAATTTCTCTAAAAAGTCTACCAATCCTGACTGACCAAAAAGGATTAGTCTGATCTAACATCAGACCGTGGGGGAAAAAAAAGTTATGTACCTTTTCATGCACTGTATATAAATTCATGTTTTAAACTGTATGTCTATAGCAAATATTCTAGGCTATGTAATGCTTTATAAATGTCGTTATTTTTACAAAACAAAATAATAACAATTTGAAATGATAATTACTGAATGAAAAGATTAAAGATGTCAGTTGTTTGTGTCACCAAAGGAATAGACAAGGTAAAGATAATCAAAGACAATATAGGATACTTCTTGGCGAATATGATAAAACATTCATTTAAAGACCATAGATGTGTGTATATTCACAATGCATTTTGTACTTATTACCAAACAACATATAAATAGTGACCTATCTTACATTTGTTATTTCAAATGTAAGAGGTTGTTTGTAGCAGGAGACTACAAACTCAAAAATATGAGCATAACTTGCAATCTGTATAATTATTAACTTAATTACATAACGTATTGGGTTACACCTGATAAAAAATGTAGGTCAGAAGTATTTTAAATCACAAAACAAAAGATACTTCCTTCATATGACAAACAAATTAACAATGACAAAAAATGGTTGCAGGACGATCAATTGTAATAGAAGAGTTTCACTCCCAAAACATTGTTGAATCATGTCTCGTGAGAAAAAAACATTTTCTCAGTGGTGAACAAAACAACTCAAAATCAAACTCATGCTCATATCTCACCATCAAAAGGCTCACTGTAACAGTTGCTTTCAGTCTATTATTCCTATCTATAATGTGCACAGGTGCAGCCTAATTCAATTGGAAGAAGCTGCCGTGGCTGTACACAAATAACTTGTCTCCATGTTACCAGTAAAGCTGTTGTCATGGAGATGACGAGGCTTACATAAGCTCAAATGTATTTATGTTCAAAACAAGTGTATTGTCTTCTTTGTGCTCATTTCATTATTTTATGTTTATACCCACACAGTATAAAGGTAAATTGATTTTGTGCCTGTCTTTTTCAGACATGCACTGTATAAAGAATTAAACTTTAAAATGTATTGTTTTCATAATGGTTAGCAAGGTATGAAGGATCTGCTCTCAGGCAAAGACATTTTAAGCCATCTGCAAAAGTTGATAACGGTCTTCTGCATTTCCCCTTCGGTATCACTTTCATCTGTATCACTGTGACTAGCTGAGCTACAGCTTTGATATTAAAAGCTCAGATGTCTGGTTTCATAAAAAACAATGAGATGATTAGAAACCCTACCTTTCAGCCAGATATGCACCAGTAATGGAAAAAGCCTTTTGGAGCAAGGGGGTGGTTTTTTTCATTCCCTTAACCTTTAACCTCCCGTCTGCTTCTGGATCCAGCACCTACCAGCTCTCAGCACAGGATTAAACAGCTATTGACAGAGAAGTGGCATGATTGACAAGTGAAGGTTTCCTCCCTTGTCAGAAGGACCTCTCCTTCTGTCTCACCCTTTTCTTCCCATACCGCACCGTTCACACTGTGTAGCGTGACTTGAACAACTTCAGAATTCCTTCTGCTGTGAAATACAAGAAAAACTTTAAGAGCCCAACAGTCCATACTGGCTGTCTAAAATGACTTTTGTTCATGAAAACCAGGAGAAAATTCATAAATAAACTATCAGTAATGTGTTATGTTGTTACTTTGCTGTTTCTGTGTCTTGAAAAGGGTTCTTTCACTTTGCATATGTCCAGTCTGCATCAGTGCAGTCTGCAGCATTCACTCATCTTAAATGAGGGAATTTTCAGCCTTAGTAAGACATGTAGGAGTGAGTACATACTGTACATTTATTTTAAGCCTTTAACTGTATTCAACAGAGAATGAATGCTGGTGGTGAGTATCAAAACTACTTCAAACAAAAAGTTTGAACAAGTTCTGTTCAGTTATGATTTTCTTTGGAGAGCCCCTACAGCCACATGCACAACACTCTGGTTTGTAGTCTGATTAAGCAACATTAAATGACGGTTCATAAACCAAATATTATCACAACTTAAAAAATGAATCAGTGTAACAATCCTTAAAAAGTGAATTTGAAATCTGAATTATTTTCCTATTTATTCTGCAATCTCAATTCCAAATAGAACAAAAGCAAGAATCTTTCTATTTATCTAAATTAAGATTTATTTAGGATCAATGATAAGATGTCTGATCTGTTCTTGCGATATTCTGGCTGAAGTTGTCATCCTTGTTACCTTTATATCTTTATACCTTATCTTTTTCTATTATCCCGAACTGTAAATAGTTTGTATTTTTAATGCTCAGAGACATGCACATCTCGTACATTTTAAATTAACCTACTCAGTTGCACATTCCTCTGGACTGGAGTATTTTTTATATCTACACAGTGTTCATGCTGAAATTTTGTCTTACTGTACAGTATTTTTTTATTCTTTATTTTCTTTTTTTATACATATTTTATATTCTATGTGTGAGTCTGTTTTTCTGTGATTGCCTATCACTGCCATTTTGCTGCTGTTGCACAGAAATTCCCCATTGTGGGACAATAAAGGATATTTCTATTCTATTCTATTCTAACATAAAGCCTGTTACTTCAGACTCTCAGTTCTAGCATGCTCTTGTCAAACTAGCGTCTCTGAAGGTCTGAATAGTAAAGCAAAAGAGTGATTTATACCTAATATCCATATTAGAGAATGTGTTATATCTACCTATTTATATGTCTACCTGTTATCTAGCTATTAAAACATAATATAGGCATTCCAAAAAAGTCTATACTTGGTTGTTTACTCTTCTGTTTTTTTATGAATGGCCTGGCATGAAACTGCTCAGCTGTAACCTGTCATCTTTATGCCAGTGATGTAGTCATATACACAGTTGTTAAGACACCGAAGCAGGCTGCTCCATCCAAGGTTTCAAGGGTGGCTCATTCAAATCATTCTGACAAATTCTAAAATGACAGTCTCCATGTGTTTTTGAACTAAGAAACCTAATAAGCAACAATAGAAAAAGTTAGCATACATACTAATACAATTTGTACAATGACTTAGAGAATTTTACTAGTACTGCAAGTTGAATTTAGCTAGCATATGAAGATAATGTTAAAATATAAACTGTAAACTGATCAGAATTGACTTCTACTGACAGTGGCTTCACTTTATATAAACACAATAATCTTTTGTCATATCTCATACCTTCTGACAGTCTGGGTACAAGCAGGCCCTTAAAAAAACATATACGTTCATTAACCAATCAACCTCTTATAAATTATGGTTAAGAAGCCAATTCAATGGCATTCTTTTTATATTTGGAAAAATATCTTTTATTGAGTTTTGAAGGTTTAACCAATTTTTGTTTGCTTAAATTACACTTTAGATACTTAACCAATAAAATATTCCACTTCAGAACCACAGTCAGCATTCTCCATCATTTAGCATACTATGCCCAGTAAACTAAAACTGATAAAAGGCTATAAAACCTTTACCTCTAACGCAAGGAGCTAGCCAAAATTAAGCAAGATTTTACCCATCTTTAATACATATGCCTCTTTTAATGGAGTCAGATTTTTCTGGATCACATGAGTGCACTGGTGTGCATATACACTGTATTAAGTACATGTGGTATTGGTCCTGTGGTATTGTTGAAATATTCTTAATGTTGTTATAATATATCTGTTTTTTATGCTTAGAAGCCACATCAGGAACTCGAGTTGCAAATTAGGATAACTGCTATGTACTGTTTGTGCAGAATATTACATGTACTTAAAGTCCACTGTTTAACTGTATTGTCCCTGATAAATAAATTATAAAATAATAGTAATAATGCTGCCATGTTTACAACACTGTCCCCTAAAGCAAGGGCTTGTCTATTTCCATGTGTGTTTCATATTTTTGTTCAGTTTTTTTTCAAAACCAATACACTAACTGTTTAACACGCGTCATAATCACATTCTCTGATCACATACAAAACACCAGACTAGATTCATGGTGTTGAGATAAGGTATTTAAGAAAGCTACAAAGTCATACTGAGCATGTTTAAGGCATGGGGGCAAAACAAAACAGAAATCTTGCAGGAAATCCACACAAAATAGGCTCATATAGCATACTTTTCAATACAACTGAAAAAAACATTTACCTCAACTAAATCTGACAGGATGATCAATCACGTGGCTCTGACCCAGTGGGACTAGACTTCTTGTTGGGTTTACTGGTTCACATCTAAGATTTAAGATGCTAACCAGCATTTACATGACTAATTATCAATCATTTCAAAGATTCCTGAATTCCTAAAAAAAACAAATATTACACCATGAAAAATGTTTGCATTTGATTCTTGCATTTATTTTGCATGATTTGGTTGTATTGTATTTTGCATTTCTTTAGTTTTTGTTTCCTTCTGGAAATTCTTCTGAAAAACAAGAGTGTTTTGAATGCATTTAATTTGGCTGTAGAGTCACAAGGTGGATTGGAATGCAGCAATCAGCTGCTAATACACTGGTGTGGTGCAGAAACTTATTAGCAACCAGCTAATTTAAGCTGAGACAAGGAAGCATGCACTACCCCGAGGAACATAGAGTTGAGTGGAACCCACATACACCAGATGTGCAGTCTCTGGATGTGGATGGACAACCCAGCGCAGATAATAAGGGCAGAGGAGGACCTCTATCCACGCTTGTAGGTAAAGTTCTACCAGGTGCCAAATTTGGCCCCTCTTCTGGTGATTGTTGAGGACATTTCCTACACCCTGTTTTAAGCAGTATTTTATTGAATTTTAGTTCACTTACTCTTTCAGGGTTTTTAACATTTTGAATTTTAACATGAATATTTTAACATATTTTAAATGGGCCAGCTTGGGTTATAAGGTTTTATGATTTGTATGCTTTTATTGAAATTTATTATTCATTTAACCTTGAGTATCGTCTGTTCTTTGTGTTTCTGAGTTGCTTGCTCCTCCTTTTATAAGGGACACAAAGTTTTGTGACCATACTGGCCACACAAACAGATGAAACATAAAAGGTCATAAAAGCAGTCATATTCTGAAATAAGGGGTTATATTGGCTTGACAAAGGATCAGGCAAAGCTATATTGAATGGAACATGGAGGAAAAAAGATGAGATGAAATGTCAAATCAGATGTGTTCATATTCAATACAAGCTTTACCAGCATAAATTAAGATGAAGTTCTGTTTCAGCACATCAAGTGCTGCTTTTCTTAAAATTTGACAGCTGAAAATAAATGGAAAATGCTTCAAAAAGAAAGTAATGGTCATCCTATAGCCTCTGACAGTGGAGCGAAGTAGGCTCTATTTCAATAGGAATGGACAAAGTGTTAGAGCATAAATTTTAAAGCTGGACTTGTCTCCCTGTCTTTCTTAGCCATTTAGACACACCTGTCTACAGTCAGAGCCTGTTAGAAGATTTATTGCTGGTTGGGGAATTTGTTGCTGAGCGATGCGTCAGGCGTTGTCATATAAAATCTAAGCACTTTCCCCTGAGTAATTTAATCACAGACTTTTATGGAGGCATCAGCTAACACAGAGAATGGCAGAGTGAAAGACTATAATTGGCGTTCTTTCATTATAAGTAATATATGGAATATGTGGTATAATTACACCAGTTGGGTAATGGTCTGTGAACGACTGAAATGCTAACATGAGGTGATGGGTTTGAGGCATGTTCATCAGGGGGGGAATTTGCACCGTATTGACGCGTGACTTTTCTTGGGTGGTATTTCAGTTGTGCTTGTCAGACATTAAGTTGTGTGGTTTTCATAACCTCCCGACTCATTGTGACCATCCAACACAGTGAAATGACTGAAAACCCAGTCTTCCCAATAAATGAAACTTAGCAGAAATAGTCAATTATGAGTAATTTGCGTGGGTGATGTCTAAGCTCAACTCTGGCATCATTAAAGGGCTCTTGAACAGTCTGAAAACCCTCTTATGCAATTGGGCCGGTTAAATAGAAACTGCTTTTTCCTTTGCAGTTTGTTGGCTGCTTTCATTTCACCATCTGCTGTGACAGAAAATTGTTTTTGTATTGTGTACTGCTTTAATCATAAGATTTAACAAGAGAGATTTTTTAAGTAACATCACTAACTGTGATTCTCAAAAATGTGATGCTATGACATGTTTTAATTCCAAAAAATGAAGGCTAATTTAAAGAATCATGATAAATGATGGCATGCATAAATCACAATAGTTTTTCAAATGTATGTTAAAATGTCATTGTCAATGTCAAATTTATTTGTATAGCACTTTTCAAACAGCAGTTGACCAAAGTGCTTCACAATTTACACCAACAATCATAACATAAAACAAAGATTGAAATAATAAAATAAAAACACAGAGATATTAAACAGTAAACAAAAAACAAGTTGAGTAAAAGTATCAAAAAAATAACAACTCAGGCTGTTCTAAAAGCCAGTGAAAGCAGATGTGTTCTTAAAAGAGATTTAAAAAGTGGAAGCAAAGATTCCTGTGTAATGTCAAAGGGCAGGTTGTTCCAAAGTTTAGGTGCCACAGCTGAAAAAGCTTGATCTCCTCTGAGCTTCATCTTAGTTTTTGAGATAACCAAAAGCAGCTGATCATCTGATCTCAGTGCCTGGGTAGGAACATATGGTTGAAGTAGATCAGAGAGATATGAGGTTGCAAGGCCATGAAGGCATTTATAAGTCATCAAAAGAATTTTATAAATCTATTCTGACACACAGTGAGCCAGTGAAGGGAGAATAAAACCAGTGACATATATTCAAAACTATGAGTTGCTGTTAAGAGCCCAGCGGAAGCAGGTACAATGAAAATAAAAGTGGCCCGAGAATCAAACCCTGCAGAACCTCGCATATAAGGAGTGCTGAAGTGGAAAAAACAAATTGCCAACGTTAACGCAAAAGCCTCTGTCACTCAAATAAGAGTGGAACCACTCCAGCGCTGCTCCTGAAATCCCTACCCAGTGTTCTAACAGCGATAAAAGGATGTTGAGGTCAACAGTATCCAATGCTGCGGTAAGGTCCAGCAGCACAAGGATCACAAACTGACTGAGTCATTTGCTAAGAAGATATCATTAAAAACCTTTACTGAAGTTGTTTTGGTGCTGTACAAGCATTTAAAACCAGACTGGAAGATTTCAGAAACTCTATTCTCATTTTAAAAATTAATTAATTGAATTAAAAACTATTTTCTCTAAGATTTTAGAAAGAAAAGGGACTTTGGAGATTGGTCTGAAATTAGAACAAACTGAAGGGTCAAGTCCATGTTTTTTTTTGATAAATGCATTTACTACCACATGTCTTAAAACATCAGGAACAACACTTTTAGTTATACTGCTATTTATAATAGCAAGAATAGAGGGTCCAATTGATAGTAAAACTTTTTTTAAAAATTAATCAGGAATCAGGTCAACAGGGGAACCTGTGGTTTCATATGACCCACAATATTCTCAAAAAAGGGAAGTGAAATAGGCTCAAACTGATCAAAGACAGCTGAGCAGGGGACAGAGACGGGTTGGTCAAATGTAGAGTGAGAATGGATGACTTGATCGACTCAACCTTATCAACAAAATAACGAAAAAGATCATTGCAGGAAGCCTCTATGTTGGCAGACTGAAGCACATTTAAAATAAAATTAGTTGTGCTATAAAGAACATGGGGATTGTGACAGTTCATGGCAATGATATGTGAGAAGTAGTTGTTTTTTTTCTAATTTAACAGTGGTTTGATAAAGTTTGCAACACAATTTTAACATAATAAAAGAAACCTGTAATTTATCATTTTTCCATTTGTGTTCAGCCTTCCTGCACTGACACCTAACTGCTCGAGTGATATCATTTAACCAAGGCTGTGGAGTGGATTTATGATACTTGGGTTTTAACAGAGCCACTATATCCAAAAACATAACACAAGATTTCTGATACTGAGAAGGCAACACGTGTACCCTGGGGCCTTACAGTGAGTAACAGAGTTATCGGTAAAAGCAGAGCAAAATAGAGCAGCAGAGGAAAAGTTAAATATATGACAATGCTTGGCTGGAGCTAAAATTTTAGACTCACACATAAGAAAGGTGTCAAATAAAACAGATCTATAATCAGGAAAACCAGCATCTCCACTTTCTAGATTAAAAGATAATCCATGTGACAGAACTAAGTCAAGTGTATGACTCTGTTGATCAGTAGGACCCATAACACACTACACAAAATTAAAAGACTGAGTAAGATTCAAAAACTCCTGAGCCAAAGGGTTTTCAGGGCAAGAAACATGAATATTAAAATCCCCAACAATTAAAATTCGGTCATATTTAAGCAAGATTCCAGCTAAAAAAAATCTGAGAATTCAGTCAAAAAGACTTTGTTGTATTTGGGTAGTCTGTAGATCACCACACACAGGATCATCAGCAGCCCAGCTCAAAAAGAAGCAGTTCAAAGCTTGAAAAAAAGAGCTGGTGCTTGAAACTGTTTGCAGCTAAAATGTTTCCTAAAAACAGTCAATAATCCTCCACCTTTACCTGATGACCTTGGAACATTAAAAAAGGAGAAATCAGAAGGCAGAAGTTCTGAAAAGACACTGAACTCACCAGCACGCAGTCAAGTCTCGGTCACAAAGAGAAAATCCAATCCGCTGGTGCGTTTACAAAGTCATTCAGGCTGAAAGTTTTATTTACCAGGGACCTGGCATTTAATATGACCATCCTGGACGGAGTCACAGATGGAAGAGAGGATGACCACAGGATCCAAGCCAGTGGTCTCAAATTCAAATGAATATAAGACTTTATTTTAATTTAATATCTAGCTCTTTTATTTTAAGACAAGCTTTTGTGCATCTATATGTTGGTATTTGGGTTCAAACTTATGTTATTATCATGTTTATTTCCCATAAATACACACATTTTAATAGTTCTTTGGCATCCTTTGCCTAATTTATTTTGAAACTGCAGTTACTTTTTCATGACATACTCTGGATTAAACACTAAGTGTGTATTATGCAGATGCAAGAATAATTCTTTGCTGTAAAGCAGGCAGTTCCCGGATAGCATGGAAGTTGATATTCTGCAGGTTACACGCTTACCATACCCTGGGCCTTTCCAAAGACATCAACCCTCTCATTTCTCAGTTTCCTTGCTAAACCAATAAGAAAAATCTGCTGCTTTGTACAACCTAAGTAGTGTGTGTGTGTGTGTGTGTGTGTGTGTGTGTGTGTGTGTGCGTGCGTGCGTGCGTGCGTGCGTGCGCGCGCGCAACCAGGATGGAAGCAACACAAACAAGCTGGGGGAAAATTGCTAAGATAACACAGAATGGCCACTGAAGAGAAGCAAGGGGAGAAGGAAAAAAATTATGAATGAGTGACTAAGTTCAATCCTTCAGAGCTACTATCCTGTAACTTTCCCTTCTCCAAAACACCTGAATCAAACGGCTAAATTCCCTCATTAGCCTGTCATTCAGCTTTGTAAGAAGCCTGATACCAAGCCATTTAGTTAATGTAGATGTATTGGAAAAAGAATGCAGCTAAAAGTTGAAGATAAAAGCTCTAGAGGATTGGACTTGAGGATTAAATAAACAAAGCAAAAATGTGGAATTTAACATAAAACATAAATTGAATCAAATATATAGAACTAACAGAATATCACAAAATACAACAGATCATGACATCATTTCTCAACACTGAATAACCTAAAGTTCATGACAAATTTTCAAAAAATGAAATTGTTTACATTTGATTTAAAAAAAATTAACAGATGGTAGTGATAGCATCACCACTGATAGAAAATAAATGTAATCAAATTAGAGGTTGGTTTTTTTTTTTTTTTTTTTTTTTTTCCCCACATTTTCAGATTAAATATGCCTCTGTGATCTAATGTCATACAGAAAGGCAAAGACTGAATACTGCCATTGATATGTACACTCAAACTTTCCATCATCTTCATCATGAAATGGTACTTGAAACAAGATCCAAGCACTGAGAGGTTTTGCATTTGTGTTACTGGGGCAGAGAAGCAGCGAGCACAAGAAAGAGAACAAAACCAAAGACGACGACGACGTTCCACAACCCACCAACAAACGCAATGTGACAAGATCGTTACTTTCTCCCTCTGCTGTGACAGTTAATTCTGGACGAGGAAAAATGTCAAAAATGTTTAGCTGCGCTTGAGCGAAGTTAATTACAGAGCCAAAGGCAACTCAAACAGGGGCTGCTAATGGCCCTGACTCAGATAAAGCTCCATTTACCAAAACTGTTTTAAAGCTACTAATCTGATTTACTTAGAATCAAATGTTTTGGCAGCAGCTGCTAGATTTTTACTGTTAGGTTTAGGCTTCACATCGAGCTAACTTTATTTCATCTGCTGTTTAAGTGTTCTTAAAACATTTACTCACTCAGTGTTGCACTTTGTGCAGTGTTATGTTCATAGTTCTGCATGAAAGAGACAACTGGGTTTGTGCAAGAAAATATATCCTCAGCTCCAGTTTGACATTCATGCTCCAAACTGCCACCCCTTGACATTTAGACCCTCTGACCACCTACAAAACAGTCACTTTCTTTCTTTGTCTTTGCTTATGCAGCTACCACTCGGTGTCTTTGTCTCTTTCTTTCCTCTGAGGTCAGCGAACCACAGTGTTAGTGTTTTCAAGCCGCTCTTACACGTCTTTGTGGTTAACTTCCTTTCAACAGCTCTCTTCAGTGTTGTTGCACTGACACGTAAAACCTCTTTAAAAAAAATCAAGACATCAGGGGCCTGAGCAAAGATAAGCCAGTCCTAGAGCTCAGGACCCCAGAGATGGCCAATGAAATGAGCCAGAGTAGAAAAGTTAAGAAATTACTATAGTAATGTTCCACTCAGTGCAATTATGCTATCTGTAGCTTGAACTTGTGGAGTGAAATTAGTGCACCAACGTTTTTGCTGACATGTCTGCTGTATTTTATTGAAAAAAAAATTATTTCTTCCTTACTGATGGTGATCTTAACAGTTGATAAGAGATATGCAGGGGGAAAAAACTGCAGATTAGGAAAAAACAGAAACTCATGATTTTGTTTTCTAATTTTAAAAGCAATTTTATATGTACTTTGAATATCATGAGTGTAACTATAAAAAGGCTTTAAAAAGTGAAGCCAAGACAAAATAATTAATATTCACAATGGAAAATATCCATAATGCCAAAGTGGAGTATTATAAGTTGTCTTATAGTTTTCCTGCTCATTTAATTCCACAAATGGCAGTTAGCATATATGATAAAATAAAATAAAACACCGCTAGATGTTTTGGGAAAAACTCCATGAAGAACTCCAGAATGTCTTCCTGAATAGAAAAAGATATCTATGCTATATGGAGCCTTAAACATTTGTGTACAGTTTTTTTTTTTTTCTAAATTTGACAATAAATCAGTTTTTAAAAAAAGAAGATTGATAAGTCATAGCAAAAAGGGCCATTTTAAGCATCAACTTCTGTTTATTGTCATCCTTTATATAATGAATAGTTTTCCATATCAAAACTATATGTCACACAGTTTTAGCATTGGAAAAAACATTATGTGGATAGGGAAAATTATGATAATGCAAATACTACACTATTTTTGAAAGTCTTGCTCTAAATATGATTGCAAAATATTTATCAGAAACAGATGTGTACCAGTCAGCTGGCAAAGAGGATTAATGGTAATATATTGTGATATTATAATGTTCATAAATGTACACCAACCAGGAGACTATGTTAGGATTGTGTAACTGTGGCTTTTGTGCCAGTAACACTTAATCAAGAGTTGACTGAAGCAGTCTTGGCAGAAAATGCTCAGTTTGCAGATCTACAGATAAACAGAAAGAAATGCTGATTGGAAGAACACTGACCCATTTACATCAGATATTTTTTCAAATAAGTTAAGTTGAGAATATTTAGCTTTAGAAGGTATTTCTTCTCTTACATATAAATATTTTACTTTCTGTGCTTGTGCTTCTACTTTTGTACTTGTATTGCACTTTATTTGAATATTTGTTTGGCTTAAAACTTACAACACAAATCACTCTGAACAACTATCCCCACCATGGTGGTGGCATCATCATGCTGTGGGGATGTTTTTTTTTTTTTTTTTTTTAAGCAGGAGAAGGGGAGCTGGTCAGAGTTGATGAGAAGAAGAATGGAGCTAAATATGGGGCATTCCTGGCAGAAAACCTGTTACTGGCTGCAAGGGTCTAGAGAAGGGGCCTCATTTTTCAGCTACAATGAAACGATTTAAATCGAAGCATTACCATGTTTTGAAATTAACCTGTCAAGGTCTGTATCTTAATCCAATTAAAAATATGTGCTGAAATTTTCATGTCAATGTCAATCAAAATTGAATCAAAAACAGTTTGAGCTATTTTGCAACAAAGAATGAACAAAACTTAGTCACTATATGTGCAAATCTGGTAGAGATAAACCTCAAATTACTTGAAATGGTGATTGTGGTGGAAGACTAAGTATGCACATAATGTATTAAAAATAGTGAATGTTAGATTTCTGTTCTCAGTGTCACTTTTCATAAAGTAGCTTTTTTTAATTTAAAAAAAGCTACTTTTCTTTGTAAGCATGACCAATCAACAGCCTGGTGAAAGTCAGCCCCTTTTTCTATGCTTTGTTTTGTACAGAGGGTCTGGACCCTCGGCTATTTAGAAATAATTGGTTGCTGGAGGCGTGGACTCTGTTGAAGTTTTAAATTTTACCCAGTCTCTAACATTTGGCCGTGACGTGTGTAGTGCGCCAGTTCGACGCTATGAAGCTAATTGCCTGCGCTGTAAACAACCATCCCTCCCTGCAAAGAGAGAAGTCCAGATCCAAATGAGATGACTGTTGATGTTCAATACAAATTCAGTATTTGGAAGTGTGGCCAACACAGACTGAATGGCTTCATTCACTTCCTCTGCTGCCATTGCCAAACTACAGGCAGAGTACAATTCTAAAACAATGCAGAAAATTGGCATCATTGTTCACAACTTCTCCTTCTGTTTGCAGATTGGGCCGGTTGAAATTCTGCCAGAGAAATTCAGCTCAATGGGAGAAAGCCAGGCTGGAGCAGTGAAGGGAGTTGAGAATCAGGCAGAATTACGTAGGAAGGTAATACCCAGGCTCAGCCAATCAGCATTCAAAGAGAAAATCTCAACCACTGTATGTCTGTATTAAACCTAAAACTCCATTTGTTTGTATCATTCTGAATGTTAGTGAATGGCCTTTTTACTTTATATCGTCAGGATGTTGCACAAGTCTGTTTGACAGCCACAGTTAACCATATTCATATACTTGTGGTTCACTTTTGCTTGTTGAATGAATATGGCTGTCAGTCTTGTAAACACCATAACAAAAGAACACACTTCTTTGCATTGTGTTTCACTTTGCTTCAGCATCATGCGCTCACCACCCCTTGACTAATTTTCTGTTTGAATCAAAAACAAAAGCCTTTCGAATCTCCTCACAGGCCCCGGGTGGCTTTACAGCACATCTAACTATGCTAATTAGCTTTTGCCTGATTATTTTGACCAATTAGAATAAGAAGAAAAAGAGGAGTTGGTGAGGTGTTAAAGATTAATTAGTCATAAAATGTTATTAGTCTCCAAATTTAATCTGACAGAATACAATGAGATTATGGGGACAAATTAGTTATGTGTAGCATTCTTAATCACTCTTGGCTGCAGAAGGAGTAATGAGTGTCACCACTTACATTGTGCTATATCCACTTACATTTATGTACTTTACAGTTAGAAAACACCCTTCCTTATCTGTCACATCAATGCAGCTGTAATCAAAATATTATTTTCTTTAGTGATGAGTTAAAATCATACAAATGGCTTACAGATTAGTGCCCTCAAATTATACTTTTCATATTCACAATAACAAAACATCAACAGTAGCTGTGCCAGCTCTTAATGGCGAATTAGCTGTGGCAGTATTTATAATTTTGCTGCATGGCATTGGTAATTAAAACCTTGCATTGTTCTCATTTGCATTGTTAAAGCATCGTGGGAAACTGCATCTTTCAGGGTAGTTGATTGTACTGGTGATAAAAAGAAAAAAAATGACTGCGTTATTGGCACTAAAGAGCACGTGGCATGTGGGTGTTTTCTCACATTTTGTAGATTCATGCAATAAAATAACACTAGGAGTGGCTTCATACTGAGCAAAATCTGGATCCATAAAGCATAATAACCAACCGCAAGAGGTCAGTGCTGATGAACGCACTGTAAATTGTGTAGCTTATTTTTTGCAAGAAAATAACGTTTGATTTTTGTTTCCAAATTCCATGATGACAAAATAAAGAGCTAAAGGTTTCTTGCTTTGCTTTGTTCCAAAGGAAACACCCTTAGCATGCATGCTTCATTAAAAAAAAAAAAAAAAAAAAAAAAAAAAGGTGGAGGTGAAATATGAAACTTACAGAACATCACACATCAATGTTTTTTTTTTTTGTTGTTTTTCACATAACAGTGTAACAATGTAACAGTTTTAGCACTAAGAAAGTTAGGTGTTTTTTTTTACCCATAAACCATTCCTCTATGTTGATGTGTTTGATTGTTATTGCTTGTTCAACAGTATAGAAAAATTCACCACAGACATGTTTCTAAGAAAATCAGTTTGCATGTTGACAGTATACTGTGAGATAGAATTACAGCTTTCAAAAAACATATTTTCCTTGAGTATTTAGTAGTTTAAAAAAATAATGAGAATCATATGTATCTTCAAATGCTAATGTTGAAGATTTTTGCCTCTTTATGGATACTGCTAATGGAACATAAATATTAAGTAAAATTTTCTTTAGATTTTTACAGATATTTTGTATTAACTGTACTGCACTGTTGAGGTAAAAATAAAGCACACATTGCATTGGGCCATAAGAAATTCAATGGTTTTATTGTAGACATGATCAGACCTTCACCAGGTTCTAAAATGGTGCTAAAAGAACAAAACTACACACCTCAGACTCCTACTTGTCATCACTTATTCAACAAATATGAGCCCAGATTGAAAAGATTGTGAAAAAATAAGCTCGCCCCAGAAATCCTATAATTTAAAGGGCTGTACTTTATGTGCAGTGTCCTTTGCAACAGTCTTTGATTAACCTTGGGAAAACTATGAGTAAAGTAACTTTCTCTTTGCTTTTCAGTGCACAGGCCTCTTCCATTGATCTGTTTGGATTTTGCAGACTTGTCCAAGCAGACTGGTTGATTCAACCAAACTGGTTTTCAAACAAAAGTCTGGTGAGAGTTGAAAGGATCAGGAGAACTAAGCCGCTTACAACACAGCAAGAAAACTTTATAGGGAGAAAATTCAATCCAAACATATTATTTTATTTAGCAGAATTTAGTTTACTGTGTAGTACCCATTTCACAACAAAAATATCTAAATACTTTGAAAGACAAACAGATCCAAAAAATAGAAATATATAGTCAAATCAATCAAGTACAAGCCAATTATATGGAAAGTTAATTTTCAGTTCCCAAAGATGGGTAGAAACTAGTTAAATTTACACAGTGACATGTACTCATGTATATTTATATATTTTAAAAAATACTTCCAGTAGTTGTTTTATTGCACCATATTTTTTTTACTTCTGCTCTAGTAATATTATTTTGAAGTAACACTACTCTTACTTGAGTATGATTATTTTTTTTTTTTTTTTTTTTTGGAGGTGAAGTAAATATACAGCAAACCCTAGATTTTGTCACTGGAAGTACTTTACATTGTTTTAATATATATACATTATCTGAAATGACTTCAGACTTATATAACACTTTTCAGAGCCCGCAAAGACACTTTACAACTTTACAATGAAATTAGTTATTCCCATTCATGCACACATCCACAGGCTGATGATGGCAAGCTATTGGATTGTAGTCACAGCTGTCCTGGGGCTGTCTGACATTTACCTTAACTATTTACTATAACTATTGGGTTCAAAAGCTTTATGTTGTGAAGAAGAGTAATTTGAAAAGTTTTTTTTTTCTTCAGCTTGAATTTGCTATTTTGTGATAATGTTATTAATTTTTATTCTGTTCTCATTTTATTCTTTAAAATACCAAAATTTGCTATTTACTTTTTACTTCTACTTGAGTAAAAACTTACTGAAGTAGTGGTATTCTTACTTGAGTACAACTTGTGTAAGACACGAAGAAACTAAGGTGACAGGAACAGTACAAAGGAAGAATTCAGCTGTGAGTGAAAGAAACCAGTGAGTTCAAAAACTGTGGCGTTGTGATTACGGCATGGAAACTGGGTGAGTACAATCAACAGAATGCAAAACGTGGTTGAGAATCTAAGCAAGGAAATGAGAGAACAATTAACATGAACAGAACTAAGAATCAAAATCAACGAAAGTTTAAATTAAGGGGAAAACAACAACACTGATCTAAACTAAATCCAAATGTACCAAGAACAGAACATAAGAATAAATAAAGAAACTAACACAATGGAATGAACTGATATGGTACAATGTAAACAACAAGGAAGTGATAAAAGCACAAACACAAATGATACACAGAACTCAAACACCCAAGGATCATAACATTAGGTTTAAGTCTGTCTGTAATTCAGCCAACAAATGGCCTGATCAGTTGAAGAAATACTGCAAAGATAGCAATCTCTGTCATTTTGCCCTTTATTGCTTTACAGTTTTGATTGTTTTATAACCAAGAACAATAAAGAGCAACATGTCACTGGACACATTGCTCTAAGTTTCAATTGGCCATCAGTTGGTGCCCACCTTGGAGATGTTTATGGGTACATACATGCTACAGGGATAATGATTCAGAGCCTCTAGCAGCCAAACCGTTAAAACAGTACAGTACTAAACAAACAACTGATAGACATTATCTGTACAGTTGTCATAGCACTTCAAACAGTGTTACAGGGTTGCACTTGAACATTTTTCACATTTTCCCTCCAATGTGAGAACTGCATGTGGGTTTAGGTATGTGTGCGCACACATGGGCAGCATGTTCTCAGTTCATATTTTTGCAGTCTTTTTGGGGACCTGATATCAGTAATGTCTACCTTTTAACCTTTCTTTAAACTGGATTGTAACGCCTTTGGCTTAACTTTCAAGGTTAGAATATCAAATGAAGATTATACATATTTCCCCCCAGTTTATTGTTTATGGGTGGAGGCGGCAGAGACAAGGCAGGTTGCTGCAGGTGCAGTTACTTCTAACTTTTCTCTCAAAACAAGTAAGTAGCCAAAATAACAGCACAGATGTTTTCTTTAATTTACATGATGAAATATCTGTAGTTGAGAAAGGAGAACACCTACCCTGAAGTGCTTTGAAACTAATTAAAATCACAAATGTAGTATAAATGGACAGTTTCTTAGAAAAAAGTTAATTTTGTTTTCTAACAAAAAAGTAGTAATATATATGAATGAAAGCAGGTGCTTTTGGAATTTGGCCACAATAATATATAGCTTATGTGAGCAAAAAAGAACAGGAGACAATAAAACAGATGTAAATAAGCTAACACAACAGCCTAATGCCTTTGTGACAATACCTGGTACTTTAATCATGTGTCACTCTCTGCTACACTGCCAGCATTTCAACAGTTTGACAGCTTGCTCTACCAGAGAAAAAAAAAAAGACATTGGATTTGTTTTATGCAAATGTAAAGGATTCATACATCTCCAAAGCAAGAAGTCATCCAGGAAAATTAGATCACAATCTGATTTTTGCTCTGCACTGAATATAAATTCCTTGTTCAGAGGCAACCTGTACTCAAGAGAACTGGTGAGAAAGTGGTCACAAGAAGCTAAAGAAGTCCCACAGGGTTGTTTTGAGGCTATGGACTGAAATGCTCTGTGCCAGCCACATGGAGAGGACATCAATGCCATGACTGAATGCAAGACCAACTGTATAAACGTCTGTGTGAACAATGCCATTCCCACAAGAACAGTGAGAAGCTTCCATAATAACAAACCCTGGATCACCAGTGATCTGAAGAAACTGTTAAACAAGAAAAAAAGAGTCTTCAGAGAGGGAGATAGTGAATTATTGAAGAATTACAGGGGTAGCTCAAAACCAGAATTAGCCAGAATTAGAGACAGCAACGAGAAGCACAGGAAGAATCTGGAAAGCAAACTACAGAGGAACAATACAGAAATGTTTGGTCAGGGATGAAGAAAGATCACAGGCTTCAAGCACGGGAATAATTGGATAGATGGAAGTCTGGACAGAGCAAAAAGAACTGAACATATTCTTTAATAGGTTCAGTTCAGGAACAAGCTCAGCATCTTCCTCTCTGCCCCCAGCCAAACAGACATCCCACCCCTCCTTTGACCCACAGCTTTCCTGTCTGATATCCAGAGACAGACATGTCTCTGGATATCAGATGAATAGGCAGCTGGAGAGATAGAACTGGAACAAGGCTGCAGGTCCAGATTATGTCAGCCCCAGAGGCCTGAAGGCCTGTGCAGAGCAGCTCAGTGGGATTCTGCAGCACCTCTGCACCCTTAGCTTGACCCAAGAGAAGGTCCCAATTTTATGAAAATTTCCTGTCTGGTTCCAGTACCAAAGAAAACTCACCCATCAGTCATCAAGGGCTATAGACTTGTTGGCCTGACATCCCACATTATGCAGGTCCTGGAGTCACTGCTGTTGACCCAACTAAGTAGCAAAAAAGGACATATCAGGACCCCCTGCAGTTTGCTTCTCCGCCGTGGGAGTTCGAGTTAAAGACGCCATCATACACCTGCTTCAACAAACCCACTGTCATCTGGACAAAGCAGGCAGCATGCATTGCATTCTCCAGTGAATTTAACACAATTCAGCCTGATTTGCTCAGTCAGAATCTCCAGAAGACCATGTTGAGGCCTCAACAATCACCTGGATCAATGTCTACCTGACAAACAGACCACAGTTTGTGAGACTGAAGGACTGCATGTCTAACCAGGTCAGCAGCACAGGAACACTGCAGGGGACTGTACTCTCACCATTTCTTCTCATTCTGTACACCTCAGACTTCCAGCACAAGTCAGATCCCTGTCATCCTGCAGAAAAACTCTTGATGACTCTGGCAGTACAGAGAGCTGGTGGACTGTTTTGTGGCATGGTATGGGAACAACTAGAAAATTTTCTGAAGAAATTTAAAAGGGGGCCTGCCAAAGTGTGCGTGTCAACATACCATCTTCACTTCTGAACACAGCACGGATGTATCTACAAACTGAGTATTGAATGGCGTTTGTAGGCGGACACCATGATGACACAGTAAATCCTCAAAAATAGTGTTTTTTAGGATGTCTTCGGAACCTCGCTCCATTGATTTGTATGGGGTAGATTTTCGCTAATTACGTCACCATGGTAACTCGAAACGAGAAGTTGAGTAATAGCACACATTTCAAGAACGAGCCAGAATTTTTGATATATATATTGTGGGGGTGCACACCATGGTTCGGGCTGCATTAACGGAGAAAGCAGTTTCGAGGTGGAGAGTAATAGGTGCCTCCATGCATTGCATGGGAGGCAGTGCATTGCACTGCTCTCCTATGCATTGTTATGGCAGGCCCCAATTATCTTATCTTAAATGTGAAAAAAACAAAGGAGATGATTGCTGTTATACCGACCACTACAGGATATCCTGTACCAAAGAAAACTCACCCATCAGTCATCAAGGGCTATAGACTTGTTGGCCTGACATCCCACATTATGCAGGTCCTGGAGTCACTGCTGTTGACCCAACTAAGTAAGCAAAAAAGGACATATCAGGACCCCCTGCAGTTTGCTTCTCGCCGTGGAGTTCGAGTTAAAGACGCCATCATACACCTGCTTCAACAAACCCACTGTCATCTGGACAAAGCAGGCAGCATGCATTTCTCCAGTGAATTTAACACAATTCAGCCTGATTTGCTCAGTCAGAATCTCCAGAAGACACATGTTGAGGCCTCAACAATCACCTGGATCAATGTCTACCTGACAAACACCACAGTTTTGTGAGACTGAAGGACTGCATGTCTAACCAGGTCAGCAGCACAGGAACACTGCAGGGGACTGTACTCTCACCATTTCTTCTCATTCTGTACACCTCAGACTTCCAGCACAAGTCAGATCCCTGTCATCTGCAGAAAAACTCTGATGACTCTGCAGTACAGAGAGCTGGTGGACTGTTTTGTGGCATGGTATGGGAACAACTAGAAAATTTCTGAAGAAATTTAAAAGGGGCCTGCCAAAGTGTGCGTGTCAACATACCATCTTCACTTCTGAACACAGCACGGATGTATCTACAAACTGAGTATTGAATGGCGTTTGTAGGCGACACCATGATGACACAGTAAATCCTCAAAAATAGTGTTTTTTTAGGATGTCTTCGGAACCTCGCTCCATTGATTTTGTATGGGGTAGATTTTCGCTAATTACGTCACCATGGTAACTCGAAACGAGAAGTTGAGTAATAGCACACATTTCAAGAACGAGCCAGAATTTTTGATATATATATTGTGGGGGTGCACACCATGGTTCGGGCTGCATTAACGGAGAAAGCAGTTTCGAGGTGGAGAGTAATAGGTGCCTCCATGCATTGCATGGGAGGCAGTGCATTGCACTGCTCTCCTATGCATTGTTATGGCAGGCCCCAATTATCTTATCTTAAATGTGAAAAAAACAAAGGAGATGATTGCTGTTATACCGACCACTACAGGATATCCTTCCTGCCCACTATCAGGAACTCTTTAAAGAACCTTGAATAATATGAGTTATAACAACATTTAATTTCCTTTTGGCATCAATAAAGTATTTTTGAACTGAACTGATAAACGTTAGCAAATGCAAGTCAATAACACAATCAATATTCTAACTGATGAATGACAATTTTCTACATATGTATTTTTAAACTTGATTTCAGACAGAATATGATAAATTCACAAGAACTATTTAATGTCGGAGTTGTGATCTTAGTTCAGCATGTTTAAGTGGTGAACTATGAACACGAATTGGTTCATTTTAACCTGGCTGAACTGTATTTAGAACTGGCCATTAAGGATGAACTGGCACAAGACTGACTCTAGATAATATAGACCTAATGCTGTATGTTGTCATTGCTCTTTTGTATTTTATGATAAAACGATTACATAAATGATTCAACATAACAGCAATTTTAGGAAATTCATTTTTTGTTCAAATAGCACAGCAAAATGCTTTGGGAAATTTTAGCAAATAGCTGCTTTTTCACATCTCCCTGTCTATTTGCAAATCTAATACAGACACACTGATCTGATAGCTGAAGTGAATTATTCTAATCAAAGAGAAATATGGGTACAGCTCACCCACAAATCAGTGACAACATTCTGATTCCTTTTCAGTTTTTGAAACTTGTACAAAATGTATTTCAGCAGAAATGATATAGAACAGTAATAATGTCCAGCACTAATTTAATACCTCATTACCATAAGCTTGCTGCAATGCATGCATAATAAATAGTTGTATCTTTTACATGGCTCAGGCATATGGTTGGGGGACTGGATTCTCTTCAAACTGCACCAAATTTGCATGATAGGATGTGAGAGTTGGATGGATTTGGGGATTATATGAAACACAGTTTCCATTTTCAGTTCATTGTACTAAGAAGAGGTATCACATTTACACAGATGGCAAGGAATTTGGAAATGCACAGCCTCTATGATTCTCAAAATGTGCACAGGAGAAGAAATAAAGCCACTTCAAAGACTTTATACTCTTTACTGTTTTTTTTTTTCTAATTTTTTCATTTTCAAGCTCTGCTCTGCTCTCTAACACTCTATGCTTTTTAATGGGCTACAGCTCTGTGCAGCTTAAATGGGACAGATCATTATTGTTATTAATCTTTAAACCACATGGCCACAGCTCCATGATATGTTTCATGGGATGTTTCTGAATCCTTTCTAGACCATTTTTAGAAGGACCATTTGGGGGAGATATGTATTACTGCACATATGACTGTCGTTACCTTGTCAGTGCATAGCCTCTGTTTTGATGCTTGTAGAAAAACATGTTTTATTGCTAAGAAGGATGGGGTCACAACTTTAAGTAGATTTTATGTATATTTATGTAATATTTAATTTATAATACAGTTAAAAGAGTCTCAATTTTTGGAGGTGTATGCTTTTCAAAATGCTGCTCACATTTTAAAATCAACTTCCAAGAGGCTTTAAAAGATAACACTAATATTTCATTACAGCAAGCAAAGGAAAACGCGATTAGCTCAAAGTCCTCTTCACAATAGATTTTATCTCAAGTCTAGAAGAGCATGATCTTTGGGTTGCCCCAGATTTTAGTTTCATGTTTAAAAGACTCCACACGAATAAAAGCGCTAACCTCCCTCACTCCTGCTGTCAATTTGAATCTGAGTTTTTCCCTCTAAGATCTGATTTCAGTTTACAACCAGTACAAATAACCAGTGACCAGGGTATGTTGATTTACAGTGACGTCAAGACCTGGTGAGCAGTCATGTCATCAGGCAGGTTTTTTCTTCTGGTGATATTAACAAGTCTTCATTTTGTTGTTAAAGGTCACAATTCAGTGGTGAAACTAACTGGGGTCCAGTGTGGTGTTTTGTTTTGCATCAGACAGTAATCTTTTTATGGTGTCCTGAGTGCTGATAAGGTCAAGGAGGGTTCCTTTGAATGTCCTGTGACCTACAGAACCTATAATGACCTACCTAGAGTTCTAATACTGAATGCATGAACATATTAACAGTTAATAAATATGCTACTTTTTTTTATTTTTTATTTTTTTTTATTTTGTAGAATAAGTAGCTTCTTACAGTCCATTGCACAAACACACTGATTTTTTAACATTAAAAACATTAAATTAATTGCCATTTTAGTAAAGGTCAGTCTGATACAGAAACACTGTTTATAATGGCGTAGTAAGTTCAAAGTTCAGGTCGCATTTCAGACTGAAGCCTTTTAAGTGATATATATTCACTGCTAGTTAGGAACAAAGAAAAAAAAAACCTTTAAGCTTTGAGTCTTCTGGCTTATTCAGATATTCAAAAAAGTCATTGATTATTATCATGATTTTATGTTCATTGTAATTTTTGTTTATTTTTTTCCTTTTGAGTCTTACACTCAAAAAGCTGCCAGGACAAAAAAAAAAAAAAAAAAAAAAAAAAAAACGAACTGTGTCATTTTTCTAACTTAGTCCTGTATTAAATGTGGATGCAGGTTGATTTAACACAACAGCACAACAGCATTTGATTATAGGTTTGACCCAATATTCTCGATTAGATTGAAGAGCATATCATGTGACTAATCGCTAATGTCGAATTTACCAAAAAGTGGATTCAAAAGAAAAACAGATGATCTGGATTACTAAACAAAAAACATTATGGTTAAATTTTTTTTATTTTTTATTTTTGGTTTAAACTCACTTCAACTCCATTCAAAGAAGGAGTTTGATTCTGACTTAAATTTAGCAAACAAAATAATATGACATCTTCATGATATCTCAGACTTTTGTAAGAGTTAAAGTTGGATGAAAAAAAAATTATACTTAAGATCTACAGTTAGGCTTAAAATCACACATCTTACAAACTTACACTTAAATTACATATTTATTTGACCAAGATTTTTCTTCTGACTACAAGTAATGTAAATCTTTTGAAGTGGCCCCACCAGTCCTGACTTGAGAAAGTTAAAGTTTGAGGTGATAGCAAGGAGGTTTTCCAAATGCAACGACTAGGCGCTAAATGCAAAAGATGAAAGACTTAAACTGCCAGTGAAACGATGCAAAATGCTTGTCAGCAAGCAATTATAAGAAAGTGTTCAATTGCTTTAATGACAATATAGTTTTGACATACTATATTTAGTCAAAATTTAATTAAAGACATAGATTTTGTTGTTATCTTTTGGGAGATACCTTTATCATCTCCAATCAGAAACATACTACTTGGTTGAATGAAAATAATTTTAAGTATAAATAATTTTGAGACTAACTAACATTTTATAAAATTTGTTAAGGACTTTGTCTTTAGTATTTTGGTAAAATTGCAAAAGTTGAACATAAGTAGAATTAGCTTATGCTAAACACTTAACAGGTAAAGGCTACCTCTAACTTAATTAAGCAAACTCAATCTTGTATGTAAACTAATTACCTCAACTCCCTGAGATGCTATTATACAGCACAAGTTAACTATCTTACCATTTCTTATTTTATTCTGTGGAAGAGATTCAGATAATTTTCTAGATGCTGGATAATTCCATATGTCTGTCTGTGAGGAATGAGGAGGTTCCTTAGTCTCTTCTCTAACCCTAAAAACTGGGTCACAGCTTAAACAAAACAACTGGATATAAATACCATTCTGTTTTAGTTGCCTGATATCTAGCTTAGTGTAATTTGCTCTCAGTAACTTTTTATTAGACTCTTCATATAAAAGTCAAGACATACAAAGAAGACAAATGTACAGTTAGCTGCCAAACACGAGGGGTGATTGATAGGGCTAAGACCTTCCTCCTGGCTCTGATTGGCTGTTTTAGCTCGGGAGTGGTGCAAAGTTACATACTGCAGCTTTAATGTGTGAACTTAAGCTGATTTTGACTGAATCATTTAGAGAGGCAGTAGGCTCCTATCTTGGGATTTTTAAAATAACGTTTACAGTGATTTTTAAGGTGAATAGTTTGGTTTTTTGGTCTTTCTTCTCACTTCAATATCTGCAATGTGTTGTGTGGAAGAGTTTGTGTTACTAAAGATCAGACAGAAAAGGCTTTAGTTTCAGTTTGCAGTATTTATAACCATATATATTTAAAAGTCAAAAAACAACTCAATAGCATAAATCATGTCACAGCTATCTAAATATTCATTTTGCATTTCAATTCAAGGCTATTCTCTCTTCCATGCAGACCGAAGATCCAACAATCACCATGCACAGCAGTTGACTCTGCTTTTTTTCTCTGTCTGTGTCACCCTTTTTCACATTTTATAATCAGTGTTGAGCTTAACCTTGAAACTCTCTAAAATTAGTTTGTTTATGACTCATCTTTGAAATCATCCTATAAAGGTTAGGTGATTCTCAACAGCACTAACTGTAGTCAAAGTTGTGCTGAATATGATGGAGGACTGAAACCACAGAGACCTAAGTGTCGTGTTCTTTCACTGGTTCTCAGACCTATTTCAATAAATGTTGTGAATGATACATTCATTGAAATATTGATGGTTTAAAATGGGGGTTACCACATCAATAAACTGCTGCATTCATCATCTAGTGTGACTGTTCTGATGTTTATAACTACACAAAAAAATTGATCGAATTAGAGAACTACAACCCAAGGTGTCGATTAAACTTTGAGATCAGCTAAAGTTTAGATCCCTTGATCTAATTAACTTTCTCTGTAAATGTACACAGACCTTTATGGTTTTGAAAAAAAAAATAAATTGAGTTTGCTTCCTTCTGTCTTTGACCTTTTTGACACTGTTACAAAAAAGAATCTGTTTCTTAGATATTCTTGTTCCTGAGTCTATTTGTGACTAATCCAGACCCCAAACAGCTTTTAACCGAGACAGAAAGTTAGCAGTGAGATCTATGGTTGAGATTCTATGTCTTTACAGCTGCTGCGCATACTGTAGTGACAGTCGAACTGACACATATTGAGACAATAAACATTCCTTTTTTATACCCACTTATTAGGAGTGTAATGGTACACAAATTCATATCAAATATTTTCGGGACATCCGTTTTGGTATGTATGCAAACCAAACAAATACGGCTTTGTTTTAAGCCTAAATATAGGTAGAATGTTTACAGTGCCTATAAAAAGTATTGACCCCCTTGGATGTGTTATCTTTTTTTATTTTATTTTATTTGTTTTTACATGTCCTGTCATTTTTATTGCTTTGACAAATCAATCACGATCAACAAAATGTGACTTTTTTGACAAAGATATTTACAAAAAAAGTTCAGTATCAATGTAAAAACAAATTTTTACAAAGTAATGACAATTAAATAAAAAATATGAAACATAAAATAAGTGATTGCATAAAGATTTACCCCTTTCAAGTCACTTCTTAGTAGATGCACCTTTGGCTGCAATCACATTACAGAGTCTGTGTGGATAGATCTCAATTCGGCTTGCACATCTGGACGCTGCAATTTTACTCCATTCTTCCTTGCAAAACTGTTCAAGCTCTGTCAGGTTGTGTGGGGATCAGCTGTGACCATCTTATTGAGGTCTGGGCTTTGACTGGGCCACTCCAGAACATCCACCTTGTTGTCTTCAAACCATTTCTGAGTACCTCCAGCTGGACGCTTCAGGTCGTTGTTCTTCGAAGCCATAGTTAACTTGCAAATGGAAACAAATTGTCCTCCAGGATTTCTCTATATTTTCCTTCATTAATTTTATCTTCTACCTTTACAAGCCTTCCAGGGCCTGCCGCCAAGAAACATTCCCACAGCATGATGCTGCCACCACTGTGCTTAACAGTGTAACAGTGTCAAAAAGGGGTGTGTGTGTTTGTAATGATGTGCAGTGTTTGGTGTCTGCTAACCACAGTGTCTTGTTTGATGGTTGAAAAGCTCCATTTTGGTCTTGTCAGACCAAATAACTTTTATCCACTTGATCATGGAGCCTCCCACAAGCCTTCAGGCAAACTTTAGACGAGCCTTGACTTAAGTTTTATTCAACAGTTGCTTTCTCATTGCCACTCTCTTATAAAGTATTGAGTGGTGAAGAACCAGGACAACAGCTGTTGTTTGCAGAGTCTCTCTCTAACTAGTCTCCTTCTTGCACGGTCACTCAGTTTGTGAGGACGGCCTGATCTAGGCAGATTTACACGTGCTATATTCCTTCCATTTCTTGAAGATGGATTTAACCAAACCCGAGGGGATGTTCAGTGCCTTAAAAGATTTTTTTGTATCCATCCCCTGCTTTATATTTTTTGATAACCTTTTCTCTGATTTGTTTGGAGTCTTTTGTCTTCCTGCTGTAATGGTAGCAAGGAATCCTGATTAAGCAGTAAACTGACCTTCCAGACACAGGCGTCTTTATACTACTACCTGTGTCGAGTGACATGGCCTTAGTCCGTGTTGCCATGTCTATTTGTAATTACAGATCATGTATCCAAGCCATGAAAGTGTTGGCTTTCTGATTAATTAAAAGACCGAAGACCGATAAGATGATTGTTTCATGATGCTGATTTTTATGATCTCTCTAGCAGAGATATATAGCTATTAAAATCAATCTGTGATTTTTATTTGTTGATCAGGTATGCTAAGTGATTAGATGCTAAATAAAAAGGAGTCTTAATTAAATGTATTGTGATCATTGCTGGAGGCCAAGTGAAAAAAGATACTCTGACTTGTTTGTTTCTTACAGGCTGGAAGAAGGGTGTTGGCAATGGTGTTTCCTCTCCCAGAGACATTCTGATGATTCCTTAATTGTTGGATCTGACTTGCTAATGAATTAATATTAAGTGAAAATGATTTTTATATCAGTAATAAACACACGAATCCATGATGATATAAAAGGTGTGAGTCTGCAATAACTAGTAGTTCAGCTTGACCTTGTTGTGAGAACATTCAGATAAAGAGCAACAGGCTACCAGGCAAGCCTTATCAGCTGTGAGTAGACAGACAGGAGACAATGACTAGGCTTGAGAGAGGAAGGTATTCACAGTCAGGCCATCACTGGGCAACAGGGCTGGGCTCAAAGGATCTCACCAATCCAAAGTTATGCAACAGACGTCCTTTGCATATGAGGTTTTCACCACTTTCCGAAGGCAGTGACTACAGATCTACTCCTCTCCTGGCATAAAGGCTCAAAACTCTAGCAAAGAAAGCAGGAAAACCTGACTCTACAACATCTCTCCATCAGCTCAGTTTTTAAGACCTCATCCAGGTGCTGTGGAGATTTTTGAAACTATTCATGCCCTATCAGCTGGGTACAGACTTCTGAGCTCCATCGATTCAGAATTGAGACTGTCAACTCAAAGAAAAGTATTCACCCCCTTTGACCTGGGGAAAAACTTCTAAAGCTGTTGTATCATTGAAGATCATCCAGGAGCAGAGCCATTGCTTCAGAAAGACTAGGAAAAACTGCCAAGCTGCAAAACTCCTGTTGCCCTGACCTTCACCTGATGGGCGGTGGTGCTCTTATCTGTGCTGGGCCTGCTGACAGGTCAGGAGATCCCAGTAACATGGCATGGCTGGGTACACTGGCATACATACACATACACTACAGCCAGTGTATGTGTCAGCCAAGCGATCCATCAGAAATGCACCTAAGTCCTACATCTGCTTGTAGGTGAAGATAACTCTGTCACAGAGTTCCTGAATCATTAGAAAAGCCCCTAGGTCCTATGTCTGCTTGTAGGTGAAGATCATCAAGTTCAGAGCTCTTGTCCTATCAGAGAAGTCCTAAGACCTCCGCAGTCAAGAGGTGAAAATTAGTGGGTTTCAGAACCCCTATTCCATCTGAGAAGTTCCAAATCCATCAGCCTGTAACATCAATCCACCAGCTAGGGGTATGAGAAACATGTTTCCATCTTCCAAACATCTTTTAGTTCATATTATTCAGTTGCAGCGTGAGGGAAAGATAGGTTATGTTAGATAAGACTTGTTTGATTGTTATCATTTTTCATTAATGAATTAAGCTGTACTCACCCCTTCTAATTTTTCTTGATGACAGAAGCATATAAAATTTTAGAGAAGTGTGGACATTCAATTATTGTGTGTTCCTGTAATTCAATGGTTCATCAACAGTGGTAAAACCGTCTTAGTGCATAGTTCGCAAAATTAAGGGAAGTATGTAAAGGTTGCCTTAGTGCAAGTTTAACATGGGTTATTTGAACAACATCCCTGGGACTTGTATAGGTCACTAAATCATACCTGGATCAGTTCCAAGAGCAAGTTGTGAGATGAGAAGAGCACCCGTTTAATGAGTGTGTTCTGTGGAATCTAGCTGACTCAGGCTACTAGTTCAGCTAATCCATAGGTGGAAGAGGGATGTAACATTCAGATGGTGGCTGTGAGAATCCAGGCAAGTCTTTTACAATAAACCAGCTAAATAGATTCTCTTATGAATTCTGAGGTGAGTTATACTCTGCAGACTTAGGAATCTAGTGCTGAAGAAGTAGGTAGCTGGTTAGGTGTTAATCCTCTCACAGAAAGATGTAAGTTGGAGGAGGCTGAGTACCTCAGAAGGAGAGTGTTAGCCTCTTAGTTATAGGAAGCCAGAAGGGGAGGAGGGAGCACTTCATACAATAACACCTGAGACACACTCACTGCACCAACTGGCTGTTGAATTAGGTCAGTCATTTTTGGGGGGAGGGTTGGGGGTTATGTTTATGCAGTCACCTATTTTATGTTTCATATGTTCTTGAAATCAGTTTTTGCTTTGACATTAAAGGGGTTTTTGTGTTTGTTTGTTTTTTGTTAGGAAAGACTAATTTTGTAGATCATGATTGATTTGTAAAAGCAATAAAAGGGTAAAACAACCAAGGTGGTGAATGTTTTTATAGGCACTTTATGTGAAGAATAAATAAGAAAAGCCTCAGTTCATCTGGCAACTTTAAAAAAGTGACACCAAAACAAAACTAAATAAGGAGGACTCCCAGTTACCTCTAAACTCTGCTATTTGTGAACATTAGTTTTCTTATTCAGCTACAGTTGCGATACAGAAAGAAAAGCCCAAGTCCAGCATTTTCCAATAGCGATAAGCTTTGTACAGTAGCTCACTGAACTTAATTACTTACCTGAAACGATTTCAAGTCAATCTAAACATCACAGATAAGGGAAAAAAAACCCAGCTGACATTCAAATCCAGCTGCCTGAAGCATCCAATCATTCCAGCATACTTTGAGACATTGATGAAACGGTATTTTACCCAACAGCTGTGAATACTGTATTCATGTAAAGCTGGACATTTGGTTAAACAGTGTCTAATATAAAAGCAACTTTTATGATTTTCATTTTTAAGTATGAGCACTTCCTCATTTAAAAATTTCTAAATATTAACATTGGCTGTTTTCAAGTGGTTATACTGTTGTATAATATTTGAATATGTCTGCTATTAAATGAAAAAAATCCAACCAAATCTGTTGGGTTCTATACATTACACTTTTTTAAATTTCAGAACATGATAAAATGTAATTATTTTCAGAAACTGAAAAAAACTTCTCGTTTACTGCTGACCAAGGTTAAAAAAAAAAAAAAAAAAAACAAACATACATTTTTATTTATTTATCTTGACTGAAGTGTACTGAAAATGTGGTGAGCAATGATAAAATCACGATTCTTACTGAACTGTGATTTTTGGTTGGAGGTCATTGGGCAAGAGGTGGGGTACACTCTAGGCAATACAGAGACACAAAGGGCAAACAATCTTGGACACACACACTCAAGAGCAATTAAGACAGACAAATTAACATATATGCTAAGGCTGAAGTGCCTGAAGAGAACCTACTCATACAAAGAGAGAACATGCAAAAATCATGCAAATAGAAATATCAAATCACAACTTGCAGAAAATGACTATTCAAAGTGTCAAAAAGAGAGACTAGAATGTAAGAAGCAGAACCTAGGAGTCAATGCTCCATTTTAAAGGAAGCAAATGAAATTGTTGGAGGACCTCAGTAATATGCTGAATGGAAGAAGCTTTGGTAAAGACATAGATAGCTGCATTTTGTTGCAGTGGAGGACTGTGCATAAGTTTGTGTGGTACACCAGGGAGAATAGATTTGCACTTTTGATCCAACATGTAACCAGGGAATGTACAAGAGGAGTTCTCTTGAACTTTGCTTTCTCGTCTTGACCCTGGTTTGTCTGCATTTTGGAGAACTAACTAATTCAGCCAGATTCCTAGAAAGAATAGATGCTCTGTCCAAACTGGGATGGATGCCATCTCAGTGGATCAGACCAGGTTTTCCCCAAAATGCTTGCCAATTATCATTGTAGTTCACATTATTTTCAGTATGCCACCTAGATAACCAGCAGCTGAATCACAGCATGTGGTTAACATGTTGTCACTGGTCAGGTCCAGCAATGACACACTGAAGCAACAGTTTTATTGTAGCTACGCTTAAAATGAGCCACCAGTTTCAAGTAGGATTTGATGTCACCCGTTCTACTCATCTGCAGACATTTGACTTTGGTTCCTGGTGTCCTGTCACGTTTCTGACTAAGGAGCTGCCAATTACTAGAGTTTGCTTCTCAGCTGATGTGTTACTGAGCGGTGAAAATCTGATAGAAATAGGTTGATGGCGACCCATGGACTTGAAACTAGGACTGTGGTTCCTACTTACCATCACCTAGCCGGCCTGAAGTCCCGACTGTGAGGGCTCTGCTAAAGGAGTGCTGCAGAAAACTACCCTCCAACGCCCTCACCTCCAAAGCTACTAAAATACTACATTTATTATTTGTGCCATTATCACTATTGAAGACAGAGGTGAAACTAAACATCTGACACAGCAGGAGAGAGGAGGAGTCTCAAACCAAGACTGAGAAACAACAGGAGAGACATACAGGTTATCCAAAGTATTGTTGAAGACAATGCTAAGCAAGAGACCCCTAACTATGCAAAGGAAATAAAAACGTGTGAAACATGAAGGGCTCCCAAATGTAAAATTCATAAAGGAAATTTAGATCAAGTCGAGAAAGTTTAATCCACCATATGGATCCTCTGTGTGCAACAGCAAAAACAGGAATTGATGCAATACGCTATACCCACCAGGTTCTCTAGTGTTTTGATTTTGCATATTGTATGTTTGATATTTTATGCCTAAATAATTTAAAGTCCAAATTACTGAAACACAATGTACAGTGTTTTTCAAATACTAAAACATTTGCCCAATGTTGTTTGCAAGATTCAGTTTAGCTTGAAAGGATGGTGTCTACAAGCAGTCATGCGACAGAATCTCGACTTACTTTTTCTCCAGACTTTTTAGTTCTGGCTGTAAGTCTATGTTCATGTCATACTGGTGATCCCCCTCCTCAGGCTGAAAAGTCTTTGCAGCCTCTGATATGTTTTCTTCCATCTTCCTATTATACTGACTAATGTTCCTGTGTCTGCTGAAGACAGGCATCACCACAGCCAGATGCTTCCACCACCATTTGAATGGTTAGAATGGTTTGCAGTTGTGACATACTCTTTACATTTTCAGATGATAGACTGAACAGTGCATGACATGTCCAAAGCCTGGTATATTGCTTTGGTGTCTGAGCATTATATGCGACTACTGTCATACAGAATTTAAACATGAATGTTTATCCTCATTAGTGACATGGTTTTTTATTTGAACAACTTCAGTAAGACAGACACAGGAAAAAAACTGGATCAGCATTTTTTGCACATAAAAAAGGCTTAGGTTGTTGTAGAAAATGTTACCATGAAATCTTTTTAGTTAAAATGTTCTTTTTGCCATAGATTTACATAATCTTTGGCTCAAAAATATGTAACTTCAAGAGTTCCTCTGTGGATAAAAACACATTTCTTTCATGTTTTGACTTTGATATTTCTGTAACTGGTTTGGCTGTAGCTTTGTTTGTGTTAAAATTGTGGATTAGGTTGTACATTACCAGTACATATTTGCATTCTAAAAACTGGCATCTTTACATCCTAGAGAAAACATTTGAAAGAAAAAGATTAATCTGCACACATCTCTGTCACTTGTTATGTTGTCAGACATGTATTCTCAAAGTGCATAAAATCCCAAATTAACATTTAAAATGTAGGGTTTGAGCCATACTTCTGGCCTAAGTTGTTTACTGTAGAAACAGCTTGTTTTACTGATGCTGCAATTCCTATTGACTTGTGCAGCTTAAAATGGATTTTTATAAACTTTACATCATCAACTGCATTACATTTTTGTACAAATTATGATCTTTGAAGCTTTAGCATAGTAGAAAATCTGAATAGATGCCATATAATACCTAAACAGAATTTGCAAGTTCCTGTTTTAGTGCTGAATATCTGATTGTCCTCTTAGATTTATTAAGAAAAATGCTGAAATGCTTCTTATTAGCCTCTGAGTCTGTCAAGGAGGAAGTCATTTTTCTGCGGCATGCTTGCCTTCTGATGTGGTCAAACAGCATGCAAAAAAAAAAGAACACGCCTTTTCTGAAAATGAAGTGTTTTGAGAGAAATGACTTGTGGAGGGAGAGTCCCTTAATGGAGACAAGTAATATAAACTCAGCAAGAGAAAGCAGTGTGGGAGACAGGGAGCAGTTTCATAAAGTTTGACTTTTTCCATCAGCAGAGACCACCAAATGCACAGTTGACAAACGGCCAGTCAAAAATCATGCACTTGTTCAGTGCACCAAATAACTCAAACTGAACTTTACAAGTCATTAAAACTACATTGTATCCACATTTCTGTTTAGGTTACATTAAAATGTTTCACTGATATTTAGCAGACCTAATTCAAAGCGTTGCCAGTATTCCTATATACTTCAAAATACATTTTTGCTCGAATCCTACTTGAAAAATAAGCACTATGTGTATAAACGCATATTATTGTGACCAATCTTATTCAGAGAAAAGCAGGTATTTTCAAGCCTTGAAAAAACATCCTCCCAAGTAATAATGCAAGTGAGAAATGCAGTGCATTTAAGTGAAAACCCTGTTTAATTATGAATGATTAGAGGACTCTTAAAAGCTTTGGGAGGGAAGAGAAAGAAACTACATAAACAGAACATGAAGTCCAGAATGGCTGGATGGATACCAGATGTGAAATTGTAAATGAACCTTAAGTATACAGGTGAGTGCAGAATGATGAGGGATGTTGCTTCTGCATGGCTGGACGAGCTGACTATGCGCATGGTCTGCCACAGTATATGCTAAGGTAGTAGCTCTTGTATGCAATTTTATAACAATGTTAACTCTGCATTACTCTTGGAGTTTCATTTATTTAATAGTTAACCCAAGCCCTATTTGATAAAGGGTTATGGATAAACATTTTTCAAGGAATATGTACAGTATGATCAAATTACAGGGAGGAATTTTGTATCTCGGTGTGCATTCATATAAATGCTGCTGGTAATGGATCTGTGTTTATATTTATCAATATGACTGATGCAGTGCAAATCTGAAAAGATAATGCAATTTAAAGCTACATTTCTGTACTAGGTTACAAAGCAGAAGTCATTTAGGAATATGATTTCACATAAAAATACTTTCACCAAGGCTGTGCAAGCTATAACTTTTGCAGACCTGTCTTGCTCCGTTTTCTTTTTCCTCTCTGAGTCTTCTTTTTTTCCTGCCCCACACTTCTTCCCTGTCAGTAGCATCATGCATGTTTTCACCTCTAAAGTGATTGTACCTGATTTATATGACAGGCCTTTAACCCTGCATGTTCTTGTCCATCAGCATCAGGCAGAAAACACCCAAGGGCACGAGTGAGCAGGACCAAATCTGGTTCTCTGTCATTCACTGACTGTAACCTCCAACTAGAATGCACTCCTACAAATCACATTTATTCCTGAATGCTTTGGAGATGGGAGTCAATCTATCTTTAAGTTGAGAACTGCTGTAGGATATGCGAATCCAAAAATGCATCTTTATATTAGAGTAACAATTTGTCTGAAGAGTATGTGCATGTTTGATTATGTCAATTCTGGAACTAGAAGATTAGGTTGAGACTGAGAAATAAGATGAACCCATGAAGATTTTGATTCTAGTGAACTTTTTATGTACCTAAGTTTAGAAATTGTGTTCTTGATATTGTATACATAGGAAATGGACAAATAAACTTGCATATCTGCAAACATGATTTTCTAAAGCATTTGCATAAAAACAACACTGATTTAGCATATGTGAATGGTCTCCACCTGCAGGCAGTAGGCAGACGCTACTAGTCAACGTTTTCATGGGCCAATTGCTCCCCATGGTGGAGTTTGGTTGTATTACAAGCCATAATGAGCAGCTGTTGTCAACAAATATCAAGAGCTTCAGTCCGATATATGTCAGGTTTGAGAAATACTCTGAACACTTCAAGCTTTCAAGCAATCACTAAAGCGGTCTTAACCATCAACACATGTTTGTTTAGCGGTAGGTACAGTTTTAGCTGTTACATATTAATTTGTTTCATATTGTTACAAACGTTAAAAAATGCTAAAAATACTAGATTGATGATGTAAACGTCATGCCGAAAATTAACATTTGTAGTGATTATATTTCTAGTTCTTTTTTTGTAGTAGCTATTTGTCATTGTCATTATTTAGAAAAATCGGGTAAGATGTGAAAACCAAAAAGGAGTCTTCTTTTGGATTCGTAAGATCAATAGGCAACTGCAATGAACTGAAAAAAAAAAAAAAAAAAAAAAAAAAAAAAAAAAAAAAAAAAAAAGAATTGTGTGGGCAAGTTAGAAGTTTCGTCAATTCAACTTCTTAAAACTTTTGAGCCTTTTTCTCTGATGGAAAAAGGCTCAAAATTATACATGCAGGCTATAATATCTTTATCAATCAATATTTGGTTCACAATTCATAAGCGAATTAAAGAAAAACGTTGAGCTTCTGGCATAATTCTCACTTGATATATGAGCAGTATTTATGTCCATACCAGAAGCCAAATGTTGACCTGCCTTGTTTATTGCAAAACCTGTTTTTGATGTCTGTTTGTGATCGTTGTCATGTTGGAACACACAACTGTGTCAAACTTTTGATTGTCTCGCTATTGATTTGGAATGAGGTCAATGGACTTGACCTCATCCCAACTGAAATAATATGGGGTATGTTTAAAACTGAAATAATATGGTGTATAAGAAAATATAATATGGGGTATGTTTAAAACTCAGCTCAGTGTCAAGAAATTTCAATTAGCTCTACGACTTCTAATTAGAAGAGTGGTAAAATACCAACCCAGAATTATGCCAGATGCTTGTTGACAGCTACAGAAGCACTTGATTCCTATGCAATTCTCTAAAGGACGTTTATCCACATATTAGTGGGGTTATATATACATATTTAAGACTACATGTTTGATACTGACCTTGTGTGGATTACAGAAAATCCACAATAAGTTCCAACATGTGTGACTGATTTCTTGTCTTTAAAATTTGCTGAAGCTGATTGTTGTATAATCCTTCCAACCTGGAAAAAGAGTGATAGAAAATTCATACCTGAAGCCGAAATTTAATACAACATTCATGACCATCATGAATGTAGGCAACCTTTTGGCTGGTCCTTTAACTAGATCAATTAATTGTGTCAAACAATAAGAGGCTTTGATTGGTAAGTATTTTATTTTTATTTTTTCCGGAAATTGACTTTGCAGCTACAAAATAAAACCACTTTGGCTTCGCTGGTCACGTGACGCCTCTGTTTACAGACATCCGGAGAAACATGGAGGACTCTATTGGCAGTAATCCCCCATCTCTCGGATTTTTAGAGAAATTGAAGTCTTGGCTCTCCTGGTCATGGACTTACGTATGCTTCGTTTGGTTCGGCATGGTGCTGATTATGGTATATGTGGTGTGGAGTCCGCTGAAACTGCAGGAAACTCTTACTTCAGGTAAATTAAAGCAGTTTGATGCTAGCTGCTGTTAGCCTTCGGGTCTCCAGCTTTTATCTTAGCAGCCGTTATTTTGACAGCTCGCTGTTTGTCTGGTGAGGACACGAACAAAAATTACCTTCTGCTTGGAATTTGTCTGTTTGGTTATATTGTATCAAGTGATATTCAACGTTTTTCCCTGTCGTAATAAATGTTTTATTCGCTTAGAATTCTGCTGCTCATATTAGTCGGTTAAATTTGCGAAAGGTAGCATTAAAAACGACAGCGAATACATTATGATATAATATATATATATATATATATATATATATATATATATATATATATATATATATATATATATATTAAAAATTAGCTATGTTTGAACTTTAATTTATTGTCATATTGTGAAGCAGCACGGAACATCACATTTATGTGGTTTAGGTCGCACAGCTCTCACTGTTCTATTTCATGTTTGTCTTTCAGCTTCAGTGTTTCTGAACACTCTCACTCCTAAATTCTACGTGGCCCTCACCGGAACTTCTTCCCTTATCTCTGGACTTATCCTTGTGAGTTTCCAACTCAATTATTAAAGCCCTTTATTTATGCCATTTCGGTACTAACGTTCCATGCGCAGAAGGATAATCACCATCACCAACCAAATGGCTCTTGTTTTGAATTTGGAATTATGTTAGAGATGCATATCTTCAGAGAATCTGAAAAGTCTACACAACCCTGTTAAAGAAATAGATTTTTGTTTCTCTGGAACACATAGTCTTTCCACCTTAGTTGGAAAGCATTTTAAACACTTAATCGGGAAAACTGAAATAACCTGATTGCATACATACGTTAATGTGATACTTTGCTAAAACACATTTTGACAGCATGCAGTGTTTTTGGGTTGGATTGTATCAACATGGGACATCTGGACTCTGAGGTTTTCCCCCTGTTCTTTGCAAAAGCTTGAGAGGACACCTCATGTGCACAGCCACTTTCAGATCACTGCACAGATTTTTTTTTTTTTTTTTTTTTAACTGGATTCAGATTTTGGCCGTTTTGAAAAGTAGTCCTCTTCTGATGATGTCATTCCTCTGTTGAGTTAAAGGTACAGTTGAAACCAGAAGTTTACATACTCTGAATAAAAAGACATTTTTTTCTCACTGTCTGAAGTTAAATCATACCAAACTTCTCTTGTTTTAGGTCAGTTAGAATTACCAAAAGTATTTCTATTTGCTAAATACTGGAAAACTTTGCAAGAACATTTTTTAGAGCTTTTTTGTAACTTTCTGAGAAAGCAAAAGTTTACTTACATTTGGTCAGTATCAGGGATAATTGTCTTTTTAAACTGTATGACATGGGTGAAATCTTTTGGGTTTTCTTTCACAAGCTTCTCTTAATAGTTTGCTAGAGTTCCAGCCCACTCCTCCTGACAAAACTGATGCAACTAAGTCAGCTTTGTTGGCCGCCTCACTTTCACACGCCTTTTCAGATCCACCCACATCATCATGCTGCCACCCCGTACTTCACAGTTAGGATGGTACAAGCATCCCCATTTTTTTCTCCAGATGTAACTTCGGTCATTATAGTTAAACATTTCCACTGTAGTTTTATCAAACCACAGGTCATGTCTCAAAAAATGAAGGTATTTGTCCCTTTGTGCATTTAGAAACTGCAGTCTGGCATTTTATGTTTCTTTTGAAGTAAAGGCTTCTTTCTCGTTGAAAGGTTTTTTCAGCCCATGTCAGTACCAGACATGTTTCACTGTGGATAATGACACTATCTTTCCAGCTTCATCAGCATCTTCACAAGGTCTTTGGGTTTTGTTCTGGGGTAAATCTGCACATTTTGGAGCAAAATATGTTCATCTCCCGGACACAGAACCTGTCTCTTTCCTGAGCAGTTTGATGGTTGGACGTTCCCATCATGACTATACTTGCATATAACTGTTTGGACAGATGAATATGGCACCTTCAAGCATCTGGAAATTGTTCCCAAGGATCTCTTCCTGATATCTTGGCTGATTTATTTATTTTTTTACTTTCCCATTGTGTCAAACAAGAAAGCAGTGTGTTTCAGGTGTGGCCTTAAAATACATCCACAGATGTACCTCGAATTAACTCAAATGTGTCAGTTACACTACCAGAGGATTGTGGAAGGAAACCCACAAGGTTTGACCCAAGTCATACAGTTTAAAAGACAATTATCCCTGATACTGACCAAATGTATGTAAACGTTTGATTTTGAAGAAATCAAACAAACAAAAAAACCTCTAAAAAATGTTCTCGCTAAGTTTTCTGGCATTTGGCAAATAGAAGAACGTTGGTGATTCTAACTGTGCTAAAACAAGAGAAGTTTGGTTTAAGTTAACTTCAGACAGTGAGAAAAAACGTGCCGCTTTTTATTCCTGCATCTTTTTAGTGCTGCTGTAGGCCTCTTGAGACTTCCTATAAGATTTCCTTTTGTGTTTTTGGAGCAATGTCCAGTTCTTGGTGATATGAACATTGTGACATATTTTCTCTGTCTTCACTGTGCTCTGTGGTAATGGCTTGGAAATTCTCTGTACGGCTCTTATCAATGATACCTTTTTGCAAATAGACCCTTCCAATGATTTGAAATCTGTCTGCTCATCTTGGCTTTACTTTAAGATGTGACAAAGAAAATGTCGGGAAGAGCCTATTAGAACAGGTGAACTTTATTTGGGGTTATTCATAAGCACCTTAAATGATGGCAAGTGTTTGCTGACTTCTTTTTAACAGCAGTTAAATGTGGTTATTAATTGTGAACACAACCATATCCCCAGTTATAGGAGTGTCTACACACCTATGAAGTTGCATTTAAATTTTGTATGATTTATTTAATCTGGTCAGGGTTGTAAAGACTTTTAATATCCACTGTGGACTCACATCTATAACATCATTCCAAATTTAAAACATGATCCCTTAATGAAGGTTCTGAGAGAGCTCTAGTTAGTCAAAACAACTTTAAAACTTCTCTTTAAACACTTTTCTATCTTCTTCTCTTTTATTCATAATCTAATTGTTTCGCTGTATTAAAAAAAAAAAGCAAAAAATAAAATTTGGTATAAAGTAGTGTTTTGATATCAACATAATGACTCACAAAAGTTTACTCTATTTCCATTGCACATGTTAAGTACATTGCTATATGTCTTTTACCCCTTTCGTCTACCACCTTATAATTGTCTTTTTGAATTTATTTAAAGTTTTGCACATTTCAAATCTATATAGCTAAAGCTTAGAACTATTGGTATGCTCTCTATTGCAAGCATTTGTAATGGCAAAATAATACAATAATCACATAAGTATTGCTTTATATTTGTTTCTCCTGGATGTTTTTTCTGTTTGCAACAGATATTTGAGTGGTGGTATTTTCGCAAATATGGCACATCGTTTATTGAGCAAGTGTCCGTGAGCCACCTGCGTCCTCTGTTGGGTGGGGTGGAGAGCAGCTCGTCGACTGGTCTCTTCTCACCTGTTAATGGAGAGACAGAGTCCAGACCCAGTGTCTCCGGTACGTGAATATGAGCCCCACGTATTTAAAAGCAATGATAATCTTAAT
The DNA here is from genome assembly GCA_014839685.1 of Anableps anableps. Classification (NCBI taxonomy): domain Eukaryota; kingdom Metazoa; phylum Chordata; class Actinopteri; order Cyprinodontiformes; family Anablepidae; genus Anableps; species Anableps anableps. The sequence goes on from CM026069.1 coordinate 12,085,097, forward strand.
ACTCCATGTGCTGACAAGATGTCCTGCTTTTGGTAGATTGCAAAGTCTGGAGGAATCCGTTAAACCTTTTCAGAGGAGCAGAATACAACAGGTGTGTTTGAGTTTAATTGTTTGATTCAGAATTTTTGCCTGTGTGAAAATACTCTAAAAATGATCATTTAAGACAGTAATACATTCTTAAGTGTGTTACTTTTGAGAGAGAAATAGTATTTATTTATTTATTTTTCTAAGTTTTTGGTGAGACGTATAACTTGAACAGTAATCTTGACTATGTGTACTGCAGGTACACCTGGGTGACAGGGAAGGAACCTTTGACCTACTATGATATGAACCTTTCTGCTCAAGATCATCAGACATTTTTCACAGGAGATACTCAACAGTTAAGGCCAGAGGATGCAGGTTTGTTAAACGTTATTCTTAACATATTGTTAAATAACCCTCTTTTCTCCCTCTCTTCTCAAATCATAAAGAACATTTATTCTAAAGCAGATCTCAGAGGTAAATAAATCGTAGCTTATTATATCCCCACAGTGATGCAGAAGGCATGGAGAGAGAGAAATCCTCAGGCCAGGATCAGAGCTGCTTACCAGGCTATAGAAATGAACCATGAGTAAGTTCTGCTCTTACACAGCTGCCTGTCATGTCTCAGATCAAGCTATTGAAAAATAAAATTCACAACATAAATTCAAAAAATTGAGTTTTTAGGGGGGAAAAAAAAGATATACATATGTATTTTCAGTATTTGACCTGCTGATCACCTGTCAGAGCTAATGAATAGAAAATTCACCAGTTGATTGGTGCATCACTAATGACAGTACAACAGTGTTGTTATGCATCTGTGCAAGACACAAATATGTGTCAAAGAAGCTTGTTTGCATTTCTAATGAATCATCTTGAACATACTTTTTTCCCTTCATATAAACTGTGCTAGTTTTCATTGATTACAGCTGCAAAACATAGTAGTTTCTAGTTGTCAAATTCAAAAAAGATATTTTGTTTTCTGTAATTCATTTTTGTGTATGTTTCCATGTGCAGATGTGCTGCTGCATACGTGCTTCTTGCAGAAGAAGAAGCCACAACCATCACAGAAGCTGAACGTCTCTTTAGAAAAGCACTGAGTTTTGGTAAGTATGGGTTTGACTGAACATCAGTTCCTGAAATCCAAAAGCAGCTGATGACAAGTTAAAGAGCAAGTCCACAAAGTTTCCTAATCTCGCTGGTGCACCGTACTCAGTAAACTAACTCTCTAGGATAATTGAAGTAGTCAAGCACAATGTAAAATTCTGCATGTTCTTTCTCAACACTAGAGCTCAAATGTGTGAAGTATTTACTTAGATCTGGGGGTTATTTATGATTTCTGTAAAGAGCAGTGCCATTGCTATAACTTAAAAACAGCTTTACATATCTTTTTAATCTCTGAGTAGTGTCTGATCTACACCTTTTCTTAAACATAGATTTCTGTTTTTTTTTTTTTTTAAATAATAACAAATGGATAAACAAACATTTCAGAGCTAGACAGCAATTAGGATTCAGTGGATTTGTGGAAGAATAAGAGGCCTTGTTGTCTCCCAGTGATCAGAAGGCGGACCACAAAAGGTTACTCTTGTCGCTTTTCTAATTTGGAACAAACTTCCAGAAAACTGCAAATTGATGAAGCCCTAAGTTCCTTTAAATCAAAGCTAAAAACCCATTTGTTTAGAGTTACCTTTGTTTATTACATAGACCATCATTAGTTTTAGTCTGGATTGCAACTTTTCATTTCTCTTTATTTTTCCACTGCAATGTAATGTTTTTTTTTGTTTTTGTTTTTGTTTATTGTGTTACGTTATTTATCGTGTATGTAAAGCACTTTTAACTGCCTTGTTGCTGAAATGTGCTTTACAAATAAACCTGTCTTGCACCTGAAACCCTAAGCCAGCAGACTCAGTGCAAACTTTTAAGTAACAGAAAATTAACTCAGTGTACCTTAGATTGTAATACAGAAAAAAAAAAAAAAAATTTCTTTGTAACTAACTGTAATGCACACTTTTGTCACACCAGATATACTGCTGTTGTTGAAGACTTGTGTTCATGACAGCAAAAACGTGTCAAAAGGAGCTACAGGTTTTGCTTGAATAGCCATGATTTCAGTAAATTTAAAAGTCTGATTTAGACAGAATGTCCCATTTAATCTCAGCATGGTAGTATCTACAGATACTTTGAAGTAAGAGCAAAGCGACATCTGCTAATTAGCAGCTTCTTCTATATCTGTTTTGTTTACAAGATGCATATTTTAGTTCTGTTCATGTTGCTCATTCTATAACAACACATATGTCGTCTTTGCAACCTCCAGCTGGGAAAGATATCAATCTACTGGTTTACATTAAACGCAGACTGGCAATGTGTGCACGCAAACTGGGCCGGATCAAAGAAGCAGTAAAAATGATGAGAGATGTGAGTTTCTCTCTGACAGACACATAGCTGTCAGAATATCTATATGTAAGTTTTCAGAATATGTAGTAGTAATGTGAGGATTTATGGCAGCAAAGTTTTCTTTTTTTAAATCTCGTTTCAGTTAATGAAAGAGTTCCCATTGTTGGGAATGTTAAATATACATGAAAATCTTTTGGAGGCACTATTGGAGCTTCAGGCATATGCTGATGTTCAAGCAGTCCTTGCAAAATATGATGGTAAGACTAAACAGAACATTCAAAATTATACTCATATTATTTCTCATATGTCACAATAATTGTACAACATTCACAAAACAACTTCTGCTTTTATTTTTAGATATTAGTTTGCCAAAATCAGCCACTATCTGCTACACATCTGCACTGCTAAAAGCACGGGCAGTTTCAGATAAGTATGTTCCTTTTTGTCTTTATATAAGCTGTTGCTAATCTTGCAAACCATGTACTGTCCACATCATTTAAACCTGCTGTTTGTGACTTTTTTTCAGGTTTTCTCCAGAAGCAGCATCCAGGCGAGGGCTGAGTACAGCAGAGATGAATGCTGTGGAGGCGATACACAGAGCTGTTGAGTTCAATCCACACGTGCCAAAGGTCAGTAAAACATCTAAGCTGGACCTTCTGAAAGCTTTAAGTCAATGTAATATGTGATGTTTAACTGTAAAATAACAGTATGCACTTTGTTTTAATGACTCATCCTACTTATAAATCCTAAATCTAAAGTACCTGGTTTAAATCTCTACATAAATAATTAGAGTCCCTGATAACTTTGTGTCTTAGATTTTGAAATTGCTGAAATGTTTTCAATAATAGAGTTTATTCTTAAAATCATCAGACGGAACAATCAGTGAAGCGATCAAGAATGTAATGTTTGCAGCTAAGAGTGTTGACATACCACTGATTCACCAGCAGATGTCAGTTTGGGTTTAAAATATCAGCATATTCTCCGTTTAGAAAAGTCATGTCGAACTCTTTCACATTTCTGTTCTTCATGTTTCTTATTATTTCATGCTTGTTGAATAATGCAGTGAAACTCTACATGCATAATGTGTTTTTACAGGAATTTTGTAAGTGTTATGTTTAAAAAATATATCATAACAGAACAGAGCAGTCATTGTGGCTTGTTTTACAACTGAACCGCAATATCACAGAACTGCATCCGAATGCCTCCTCTGCATCATACATCAGTTCCCAGAGGATTAAATATTACAGACATATACACAATCACACACATGCTAATGCTCAACTACTGCAGCATAGTTTTGTCCCAGTTTCAGCTTTATAGTTTCATGTTGCTTCATTTCATAAACTCCTTTTCTAAAGAAGAGAGGGCTAGAATCTGTGTGAATCTGTGTATATGGATGTTAGTGACATCAGCGATCACTTGGATCCAGCCTTTGATTTAAAAGCGAGAGCCCTCATCTTCACTGGCTGGTTCCCCCTTTCTTGCCCAGAGGCAGCCGCCTTCTTTCCTCTTAACATGTACCCTCATTCTTTTTTCTTATCCTTCTATGTTTCCTTATCCCCTCCTCATCCCCTGTTTGAGACAAACACACAGTCTGAACTTGACTACCATTGCCAATTTTGTCAACTTTGCTGAAATTTAACACACTTTTCACGATGATATATTAGAGTGTTCAGTATTTACATGTTGACCCAGAACTCTCATACATACTAAGGGCTCTCATAGAAGAGTATAAGGTATGAACATGCTAAATCTGAGAAGGAGTGGGGGGTTGGGTGTTGTTTTGAGCTGTCTTCAACGTGTGATGGATGAGTGCACCTGTAACTCTGGCCTTTGTCGAAATGTTTTCATGTCTTGAGCTGCAGAAGATGCCTTGTGAATATTCTGTCTGACATGTCGTGTCCCCCTCCCCTCAGTTTCTGATCCCAAATACCTTAATCATGCATTAGTTACTTATGGAAAACTAATTTGAAATGGATATAAAAAGATTTTCTCATGATTATCTTAAAACACCCATCCAAAAAAGTAAATAAATTAGTTTTCTTTAATTACTTTTCTTGTGTATATTAATCCTCAAAAACCTTCATTTATATTAGACTTAAAACAATAGTGTTCGCAGGAAAATGGATATTAATTTATTTTTTATCCAACAGCAGGAGCAAAGCCCTAATTTCCCAAAGCCAGTGTCCTCTTTGTTGGGGAAACTGTGGTTCAATGGGAAGAGTTGTCATCTCACAGTCTAAAAGTTGGGGATTCAATTCCAGCTTTCTCTTGCCAAATGTTGATGTGCACCATTGCAAGGCACTTAATTCCAAGTAACCAATCAATCTGCGTACCAGTGTGTGAATGTGACCCTAGTGCAAAGCATTTTGAGTGGACAGTATGACTAGAAAAGCCCTATATGAATTCAGTCAATTTAACATTCGTTATTTTGAAAAAGTGTATTTTTGTGTTTCTATTACTGTTTATATCATATTTACATGGAAATACTGCCAACAAAAGCTTTGGGGCCATTTGAGATGCATCACAGTTGACTTAATTACAAGCTGGTCTGGTGTAATTACCAGAGCTGCATTGAAGTAAAGCAAACAGATTAAAAGAGGTTTTGAATTTTTTTTCCTTTTCAAATTTGAATGTAAAAGTAGTCAGTTGGAGTTTTTTTGCTGCAGGTACATGTTGGTTTGAAGAAAAAAGAAACTGGTGAATGTCTTTCCCTTATTTCCAGCACTGCGATACCCTCAGCCACAGCATAAACACCCACATACTCAAGTGGGGCTGCTCAACACATCAGTGTGTTTATATTGGATATGTTCCAGGTGTGAATGTATGTAACCGGGTGTCAAAGGGGTGTTTATGATTTTACATTGAGACAAAATAAATGAGTTTACAGCCTTTCTAAAGAATCTGAGACTTATAATTAAGACCGTAGTTTTAGTAAAGCTATCTGTTCTAATGATGCTAATTAATGTAAAATTTTCTCTTTGTTTTTATATCATTATGAAACCCTGTTTCTACTCATACACAGGGCATGGATTAGTCTGTGCTACTAAAATAATTTATGACAACTCACTGCATAAAGGCTAGAAACAAATATTTTGAATGCTATTCCTATAACTTTTTTTTATATTTACAGTGTACTTCTTGAAGGGGCAGTATTATGTAAAATTAACTTTTTTGAGCTTTACATCATAATGTTATTCCCTCATCAAAAACATACCTGGAGTGTTGTCTTGATTCTTTCATGCATGTTTGAGAAATCCTTTCATCTCCCGTGGCAGCCGTTCAGTTGTGCAAAACGCCTTGATGGACCTAGCTCCACCTTTGAGACCCAGCTCTTCCTCAGAGCTGCAGTTTCTTAGCATCCGAGCCTCGACCTCACAGAACAACCGTCCCCTGCAACTCCCCACTCAGTTGCTTCAGACTAGCCAGAAGCAATTAGCAAACACCTGGTGGAACTGCGCATTTCCTGAGCTCATTAAAAGCGCTACTTCTCAGTGCATCGCTGGTAAAAACGTTGTTAAAGGGTTAGCTGTTGTGATGACTTCCCAAAGGCGGAGTGTCAGAAAGAGCAGGACTTTCTTAAAGAGACAGAGGCCCAATTCCAAGGCATTAAATTATGAAGTCAAATTTCTTTTAAGTCGTATTTGAAATATAGAGCATTTTTGTAACAACTGAGGGTAATATTGTTACTTGATTGTGCTATAAAATTATTCTGTGTGCCTGGAAAACACATAATACTGCCCCTTTAAAAAGTAATTTGCATTGGCCTAAATCAGTATCAGTTGCTCAAAACTTTCCAAAAACAGGAGATAGAAAATTGGCCAAAAAGCTCAAGTTCTGGCTGTTGACACGTCAGGTGGTTGGAATCAGTTTGGTGCTTAAAATCCCTGACTAGATGTACTTGAATAAAGGCATTAAGGATAAAGTAGTTGATGTGTAATGAGTGTGCTGAGAAGATTATATTTAAGTATCATGCAAGGCTTTATTACATGAGTTTGTTCAGGCTTGTCAAAGCCTGTAAAAACTCCACACACATGTAATCTTCAACCACACACACAATTTAGTAAAACAGCACAGTCATCACACACAGATGCTTTCCCTTTTTCTCTCAAGTTCTCTATCTTGCCTCAAGTTCTCCTTTGTCAAATTCTTTTTCGTTCTCCTCCTCTTCTTGTCATCTTCTATTAATCTTCCGTTCTTTTCTCCATCTGTCTGCCTGTTTCATTTAGCCAATGCATGAACTGGTGTTTCAGAAACTGACAGTTTTGTAAATGCTTACAGAGCCAACTACACATCCCTGCTACCTTGATCTGCTTTACATTTACATTTACATCCCCTTTTGGCAATCCACATTCATTTTCAAGCTTGCAGCGTGATCCAATCCCCCTCATTTTGCTAGTTTACTTCTTGTCAGACAGCAGTTTTTCATCACACCCCATTTTGGTCAATGTTATCTGATCTAGATTGCCTGTCAGAGCTTGAAATACGGACCTTGCTTGTTATACCTTCAAAACTCGCTATTTGGGTTGTAAATTGAACAGGATTAAGTTAGTTTGAAATAAAGATGCATGAGGTTTGATTTAGACAGCAAAAATGGATCAGTTAGTTAGTTTCAGATTTACCCAAATGCTGCAAGGTTTCTGGTATATTTCCCTCCTGTAGTAAAATTGGCTAAAGCTGTATTTTGATGCCTTTTTATTTCAAGTTGCAAAAGTGCATGTCCATCAATCATACAGCAACTACAAAGTTGATGTCATTGTTGCCTGTGTGTCAGAGGCAAAAAGAGCAACAGAAAAGAATCAGAAGGAGGCTCATGGGTTATGTTCTGGGCTTATGAGTGGTCCGGGATAAAAGGAGAACACATGAAACTCAATCCCTTCATCAAAGAGGCGGCTTGGACTAAAGAGCCAGACCTCAGAACAGGGTGGTGGTGGTGGGATGTGTGACTAAGGTGTCACCAAGTCTAATGCCATGGCATGTGAGGAAGAACAGCTGAGCAGCTCTCTAAATGGTTAATCTTAAAACACAGAAGAGACAGGTCTGTGTGGAAAAAAAAAATCTGCTCTACTTTTTTATGTAAGTTATGTTACAGAATAATTTTGCTTTTACTGAAGTCTCCTTCCTTCCTCTGAAAATAATTTTAAAAAAATCTAAAGCTTAGGGTTGTCTGTGTAGCTTTTTTGGTATCCGTCATTCATTTTGATGTACATAGAAAATCATTTAAAACCAGGAACAGTTTTGTGCTTAGCAGTAGGTTTGTACTGTCATAAGGTTTGCTGGCTGCCTCACCGCTTTGGTATTAATTTCTCCAAAAGTTACAGAAGTTTCTGGGTTTTTTTAAAATAGAAGTAGAAAATAATTAAAATAATTTTAAGAAGATGCTATATAAAGCAGTAAATGATAGGTTTCAGAAGTATGTTTTTGAGGACACAAATGAGTTATGAGTTTATGATAAGAAATATCAAATGTTGTCTTTTTTGCAGAAATGTTCAAGGAGAGGAAGTCATCCTCTGTTTTGGCTATAATGATGAAGATTCACAAGTTAATAAACAGAGATGATTGAGGCTCCAAACCATGTTTATATATACTGCTGTTTTAAATAGATTTCTATTTATGCCCCCCTCATTGTCAATAGATAAATGCAGTTTAAACTTATGAAGAAAGACTTTTATGAAAGAAAACTCTTTACAGTAAAGAAATTTCAAAAGCTAGCTTCACACAATTTCCTTTCTGAACAGGTTTTTTTGGGGGAGTGTATCAAAAAACATTCTATTTGGGTCGAAGTTTGAGGAAATTAAGTGCATTTTTTGGGGCGTCTCTCACTTTAAGTATATGTTTTGCTTTTATAAATGATATATGGACTTAGTTTATAGTGCTTTTCTAGTCATACTAACTAATCAAAGCACTTTGTACTGGAGCCACATTCCCCCAATCTCATTTATAAACATATAAATTCATACACCGATATGAGTGTAGGCAACTTGGGGGTTAAGAGTCTTGCACATCAACATGTGGCAGATGGAAGCTTGAATAGAAACCATACCTTTTGGATTGTAAGACCTCTATCTTCCCACTGAGCCACAGTCATATAAATTGTATGTATAGCGTTTGTATGCTGGGATGATAGCTGGTTCAGTTCTGTGTGAGTGCCCCCAAATGATCAAATGATTATCAGTTGAAGTAATCGAAATGTAAACCAGGTTGCTGTTAGTTCAAGAGTGTAGCATGCAGAGACCCTTTAATCCACATCAGTGCAGACTAAATGGTGACATAGATTTGCATAGGATTAGGTAACATCATAATTGGGACATTGTTGCAAAATATGTTTGGTATTTGGTAAAATGTTTTCCCACAGATTGTATGTATGGTATATATGGCATTTTAGAGTTAATATGCTGATGTTATGGAATATATTGGCAAGTCCAAATAATGTTTGGCAGTCTGGTTTTGCTGTAGATCAAACTGTGTATGCTGTTGTGTCGAATACCTGGCAATGCTGGAACATTATTTACTTAAAGCTAAGTGTCTTTAATGACCATTGAAACACAAGACGGATGTACAATAGCGTGAGAGCATATTTGTTTCTGGTGCTTTAATGAAGACAGGAAAGACTATAGACTTTTTGCAGCACTGTTTGAAAACTGTCCTCTATGCATGCTACACATTCTTGGTTGGTCACATCCATGTAAAAGATAAACCAAACCATATAAAGAACTTGACTTGTTCTATAACTCGTATGACTGTCAAAGTAAAGGAAATTAAGAGAGAAGTTGTAGAAAGAGGAGGATGAGCCTGGGCAGGCTGTGATCCAGGGGGCGAGAGGTGAGGCAGCATGGTCCGGCTGGTTGGCTGAGCCTCTGACCATGGAGGGGATTAGACAGGATTAACTCTGGGCCAACCTTCCCAAAGTGTCAGTCTGAGATCCAGAGCTCTGTGATGCTGGCCGCCTGGGAATCCAGCCCAGGGGGCCCCCAGCCTTGCAGAGGGGTTTTGTTTAGCAGACTCCCTTGCTACACTTGGCACCACAGAAGTAAATTATAGAGTGCCAGGTTCATTAAAATCATAGTGCAACCATTAGTGACTTCTTTAACACTGCATAATTTTACAAATACTTATTGCTGAAAAGCATGAAACAAAACACCTTTACTTATATTTCAAGGAGCTTTTCCTCTGTTATTTCAGACAGACTGCCTGTTCAGTCAGCTGTTGTCAGCTCTGTGGTCAAAACTCACTCACTGAACAAACTTACAGGGTCGGGAAGAATAGAAGGCTGAGCCGGGCATGTTACACATTCATTAAATGGACTGTAACAATAACAACAGAAAGCTTGGGAAAACCCCCCAACCTCCAATACAATTGCAAAACAAGGCTCTCAGCAAATACCTTACATGATGAAAATATGTTTTCAAGCAGCAGGGAGTTTAGCAGGAGTTGCTCAATTGGGCACAGTTAGAATCAGTCAAGTAAGCACTGAGAAACTATTAGTGCGAGAGAAGAAAAGTATTGAAACTGCATAAAATTATTTCATGCACCACTTAAAAGCTTTTTAAAATTAATTTGCAGAGTGAGATAAGGTTACACAGTATACACAGTATGCACAAATGCTCAATTATGCTTTGGTTCACAAATATTTTACAAGAATAGATGTCTGTTGTCAAAAAGGAGGGCATTAAAGATCATGGGAGTATGACACGTATTAAGTATTATTATGTATTATTGTAAGTATTTCATAGGTAAAGGGTTGTCGGAATTAGATCGACAGATACATTACACTGCACTTAATGCATTCATTTGAAAACAAGAGTGGACAACTTAATTTACAATTGACTTACAAAACAATGCCGCTATAAAGAGCTCACATAATTCTAATGTTTCTGTCTGCTATGTCTTTCTCCTGCTTTTTTCTTATGAGTGTTTTTTTACATTTTCTGTAAACAAGAAAACATGGTAATGGTAGTATGGTGCTGTGGGAAGAGTTTTCCTCTGGGAGGATGGTTAGAGTTGCTGGGAAGATGGATTTAGCTAAATAAAGGACAGTCTTGGAAGAAAACCTAAATCTTTTGTAGACAGCAAAAGAACTGAGGCTGTGGCAGAGGTTCACTGTCCAGCAAGACGACACCAAACATACAGCCAGAGCTACAACACTATGGTTAGATCAAAGCATATTCTTTTGCTAGGATAGCCTAAATCCAATTTTGAATCTGTTGCAAGACTTAAAAATTAATATTCACTGACACTATTTATCCAATCTTACCAATAACAACTTTTTTCAGTCTCTAGATGTGAAAAGGTGGGAGAGATATTCCCCAAAAAGACTTGTCTCAGAGGGCTGAATACAAATATACGCCACACTTTTCACATTACTTGTTTTTTAAAAAAATTATGTTTAATTCTTCTTCCACCTCACATCTGAGCTCTGGTCTATCTCATGAAATCCCAGTAAAGTTGGTGCTTTATTCAAAATGTGGCAATGCTCAATAGGTATCGGTTCTTTTTCAAAGCATTATATGACTCAGACATGTCCTCAAACCTCAACAAGAATTGGAAACCATGCAGGACTGACACTTAACATTACTTTCATTTCTATAATTTTCCCACTTACAGTACTTATTAGAAATGAAGAGCCTGATTCTGCCTCCAGAGCACATCTTAAAGAGAGGGGACAGTGAGGCAGTAGCATACGCTTTCTTCCACCTGCAACACTGGAAGAGAGCAGAAGGAGCCTTAAACCTATTACATTGCACCTGGGAGGGCAGTATGTATCACTTTATGTACTCTTGCTTTACCACTATCTGATTCTGTGTAGTACATAGGTCTACGCTTATTTTAAATTTTATTTTACTGGATCAGTGATTTTTAAAAATAGCAACTTTGTCACATTTTTTGTCATATTTTGCTAGTGTCTTGGGTAAATGTTTATGAACCGTCTCTCTCTCTCTTTTTTTTTTTTTTTTTTTTTTTTTTTTTTTTTTTTTTTTTTTTTAACATCATTATTTTCTCATTTCAGCCTTCCGGATAATTCCATACCCCTTGGAAAAGGGTCACCTATTTTACCCCTACCCAGGATGCACAGAAACAGCAGATAGAGAACTACTCCCCTGTACGTTACAGCAGCTTTAACCTGCTCTAAAAGGGTTTATCTCCTCTTTCTATAACAAGTTTAAAACAATATTCTGGGTGTCTCTTCCTCTCATTTTTGTACCAGCTTTTCACGAGGTGTCTGTATACCCAAAGAAAGAGCTTCCCTTCTTCATACTCTTCACAGCAGGCCTTTGCTCTTTCACTGCCATGCTGGCCATGCTCACACATCAGTTTCCTGAGCTCATGGGTGTCTTTGCCAAAGCAGTAAGTACTCTCACTGCACAACTCCATCATATGACGGCTGCAGCCTCAGACACCCGTCTACTTGGATGGGCTGTACTGGAATGTGATTTCCCCTCTGGGGGACAAATAAAGTTATTCTACTTCTAATATCACATCTCTTGAATTGAAATGTGAGTTTAATTAAAGTTATTTAAAATTTAGTCTCTCTTTGGTTAATTTATTATTTGGCTTTTTGTTGAAAACACAGCTTCTAACAGAAGCCTGTTATGGCTTCTGCCTTCAATCTTTCAGCAGCCTAAACCTTAGAGACTATAAGTGGGTGGATGGTTTCCTATTACAGTTATTTGTTACAGAAATGTTAACTGTTTTTAGCCACACTCTGTACCCTGGGGGAATCTTTTGTTTATAGTCGACTTGCGTATTATGTCTGACTGTACACAGACTCATGGGACTTCTTTCGTCACAGAAACAAGGCCACAGGGAACATGTCATGCTCTTTGCTTTGTTTCGTGAAAACTCAAGTGCAGTTTTACTCAACACCCAGTGTGCCTGGTTTCTGTAATGTTCGGTTAGAAAGCATGAAACTGTTAAAGGGAGGAATTCAAACGTTTGCTCTGCCTTCTGAGGAGAAACAGATTTTAGTGAAGCTGCTGCTATGACTGCAGAGTGGAATTTATAGTCTGCAGGCTTTGTTATTTACAGGTATCTGACATGCATATCAAATTGAGTTATTTTATGATATTGGATTTGGCTTTCCAAGATGATTTGCCGCCTTATTAAAATTATTGATGTCAAATGCATCAATCAAAGTTATATAGCTTGAGCAAGAATGTAACGTCAATCACCAACACTTGAAGATTCTGTAATTTCGTTAGAATATGTTTGGTGCTGTTCCAGGCTCTTGTATGGACTCAGTTTTACTTTTCTCTTTTTATTTCAGTTCCTAAATCAGCTAATATATAGCAAGAGCCCTTTATCAGTTTAGGTTGTCTTTTTAAATTAAATTTCATTTCTTGAGTTGGGTAAATCAGTCTAAGAAAGTTTGTATTTCATGTCTTCTGACTTGTCCAAACTAATTTAAATCTGTTTTTAAAATTATTATTTTTTTTTTTTTTTTTTTTTAATTTTAATTTTTTTTTTTCTTTCTTTTTTTTTTTATTAAAAAAAAGTGATCTGACATGTTTGCTATATTGCTCTTCCTCAGTCTGAATTATGAAATGTGGATGACCAGTGAGGCTCACTGCAGAAAATTTAAAAAAAAAAAAAAGACAGCTGGAGCAGTCAGACAGCAGTTAAAGCAGCCTGCAACTGCCAACTGTATGAGCGTGACAGTCTAAGCATATACCCCAAAAAATAATCTAACCATGACCAGCCTTTCTCAGGGGTGGAAGACACTGGGTTATGCCGACTGCTGTCACTGTTGGACCCTCGCTACGTGCTACTGGGACGTAATATTTCGAGCTTCACAGACAGTGTACTCACATCAAACGTCTCCTTAAAACTGCAGTATGTTACTTTTATAAAAATGTAGTGACAGTGTAACATGAGAACGATAATATGTTGGAAAAAACTGAGCTCCTCAGCCTCATCCCTGTGGCAGTAGCATTTATAACCAAATCAAAATATTAACAGCCCATCCATGTGATCGATATCAGTGATCGGCAGTGATTGGCGCTCATGGTTATCGGTATTGGTAATCAGCAGCATAAAACCTGATCGGAGCATCCCTAATTTAAAGGGCTGATAAAGATGTGGTTGTATCCCATTTGTAGCATGATCATTACTGCCTTCATAACTAGAACTGTTTTTGCCTACTTGATTATCTTTTAAATGCATAATATTTTCAGTATGTTTTGGTAATCCTTGACATTAAAATCCGAGAAGCTTTTGGCATGATGAATTAAGGCTTGATTTTGCTTTTCCTTTACTTTCAGTTCTTCAGCACACTCTTTGCACCGCTGGGCTTCTTTGCAGACAAAATGGAAAACTTCATGCCGTCCAGCTTTTGGCACCAGCTGACTCGGATCTGACCTCATCTTTGTCTCACTCACTCATTGACGCATACGCACGCACGCACGCACACACACTAAATGAAAACACATAAACACCAATCTCACTCAAAATTCTTGAACAAAAAGTGTTTTCTCTCCTGTCTTCAGCATTACTGTCCACTTGCTCCATTGTTACTGATTATATTGGCCAAGGTTGTATCAACACAGGAATAACACTCCTAAGATGTTCTCTAACATGGTTCCAGCTGACAGAAGTTTTCCTAGAACTGATGTGGTGAATACCACTTACAACTAATTCCCCTGTCATCTTGTTTGTATTAGTAAATTCAGGCATTTTAATTTTTCATCAAAAAGTTACAGCTGAAATGAAATGACTAAAATCTACATGCTTTAGTGGCTAATAATCATAAAGTTATTGTCAAAAGGGAACCTATAAAATTTCTCATATGATGCATCTCATTAAAGGTGCCAAATAATTTATCACCTTCCTTTCTTTTTAAGCTAAAAATGTACATTTCCAACAGTTGTGAGAGATGGAATCTACGTCTGATTCATACACTTATCATTTTTAAATTAAGACTCACTTAATAAAAGATTGAAAGATTGGTTTCAGATTGTCTTTTTTTTTTTTTTTTACTTTATTATTACATTATCAGAACTAATTTGTCCACTTTTAAATTATACTGACAAGTCTTCACTTTCAAAGCATTTCCATAAGAACCGTTATTGAAATAAAGTGCCTTTGTTAGTCTTTTTGCCACTGTTTGATTTAAAATTATGCTGTCAAAAAGTTTAAATGAAACTGGTAGTTATGCTGTTGCTAAAAGAATTAAAGTAACAAACTTTGCAATGGCTTACTAATGTTTCGTATACTCTTTCTAAATTGATTATCCAGCTGGCGTCTGTCTCCAGCAGTCATTGGGTGGGAAGTGGGTTACACACTGGACATGAATTGAATAAATTTATGATAATTAACATCCTGTAAAAAATGACATTGCATTCCAAGCTGACCTTTAAAAGTTGATGACAAAATATCTGTTGTACTGCTGAAATAAAGCAAAGACATGCTGAGGACAGGAGAATGTGTACACAACTGTAACTACCTTTCAATGGGTTTGACAGCAAAAACCCTACAATAAATGTCTCTTTCCTTTCATGTGTGATGTTTTTCTTATTTTTTTATATACTGAAGGAGCCGTACCCGATCTCTTAGGCAGCTGTCTTCTACTCTCATTTATTAAAGTAGAGTGTTCAAATTCTGTTACCTTACTGCTGCTTTAAGCTGATAGTCATCATGTGTTTGTTATAGCACTCTACTGCTATCAGCAGATGCTATTCTGTGGCATGTTCGCCACGATCCACTGGTGCCAGAACCATGCACTCTCCATGCACTTATGCCTGAACGGTGAGCAGCCTCAATAAAAAAATCACTGTTGACAGGAACTCAAGTGTTTGCACTAAGCACCAGAGAATGATTTAAGGGTGCATGTCAAAACTTCATTTGCTCACTATTCCCTAAGAAAGAAAGAGGGAGCTTCAAAGTTAAAAATGTCGGTGGTAAATATAACAGGTGATCTATATACCAATGTTTTTTATGCGTGTATCAATACAGAAAGAAATTAAATTCTCAAATAATGACTAAGTGCACAACCTTGGAATTGTTTTACAAGTTAAAGATCATCACTTATATGTTGTCTCTAAAAGTCTTATTGTTCTCTGAGAATGTAATCACCTGAACTATTAAACTGTATGTTATCAGTTTTAGATCTGGAGGTTTCTTCCGCAGTTGTTTAACTGTTGGTGAATTCCTGTTATTAATTCACAATATGTGACTTTTAGGCAATCTTGATCTTGCTAGTCACTATGGTGCTGTACTGGTCATGGAGAGAGCCAGGTATTAGCAACATACAGACTATATTCATCCAATAAATCCAGTGCATGTGATATAGCTGAATGAATTTAAGGATATTACCGGTAACCATACAGTGTGTAGCCGTTTGCTGTGTACCTTGCATAAGTTTCTTCAAGGAAAGTATTGAACCATAAACTGCTTGTGATCAACTACATATCTAAAATATAAAATCTGTTAATCTTCCATACACACAAACATACTGTAGCAGAAGCTATTTCAAGATTTTGCCTTTGACTCGGTAAAATAACCAAGACATGACTTGCTATAAAAACAGTGTCTTGGAAATATATCCATACACCATGAACTTTGTCACATTTTGTAATGTTATCACCTTGAGTTTTAATGCATTTTATCTAACAGACCAATAAAAACAAGTTTATAATTGCAAAGTGGAAGGAAAAGGATGCTTTGTTTTCATTTTTGTTTGCAATAAAATCTGGAAAAAGTGGCTTGGACTTATATTCAGCCTACCTGACCATCCCTTGTAGAACCACTTTTTGTCTCTTCCAGCTTTGCACATCAAGAAACTGATATTTCTCCTCATTCTTCTGAGCAAAAAACCTAAGGCAGACTGGATGGAGAGTGTCTGTAAACATCAATTTTCAAGTCTGGCTGAAGATTCTAAATTTGATTTAGGTTAGGACTTTGAGTAATCCTAGCATATGCTGTGAGCTAAGCTATTCCATTTTTACCTCTGGCTCTATTTGTTGCCCTGCTGGAGGGTAAATCTTCACCCAAGTCTCAAATGCTTTAACATGTCTGACAGGTTTTCTTCCACGAGTGTTTTGTATTTAGCTTCCCATTAACTCTAATCAGTGTCCCTGTCCTTGCTGACGAAAACACTCCCACAGCATGATGCTTCCACTGCAGTGTGTCACTTTAGAGATCATGCGTTCAGGTTTAAAAGTTTTCTAATTAATTCCTTGTTTGAATAACAGAAATAGTCCAAACAAAGAACACATTTGTATGTTGAATGGGTGGAGTTCAGTTACAAAATTGCTGAGTTGTAAAAGTTTTTCGGGATGAATGACAAGCTTTCTTTCTTCTGCTGTCTGACAGTGAAAAATCCACAAGGATCCACACCCTGCCCCTGGGACCGTTTTAGCTCAGAGATGTTAAACTGAGATGCCAATTTGATATAACTGTGAAGGCGGTGAATTTGTTTGATCCCGCTCCTGTTATTTTTACAGACTTCAACTGGGATCACATGCGGTGAAGGACAAAGCACCACATACATTATTCTAAGTATGAGTAGCATGTTTAGTGTTGTCTCTTTACTGTTGGTACACATTAAGTCAAGAAAGTTAGCTCAAAGTTTTCCTCATGAGTAATGCCATATTTGAACTTTATTTTGTGTGACCAATTTGCAGCTTCTGCAACGTTTCTTATTATACTAGAAAGTAAACTGTGGCATTGCAAAGCAGTGAATTGTAAGAAATTTAAAACGCTATTCTCAAGCTTAATTATTTTTGTCCTCTCAATGCCATAGTCACAAAGCAAAAGTATCAAAGTAGCTTTGTTACCTTAAAAATAGCATAAGACCTTTATTAGGAGTAACAAAGGGTGGTTCGGCGTGATTTAGTGTCAAAGCAGTCAAATATTTCTAGATAAGCATTGCAAATGTAAAATGCATTCACAAAGTTGTCAGGTATACTTTGATACCTTTCCTCCCATTTCCTCATAAACAAAAAGCTTTATTTGGACCAAAAAAATGTGGCCTCAGTCCAACCTGAATTGTCATTATCAGATAAAATGAATTTTTGCTGACTGAAAAACAACCTAAATTTAAAATATCTTTATTAACATATTTAAAAGCTGAACTCTTAATACAGAGATCGGTGCAAACCCAGGAGCCTTTTCAATCAGTCAGAAGTTATCACTTACAACTTCCACCGTTCTAATCTTTAAGAAAAACAAATCCACCCCAGACTATTAAGGAAACTGAAAACAGACTCTTTTACTTGTAATTGACTTTTGACTTAGTGTATCATTTGGCTTTGTTTAAAGCACTTTATTTTGGCTGTTGTTCGCATTGCGTGGTCCTGAAACAATTTCTTCATTCCAAATGTTCGCAGCTTGTTGTCAGATTCATTTAGATCCAGAAACCCTTCCAAAGGCTTGTGTCTACAAAGGCCTAACGCTGCTGCTTTACCAGATGTTAGTTTGTCATATTCAAGATCTTGAGCCATTACAATGGTTTTTTTGGTTTTTGTAATGTTTTGGCTCATTTCCTGAAAAGTTTATGTTATCACAGTGTTATCACAGAGGAGTATGAGGCTAAGTACTTGTGCTTTGGGCTAAAAACACAGTTGTATAGATAAGACTGCCTTACAAAAGTTTTCATGCTCAATAGCTTGAACCCCAGATTTTGTTATGGTACAACCAATAACTTCAGTATATTTTACTATTTATTATAAACTTTAGCAAATTGCATTGCGATATTTATGTGATAAACCAAGTCAAAGGACAAAGCAATGCATACATGTGAATTGGAATCAAGATGATTTTTTTTCAAAATATTTTAAAAATATAGATCTGAAAAGTCTGGTTTACATAACTATCAAGCCCTGTTTAATCTGATGCCTCTAAATAAATTCCAGTGAAAGTGTTTTCCTTCATATGATACCCAATTAGCAAATGGAGTACACCCATGTATAATTCGATCTCAGTATAAATACAGTTGTGACACCTCAGAGGTTTGCAAGGAAAAGTTTTGAGAACAAACAGCATTATAAAGACCAATGACATCAGCCAGCAAGTCATGGAAACTACCTTTGCACATCATCCTGAGCATACCATTTCCATGACACATGGTGGCAGCATCATGTTGTGGGAATGCTGTTCCTCAGGAGGGCAAGGAAAGCTAGTTATGGTGGAGGATGGGTGGAGCTAAATACAGAACAATCCTTGAAGAAAACTAATTAGTGGCTGCAAAAGACTTGACTGTTACAGATTTTCACCTTCCACAAAAACAATGATCATAAACATAGAGCCAGAGCTAGAATGTTTTAGATTGAAGCTTATTCAAAGCAGGATGGCCCAGTCAAAGTCCATACCTAAATCAACTTGATCCTTTGCTAGAGTTGAAAATTGACTTTCACAGACTCTTATCTATTTTGTGCTACATGTATAAAGATGGATGAGACAAAACTCAAAAGATCATTAGCTGTAGGTGCAGCGAAAGGTGGTTGTGCAAGATTCATTCAGGGGAGGTGACTACAAAAGCACTCCACACTTCAGATTTTTATTTGTGAAGAAAATCATGTATCATTTTCCTTCCACTTCATGATTGTGTGCCACTTTATGTTGGTCAGTTACATAAAATATAAATAAAATACTAAAAAAGTGTGTGGGAAAATCTTGTAAATGTTTTTCAGTTTGATGAGAAATCCCCAGAAAATCATCGTCAGCTTGGTTTTAAACTGCCAAAATAATGTAACAGAACTCCTATTCAGAAGTGTAATACTGTCATATTGAAAGTTTTTTTTCAACTAGAATTTGCAGTTTCTTTCTTTTTTTTTCTTTTGTACAGTCGTGTTACACCGGATAATATTCCACTGAATGCATCATTTTCTCCATCTTATATTAAACCTTCTCTTGAAATGTCTCAACAGCTGGATTTCCATCTGCATGACCCTCTGGAGTTCAACAAAAATACAAACAGAAACAACCAAAGGTAGAAACAAAAACATGTTCCATGATGCAACAAAAACATTTTCTATGATGCAACAAATAGGACATATTTTCAGCATACTTTAGTCAAATATGACTAAAGTATTTCAAACTGGAGTCCAAAATTTACTTGAAACTTAGCTTTTCTCATGTGTCCCTTTTTTCTTTTGGTTCAACCAAATCCAACTTTTTCCAAGTCTGCTGCCACTGAGCTGAAACTGTTTACATGTCCTTTCCTCGTCCTTCTTTGAGGTTCACAGTGTCTTTTCTGACTTTAACAAAGATGTTTACAAGTGTCTTTTGACTTAGTTTGATAGTTAAATTAGCAGCAACTGTGCATCGTATAAACAGTAATTTATGTAGTATCAACACAAATTGTCATAGATCCATTGCAGTGTTATGATGTTTCACAAACACTTGTTGTTCTCTCCTGCCCCTGACTGGGAAAACGACACCATTGGTGTTCTGAAATGAAATGTGGAACAGATAGAACATCTGAAAAGTGAATGTAGAAAATTAAAATGTTGGTAAGTTGTTGTGCACATGGGTACACACTAAGATTTATTACTATTTCAGCCATTCCTTTTTTGGACATTTGTAATAAGATAAATATAAAAACAGCCTGGCAGGGGGTTACAGCATTGTGGGGGCATCCAGTTCACAGTTGTGAGTTTACCCCCAGTATTTAACACAGAGACATTTTTATTTGTACAAGTGTCCCTAGAATGAAAGTATGGATTCAGGAATTCGTACCCTAAGACCCCCCTAGTTTTCCCACTACTGAACTCCCTTCACACAGGTGGTGGTCCCACAAAGGGAGGGGCTTTCACTTGCTTTTTCGAGTTGAGCTAGTCCATGCTCCAGGAGCCAAGACAAGCTACCACCCACCTGACTCAGGGATTGTGCCCCAGTCTCCAAAATCCAGGCAAGGTTCTCGAAGTGTTGTGGTGTTGCATAACTGAGATTCAGTCTTTCAATCTCTTGGGTACATGCGGCTTGGCTCACACTTAGATCGAGGGTGAGGAGTTTTCCATAGGGAGTTTGGAGTAGAGCTGTTATTCCTCCACTTTAAAAAAGGTTGGTTCATGAGTCTGGCCATGATACCTGCTGGCCACTTCCCTTTTGAGGTTTTAAGTGCATCTTTCCTTGAAGGACACCCCAAAGCAGTACTTGTAGGTGAGGATAAATATGATCCTTCTGGCATGGGATTCATTGTGACCCCACAGAATAAGCCGGAGAGTCTGGCCACAGTGTGGAATGCCCCTTCTGATCTGTTACCTCTGCAACCCAATCTCAGACAAGACAATGGTTGGATGGATAAAAATACTATAATTTATTTATTTCAGAATTCTGTTTACATTTAGAGGTAACTTGAAAGATATGCCCCACATTACATCAGTAGTACCCTTGTTGTAACTCACCTCTGTCAGATAATTTTGACTTGGTTGGGAGCTATGTGCAGAAAATGTTTACTGGCAAGTAGTTACATAATTTTTGATAGTATAATACGTTTTTGTTTTTTTTTTGTTTTTTTTTAATTGGACCAGTTTTCAGTCTATTCTACTGTCCTGTACACTGGTTATTAATCCCAGAAGCTATTGTTTCACATTTTTGAGTCAATATTTAAGGCTGACTTTTTCTTGAAATACATGAATATTGAAAGCTACGACACACCAAAATCTCTACAGTTTAACTTACTCAGCTTTTAAAGCTGTAATGGTCACTGATGACAAATCCATTCTTATTGAGGTACACTCACAGTTCATAAGGTTTATCAGAAAACCTCTAAGATTGGATCACCATTTTGTTCACAAATTAGTCTTCTGACACCTCAAAAGAAAGAGAGAAAGAAAGAATCATTACTGCCAAAAACGTATATCTTTCAGAGTCTCTTGTGTTTAACATCCCTGATAGTTGATGACATATTAAAATTCCCACAAAGAAAACTTTTGGCTACTGACTGACAGTGCCTTTCAACTACCTGCTCTGGACTGAATATGGCTCTGGGAACATATGACCCTGAATGGTTAATTTATCACAATGTCTCTGAAAGCCAATACTGTATAAACAGTATTTTTGTTTTCAGATAAAACTCTTAATATCGCTGTCCCCCATGCAAGTTATTTTGCCAACCAAATCACTCCCAATGATCAGGTATCCAGAATAAAAACAACATGCATAGGTCTATCATCATTATAAATGAGACAATGTCATCAATTTTTTTCCTGTTACCTTAGATTCTGTATTTCTATTATGGCTATGTCTCCCATCTTCAGATACGAATGCCTTAAAGATCTAATTATAACAGTGTAATAATATATTCAATCATTTAATAACAAATAGTTAAGTGTTTCATAAACAGTCTTGTTTTAAACTGCTCATGGGGCTTCTTTTCCTGTTTCTTTCCTCCAGTCAAGGTTAGGAACTCCTTACATGGAGAAGGATCAAAGAATCAAACACCAAAGCCTTTGCAGTCACAAGATCCCACTAATAGGAAATCTTTAGAGCAAGTTCATGAGCCCATTGCGCCTGTTTTTGGCCATGCCTTTTTATTAAGTTATGTCCAACCAATCGGGCCTCTTGTGCGGTTTGCAGGTGTGAACGTCCACTATGTCCTCACAGTCTTTGCATTCCACTGCGCAGCACCACTTGAACTTGCACTCGCACTTGGTAACACGTTTGACACGCATGGTGTCATAGCCTCGTCCACAGCACATGACCTCACAGCCATCTGTGCCTCTTGAGGACTTGTTGCACACTCTGCCAGCTGTCCCCAAAGAGCCTGTAAAGTGATGAGAAGAGTATAAATGCCTCATTTTTGGGATAAAGACCAAGAAATTAGAGACTTTGAGTAGAACTTAAGAGGGTTATATTAAATAGTTGTCATTGATCATTCACTTTTCCTAGAAGAAGATAGCACTCAGTAGGACCCCAATTCTCTTCAAAGTGGGATCTTTCTGACTATGAAATATTGAACAGATAGCTATAAACCCATTTCAAGAGAACTCGACTATCCCTTATATGTGTGGAAAATATGGCTTTCACATTTCAGAATTTCTTATGTGACAAAACAGATCCTGAACACTATCACCCAGCATGTATCCTAAACCTGCCTGTGGCTGATATGGTTAAACTTTAATGTAAAAGAAAGAGTTATCAGGTGATAAACAATGTTAATGAATATAAACAATTCAATATATTCATTCCCTGCATGCTGTATTAAGGGTGTTACCCCAAAAAAGTGTCATACAATAACAATGCTGTGTTTTCACAGTTGGAATAAAGGTTTCCTAAACTTCAGTGATTGGAAAGGGAAAAAAAAAAAAAAAGCCTTGTTCAGTGTGTAGTTATCACACTCTGGTTTGCCCAGTCTGTAGAAACTAAAAATTATATATATCTCATTAATTTAGTATGGCATTGGTGGCTGTTTATCTTTGATTTATGATTTTGTAGGTGAAGACTGAATAGCCATATTTTCTTACAAAGCTTTAATTCTGCGTAATACAGGGGGGCAACCATTTGTTATTGACTGAACATGCAAAAAAGTAATATTAATTTGTCCAGAGCACAACTAACAGACTTGTGCTAGAGCCACTTCCTAAGCGGTGCCACCATGCAGATATGGAACGTCACATGTATCAAAAACTGCTACCAGATGTAACATACACTGGAACAGATTTTAGACTTTTATGGTGGAGACTGGTGGTGTACTAGAAAATGAAATTTTTTAAAACAATACTTTTATCATAGATGGTCAACAGGTAATTTTGTTGACATTCTGCTCAGTTGGCCAACAGCAATACACATTTTGATGCACTGATTTTCTTTCCAAACCCAAATACCATCTTTCCCACACTCTTCAAGAAGGTTCAGGCTACCACACAGAATAGTCTCAGACCCTGATTGTGGTCATGTACTGAAGTGGAAAATCTCAGCCTAAGATCAGATGCCAGGTCTAATAACAATGTGTCTCTAAAGTCAATGAGAAAAGAATAGAAGGAGCAATTCCCACTGGCTCGGGGAAAAGAGGTTCCCACTGACCAAAGGAAGGATTTGGAAAAATAAGCCCCTAAGGGCTGTGAATCCCTATACAATGGAGACTAACAGTGAGGTAGGTCAGGGACTGTTATTAAGATAATTTTTTTTTACAAGGTAAGACAGTCTGTCTGTTTGAGTGAACACACTGTTGTTACCCCACTGTTGTTAAAGTGCATCCAAGCTAAAGTGGAGGAATTTGTAAGATCAGTGCCATCATGTCCCCTACAAATGCTAACTTCATCTAATCTACTAACAGTGAAGTCCGTCACACTCTGTTGAACGGGATGGATCTGACAACGAGGCAAAGCAAACATCAGGAATTAAATGAGATGTGAGAGGTCAAATTATTGAACTTTAAGCTGTGAAGGAATTCAGGACTTCAGTGGACAGATTTCCATCCATTTTTCAAAAGTAGGCCAAGTTCATGATCCACCATCTGTTCATCATTTTTCAAAACAGTGTTTCAAAGAAAATACAGTTTTAGTTAGTTTTTTTAAACTCCATGGAAATCTTATTTTAGGGCTTATCAGATCATCCAATTATTAACATTTAGACCCCCTAAAAAACATTGAAAATGTCATTTTAGCTCATTTGTTCTTTCAAAATTTAGTTGAAACAAAAATCTGAAATTTTTTCAACTACATTTGGAGATCAACATGTCTTCATCTCCAATGGCCAGCAGATCGTCATTGATGATCTCCACAATGGTGGCAAGCAGGAAAAATAGCTCTTCACAGTGTTTTATCATGTTGCTAGAAAATGTGAAAGAAGGTCCACAAACAAAGCTAAGAGTTTGGGTGACATTCACAATGCGTTGAATGCAGCTGGAGTCAGTCCTTCAAGAGCAACCATAAACGGATGTATCAAGGATATGAACTACACATATCACAGTCCTTGGGGTAAGTCTATTCTGAACCAGAAACCTTAGAAGTGTCTTACCTGGGTTGAGGAGAAAAGAAACTGGAGTGTTGCTAACTCCAAAGTCCTCTTTTCAGATTAATTTTACATTTTATTTCATTTAATTCCAGCAGGACTTGGCAACTGCCCACATTGCCGAGAGTACAAATAATGGTTTAATAACCATTGTATTACTTTTATTGATTGCCCATGAAACTCTTCAGATCTGAACTTCATAGGGAACCTTTGGGATATTGTCAAGAGGAAGATGAGAGATACCATACCCAACAATCTGAGCTTCCATTAAACTTTAGCAGAGCCAGAGGCTGATCATCTCCATGCCACTCTGCACTGATGCAGTAATTCATACAAAAGGAGCACTGACCCTGTATTAAGTGCTTAAACTACACACTACATCGACATACTTATCAGTAATCCAAGCATCTCAATTAAAAATAATATTTTTTCTTCCTTCTTATTGGCCTTTTGCAATATTCAAATTTCCTAAGAAATACCCTTGAGTCAGGAGAAACCTTTTTAGTTTTTATAAGCTGTAAGCCATTTTCATACAAATTAACAGACTTAAAGACTTGACATTTATCACTTTGTGTGATTAATATATAAGAGTTGCAGTTTTTGAATTGAATTACTGAAATAAATTGACTATTCCCAATACATGGACCTCATATCACAGTTCACAGTTGTTTTACATCAATTTGGCCATTTTGAACCAACTTTTTCAAAAATCAAAAATCAAAGATAACATACAAAAATTTGTAATTCATTCACTTACCTGCCATCCGGTCCCTGACACAGTAATCTGGGGAGTTCTCCACATACACCAGTTCATTCTTGGTGGTTCCCTGGAAGTCCTTGTCAGCCACCATAAAGCCGGTCCCATCTTGGTTCATTGTCACTTCGATGGCCGCGTTGTACTTCTTCCGAAGGTAGTCTCCGGTTCGCCTGAAGTCAGACATAGCCAGCCAACAGGTTCTCAGAGAACAGGAACCACTGACCCCGTGACACTTGCACTCCAGCTTCATAAAGCGCTTCACTGCCTAGAGCAGGGGTCAGAGGTGACAGGGTGTTAAGCTGTTGATGTTGCCTGTGCCAGATGCAGGTGTAATCAGCTCTGCTTTTAGATATGTTTAGATTTGAATTTCTCTGCTGTATGTGAACTTTTAGGACAAATAAACTTGGGTGAAAGCAACATAGTAGTTTTTTTCCCCTCAGTCTGTTGTTTTTCTTATTCTTAAAAAATGTACAAGCAGTATTTCCTACATTCTCATCAAAGAAGTTAGGCCCTGGAACATTTGTTATTTTTGGCACAATTACAAGCCATGCGATACAATAGTTGGTTATCTTGACTGTCAATCATAACCAGGAATGTGTTATGAAAACTGACTACAGTATATGTTAAGGAATTTTTTAACTATAAAAGCAATAAAGCATTTGGCAATTCTAACTTTTAAATAGGGATAATTTTTGTTCTTATTTTCATTGCTTTACATGTACATCTCAAGTTTCAGAAAGTGAAACACGTAAATAATATAGATCCCTTACACATAGAGTGACCATTTTCAAGTCTTTATTTCTTGTTATTTTGATTATTATGGCTCAGCGATAATAAAAACTAAAAATTAAGTGTCATAGTAAATTAGAATATTATGAAAAAGCTCAATACTGGAAATTCATGCTGCCATACCTTAAATCAGTTAATAAACTTAAACCACCAAAAAATTGTTTCCTGAGCCTCTAAATTGTCTCTCAGTCTGGGTCAGTAGGTTACACAGTCATGGGAAAGACTGCTGACTTGATAGATATCCAGAAGACAGTCACTGACACCCTCCACAAGGAGAATAAGCCAAAAAAAAGATTGTTGGTAACAGAGCTGGTAATTCAGAGTGCTGTAGAAAATGGGGCTTCAGTAATAGAGATAACAGTAACAGGGGGAGCTTCACAAACAGTGGATTGAGGTTGGAATCAGCGTATTAAGACCCACTACACATAGATGAAGAACTGTCAAAGCTGGGTGAAGGAAAAAAGAACTGGGCTGCTGCTTAGTGGTCTTAAGTCCTCTTTTCAGATGAAAGTAAGGGTTGCATTTTATTTTGGAAATCAAGGTCCCGGAGTCTGGAGAAAGAGTGGAGAGGCACAGAATCCACACTGCTTGAAGTCCAGTGCAAAGATTCCACTGTGAGTGATGATTTGGGGTCCCTTATCATCTACTGGTTTTGATTCACTGTGTTTTCTGAAGTCCACAATAATACGGCCATCTACCAGAAAATTTTAAGGCACTTCACGCTTTCTTCTGCTGACAAGCTTTATGGATATGCTGATTTCATTTTCCAGCAAGATGTTTGGACCTGCACACACTGCCAAACGTACCAAAAGCTGGTTCAGTTACCTTGGTGATACTTTGCTTGATTGACCAGCAAACTCACCTGACCTGAAGCCTATAGAGAAAAAATCTAGAATTTTTTTTGCAATATTCTAATTTTTTTTAACTGCAGCTGTAATTTTTAGGCTTGTCTATATACACAACCACTAGAAAATACTGTTGGTTTCATGACTTGCATCTTAACTCATGTGTGATGTAATTCCTAAGATCAGACTTCCAAGAAAAATCAAATGCAACAATAATATAGAAGACAAAAGCTGACGAAGCAACATGAGATCAACAAATGTCACAGCAACCAGGCAGAGCCTCTTACTACTGAGATACTGTTTGTGTTTGGTTGTCAGTACAGAATATGCTGTAAAATAAATTAAGTATAAGAAGAAACACTTGCCTGGTTCTTCCAACATATTTAATCAACCCGTAGCAGGCTGGTAAATCTCTGTAATTCTGCAGCTTACTAGCCTGGAACTCTAGCTAATACTACACTATGGTTTTCAAATGCTATTTGTAAAGTCACCGAGGTTCTTGAAGGCTCTGATTTTGCGGTGGTAAATTTAGCAACATTTGGTTCTCAACTGTGGGGTGTTTAGCATCTCAAAATTTTACCCACTCCATTCAAGCATTTTAGGTTTAATAAGAGGGCACGCTACTTTGTACATAGACAACATGGTTTTCTGATCGTTACTGGGAGGGCTGATTTGCAAATTAAATCCACTGACTGCTGATTTTGTTCATATGAGCCATTAAAGACTTTATTTTTATTAGACTGCCTCTGAACTGTAACACAGCAGCACAAAAGTTGGCATATTAGAATTAGAACTGCTGCTGCTCACCATCCGACCGCATCGGTTGTTGTGCAGGTTCATCAGCGCTCGAGCATCCTTCACCATCTTCTCTCGGGCATCCACGAAGGCCTTAGCAAATTTGATGCCGTAGTTGATGTTGTCGCTACAGCCACCCCAGTCAAAGTAGCCCTTGTCGTCGCTCGCTTGGCCCCGCTTGAGACCATCGCAGCTGCAGATTTTAAGCTCGCCCTGACTGCAGGCCCTAGTAATGGCGTAGACCACTCCGGCTGAAGAAATGGCATAAACAAAGGCCGCCTCTCTGCTGCCTATGTGGAGAAACGTATGATAGCGTCAGAGAAAAAGAACCCTTTTAATTCATATTTGATTATCTTTTAAATGTTCTTTTAATACCTTAACTAAGCTACAGTCATTTTGTTCCATTTCAGGATATGAATTATTTAAGTACCGATATTTAGTTTTTAAATAAAAGAACTTTTCCTCAGTATATTTTAAGTAGGAGCACCATTATCAGTTCATTTATTGTATATGGTCCAGATAGAGTTGCGGCTAGAGTGTTATGCCGAACAATTCTCCTTTTACAGTTTTTCTTTCTTTTTTTCAATTTCAACAGATGGGGGCTTTCTGGGTCTCTGAACTGTGTTTTCATTTCAGACAAGAGGAGATTCTGGGGGTTATTTGGTCTGGCTGTTCCACCCTCCTCCTGTTCTCATTCCTGCTCACGCAATGAGGCAAAGCACAGGCGATATGTCAGGGAGTGAAGCTTTGTCTGGCTGCCAGATACATCTACCCAAATATTTACATCTTCTATTACTGTTTATACATCACTAGTGTGGATCTCTGAATCTGCTTCTTGTTTTCGGAGAACATTCACCTTCCCAATCTTCCTTCATTCCAGAGATGGTAAAATACCCCCACAACACTTTTCCTTCTGTTTGTATTCCAGGGTAAAATTGATTTAAAGTTTATTCTTTGCTCATGAGCCTTTTCTGAGGAAAATGAACTCAAGTGTTATCTACATAAGCAACCACTGTCACACCGCATGCAGACAGAAATCTCTGACTCACTTCGCAACATCACCCTGCCAAAAACAGTGTGATCGCGGTCCAACGTGCTGCAGTTCCAGCGGTGGTATCTGAACTGGTGCTGGCACTCTTTGATCCACTCCTTGGCCCCCTCGCTAATGGACTGCATTAGGTCGGGGTGCCGCTGGCAGAGCTGCCGCTGCTTGGTCACCAGGCCAGGAATGTTGTCACAGATCACCCGAGCACCCAGAGCTCCGATGTACCTGCGGACACAGATAATGCAAATGAAAAGAAAACATAGTGATCTTATATTAGTAACAGTTGTCATTTTGTCACTGCAGTTGTTGCTGCAGATGGACATTTGCTTTCTCCTTTTTTTGAGTTTGCTAAGACAGCTGCGTTTGGATGTTGGGCTACAAAGCCATCTTTATTTTTTATGTCATGTAAAACTCAAAATGAAGGCAATCTGCCTAACAAAATTATGAGACACTTCAATGTCTGATGGCAGGTGGACATTTTCCTCATATTCAAGAAATATTCTTTGTTTATATCAGAGTTTTATATCCTCAGTGAGAGCAGAGAAGTCTCACTATAAATAAATTAGAACAGGTCGAATGTGTTCAAACTAACTTCACTCAACTTTTATTTCTAACAATTAAACCTGTACTCTTGTATAGCGCAGCACCTACCACATATTTGGAAACCCTGGTGAAACTACATAAAAAGTATTAGAATAAATGTATGTTTCGCTGCAGTTGAATAATTTTACACTGAAAAAAAAATATTGAAATGCCAGCCTGTAATTATTCAGCAGAGAAAATACACTGAGAAATAGTTGTTTAAACAAAATCACTGGTGTCAGAATAAGCAGCACGCTAACAATTCCTATAAAATAATGAAAATTAAGCCAAGTTTCTTTCTGTTCATGTTTTACTTGATGAGTTGGTCGGAGTGTCAATAAACTTTTAAGAAGTAATCATTCACCGCCTGTTTCCATGGAATATGAATATGATGTGATACAGATGTCCCATTAGTCTTAGCAACGCTTCAAAATGGGAAAGACTAGAAAACACCAATCGAGAAAGCCAAGTGTGTGTATCTTCATAAATCAGTAAAGAACTACAAGAAAAAGGCCTAAATTACCTATGCTTTTTTAGTCTTATTAAAAAGTTTAAAGCAACTCAAGCTGTGATGAACAATGGTGGAGGAGGACCCAAACTTGCCACCACATCCACTGCGAAGAGAAGTAAAAGACATCTCAGAAGTGCACTGTTAGAGAACTACATTACAGGGTTACATCCTTACACAGTCTTTATTACAACAATTTGCTGCAAGACTTTTGTGTATATTTTACCAGTGGTGCTGCATATGTGAATGTAGATAATATACGTAACATCATCCTAGTTCATCTTGTGAAAGACTTGTTTTTTCCACTCACTATGTTCTCAGTGTACTTTGTTCTATAAAATAAAAAAAAAATATATAGAAAAATTTCTATCTGGTAACATATAGACATTTTGTAACATTATTAATAGGAATTTGAAATAAGAAAATGAGGGCCAAAAGCTGATATTAATATTGTTGTTATGGCTGATAAACAGTTTTTACACAAATACAAATTAAACAAAAACGACATGAATAACCCCCTCCCCTCTGGAAACACACAATGGCAAAGGCAATAAAATGGAAATAAACATTGGTTCCTAATATAATAATAAGTTTAACTTATCAGAACAATACCTATATGTTAAAAAATAACTTATATCGGCTGATAATGATTTTAATGCCAATGTTTTCTGCATCCCTACAATTTTGCAGGGCTGTGTTTTTGTTCTTAAGAACATCACCAAAGCCAGATGACAGAAGAGACAAGGCTTTATACATATAGGATGATCTGAAAGTAAATAATGAAACAGATAAAAAAAAATATTTATGATAGACTGGTTTTCAGGGAGGATTTCTGAATGCAACACCTTAAAAATAATTCATTTGCTGGCTTGGTTAACCTTCGTGTATCATACACAGATCCTAATTTTATTTGGAGTATGCATGATTTATCTATGCACTGAATATCCTAGAAACATAGCGCAACTGACTTACTTGACAGCACATTTCTGGACCAGTGAATTGTCCAGTCAATTCAATAACATGTTTTAGTGGGTCATCATGGTGATTTTATTGTAGCTTATTCTTTGTTAATTTGATTTTAAACATCTCAATAAAAATCTTACAGTCATGGGTTTTGACATTGCGACATCTTCACTGTCTTTTAACAAATGCTCAATGGAAATATGAACATGCAAATTTGCGTGTTATAGGCCAAAAAAGTAAAACACTCCATTGTTTTTATGGTTTGATTTTTGTTTGTAATAAAGCTCTGATATGCAAATGTTGACGATGAGGTAGCTATGGGAAACTTTAAGTTGAACAGAGCAGCAAGTTATTTAAAAAAGCCACATTCAGAAAAAGCTTTCTGCTTATAATCCCTGATTTTTTTTGGCAGCTGATGAGAGGATGGATTATACGGTGGTATTGTTGGTGGGCTGCACTTATCAAAAAGATAAGATGGCAGCCACCTGCAGCACAAGTGAGAGCTCAGATCAACCATATGATCGCACTAGACACCCCTCTCCTCTTTCTCCCAGTTTTGGCCTCTTTAAGCTCTGTTTTCCTTCCAGATATCATCCTAGTGCTTAATCGCAGCCTCATTTGTGTCACCGGGCCACTGAAACAGAAACAGAGTGGAATATTTCCACTCCTGTTATGGTTCTCCCTTCCCATTCTGATCGTGACAATCTGCCAGAGCAGTAAAACAAATCAGAGGCACTACTTATGTTTATTGTGTTTATACTGTGTGGATGTACAGAAAGAGCCCCGAGTCTTTCCAAGAGGACAAAGAGAAAGGGAGAGTGAGGAGTGGGTACTGTAGGGAGATTTATGGTGCTCATCTTAATTACATTAGTTGTTAAAACAACGGAAAACAGATACAGGAAAAAAATGGACTAAAAATGCTTCATAGTTTTTTTCTGCTTGCATGAAACCAAGAAGCAGAAAAGTTTCTTTTACCGTTATCATTGAACTTTTTTTTTTTTTTTTTTTTTTTTTTTTTTAACAATAACACTGTTAATGAAAACACAGAATCATCATTAAAGTAAAAGAAAAGGGATTAACTTAAATTTTATCAAAATGCATTTTCTTGCAGGTGTGATTTCAGGTTAGATTAGATCAGAGGTGCTGCTAATTCTCCAGCATTTTTCTTCTACTTTTGAGGGCATTTAAAACCCTTAAGAGAAATCATCAAGGGGCAGTCACTCATGCACCACTGCCTGCACCTGCCTCCTATACTCTGAGCATGAGAGGTGGATAGGGGAACCTCTCTTCACACCATTAATCTTCAGAACCCTGCCGCAGGGAACAACTCAGTGTGCAGTGACATACAAAAGGATAACATAAGCACACATCCAAGACATTCCTATACAAAGGCAAATATGATCCTCTTTTAAAGACATGGGAGAGTGCATGTGTGTGTGTGTGTGTATATATATATATATATGTGTGTGTGTGTGTGTGTGTGTGTGTGTGTGTGTGTGTGTGTGTGTGTATTCAAAGAGGGAGGCAATTTTATTAAAAAATAAATTTCATTGTACAGATGCAAGTCGATGAATTAGAATACTGTTGAATTGTTAATTGATCTCAGCAACTAATCACTGGAAATTGATATTATTATATGCATTCATTATGCAATGAGAAGTATATTTTAAGTATTTCTTTAATAAAATATTAGATGATTTTGCTTTTACAAAAACCCAAGAAATATATTTTTATGACAGCAATGTTATGTCCTTGTTATAACCTACATAATCGTGGGGAAAACTGCTGACTTGACATCGGTCATCGCTAAAGAAGCTGGCTGTTCACAGAGTGCTGGATCCAAACATATTGATGGAAAGTTATGTGGAAGAAAAAAGTGTAATAGAGAATGGTGCGCAAGCAACAGGGATAACTGGAACCTTTGGAGGTTTATGGAACAAAATCATGCAAGACTGCAAGGGAGATTCACAAGGTATGGGCTGCAGCTTAAGTATGGTTTCATGAGCCAGGATGTTGGCTGTAACTGTTGGAGTTATGTTAAGCTACTCTTGAACTAGAAACAACATCCAAAGAACTGGGCCGTTGCTCAGTAGTCAAAAAAGCTTTCTTTGATTGAAGTAAATTTTACATTTTATTTGGAAATCAATGTCTCAGAGTCTAAAAGAAGAGCGGAGAGGGACAGAATCTAATTTATTTGAGGTTAAGTGTGAAGCTTTCAGTTAGTGATGTTTTGAGGAGCCATGTAAACTTATCTTCTGATGATGGTCTAAGCCAGAGCAACCATCATCCATCCCATCCTATTGTCTATACCAACTTGTCCTGGCTGGGTTTTGTCATTGAGAAGCTTTCTAGAAGGAAATTTGACGACACTTGGACTTGCACCTTCCTGTACTGCCAAAAGCACTAACTCCTGATTTAATGACCATAGTGTTTCTGTGCTTAATTGGCCAGCAAATTGGTCTAACCTTCATTGTGCTTTTTTTAATATTTACATTTTCCGATAAACTGAATTTCAGGTTTTTATTAGTTGTGGGCCATAATCATCTAAATTATCTGAAATAAACATTTGAAACATATCACTCTGAGTGTCATGAATCTATGTAAGAAGAGTTTCATTCTGGAATTAAATTACTGAAATAAATTAATTTTTATTTATTTAACTTTTATTTATTGAGATGTAAATAAAAAAGGAACCTCCAAATTTTGCAGCAGCTACATAAAGTTTATGACATATAATATTTTGCATTCCATTGAGTTACATAGGTACATAATAAATGCTTCAAGATCTCACTCACCACCACGATGAATCAACTCTGGGTGTGAAAATGAGCAGGAGCAGAATAAAAATGGGTTTGGCATGATGTTGCCTCGTTGTCCCATTTCTAATCCCCATAGCACTGCTGTTGTCTAATAAGCTCGAGGAGCTCATCAGAGAAATCATGTTTCTTCTGCTCATGTGTTGGTAAAAGACGCGCAGTCAGATGTGA
Source organism: Anableps anableps (assembly GCA_014839685.1). Taxonomy (NCBI): domain Eukaryota; kingdom Metazoa; phylum Chordata; class Actinopteri; order Cyprinodontiformes; family Anablepidae; genus Anableps; species Anableps anableps. The sequence continues at coordinate 12,118,671 of CM026069.1, forward strand.
AAGTCCCCGGTGACTGTCCGCCGTCCATCATCGGCGGATAAAAAAAACTTCACAAAGAGAAAAAAGTGGTTCCAGTCTCCATGAGTTTACCAGACAAGATTCAGAGCGAAGTTTGGATCAGTACATATTTATCCACCTTCAGTAGCGCTAGAGATTGGTCGTAATGTGTGACATCTGAGTGCGCCGTCGCCAATTTATGGGACAACCTTAAGTTTAGCTCCCCTGTTGCGCCACAAAATGTTCAGAAAAGTTGCAGACTCAAAATCGACAGACTCATCTGATGCTTGAGTGTCCCGAAATTATAACAAAGTCCAGTGGGAGAAATATCCGAAGCTGGGATAGATCCAGTGCTCACCTTTCCACCAGCAGCCAGGAATGAAGATGCGCTTAGAAAGGCGCAGCGCTCTGCTTTGGTGCGTCAGCTGTGCACCACCCCTCCTTTCTTTCCTCACCCTGCCCCAACTTCAAAAATTTCACAACGCGGATTTTATTACTACTGACAGCGGAGAGGTGAACTGAAAGCAATTTTGATGTGGGTGCCAGTTGCAAGCAAAATTCTGTTTTAAACACATACAATTTTATCTAGAAGCCATTCTGGGAAGGATGTGTGCGTTCAAATAATAGACTTTTAGTGCAGCTTAAAATAAGAAATTCTTAAAAAATAAAATTTCTCTAAAAATTGAAAAAGCTCATTATTCTGAAAACAGGACCAAAACTGAAGATGATCTACAGAAAAAAGTGATCAAACTGAAGCACACACTGTGACACAAAGAAGAAAAATAAGAATAGTTTCTGTACGGTTTCTTTTTGTTTGTTTGTTTGTTTGTTTGTTTGTTTGTTTTATTTTGTTTTGTTTTGGGTATTTTGTTTCACTTTTGTAGTTTTTGGTCGTTTTGGGCTACCTCTGTATCATCAGAATCAGGATCAGGTTATGGGAATCTGTTGTTTCTTAATATAGCCATACAGAACAATTTTGTGTCTCTATTAAGATATACTGACAAATACTTTGCAGGGGAAAACACCGTTTCTGGTCTCAGCCAAGCACTTGTGTTGAAGAAAACACATACAAAATCTCACAGAGACCACAAACTGTAAATAAATATTTCTTACTCTTTAAGAAAGCCCATGACCAAAGAATATTTGAAGAGAAAAAATTTCCAACATAATGGCTCAAAACAGCGTACACACCCATGTTAAGATACCAGGTTTTTGTGATATCCAAAATTAGACTTTCATCTTCAATATGACATGCTTCCTGTAAAACTGAAAAAAAATCTGTTAGAAGGAAAACGAATGAAAAATAAATGAAAAGTTGCCATAATTTGCAAAGGTGGATAGAACTTCCGTCTAAACTTGTTTCAGCTGTTTATACATATCTAGGGTTTTTGTGGGTGCTCTTGATTTTTTTCACAAGCTGTTCCATTTTGCTTCATCTTTTATTCCATAAATAGTGGTATTGTGGAATCTGTGTGGTTTTGTACATTTGAGGCTAAATTAAAATTATTTGAGAAAAGTGTGATAGTCTATACATCCAAGCTCTAGAATTACCAGAGGGTGTGATTTATTTTCACCATGACTGCAGGAGTTGATTTATCTTAACCATCTATCAAATGCTATAAAAACCTGTGTGCTATACTTCTGAATCCATAATAAAATATTTCATTGCATTCATGGCTTTACTTCTGAGGGTAACCATGTACATCCATGTGTCAAGCCTTTGTATAAAGCTCCTTTCTTTCACAACAACCCCCACCCAACAAATGCTCCAAAATATATTTTCCTAAAGAGAATGGATGCTTTAACCAAAACTAAGAATTTCCTGACCCTTCCACACAAAAATTTTAGAAATGAGCAGAGTTAGCACAAAAAACAAACAAACAAACAAAACAAAAACTTTGGTCTTCCATTTAAGTCTAAAACCAGACCTAAACTGGTTATTTAAATAGACAATTCTAAAAACTAAAAGTGGCATTGTTGTTGTCTTTTGGCACAACTTACCTCTCTGTGTCATCTGTCATATTGTTCAGTTTTTCCCATGTTTGGTCTGATGCCAAGTATAGCTTCTCTGTGTTAGAAAATGATTAATAAGTCAATGAAGATGCCTCCATGCCATGTGCTGCAGGGAGAGGGGAGTAAAATATCCTCCCCTCAGTTCCAAGCACTTGAACCTCTCTTGTTATGCTGCTGGAGTGCATGTTTGTAGTTCAGCTCATATCAACAGTCTCAGTCCAGAGACAAGTTTGTCTGGAAACATCTGACCCACCTCAAGGACATTTCCAGCTTATGTCTCTGAGACTTCAGTGAGTCACTTAAGTATATGTGACAAGTCGAGATAGACACAGAGAAGAGATACGATGTTCCTGCTGTGTGCAGATGAAGTGTGAGAGGTCATTTTAATCAGTGCAAATCCAGGGGTGTTAGTGCTGGATCTGAGTAAAGGTCAATAACAATGCAGCGCACCAAAAATACTTCAGTTCAGACAGCCACTTCAATAAAGGTGATCAGGGACCTCAGATGTATTTATGAATCACTTTACTGTACAATCCAAAAGTCATTTACTCTAAAACAAAGGCCCATCTTGCACTCTGCTCAGCATGGATTCTGTCACCAAACATGTTCTCTGTCTGTTGCCCAGCTGTTTGTCCAATCTAGATTTGGAGCCAAAGAGGGATTCTTATTACATGTGACCCTTGCTTTCTTTACCCAGGGACGAGCTATGGATTTTACAGTGACAACTCCATAACAAATTGCTTTACAGGGAGCAGGTGATGGTGGCCATACCACTCATCATCCAGCCCACCCTCTCCTTGTGTCTCGCTTTGAGCCAGCTCCAGCTGTGGTCTTTAAGGGGCCATGTGTGAGATCTTTGCTCCTATTTTGGGCCCATTAAATGGCTGGGGCTAATTTTGGAATAAAACAGACAAAAGGCAGGAAAGTGATTAGGGTATAATAATCACAAATAGTGATCATATCTTACAAGTCTAGAGAAGTGACAGGATCAAGTTCACAGAGAAAACATTTGTAGGGTATTTGTTCTTTCTTGAGACAGGTCTTTAAAAAGAAGGTTGTAAATTTACAGTTGAAGTCCTAACAGGTTATGGGCTCCCTCCTTGACCTCAGTTTCGCAATCTCATTTACACAACATGGAACTGCAGATATGTGGTCAGTTTGATGTAGAAAAAGTCAGTAAATTTATTCTAAACAAACATGTGTCTGCAACTGTCCTTTTCAAGTTCACCTTCATTTACTTATGGATAGAGCCTTGCATAAGCATCCATTCATGCTCTTTAAATCTTTCATATTTTCTCCTGTTATAACCACACACATCAAAGCATTTTATTAGGATTTCATGTGATAGATTGGTGAAGTGGAAGGAAATTGATATATGTTTTTCAGTTATACACCTGCAAGTCTTTTAAGGTATACAACACAAGGTATGTTTCTTGCACTTTTTCATATTTGTAGACAGAATTTTTTGTTGTTGTCTTTTGCATCGTCAGATTGGATTTCTTTGAATTCCATTTTTGGATGATGGATTAAGCAGTGCTCTATGAGATATCCAAAGGTTACAAGACTGCATTAAACTTCTGCACAATTTAATTTCTGATCTCTCTGCTGTTTGTTCACTCATGTTGTATTTAATGACTATAGGACTTTTGAAGTCAATTAGTTGCACTGGATATTATAGCGGTATCAGAGTAAGGGGGCTGAATTCTTATGTGCACATTCTTCACATTCTGATTCATGAAACATTTTAAAAAACATTTTTATCACTGTTCTTCTATTTTACAGTCATGCTACTCTGTCATATAAAATCTGCATTAAATATATTGAGGTTTGAGGTTTTTATGTAAGAAAATGTGAAACAATTCCCTTAAATTTCTGCTGCACTGTACTGTAAGGTGTTTTATCACAAGCATGTTTCATACTATTAACACAAGATCCCCCCAACTTTTTCTGCCTCTAAGAGAAGAAACAACTCAAATTTTAATTCTAAGCTGTTCAAGCTAACCACATTATATCTCCTTTTTATTTATTCTCTCTTGTTTTCTTGTAGATTTTTGCTATTGGGTTACACTTGTCTGCAGTACTTCAATCTTATAAACAAAAGCATTTTCTTATGCTCTAATATTGCACCCTGAAGACTATTTCGTCAATGTCCACCTGTTGTTGTACACAAAGACACTTAATGTCAAATACAAAATTTGCTGAAATGTTCAAAGAGCAGTTCTTACAGTTCATCAGTGTGAGCTTGTATTTATAGAGGCCTCAGAAGCTGAGAAGATGAGGCTTTACAGAACAACTAGGCGTGCCTGTTCTGGATTTAGGATGCAGCTTTTCTGTCCTTCACTGGAATGTTAATTAGGTGAGCTGAATGAAAGAGAGGTGACCCGTTCTGTTAACCAGCTAACCCTTTTCCCCAAGAGCCAGGAGGGGGATTCAATGTGTCGGAAAAGCCAAGTCAGCAAGTGCCTGTGTGAGTGTGTGTGTGTGTGTGTGTGAAGGAGACACAAAAACAATATGTGCTCTGACATTGCTGACTAATCCTCTCTTAATTTTCTTTTCTTAAGTAGCATCACTTTTAACAGCATACCACACAAGCACTGTTTACTGTCTGAAGCAACACTGAGTATAAAAAAAATAACATTTCAGTCCACTTTTAAGATTTCACAACTTTTCCATGCAAACAAAAAGTTGCTTTTGATGTCAGCAGTAAAATAAATATTTTCAACAGGAAAATGTACTTCCTCATGTGCAGCTGACTATTGCCATGCTAAAACAAACTAAAACATTTAACTGAACACAAGTATTACTGTCCAGGTAGTGTTAAACGTATGACTATAATTGGATAAAGGTAAATAACTTTGTATGCACATTAAATTGTTTGCAAGAGAACATGCAGTGTAAATATGTAAAATATAAGTAAAATATAATCGTAAGAAACGAAAAGAATAATGTAGAACTATGAGAGAAAATATCTAAGTCATAAAATTAGAAAAATCGTCAACCCGACCAAAAAAAAAAAAAAAAAAAAACCAAAAAACAACATATAAAACAGTGACCTCTGGCGGAATTTAAGGGGCAGTACAGCTTTGCAATTATTGCTCGTTGTTATTGAAGAGAGTAACAAATGATCACAATCGTTTTTTACCAACAGATAATTCAATTTACTTGTTCCACTTTACAAGTAGAAATGACCTAAAATAACAAATTATTTTATTATTTTCATTGCCCTCTTTGTCCTGTTCAAGTTTTCCTGGTTTCCAGTTTTAGGATCTATCCCAGATGTCAAAGGGATAGAAATGCACCCCATGGACCAATCATCAGTCTATCATAACTCTAATGTGATTCAAACATCCATGCTCACAGTCTTGCCTACAATCACATCAGTCTCTCCAACATAACTTCACCTAATATGCATGCATGTGCGAGGGTTAGGGAAAGCCCATGCAAAGGATTTAAAGTATGTACTAGTACATCTAAAAAAAAAAAAATCAGAAAATTGTGTAAAAGTGCACATTTTTGTCAATCATCTCAGAAAGTAAAATGGTCATTCTATCGAGATTCATTACAGATGGAGAAAATATTTCAAGCTTTTATTTTGTGCAATTTTAGTGGTTATGACTTTCAGGTAATGAAAACCCATTAATTCAGTGTCTCAAAAGATTAGAATATCACATTAGACCAATCAAAAATGAATGTTTAAAGCACATATGTCAGGCTTCTGAAAAGAATGTACATTACTATGCACTCAATACTTAGTTGGGCCTCCTCTTGCATGAATTACTGCATCAATGCTGCCTGGCATAGAGACGATCAGCCTCTGGCAGGAACAATTTGCAGGTGTTTTGAGTTAATTACTGATTAGGGTGTGACACCATGAGTTTCCATTAATGCATTTTTTCACAGTATTCTAATTTTCTGAGACACTGAATTTTAAGTTTTCATTATCTGTAAGCCATGATCATCAAAATTACAAGAAACAAAGGCTTGGAATATATCACTCTATGTATGATGATTCTTTATAATATATGAGTTTCACTTTTTGAGATTACTGGCAAGAAAACCTGCACGTTTATGGAACATTTTTAGATATTTTTCTGAGATGTACTAGTACAAACTCCTCACAAAAGGGACCATCATGGCTTTGAGAAAGCTGATAATGGCAGGAATAGGTTTAACACATCAGACTGAGATTATTTTAAGAAATACACATAAACCCTATGAGGATGTTAATTACAAGACAGACACTTTTTCTTTGAGAGTAGTTTATTAAATATGTCACTTTCCAGCCAACAAGTAAAGCTTGTGATAAAGGCAAAATAACCAACATGGCAGAAGAACCCCGATACTAATTATAGCAAAGGTTAATAGTTAAGTAACGCAGGATTCCTTTAATGACAAAGGCATACAATTCAACTTGAAAAATCTCCTCCAACAGTAACTGCATGTAATCAGTTTCTTTGATAATTATTACTATGCAAACAGAATATCAAGAAATTAAAGCATCAGTCAATCTCGATGGCATGAGTGATTAATAGACTGAAACATTCAGAAATGTTAAAATTAAGACTGTACAGTGAAATAACACTTGGTAGCACATAAACTTCTATAACATTTTCAATATTTAATGATGATTTTTTTTTTTTTATTATGATCATTATTATTTATTATCCAGCAACACACTTAAGAATCATGTATGGGAACTGAATGGCAGCTCATCAGTCTGGATATTCTTTTTTTATCACCAAAAAAGAATATCCAAAAAAACACATTAGTTATTAGCTCTTTATTGTCATCTAAAATAGTGCTTCTGATTATGTTTAAAATACATCTAATAAATATATAAAACATTTTAAAGGGGATTTTTGTTAAAGCAATGCAATAATTACTGACATGTACAAGTCTCAGTTATAATCATTAGATGATCATGCACTAAACATAGTATCTGAAGGCTGGATAATGGTTAATTTGATGAGACCACCATGTCCAGTTCTTTGACGCCCTCCTGGGTCGAGCTGAGGCCACAGCTACCTGACAAGGGGCTCTCTGAGAAATGGTTGCCAGATTTTGGCAATGCTGCCGGAGACAGAGGAGCCTGGGTTAGACCGGGTTTCTTAGGAGGAATAGGTGGGGGGTTTCCCCTTTCCACCCTGGAAATGGTTGGTGATCGGACCACCTGGGGAACTGCCCCCGTGGCCCTCCCAGCGACAGGAGACAGGGGTGCTGCAAGGCTGCGGTAGTCTGTACCAAATGGGGAGTTATTTGGCGTGCCATGTTTCATCGTGCCGCTCTGCTGGACAGAGGTAAAACGAGACAGGACCTGAGTGACTGTGCTCCGGGCCATCTGCTTGACTGGGCTGGCTTCAGGAGAGGAGCTGCTGGTCACAGGAGAGAGCTCTTTTGGTGAGAGCAAAGGGACAGGTTGAGCAGGCTGTACCTGTGAATCAGGCTCAAAGGAACCCTGGAACTTGTGCCATGCTGCATGGAAACGCTGATTTATCCCAGCCTGGTATGGAGACTGATAGTTTCCCTGGCTCACGCTTCCTGTGGTGCGTTTGGCAAGAACAGGTGAAGTGCAGGGCGAGGAAAGAGACTGAGCAGGAAAGGCTGCACCGGAGTGAGAAAACGAAGTTTGATGAGGAGAAAGATTCTCATTTCCATTCTCACAGGACATTTTCTCTGAATGCATGTTAGATGTATAAAGCCCATTGGCCTCCCCTGGACAGTAGGGACTGGGCTTCGGCTGTTTAGATGTGTGGTCTTCTTCAATGTCCTCAACCTTAATGCTGTCCACTGATAAGCTCCCTGTAGCCTGTTCTCTTCCTGCTGCATCATTTGGAGTGGTAAAGACTCTTCGTACTTCTTTCATCATGTATACCTCTTCCAGCTTCCTCTTCAGCTCTTCCACCTAATCATAAATGAAATTCATTTTGTGAGCTGTAGTAATTAAATAAAAGTGCTCCACCACAAAGTGCAGTTTGTCAAAGTGTTCACACCTGCTGCTGTAGATCAGAGCAATGAGCTTCTTCCTTCTTCAGCCGCGAGCGAAGCTGTTCCCGCTCCGTGTCAAACTCAGCAAGCTGCTCCTCCACCCTCGCCTCCATCCTCAGGGCTCTCATCCTTTCCTCCTCCAGCTCCTTTTGCAGAGTCTGACAGGCATCTTTCTCCTAATATAAAAGTAAAGCAAAGCCATCTGTTTAAAATATAGACAAAAGGATGAGGTACTTGGATTCAAAATGTTAGGACCTTGTCAAGTTTGCGGTTCAGCTCCGTCAGGCGGTGACCCTCCTCCAGAGCCCTGGCACTCGCCCACTTGCACTCTTTGGCCAGAGCACAGGAGAGCTGCTTGTGCTGAGCCCGTTCTTCTTCGAGCTGCTCAGTAATCCGTCTTTGCTCCTTTTCCAGCCGGCGGACCTGACTCCGCTCAAATTCCAGCTGCAAGCAAAGACAAGACACACCATCAAGAAACTATTATTAGTTGGAAGACGTTATGTTTTCTGCATATAATCCACCTCATATTGTAAAAACTTCATCAGTCATTCAGTTTCTGGCTGAGACAAATGTCTTTGAAACAAAGTACCTGTTGTTGTAGGCGCTCCCTCTCCTTTTCTAGGATGTAAGTGACATCATCGCCCTCTGCTGTGTCCTCAGCATGCCTCCTCTTTTCCTCCTCCAGGTCTGCAATAACCTAAAGCAAACACAAAATAGAAAGAAAAGATATTGGGATTAAAATCTTCCCTGAGTGTCACACTGAACCAGAGGTCTGCAACCTCCAGAGCTGAAAAGTGGCTCTTTGAACCTTCCACAATAGCTCTTAATGACTTTGGCTAAAAATAATAATAAACGTCTAATGTTTTTAAATATGGATATAATAACAAATGCAAGTTTTAGCAGTTTTTTTGATTTATCATTGAATAACGGAATTAAATTTCCAGAATGACACTAAAAGTACCAGTAATATTTTTTAGCCCCATTTTTCTTGTCATTGGGTAGGAAAAAAAAATGTTCTTTTTTACATGACTTTAAACAAATATCAACATCACACAGAAGAAAATACACCCATTTACTGTTGTAAAAGTTTTGTTTTTCTTTATTTTAAAACATAAAAATAGAAAGAAAATGGTGGTTCTTTAATAATGACAACAAATTCCCTACAATAGATATTCATCAGAAATTATGAGTTGTCTTTCTTCAAAGGAGCTTTACTTAGCTGGACTGAGGACAAACATGACACTTCGGATTGTAAATGTTGCAGACCCCAACCCTAGGCCAAAGTAAAATTCTCAAGGTATCATACCTTTAAGTAAATGTCCCAGAGTTAAACACTATTACACACACATGATAACATGATCTAATTACGTTTATGAAAAATGGAATAGCACAATTATTTTTACTACAGCTAAAAACCTGTCATTATAGATATTAAGAATGTTATTTTTGATTTGTATACTGGGACTTACTTTCAGTTGAGAATAAATATCTGCTAAATTCAGCAGTCTAAGCAGGTGTTATTACACAAAATTATATACCTTCAAAAATGTTTTGCTGGTTAATTAGTTAGGCTATCTGCTAAGGTAGCTATCCTGCAGTCTGCTGATTAACAGACATGTCAGGCATAACTTGCAAACTCTTGGTTTGAAATAGCATTACTGTATTAGGAGTGCTACATAGTTCTTTTTGGTTTTTGCAGCTGGAAACATTTAGATCTGAATTTCTCAACTGGCTGAAAGGCAGTTCAGAAGAACACGGCTCTCCTTCATGCTCAACACAGCCCGAGATTGTTCTGGTCACTCCATCTCTCTCTGACATCTCATTAACACCTTGTCACAAGTTCCCCACAAACCACCACACAGCCAAGGCAACGTATATGTACCACTGATATCTGTTGGTGCATTGTTCACATAAACAAAGGATTGTATTGGAAGCACTTTGCTGCCATCTAATGGTTGACATTATACATAATTAACCCTGATTTTACTAATTTGCATACTTAATGGCTACATTTATATCTATTGTATGCTATACTATATTCAAATTAACAACCTCTACTTAATTTATAGTCAGTTTGATAGCAAAAAGACAAAATTGTGTTTTATATGAATGTAAATAAATTCAGGTAATAAAGGGTTAAAAGAGCTTTAAACGGTAGGAATGTTTTGACAGAAACTTTAAGTGTTGTTACACCTTGGTACTAGTAACTAGCCCATGGCTACCGATGAGTTTGGTTGACTGGATCAAAAGGTAAGATTGATATTGCTCCAAAACACTGGATATTTTGAAGTATGAGTGCCCCAGATGTTGATGGTGCTTGCCTTATAAAACACAACATTAAAAGATTTGCTATTTACTCAAGTTCTTTTTTTGAATCTAAAGGGACCTTATCAAATCATATTCTTTATTCTGACTGATGATTTCATTCTGTTTTACTCAGCCTGTTACAAACACCTTTTGAATGTGTGTGTGCTGAAAACATAAATGTGTACTTGATCATGCTGATGTTCCTAAAAAAAAAAAAAACAAACAAAAAACAACAACAAAGACGGAAAGATGGAAGCGAGATTTAATTTAATAAATGCAAAATTGTTGCAGCCAAATTAACAGGTTCAGCAATCTTTTTCTTTGAGTGTAAAAAAAAAAAAAAAAAAAAAAAAAATCCATTATCACACTACACATAAGCATTGCACTGATTTCACATAGATTTTGTTTCTACAACACAGGCGCTTATTTCTATCATTTGGTTCCCAACTGAGTCTTTTTTCTAGTTTCTACATCAGGAGCTTGGTCTGGATTTCTTAAAGTTAGTACCAAATATTTGAGCTCACCCTTCTGTGTCTGCTCTCAGCTGCAGTCAGCTGGGCCAGCATCTTCTCTTGCATCTTCCTGCAGTGGCTCACCACCAGTTTGAGAACCACCAGAGGGTTGGAGGCAGGGGAAGAACGGCCAGGCTCCTTATTTGGGCCCCCAACAATTTCACTGTCTCTCTGCAAGGCTTGGAAGGGGTCGCTGAGGTTGTACCTTCCGTAGCGCTCCTGGATAAACAGCTCTTTACACTGGGCCTGAGGAGAAGACAAAATGAGGAGTCGGGCTTTTATTTACAGAGATTTAGTAGCATGGTCGTGCTGTGTGATTCTGCTCTCAGGCTCAGAGGAAATGGTTAAACTGTATATCTAAACTTTTACACATATACTGGATGAAATTCACAAAGCGTTGCAACCTCCTTTTTCGCAGATGTTATACCCCCATTTTTTTAATTTCATCTCTGCACTGGATTCACAAAGCAGATTGCACTAAATAATTACAAACACAAACACGCCTTTCAAATCACAGAAATAGGAGCAATATATTTTTGTGTCAGATAAGAGTTGTCTTCTCTTCAGCCACAGTAGATGGAAAAGTATTTTACTTTTTTTAATTGTTAAACTTAACAGAGAACTCCAGGTCATGACTTGAGCAGGCATTCCTCCAAAACTTTTAAGAACATCTGACAGGAGGAATCACATCAGAAAGACATTTCTAAATCCAAATGTGATGTTGAATTGTAAAAGATGGTGGAATAATGAACCCCTTTAACTAAGTCCCTCTGATAGTAAATGCTTAGATTGTAATGCATGTGATTATAAAATTATTACATGGTGTTTTACAAATATACTGTACCAGCTTGTACTTGTATCAGAATAAAAAAGAAACACTTGTGCATTGTTACATCCTATTAATTACACTTTGTAGACTTGGCTTAAATTCCTCGGTGTTGGCTGTGTGTGCACAGCCTTAACCATTCCAACAGACATCTGTAAGAATGCTCAGCAGTCATAAGGGTTTTATTTCTGCATTTTAAAAAGCATCTACCTGATTTTAAGCACAATTTAGAAATTTAATTAGAAATGAATTGCAAAAATGTCAGGCATTTCACTGAAAAGAACATGAATTAGAAGGCTCGACAGAGGTTGTTAAGTAAGGTACTATATAAATTAAAAACAATACAGTCGTGAAAAATAGCAGATGCAGAGTCTAAGAAATGTACAAGTGAATAAGATAATTAAAAAGCTGTACTAACAGAATATAAGATTGTGCAAATAATAGCAACAACTTATTGGGTTTGTTGGGAGCAGTGATAGTTAGAAAGTCTTACAGCTGCTAGGAGAAAATTCTTCCTTCTGTAAAACTTATACCGCAGATTTTCTTCCCTTATTGTACTCTTACACTAAAATTTCCAAAAGTGTTCAGTAGATAGCATATTTTTCATGCAATCTGCATAACACAAATAGCTCAATAGTTTAAAATAGTCTTTGATAATGCAATACTATTTGCTTTGGATGTAATCTATATAAATTAGGGCTGGGTGATATGGCTGAACAACATATCACAATATAAGTGTGTCATATCAGTTGATATTGATAATTATTGATGAGTTTTTTGTTTTAAATATCTGAAATACTGCCAAACTGGTGATGTGACCTTTCCTGTTTTATCCACAATTTTCTCTCAAGCTGTTATACGCATTTTCTCCTTTCACTTCACGCCGTTGTTTTTTTAAATTTTTAGGCAGGTATGAGGCACAGTGGCGAAACCTGAAACTGCTGTTGTACCATGTGAGTGAATGAGTTAGTTGATGCCACTCACCTTGCTTATCTGGCTGTCAGAAGTTGAGCGGCTAAAGCCTTTCCTCTGCCTACATCCCCCAGAATGCTGTGCACTTCTGGATTGGAGTTCAGTGAAAATACTGAACATTCTAGCAGACGTATTTTCTATGAATATTGCTCATGTGTATATTGTGAAATTTATTGTTATTGATTTATTGCCCAGCCCTAACATAAATCTAGGTGTTTTTTCTTCCTATTTCATGCATAATACCTCACTAAAATGTTGTGAAACTGTGTCAATACAGAGTCTCCAAGTGCTTAGTAGCACTTGGTTAGAATCAGATCTGCCTTTGGATCCAGTATTTGAATTGGAAGTACACCCCAACTCAGTTTTATACACATTTAACACTTGAAAATACCTTAATAAAACCAACAGGCTGTTTTCCTAGTGCTAGGACGTTTCACTGAACTCATATAAGTCTGTGTTTTAGCGCCCCCTGTGACTTGTGTGTATAACCTGTGTTCAGTTAAACCTTGAAATTATGCAGATGTTTTAACACCTGGACAATTTGAATGTAGTTTACAGCTGATTATTAACTAGCCTATGCTGTTTGTTGTTGAGTTTCAGAATCCTCACAACTTTACAGTTTTGATCACCATTAGAAGTGCATTTGCAGTTGCCAGTTAAAGCAAAATCTTCAACAGAATGCAAAACTGCATGACATACATATTAAACTCTTCCAAAGTGACTGTTACTCGTTAATAAAAAATGCAGTTACCACTTAAAGTAAAAAAAACTGCTGTTGCTTTGTTTTCATTAAAACAGGAAATAATGTCCTGCATTCTGCACAGCATGATCTCAGATGACTTAACAGATCTAATGCAGCAGATAATGGAAGAGGAACAGAGAGAGGAAATACTTCAAAAACACAAGAGAAATGGTGCTGAGTGGAGGAAGGAGCAACAGATGGTGTGTATCTGTCTATCTTTAGCAGGACAGCTGCTCCAGACTGGCCTTTGTCCAAGGTGGACCTGCTGTCTGTTTAACTCATGACAAAAAAAAGAGATAATGGCAGCGAGACTGTTCAAGTTCAGCAGATGCCTTTGGGCCCGCTGTGAAAAGGAGGGGCTGAAGTGTGAGTGAGGAGAGAAAGATGGAGTAGGCCAGCAGCAGAGCTACATCTTGGTGAGGTTTCAACAAAGGAGGATCAGGAGATTAGAGAAAACACTATATTCTGCTTGGAAGAGGGAACCGCACAGTTCCAAATGATTGATACCAAGCTGGCATGAGAAATTAAACTGGAGTCAAAAAGAATACAAATATGCCTCTGTGTTGTAATAGTTACCCTTTCAGTTGTTTAATTGAAAGAAATCACTAAAAAGAAACTAGACGAAATGAGGATCACTATAGGAAAAAAACCCACGTCAGTGCCTTCATATGATGAAAAATGTATTCATTTCACATAAGCACATAAATGTTTAAAAACAAGAAACAATTTGCAAATATATTTTCATTGTAAAGACAGCACCATCTACAAAGCTGATAATTTATACAGAACCTCTCTGGTGACAGAATGATTTTAAAAAACAACACATCTTCTAAAAAAGCAAAAACACTACAAAAACAGTCATTGACATCCTAGAAAGAGTTACAAAGCTATTTTTAAGACTTTGTAACTCTTAGAAAGTCTTAGAAAAAAGAGAGATCCATTTTCCACAACTGAAGAAAATATGTAGCAGTGATGAACCTTCCAATGAGAGACCAGTGAACCAAAATTACTCCAAGAGCACATCGACAACTCAGACAGGAGGTCAAAAAACAACCCAGAACAACTTCTAGAGCTCTGCAGAAATCATTTGGCTCAGTTAAGGTCAGTGTTCAAGATTTAACAAAAAGGAAGTGACTGAGCAAAAAGTCCTCCGTAGGAGAGTTTCAAGGCCGAAACCACTGCTTACCAAAAAGAACACAATCTCACTTTTGCCAAAAAAAAAAAAAAATATCCTGATGATCCCCAAGACTGTTAGGAAAATATTCTGTGAAGTGGCCTAGCCAAAGTTTGCACTTAAATCCAATTCAGATACTGTAGCATGACCTTAAAGACCTCGTTCAAACCTTTCTGCAAAGGAAAGGGCCAAAATTCCTCACTGGTGATGTTAAAGACTCATTATCAGTTATCACAAACTTTTAATGTCAGTTGTTGCTGCTCATGATGGCACAACTAGTTATTAGGTTTAAGCAACAATTCCTTTTTACCAGAGGACCAGGTTGGTTTGGATAGTTTTTTTTCCCTTAAAGCTGCAGTATGTAACCTTTATTTTAAAAATGTAGTTAGCAGTTAGCTCCCAGTGCTCACTGCAGAAATACACAGCTCAGTCGAAAAAACCCAATCAAATCTTATCAAATCAAGTCTTAGAACTGTCAATTATGCATGTCTATGTGCTGCTCACTCCCTCCCTAAGTTGATCAGAGTATTCAAGTTGATCAGAGTATTCAAGAATTTTTACTTACAAATCCATTACATAGGGTTTACCTGGGGTTAACATATTACATGATACAGAACCACATTTCTCATTGTCACTTTTTAAAATGGGAAAGACAAGAGAAAATGCCATTCAAGTACATTTGGTTTATATATCTTCATGAGTCAGGAAATGACTATAAGAAAATAGCTAATTACCTAGACTTGCCCATTACACAGGCCACAAGGCAAATACAGTTGTTTCCTAGAACTAAGTTTTTACCTCACCAGATCTTTGACCCTCTCCATGTCTCCACCTTGGGAGTCGGTCATGTTACGTCAGAAACTTTTTGGATCTCTATGTTATGAAAAATCAACAGCAATATATATTAAGGTTTTTGTACAAGTCTTTATTAGGGATGGTGCTGTTTTGCCAATCAATTGAGGTGTAAACTTGAGACAAAAACTACTTTTATGACTATTCCTATTGAACTTAAAAGGTCCAGTCGAATCAAATTAAAATGATTCTCCAGAAATTCTGTGAAACTCTGTGAGCCCTGCTGATTAATGGGATGTGCAGGGAGGGATGATGAATTAGCACTGACAGAGAACCAAAGTTCAAGACAGATCAGAAGCTTTGGGCTTGTCATTTCCTACATCGTCAGTATTTGCTCATTCAGCACAAGAAGAGCAGAGCACGGTCTGGAGGCTGCCGTTATTTGAACTGGTCTGTCAGGGATGGTGTGAAGGCAAATCAAACGGCAGAGTGGGGTGAAATGGGAAAACACACTGCACCCAGGAGTATTCAAAAATGCCTCTCAAATATGAGCACTAAAGAAAACCACATGACCACTCAGAATCTCAGTAAATGGAATATGTGCTATTCAGGACAGTGTACACTGACTCCTAGATGTTATAATGCAAATGTTGAGTTATCCAAAAACATTAGCTAAAAATGTGTCATGATTGAGGGTGATTAAGTAGAACCCAAATGCAGAGAGGCAGAGGCGGTGTGTAGATTTGGTAATTTAACAAAATAATGAACAAAAACTTACAAAAACCACAGGGAATGCAGGGAGCCAGACCAGAACAAAAACTTGGCAATCCAGGATCAGACGTGACAGGATGATGGGAAAGAATCAGGTAGGAAACAGATGAATCCAGTGAGGAGTGAGAGCGGGAGAAGGGTTTAAATACTGGGAGTGTGAATGATGAAACAAAAGACTGGGCTGATTGGCTAATGGTTTGCAGGTGTGAGGGAAGAGAGCAGAAGGGAGACTAAGGACAGAGAATGAGAGAGAATGGCAACAGGGGGAGAGGGAGAGCAAACATAGGAGCTAGGAAAAGAAATCTAACAGCAACAAAGAGATAACTAGAGACAAGGAATAAAACTTGAATAACTAAGAAAAGACTGAACTGAATACCACTGAGTTAATGGAATAACTGACTAAGGAGATAAAACAGACGAAACCAAATGAAACAATAGAACACTAAATCTAATACACAACTGGACTAACAGAAGGGATAAACTTGAATGGGGAGATGAAAACAAATGCTAAATGTAAAGAACCATTCAAATAAGAAATAACTGAACTAACAGGGGGAATATAAAAAAGCAATACAAAGAAACAACATAAGCAAAAGTCCAAATGAACAAGGGATCATGATAAAATGGTTCAGCATTACTGATGTTTAATCAGTTTAATACAGGATTATTATTTATAAAGTCTAGAAAACTGGATACAGGCTACTCCCTGTTCCTGGCAGTGACTGTCTGATGTGTCACTTTACAGTCAGAGCGAAAAAGCTAAGATCAGAATTTTGATGCTTCATGTATGTATTAATAATATGAAATAAACTCTTTTTTTAATATCTTCATAAACCCCCACTGTGCTTCTCATTCTCCTCAACTCAGTTCTCCTTTTGTGCAAAGATAGCTGTACAGCTGAACAATACAAAGAAATATTGTATTTTCTCCACAACAATCCTCCATTTTTAGAAAGTGGTGCTCAATCATAAAAAAATGGTTTCAGGAAACCTTTCCAATGCCACTTAGCACTCACATTTACAATTTCATTACATCATACAGTAAAACACCCATACGCTTTCAGTTCTGAATCACAGTCTAGCCTCATTATTCATGCTTTGTTTGTTGGCTTCAGTTCTTGGCAACCTCAGTGTGCAGTGTGTCTGTATATGGGAAGCTGCAGCTGTAGCATTTCCAGCTTATCTTTTGCTGACACATGCCTGGAATCCTTCAGATGTGAATAGTGGGAACAAGATCTGTGTAAAACAAAAAGAGAGTCTGACCAAGATGCATTTTTAGTCTAGAGTCCAAGATATTGCGGGAGCTGTTTTTTTCAAGCTGATAAACAGTCCATCACGCTTGTGTTTGTATTTAATATTCTCTGCAGGAGAAAGGCCAAACTGCTATCTAGTAGCAACTCCAGATTAAAAAGTAATTAATGTCTCATTAATGACACTCAATCCAATCAGTTGATGAAACTCAGATCTAGATGCATAATCTCTCTTCCTACTTCAGCGCTGGCTGTTCAACAAAACAGACGGTAAAGCTATTTGAAGTAGCTGTGCTTGGAAACTGCAGTCAACCAAACCATGTGAATTTGATGGTTAATTAAAGGATCATTTTCATATTTGAGTTCTATTTGAAACTAAATAGTTCTTTTTTCCCAAAACCAAAGTGACTGCTGGCTCACTGCAGAGCTTTGTGTGCCAAATATAACCCTTGCCATGCACTTCCTTCCTTTTGAAAGCCACAGTGTAAAGCAGCTGAAGAAGTGAGTCATAAGGGGAAAAACACAGCAGATAGTTAGAATGCCATTGATAGTTCTGCACAATTAAATTTAGAGCACTATATTAAAAAACTACAAAAAAGCCAAAAGGCAAGTCATTTTGGCTAATATTTCATATCCTGGGCATATACTTCATCACGGGGGAAGTTACTGATATGTAAGAATGTGCAGATAAAAACTTGCAAGATGTTGTCTTTTTAACCAGATGGAGGAAAAGGCATTAAAAGAAACCAAAAAATGAAGTTTAAAGGAAAGATTATTAAAATAAATCTATGCTACACTGTTACTACCATGGTGATTTATGTTTATTTTAAATATTTCTCATATGATACTGACAGGGATATGACACATACACAATGATTCACTTGAGCATGCCTGGACTTACTTCTTAAACAGTTGTTTGGTGTGCTAACATCTTTTAATAAGTCTACAAGTGGTTAAATGCAACACTTTTAAGGATATTTTATCTTACTTTAAATGATCATTGAATGATCTAAAGTATTGTTACTTTTGTAGGAAATATAGGTACATCTCAATAAATTTGACAATCACTGAAATGTTAATTTATTTAAAAATGTAAATTTGAAAATTAAATATATTATAAAGATTATTATCAACAGAGTGATGTAGTTCCAGCCTCTATTTCTGTTAATTCTCACAAAAGGTATTGAGTGCTTATACTGTACAGTACATAGACATGCTTTTCAGTAGGTTATCATTGCCTTACTTAGAAACCTCATGTATGAGTTTTACTTTTTTCATTATAATTGCTCAGAATTACCTTTTTTTGACATGCCAATTTAATGAGATGCATGGTAAAATTTTATGGAGACTTTTAAAATGCATTAGAATTTAAACCTTGATTTTAAACTTCATTGAATACCAAAAGGTAAAGTCTAAGTGGAAACAAAAAACCACTGTGGATAATGTTAGCCTATTATCTTGTGTTATAAAGTATAAATTTTAAATATTGTTATGCATTTGCTGAATTGTACCATGGTATACGGTATTAACATCTACAAACTAAAGACTTCTTGTTGCTGGGATCCAGGGTTGTTCGTCTATTTTTCGGTTCCAGCAGTCATCCTCCAGAGGTCCTCCTGGAGCGCTGTCTGCAGGAGAGCGGATCCTCCAACAGGTGTGTGATCACACCTGCAAATCATCTGACTTCATCGAAAGGAGCTTAAGAGGAGTCTGCAGCCAGCCCTTCGGTACCTGAGTGTTAACTTTCCGTGGTAACGGCAGCCTCTCTGAGCTCAGCTCTGAGATTTTCCTTGTGTTCTCCATATGTCATACTTACTCCCTTTGTGCTCCCTTTAAAGGTAACCCTGACTTCAGACTGGATCTATTCCTCTGTGAATCTCCAGCTCATAGCAATCATCTTCAAGCTTCCTGTGACAAACCTGGATTCTTCCTCCACGGCTAGCTACTCAAAAGACTCTTCTTCCTCCTTCAAACCCTGCGTAACCTGTCCGCCCTCCAAACACACTCATCATTTCTTAGGCTCCATTCTGCAGTCTCTGGCTTCATTCATTCATCTTCACCTGACCGTCTCCTGGAACCAACCTCAGTCAGATCATCCTCCCCAGATCCCACTCGTCTCTCCCTGGCGGATCATCATCTTCACAGTAAGCCCAAAACCTCTCAAACCATTCCCCATTCATCTAAGACCCACCTCTCCCTTTCTACCTTCCAGTGTTGCCGATTCCCTCATTCCCAGAACCACCCCGGAATAAGATCATTCATTTATTTGTAAATAAACACCTTAAACCTCTGTCTCCAGGGAGTGTTTGCATGTGGGTCAGGCTTTATCTAAAACCATGATAGTTGTATTATTCCATGTACAATACTTTTTTTTACATTTTAAGAGCTTCTAACAAAATCTAACCATAATTTATTAGATTACCCTGAAAAATCAACTCATTTTAAACTAACATTAAAAAAGATGGCAGTATAAACAAGTCCATAATGTTGTAGAATAAACTTATCACAAAGACTGTTAATACTTTCATTATTGTAAGGAATAGGTCTGGCAGAATATTTAACTGAGACTGGTTTCCCCCAGAAAACTTGCTAAGCCTGGTGGTAGGGGCACTAGGATAGTCCATTAGTGGCCCACCGTGTTCTTGTGTTAAAAAAGAAAATGCTAAAAGTTGACATACTTCAAAATATGACTAGATAAATATGTGCTATTGATAATACTTAAACACCAATTATAGTCTTAAAAACAAGCATGCACACACACACACGCACACAAAATATCAATTGTTTACACTTCAGTTACATCCTAATGAAGTTATCAGCCAGTGAACCTTAAAACAAGCTATGTAATGCTGGTCACATTTGAAAATAAAATAAACCTAAAATGGACAGTGATGGGTAAGGATATTTGTATGATTAGCTAAATATTCTTACAAAATTCAAATTGGTTTTTTTGTACCAAGTTTTCTTAAATCCTGTCGTTTAATGAATGCAGCTTGGTGCAGTATTTTGATTTGCTGGTTGTGACTGTCATCTGAATGAATGAATGCAGTATTTGCGAGGAATACTCTGGATTAAAAAGCCCTGTCTGTGATTGGTTTGTGGTGTGGCTCATTTACATTAACTTTGTCAAGTTGGAAGCATAGACACAGAGACAGATAATCTGTCAGAAAAATCGAGCTCTTCACCCTCCCCCGCACAGCATGTACAAGTTTAAGATTGCCAGTTTGCTGCAGCTGTACTAATGGCAACAGTTTCAAGTTTATTTGTATACCACATTTCAGCTGCAAGGCAGTTCAATGTGCTTCACATCATAAAAACATCAGTCAAGTATACAGCAAAATCAAGCAAATATACAGGAAAATGTTGATCGCCCATCATCAATGGCCATGCTTATTAGCCTGTGCATTCACTACAGGCTCTGTTGTGGGGAAGGTGCTGTAATGCAGCAGAGGGCAAGGGGAAGGGTGCAAGCAGTACGTACATGAACGTGATTGACAGTCAGTACGTACATGAACGTGATTGACAGTGCTAAAATATTCCTGCATGACTACAGTATATGTACATTGAATATGAATGTATGTACAATTTCTCAAGTAAATGTTTGATCACCAAAACACACGCTGCCTAAAGACCACCCTGTTAAGGTTCAGTGCTTGGACCATTTCAGGGAACATCTGCATCACTGGCTAATTTTAACTGATAATAATGGTTTTTTTGAGTGAAGATAAGACTAAAGATTACCCAATGTAAGCTTCTGTCCTATGAAAAGGTAGGACATGTATTCATTTTTTTTACTGACATCCACCAGTCTAGGCTGGTAAAAAGATCTGCAACTCTACAAAGCTCAAAGAATATGTTGTGCAACTGACATGACTCAAGAAAACGGTTTTTGTTCATTCATTCTATCTGTATTTCATCAGATTAGAAACTGAACACTTATCAAAACATTATAACACTAACTCAGTGGACAGAATGAATAGGTTACCCATCCATTCATTGTCTATACCTACTTATCCTTAAAGGATCACAGGGGTTGTGCTGGTGCCTATCTCCAACAGTGATTGGGCAAGAGGTGGGGTAAACCCTGGACAGGTCGCCAGTTCATCAGGCAACACAGAGACACACAGGACAAGCAACCATGCACACATACACACACCCAAACACTCATACCTAAGGACAATTTGGAGAGACCAGTTAACCTTGAATGGGTTACCAGTTTGCGCAAATAAAACAAGCACACCCATGTTCCCCTAAAGCTTCACTTAAGTCCGGTGTTTATTTATTCATTCCGACCCTCGCTCACATTGAGTCATCAAGCACCTGGTGAACTGTAACTCTCTTGCCTTAGATGGTCAGATCACAGGGGAAATGAAGGAATGTGGTCTAGACACAACACATGAACACAATGCAGCTCTTTCTTTGGTCTCCTGGCTGCACCTTCAGTTTATTCTTTTAAACCAAGACAGTAAGCAACACTCCAGAAGCATAATGGCTGCAAAGCTTAGATGTTAATGATGAAAATTAAGTCTCCAGCATTGTTTACATGTTTCATAAATGCAGAGCTCACCTTTTCCAGAACTATTGCATAATCAATATACTTATTCACTGCTTATCTTGAACTGGTGGTTCATCTAGACAGTTAAGCAGAATTACATTTTTAACTGTTTCAGGATAACATCTTCTGTTACTTTTCAACACAAGCCAAGATTCTGGATGTGAGTTTTTCAGATAACATTTTTTTTTGTTGATAATTTCACATTCTATGATAGCTAAAACCAGTCCAAATCCTCTTACAAGGAATGAGGATTTTCACTCCCAGCAAATCATTCAGTCACCTCCCTTGTCCACTATTGAGAGGGGAAGTGGGTGGGGGGGGCTACAAACCTGAACAATGCAATTTGAGATGGTCATCAACAGGTGACAGTATCACTCTGAAAAACATAGTCCTTTACAGAGGCCCTATCCCTCAAAGTAGACAACTGGAGTCAAACCGGCACATGTAAAAAAGCCACCCCAGCGCTTTTACAGAGCCACTCAAGCCCCTCACTGCAGGAGGCAAGCTTTCAAGTTCTCACTTTGCCAAAATGTCTGTTTACTTTCTATCATGCTTGAGGAAGCCTTATCTACTCGGTTTATTTTGAAAATGCATGTCTCAAAAAAAAAAAAAAAAAATCCATTGTAATAAGTCTTGCAATAGTGTTACTTTTGATATATACTGAAATAACGATATTAGATGTGATGTATGCCTATTTTCTTCAACAGGGTAGGGAAAAAGTTGTGGAGAAAATTTAAAGCAGGGATAAGTTCTTAGGCAATATCTCAAGCTTCGAACTGCTCACAGAGCTCTGTTCATCTGAAAATGGAAAGAGTATGCCACTACAGCAAACCTACCAAGATAAGGTTCTATTCCTAACCTGACAGGCCAGACAGGAAGAGCATTAATCAGAGAAGTAGCCAAAATGTCAATGGCAACTCTGGAGGAGTTTGGAGGAGTTACAGAGATCCACAGTTCAGCTGGGAGAATCTGTAAGAAAGCCAATGTGGAAAGACAGCCACAGGAAGCCAAATTTGCAGCTTGTCGAAAGCCATGAAGAGGACACAACATATGTGTGGAAGAAGGTGCTCAGGTCAGATGAGAATAAAACTGAACTATTTGGTCCTATATTTATAAAGCCATCACCCGAAAACACCATTCGATTCACACACTAAAAGACGGAGGTGACAGCATCATGCTGTGGGGATGCTTTTCTTCAGCAGGGACAGAAAAAATGGTCAGAGTTTATGGGAAGAAGGGTGGAACTCATAGCAGGGCAATGCTTGAAGAAAATCCTGTTAAAGGCTGAAAACGAACTGAGACTGGGGCCGAGTCGCAACCATCAAACATCTCTTAAGAGCCAAAGCTGACAATTAGGGTCAAAACTTAATTAAACTCTGTTCACAAACTCTTTCTGTCTAATCTGATTGAGTTTTAACTATTTTGTAACTGCACTGAAATATTATAACGCAAGTTATTGACTCAGGGTGCCGAATGCAAATGCAAGACATATCTGACCGCATAACAGCATGTTACAGCGGGAAATCATTTAACCCATAATGTTTTTATAAATTGCTCAATTATTTTTATCTTCTTTTTTTAAATATTTGACAATGATTTCCTAATTCCTGAAATAATGTGGGATGACCTCATATTATGTATGTGGTTTATGTGGTATTGTAGAAAAACATTTCCACATGCGTGGACAATAAAGTATTCATATTTGAATTTTAACATTTTAGGTGCACTTCTGACTTTGTGTTGGTTCATCACATAAAATCACAATAAAATACATGTTGCTTGTAGTTTGCAATATGAGAAAATGTTAAGAATTTTCAAGTTAATATTTTCCTGGGGTACTTAAATATATAAAAGCATGGAAACATTCATTATCCACACAGGACAGATTTACAGTGACAGATTATGGAAAACACACAATTTCTAAGTTTTCTGTACCTGCCATCACTACAACAATGTAGGTGACATCTTGAACGACAAACCTTTAGGGTGAAAAGGCATTATTTATAGGAGGAAGCGATTTGTGAAGGATTTTACTCTTTGATTCTTGTTACCTTTAGAGCTTCAATGACAACATCCCGAGCCTCCAGCTCTCCTTCCAGGATGCTAAAGAGCATCAGCAACTCCGGCTTGGTCAGGCTCTCCATGTTCACTTTGGACTGTTGAGACAAAAGGCAGAACAATAGGATTTAGAACAGATATATTTTTAGTCTAGCAAAATATTAAACAAGTCTAAAACAGGAAACACAGAAAAACCCATAATCTTTCCTCATCAGTTCTCATTGTGACTGTATAAACATTTTCCAAGTATGTAGGGTTTTTTTCTTTATATTAAGCCCTATGTTTTCCTCTTCCCAGAAATTGAGGCAGACGTCTAATCTCGTCCACTTATTTATGAGCTTTCAATGGACATGTGGTTAATATCTTCGAAGGAAGTCATTTTCCAAAGTAGCGCAAGGAGAGGAAGAGTTTCTTTAATAAAAGAGAAACAGAAACATGATATTTTGGGTTTGGTTTAGAGGAAAACTGAACATAACCCTTGCCAAATTAAAACACCTATTTAACACAATTTATAAACTCTTGTGGACTGGTTGCAGATAGCTCAGATTCAAACTTCTCCACTTCCATTCACGCATTCAGGTCCAAAAGTCAGCAAACTGATGAAGTAACAGAATTTTAAAATAACTTTTTGTTTTGTCAGGAGTTCAAATCCTAATGGGTGCTGTGACAGTTATTTTTGTGTTAGAAATGAGAAGTACCCCCTTTGTAGAGGCTCTGTGCTTTAATCTCCCAGCTGTGTTGGTTCTGCTGACAAGCTCTGTGGTGTCTACATCTCCAGCATCCAGCCGCACTCTGCCCAAGTAAAAACATGCGGGCCTCACTTTGAAACGAGATCAAAGCTGTCCATGTTACTACACTAAACATCATTTTCTTATGAGAATCACCATGTGGGTTAGATCTCCACCCCACTGGCTGACTGACTACTTAATAACATACATCCACTGCTGCTTGAATCACTGAAATACCATTTAAGTGGCTGAAATATCTAAAAAATCTCAGTTTGCTTAAAGGCTATGATCCCCGACTGTATTAGAAGTCTAGTTTGAGAAATTTGTGGTCACTTAAACTCAATTTTATAACATCTGAAAGAAAGGCTGAGTTGTTATATTTTTTTATTAATGAGGGGGGAAAAAAGTCATGATGAGCCACACCTGAGCTTAAAGTCAAAATATATTTGAAATCCTCATCTCAACAAATAATATTTGTGATATGCATTTTGTATTTAGCCTGACTAAATCAATACTATGGAGAACCACCTTTTGCTACTGTTACAGCTGCAGGTCTATTTGGGGTATGTCACTCCCAGCTTTGCTCATATAGAAGGTGAATTGTCTGCCTATTTTTCTCTGTAAAATAGATCTTAGATTTACATTTAAATCATTCCATTCCAGCTCTGGCTTTATGTTTAGAGTTGTTGTTCTGCTGGGAGATGAACCTAAGAATCAGTATCAAATCTTTGACAGCCTCCAGCTGGGTTTCTTCCAGATCACCCTTAATTTCCATCTTCCTATCATCTCTGAACACACTGTCTGTACCTAATGAATCTTTTGAGGAAAAAAAAAAAAGCGAAATCATACCATCCCCATATTTTACCATGGGGATGGTATGATCAGAGTGATATGGAGTGTTAGTTTTCCAAGCACATTCTTCCACATTTTTGGTTTGTTCCCTTCATGGATTGTGGTCAGCTGCAAAATGAACTTCGTATGGCTTTCTTTCAGCAGTGGATTTAGTTTTGCCACTTTTCTATGAAAGCCAGATTTATGGAATGCATGAATAATAGTTGTTCTGACAAAACAACTAATGAGTCTCATTTCATTTATGGGTAACAGAGCAAAGGGGGAAGAACACACAAAAACAAATGTCATTTTTCTTTCACATAATTATATATAAATGTGTCTTTGTCTATTCCACAAAATTCCCCTAAAATGCATTAAAGTTTATGGTTGTGACACCGCAACATGTGAAAAGGTGCACAGGTTATTAATACTTACTTACTACATCGAGTTGATACTTCTGCAAAACAGTAATCAGAAGTGAGAAGAAAATCAGCAGCAGCAGCATCTTCTTGAGGAGTTTTTACTCCTGCTTTTGAGCAGCGAAGCAGCACTCATGCTCTGCGGCTAGACCACCAGTGTAAAATGCTAATTAAACTCCAGTATATACATGCTCTCCTTTAGTTCTTGCTTTACAGGCCTGCTTGCTAATTTCACAGGCTGCCATAATCACTGTGAGAAGTCTGCGATGTGCACCGTTTTGTGAGAAGTGTATAGGCTTGCCAGAGCCTGCATGCGCCATCATGCTTGACGTCACTTTTAAACATATCACAACTGTTTCCCTGAGAAAGGAGCAGTTAACCATGACATATACACAAACATAGCATGGGAAATACACATGTCCTCCAAAGTTCCACTTCTGACAACAGCTCATTTGTATTACCTGTAAACCTGTAAACATCTTTACAAAACCTACAGCAGATTTCACTGAAAAATATATAGGTAAAGACCAAGCAAACTCTGGGTTTGTGTGTAGCTGATTGTGACTGTAAAATATAAGGGCAAAGAAAGAAAATCCTTTCTCCTAATCCAATCAAAGTCCATTAACTATTCCCCTTTTTAGTCTCAGAAGAGGTTATAAGCTCTTAAGCTCAGGCTGAATGGCAGAAAAAGCCGTCCTGCCAATAGATTATGCAATCTAGAGTGCACTTCAGCTTTTTCTTTAAGAATAATCAAGATGGCAAAGGGGTTATCAGTGTTCATCTGTGCACAAAAATATATCTTCTTATTTACTTATTTATTTGAATGATTTTCTGAAAAGAAATACAGAAGAAAAAACACATTATTTGCACAAATGCGTGCCTCCGACCTTGCACCCGTGAGATGGGGGGGTCAGTTGAGGGGAAGCATAACCGGAGAGGTCTGCTGCGCTTCCTTTTCCCTCACCAACAGATGCAGCATGTCTGGATACTAAATTGGATTTATAAGCCAACCCAATTTTTATACAGGCCACAAGCATGCCTTACTCGGCATCCTACCTAATTCAATGCAGACTTATTCGTAAATAAAAACGATAAATACGAGAAATGTCGCTACTTCTCAGTTAATTAAGGATTAACAACTGGAGTCGCTGCAAAGTAAAATTTTTGCGCGCATCCACTGAGATCAAGTAATCTGATCGATGAGCTAAAAACTGGGTTCATAAAGGGAAAAGAAATGTTTCAAAGTTTGTTTTTTTTTTTTAAAAAATACCACTTTTTTGTCAAAGCGCTTTGGCCAGTAGGCTCGAGTGACTCTTTTTTCTTTTCTTTCTTCCCTCATGTGAAACAACCAGCGCGATCAAAAGTCGAAAGTTTTCCTCATACAGTCAACAGAAACCTCTTGTCATTTTCACTTCTTACCTTCATGTGTCTTTCTAGGCCGTTTCTGAACTCCAGCATGAACTTTTCTTCTGTCAGACGATTTGTTTCCCTTGATTTGCGTCCCCAGATCCCGACGCAGCGGAACACTGTAAGGCCAAGTGGCTTCTTGAGAGGCAGCTTAACCAGCCAATAGGAAAGCAGTGGTCACGAGGTCTGACCAATGAGAAATTACATAATGGGGCTATAGGAGGAGCGGGATAAATTCCGCCTGTTGGAGTTTTGGTTGGATTTCTTTGTTTGGATTTTCTTAGGTTGCAGCTCCAGTCTCTTAAAGGGTCTCCCAGAGACTCGCAAATATTTTTAAGGAATGAAGAAATGCTCTACTGGGTAACCAGAATGTCTTAGAATGGACACTGTAGGTCCCGCTTTCCAAGTAATCTTCATAACACTGGTGCACAATTGTAAACCAATGTGGTTGATGTTTCGTTGTTGCAGTAGTATAATATTAGATAATAACAGCACTATAGTCAATAGTTTTAACGTTGCCTGTGCCTCAGGTCCGGGTTCACTAATGTCAGTTGTTATTTGGTTGTTTTATGCCGCATAACGCCTCAAAGCAGCTTCAGCCCAACTGTGCTCTCAGTCTAACACAAATTTAGTGAAAAGTTTTTAAAGATTTTTACCAAAATCTGCAAAAGAACAAAAGGATATGAAAAAAGTGAAAACACCCAAATAAAAATTCCCAAAACAAAACTGACCTGGGTAAATTGTATTAACGAAAGCTTTTTCCTACTTATGTGATTAACACATTTGATTTGATTCTGGTGTAAAAGATCAATGCATTTATGCAAAAATACAACCAAATAGGTTATGTTGTGCAACACAAACTCCCTTGTTTATTATAAAGAGATAATAAGAAAAATCTAAACTCTTATTTTTTGTGCTTTAAGCCAGGTGTTGGATTAAAGGTATATAAGGCCCTGGGCAGAATTTCATTTGAGGGCTCATTCCAGCTAAATACGTCGCAGATATGCTGAATTCGGTTTATCTCTGAAGTTGGAGTTGTGAATGACATCATCACCTGACTTGAGCATGTTCTT
Organism: Anableps anableps; assembly: GCA_014839685.1. NCBI lineage: Eukaryota > Metazoa > Chordata > Actinopteri > Cyprinodontiformes > Anablepidae > Anableps > Anableps anableps. The sequence goes on from CM026069.1 coordinate 12,147,082, forward strand.
GTTGCATCCCGGAAAACCAGTGGGATTTGTTAACTGTCATGGGGCTAACTATAATTAACAACCCACAACAATAAGAATTTACTTTTTTTTTTTTTTTTTTTTTTTTTTTTTTTTTTTTTTTTTTTTTTTTTTGCCATTTTACCTTTTCAAACCCTATCGGAACATGAGCTGTACAGCATTATGTGTCCCTCCGGTTTAAAATGTCAGAAGTGCTTGTAAATAAATTATCCAATTTCTTCTAAAACAGCATTTAAGAGATTGTTTTGTAAATATTTTATAATCCACAAAGTGGTAAGAATGTCACCAACCTGTTAAATAAACCCTGAAACTTCTAACTTAAAGAATCTAAAACTAAGACATGACAAGTCGTTATTTTTCTAAAACACCTTTTTTCAAAGATACACATCCAGTATTTGAGTAGCAACAAAAAAGTTGCCAAGGATAACACAAAGTACATGGGTAATTCAGCTGTGCTGCTTTTCTTAGTGTTTTCTCCAACAGATCCAGATGAATAGGAAAAAATAGACGTGAGAAAAGTTCTGCGCCGTGGAACTGACTATGCTTTCTGTAATACATAATAACTACCAGTAGGGTGCAATGCTCACATAAGTTAACTGATACAATGGCTGCTAGTTATTTTGTCAGTATACACAACAAATATCGTGAGAGTCAGGGACAAATGCTAGTTTCATACATGCTGTCAAAAGGTCCTCATTGTTCTTTAGGATCATAAACCCAGTTTTTAAAGTACAGTTTAACAGCAAGGTCTTGTGGTGTGAGAGTTGTATCTCAGTTGTATTTTAGCTTTGCCATTTTAAATCTTAGCCTTACACAAACAGGCCTCTTATCTGTGAGGAAACAGGATTTTTATGTTTTTTGACGATTGCGCCCTCTTTTTTTACCCTCTATTTTATCTTGAGGGTGTACAGAGAGCAAAGTCAGAGGATTGTCCCTCCTGATAGGCTGCTGGTGTATGCAGCTTCTTCAGCACTAATAAGAGTCTCTATTTCAGGCTCCTCAATTAAGCTGCTCTGCTCAGCCTGCTGACTGGCTGCTGTGGAGAATCGGTGTCCTTACATTCACTGTCCTATGTCCTTGTCTCCCTTTCAAACAGGTTCCACTGTGCACAAGGTTTTCCATTTAGTTTAGTTTAGTTTGAAATAGCTTTTAAAGCTTGTGGTTTAAATGTGACCCAAGAATGAGGTTTTTCAGTTTTGGCCTGTATAACTGAGATGGGAAGGCCATGTGTAAAATTGAAATAGCACGGATATTTCTTAGAACTGAAAATTGGTTTTGTAAGAAGTGATATGAAAAGCTAATTTGCTCCAATAACACAGTTTTGGAGTCTTTCTTTTAGATGTGCTTGAATTGTGTTTCTACAATCTTGCAAACACAGGTTTGCCATGGGGCAACTACCAAATTTTGTATTGATGATCTTGTCACTTGAACCTTGTATTTTCTATGCATGCAACAGGTGGAATACCATTTAATAGCTTTTGAACAGGCTCGGGATATTTGTAACAATTTCTAAGGAACTTTGCAATGTTTCTACTCACATCTTTTGAAAAAATGATTCATGCCAGCATTGAACTGAAGTTTTCTAATTTCCTGTAGCAGCCGTGCTAAAGTGGTGATTATAGCTCGTATTTAATCAAGAATGCCCATCCATTCAATGTCTTCTGCTGATCTGATGCAGAGGTAACAGGTTCAGAAGGGAAACCCAAACATCCCTTTTTCTGTGCTCTCCAGCTCACTCTTGGGGAACCCAAGGAGTTCCCAGACCACAGGTGAATATGTAGTCCCTCTAGTGAGTTCCTAAGTCAATCCCAATGTCTTCTCTTATTAAAACAAATTCAGAAAACCTCCCAAGAAAGGTATTTGGGATCCTTAAAACTCACTTCAGCTTTTGGCCATAATACATATGTTGTGACCATGGGTGAGGGGTGGAACAAAGATGATCCAGCAAACTGAGAACAGACAAGAGAAGGGTACCATTCCAGCAGATTAATCTTTTCATCATATGGTCCATCCTTTCATGAACAAGAGACAATGATGTCTGAATTTCTTCTGCTGAGGGCTCAGTTAAATGACTCCAAATATTTTTAAACAGAGCATTTCTTTCCTTTGTGATCAAATTTCCTTCATCCATCTAAAATACCCAGGCTTCACCAATAAGCGTCCAAAAACTCAAATTAAGAACATCCAAAGCATGATGAAAAAAAAGATGGTGTAACCCATGTTACTAAAATACATTTTTAAAAAAAGATACCGCAATAACTTAAGGCACGTGATCAGAAAACCTTTCCTCTGATTGGTCATCTCCGCTTGCCGGAAGAACAATTTAGTCAGTTGGCAGGAGGGCGTTGCCGTCTGTTTTTGGCGTCTGTTCCTGCTGTGGCTGCTGAATTGAGACTGGCGTTCTAAGCAAAATTGACCACTAATTACTCTCCAAATTCTTCAAAACATCTAACCATACCCCTGACTCCGTGGCCAGGTTTTTTTTTTTTTTTTTGTGTACCTTCAAATGAGGACTGAACTGATGGTGAGCTGGTAGGATCTTTTCTTTTGACTTTCTTCCCTTTTTGATTCTGTTCCAAATTTTATATATATATATATATATATATATATATATATATATATATATATATATATATATATATATATATATATATATATATATATATATATATAGAACAGACTCTTGAACTTAAACCTTGAACTGCATAATCAATGCTCTGAATATTTAGTTTTGGAATCGTTGAACTGTATGACAAATGCTTTGAACTTGAATATATGATTTTCAGTGTATATTTATTAATTTACATTTTTCCCTCTCAAGATTAATACATTCTTCAATTTTCTACCATTGCTTTGTTTTTGGTCATTATTCACATTCATCGGGCTTCAGATAGAATTATTCTACTGTGTTCCAGTCAGTTGTGTTACCTTGCAATGCATTCTTATCATAGCCCAAATAAAATTATAATTAATCTTAATAAATAACAGAATTCATTCACATTACATGGTCTAAAGATTTTTTTTTGAAAGAACATGGTATATATTTTTTTTCTCTAACGTTGTTGTGGCTTCTATCGTGCAGAAAGTCATAGTTCGTATGATTAAAGCAGACTGGTACCTTATTATTTCTAAAAATTTCTGTTCACCATGTCTACATAGAAAGTAGAATTTTTAAAAATTCCCAGTTTCATCAAAAACTGTTGGCAAAGGACAAATGCAATTATTTATAAATATCTATATTACAATACACAGAGCCTCAAGTCTAGTTGTTTTGCTACAGCTAAAAACATCAAATTCCATAAGATTAAAAAAAATCTTCAACTATGTCTGACAGTTACATTAGTTTGATAATCTGAGACATTTAAGTGTGACAAAAAAGAAGAAATCTGTAACACTTTTTCCACAGCATTTAATAAGCCCCACATAAACTCCCACAGTTCTACAAATCCTCCTGGAAAGAAAAACCTATAGACTGTTTGCGACTGCGGTTTATCTTTGGGTTCTCTGTGACTTTTGTTCACTCAAAACTTCTCCCAGCTCTTTTTCATCCCTTTTAATATTATCTCTGACTATGAAGTCCACAGCTCTTTTTTTACAAAGCTGTCCTGGGTTTCAGTGAGTGTCTGAATCCAGTTCAAAAGAGAATATCAGAACATCGCCAAACCAAGCTCAGCACGTCAGGGAATTCTAAAAAAAGATGTTTAAGATTGAAAAAAAAAACAAAAACAAAAAAACACCGCCTAAATCATAAAGGAATTCTTTCCCAGGGGGATATCTTTTGATCAGCTTTGATAGTTCCAGGTTCCACCATGAGAATACATGAAAAGTTCCCCCAGACCTGCAACAATCACAGTTAACCCCAAGCATCTGAGGCCCTAGTAAAAATCATGAATGAGTAAACTACAAAACTTCAATCTGTCTTACTTCCACAGTATTATTTCCTGCTTAAGTGGTATGCCAAATGAATATTTCATCTCCATTTCACACCTGGAACTCCATCATAGATGCCAGACAGAGTGTGGATGTGACACACCTTAGTGGCACAAACAAGATCAGAGAGAAGAATAGAAAGAGGGAGCTGTAAATATAGCATCAGAGTCTTGGCAGGAGCCGGCAACAATCTAGAACCTAATCTGAGGCAGTTATCAGCATCTGTTGCCTGGCACCCAGTTCTGTGGGGGTTTTAGTTATTCATCTATTGCTCCATATCTGTCAAGTTTTTTGCATCCGATTCCCCATGCAGAAGATGTATTCAAAAGTGTGGGTGGATGTAGCCTCTCAAAACCCCCTAAGTGAGTCAGTCAGTCAGTCACTGTTACACTTGTCTTCTTTGCTCAGCAGACCTGATTGCATGAAGAGATTAAAGGTTTGAACATTGATTAGTTTTGCCAATGTGTGGAAAATAGTATATGTAAATTACCTGAGTCTGACCTTGAAGTAGTCCTGATAAACTATTTGCATCTGACCAGAAGGTTTCTGTGTACTGAAGGGAAATAAATTTGGCCTTTTTCACCAAGAAAGTCTTTTTTCTTGATCATGTGGGAGCAGGTGGATGTAACATTTATTGTCCCAACATTGCTTTATTATTAGTGCTGTTTATTAACCTGAAATGCTCTCAGTTTTTCAAGAACACTGTTCCTGATCCAGCTCTTGGATAAAAAAAAAAAAAAAAAAAAAAACTAAATCAATGACAGATTGTTTTATTTTTTAAATAATAAAAGCAAATATTACAAAATGTTTTATTAGATCTGTTAAACATTGTGATTGTAACTTCCTTAGGTACATTTATGTCTGAATGCACAACATGTTGTCATTTGCATATTTCAAATTGTGCCCTTGTTTGAGAAGTACTATTTGCAAAGTCATGCTGTACCCTTTTATCACAGTTGGCTCACTTCATATTTTTTTTAGTTGAACTTTTTTGCCCTCACTTGCACAGGAGCAAAATGGTCTCATTTTCAAAGGAAACGTTTTGTGTCATATCTCGAGTTTTTTCTTTAAAAAAAAAAATGAACAAATGTCCTCCCTAAAGTTATGACTTCAAGTTTTTTTTCAGGGATTTTTCTTCCCACTTGAGAATGTGCTGACAAAAAGAGTCCCACCACAAATCACAGGCTTACATGAAAAAGTTCAGTTTATTTGTACAGCACATTTCAGCAGCAAGGCAGTTCAAAGTGCTTCACATCATAAAAACATCAATTAAGTCCACAGTAAAATCATCAAAAACATCAAAAATCATTTAGCAAAATCATCAGAATCATCAAGCAAATACACATGAAAATCTTCAAAATCATTGGGGAAATATCAATGCATCAAAATCATAGGGATCATCAAGCAGATATAGTTAAAAAATATTGATCAATGATCCATTTACTTTATTTAAAGCTTCCCAAATTAAGGCACATTCAACACAATCATCTCCCCTTTTTTCTCTCATTGTTTTATATATTGAGAAGTCTGGAGGAGGAGGCACCCCTGAGGCCTTTGATGTTCCGGAACCCAAAAAAGGGGGAATAACAAGAGTAAACCATGGAAGGTGTGATTTATCATCATCCAGAATCACATGAACCAGACAAAACCTGGCTCTTTTCTATCCAGGCAAACCAGCATCATTAATTTGGATATCCACCTTTTTTTTTTTCTGTCAAGACTTACGAGTAATAAACTAAATCATTACAGGGCTGGACTCGTTTTCTGATCTGAGCTGAATACAGCTCATTGCTAAAGGTTTATCTGTTCTTTTTTAAACAACAGAGGTAAAACATTTCCCCACTGTATAACTACTACTCAAACCAAACAACTCTTAAACCTAGAAATGTGAGCTATTATCTAATATAAAATGTTTCTCCTGAAAATAGATGCACTCAACCAACTTTTTTTCACTTCAATCTTTCTAACCCAAAGGAAATGGCAATAAAATCTGAAAATCAGAAAATATGTAATGTATTTCGTCAGCTGAAAATATTATGCCATCCATATCACTTATTTTAACAACTGTTGATTTAATACAAAGCATAAATAGAGCAAGTTACTGTAGCAGCCTGCAGATGTGCCTTATTTCAAATATCAACTGATACTCAAAAAGCATATTCAAATGAATACAGACTTGACATAAGCCTGGTACATATCTCTGCTGGAAGATGCTGTGTGTTTACGCAGGCAGTCATCCAGGCCAAACGCACCAGATAGCAAAATTATGAATGGTAATTTAATCACATAATGGCTTCTCTGCTCTCCAAAAGTCTAATTTCTTGTGTCTGCTTCTCTCTAACAAGGATGCTGGATGAATTTTAATGAAGGGGGCTTCAGTGCAATTGTTTTATTCCAGTTAAGACAACTGTGTTCTTGAATGATGGAAAATGATCTTCAACAGATTCAATATAATAATTGAAAGGGGAGAGAGCATGGATTTGCACATCCTTATTGAACACTGTTAAAAGACAGAAACTGATTATCTACTTACTGTCTATCATAGGAAAAGTATTGATAGTCAACAGTGGTGCTTTAAGCTCTCCTGCACCCACAGATCATTGAAGTTTATCTGACCTGAAGGAGACAGAAAGATTTAGTGATAGTTACGAAGGAAACGAGGTGTTATGAAGGCTTTAAAAGTGGCTATATGAAAACACCCTTAGAAAAATTGCTTTTACACACTAGTGGATAAGATCAATAAAAATCTGATTTTATCAGTTATTTAGAATTGCTAGTTGAAACTAACTCACATGTTGTGCTGTGGAACAAGCTGAAGAACCTTGAAATTAAATCCCTAGATCTGCTGAGAACATGCAAACTCAGACAGAAAGACCTCAGCCCACCTTCTTGCTGTGAGACACTGAGCAGTTGTTTATTGAATACATCAAACCTCTTGACATGTTTGAACAGAAATAAACCCAGGTGACAAAAAAACCTCTAAAAAAATTCAAATAGCTGTAAACATAAAATGTCCACTGAATGTTGGTGGCACACTGAAGCTTTTGGACATTATTAATGTGGTTGTCACAATCAAGCTTTCAATGGAGGACTATGAATGATGAAAAGTCAGTTCCCTGCATTAAATTTAAACATGTTACATGCCCCTTCACTAAACTGACCTTCATGTGCTTTCCTTCAACCTCCTTGTAGCATTCAGTAATTGACAATTTGCTAAGCTCAGCCCCTTTAATCACTGCTGTTCTGCCTGTCAGTCTTCTATTCTTGCAAAAGCAGATATGCAATTTACAGCACCAACAGGGGGATGATTTAAATTCTTTGTAATTCTGTTTGGTGGAGCACAATTGGATGTGTAAAATTGCCATTGCATGCTAACAAAACCCTACAAAGGTTAAGAGCTTTTAGTGAATAGTTAAATTAGATTTAAGTGAAAAATTCTTTAATAAAGCAAAATTGAAAGGAATTTATTGCTCATAGAGAACAACAACAAGTGCAAGACAACTGCCCTTCAGCTTGTGCAATGTTCTCCTTTGCACAATAGGGGCTTCTATGCAGACCTTATACAGCCAACAGTTTTTTCAGTCCCAAAACTGTTTGCAAGGAAAATTGTACTCTTCAACGCATTGTTAAATAATAGAGGATTTAAGACCAAATTTATTATGGTGTGTTGTTTTAAACAAAGGCTCCCTTTTATGTACAACAAAAAAATACAATTAAAATTGAAGACACATAAAAGGGAAAGAAAAAAACCCCAACATGCCAGACAAACTTAGGGAAATAATATTGTTAATCTAGCCAAAGCTACACTGTATGCCTTGTCATTGTACACAATGGAGAAGAAATGGCATTTCAAATCAGTCCAAAAACACTGTTTTAGTTTGGAGGTGTGAATATGATGGTGTGGGGCTGTTTTCAACATATGGTGCTGGCAAACTGCATATAACTGAAGGAGGGATGAACGGAGAAATTTACAGAGACACTTTTAATAAAAATGAACTGAAAGTGGATTTTTCTTTAAGACAGTGATGCCAAACCTACAGCCATGGAAATATTCTACTGGTTCCAGAAAAAGAAAATAAAGCTGCTAAAATGACCCAGCCAATCGCCTGACTTGAATCCAATTGAAAAAATATTGAAAGATCCAAAGATCGCAGTGAAAAGACGACTTCCAAGGACCTTCAAGATTTGAAAACAGTTGGCATCGGTCAGAATCCCACCTGAGCGAAGCATGAAACTAGTTTCTCTATACAGGAGACGTCTTGAAGCCATCATTACAAAAAACTGAATTGAAAACTGAAAATTCTAGTCAGTGTGTTAAATATGCATCCCCTTTATCATTCATGTATTACACATAACTAAATTTGTGTTGAATTCTTTGTATATGTGGGAAACATGGGTTATTACTAATATCAGTGGTGAATTTCTAGTCATTAGTCTGAACAACAATACATTTACTGAGGAAAAACATTGACTTCTCCCTTACTTATTTTCCCTGCCATAAATGTTATGTGTTTTTTGAAAGACAACATACATCGCTAGAGATGCATCGATGTACGGTATCATAACAAGTTATTTATGTGCAGTCTGAAATTTCATTACGTAAAAGACTAACGGTAAATCCTAAAGACAGAAAGTAGTTCAGATCATGCTGTGTTCAGATACAAAGCCAAACAAACAGTGTGGGAGCACATTGATGAGTTCACATAAAAGCCCATGGTATTGATTATGCTTCAGTAGTGGTATTTTACAGACATATACAAAAGATCTAAGCCCAGCTTTCATTATCAAAAACACAAACAGAATACCATGTGAATCCAAACTATTGTGGAGTGATAAAATTTGCTAAATGCACAAAAAGAGAGAAATAAAATGGACTGACTGTTCACCAGCATCATCAGGTTGTTTGTTGTGCATCTAGCTGCTTGTTAAAGCCCAGTACTTAGATAATTTTAAGCCTCTCAGGCTTTAAATAGCAGAGCAAATAAATAACACACAAACACATTTACATACAGTAAATTAATTACTGTGTGAAATTCATAACAGCACGCATAAACATATTTAAATTAATTAAAATTAATAAAAAATTAGCATATAGACAATGTTTTACCTGGCTTTAAAACTCATTTTTGAACTTTAAATGGACCCACAGAGTGGAGGTGTATGAAACAGAAAGCAAGCAATTATACATTAAAACTGTGATATTGATGCACTCTAATGGAGATGTTAACACTTCTGTCAATAAGTTATTTGTCGATGGCAACACTGAGGTTTTCACCTGATTATGGTGACTATAGATTTAACTCATCATTTGAAGCACAGAATATGTAATATAATAATAATAAAAGAATAACATTTGTCCTTTAAAATAAATCTACGTAACTGAACGATAATGACTAATGAATGTCTACATTCAAAGGAAGACATGGACAATTATTTTTCAGTCTGAAAATGGAGGAGAAAACTATGGCACTGTGAGCAACAGACCTTGTGCAGATGGTGAAAAAAGAAACTGAAATACTTTAACGGTTTTATCAACTGTGGTAACACTTCATGAATTTGAAGACAAAGTGAGCAGAAGATGGAACATTTCTTAAATCATGTTTCAATGCTCCAGAGAAACCACTGAAACACAAAACTAGTGCTATTTTAAATTATTGCTTCACTATGAACTTTTATTAAGGGAGCTTTAAAGACTGTCGATGTCTATCCATCTATAAAAAACAAATTACATCTTTATTATGTTTTTGTCTAACAATTCAGACTGAACAGAGACACCTCAATGCCACCTCACTATGCACTTACAAACACATACTTTCCAAGTCTTTGTTGCACAACTTTGTGAAAATAAGAAGATGTAAAAGCACGTTGTTATGTATAAAAAAAGAAGACATCTGACACAGAGCAATATGTAGAGGTACAATGACTGGGCATCGGATTTTATGTGAAATGGGCTATGATGACAATAACCCATTTCTATTACCCTACGTCTAAGCAACATAGACCACAACCATGTAACATGTAAGGCTTTCCATGATGATCTTCAAGTGAAAAGGAAAAATGTTTTTAAATAAGGTACTGTGATTGTTTATTATTATCTTCTCAGATGTTTTAGATCAGATTATAGCAATAATTTTTTAGAGCTACTGTATCAAAAACCAATCAATAAAGGTTGAGAAGTTATACACAAAAACACACAAGCACTGACCTTTTCATCAAGAGACAGACTTCCTAATGGAATGACTGGAATGCCAGAAAGTTGAGTGCAAAAAACTCGTAAAGCCAATGAAAAGGCAGAAAAATGAAAGAATGCTAAATCAAAGTAACTGGATACACAAGGTGGAGCATGAACTCTGTCTCTGTGGCCAATCAGTCATGGGTCAGTGGAAGTGTCACTCACAAAGAGATTAAGGTTTGCTATGTTTTGATGACATTTAGGTGATATTTTCACAGACAAAGTTAATTTCAGCTTTAAAGCTGCCTGCATTCTCTGAAGCAGATGGACGCTAAGAAAATGTTCACTTCATTCCAACTGAGAGATTAAGTGTAAATGTTTTGAAGTTGCAGCCAATTTGAAATCTCACAAAACAAACTCCTGAAACTTTCAGTGGCTCATCTTAATTTGAAAGTAGTGTTACAGGTTTGCAGGTAGAAAATAAATTATGCTCCCATGTCCTCATCTGTGTCTTAATGTAACTATTTCATTTAACTTTTGAAAGACGATGTAGTATGTATAATCCCACATATACATCTCAGCTTTGTTTTTGTTCTATTATCTCCTCTTTGTTATTGAAGACTTTGGGTGATGCAAAAATAAATACACAAATAAACTCAGAAGTTATTGAGTCTACGAATATGACAAAACAACCACAACATTAGTGAGACTGTTTATTGACTGGATCACTTAGTTTATCTTACTTAGCTTTTATATTTATATAATTTTCAAAACACAACTCTAATAGGTTGTTTTTATGTTATGTAAAGAGATCATCCTTTGAGAATTTGTGTTACAAACTTCTGGTCATTAAAATAAATTGCATAAACAGTGTTCATTTTATTAATTTATTCCTTTTGTTTGTTCTTTTGGAGCGAGATTCTGTTTCTGATTACTAATACCCTCTCCTGGCATGAAAGGAGAAACAGAAAAAAAGGAAAAAGAAACAGTATTGATTTCTACAAAAGAGTACATCTTTTTCTTAAAATTATTAGTATGTTTCCCCATACCTGGAAAACGAATATGATGCTATCAGACCAGCGAGACTGTGGAAACGTGTTTCTACAAAAAATATTTCAGTCTCTTGGATTCTACAAGATAAAGAAAAAATATCTGATGCTGATATGGTTTATTTGAAATGCAATAGTTTCACATATGAAATCCCATTCAAATGTCTGTGTTACTTACAGAATAGCTCTTAACCCTAAAACCAACTTGATGATTTCCTTAAACCCAATATTCTTTGGCTATTAATATCCTTTAATTCATGAAAGCTCTGTCACTATCCATATTCTGGAGCTTTAATTTTCAATTCAATTAGATTAGTGTGAAATACGATTAAATTATAACAAAATTTTGAATGGTAGGATTCATTGTTGGCGGAGTCCAATTTTCTCTCTGGCTTGGAATGTTTGTGATATGAGAAAAATGCTTTATCTAAATGTTTATAGACATTTTGTATTTCTGTTACAGCCTTCTGCTATTATAGGACACTCATATGTGTCTAAATCAAATCAAATCTACTTGGAAAGCTTTTCCTAACTTTTCCAGACATTTTACAGTATCAGCTGTAATGGATTTTCCAAAAATGTTTTGAACAGCACTGAACAGCAAATGCACTGAACAGCAAAACAGTGGTCTGTTTCCAAGACTGAAATAGGCCGTTGCACGAAAACACCCAGTGCCATATAGATGTATAAAAAACAATCCACTTGAACTGGTCTGATTGTGTGGTTGAGCCACTCTGTCTCTTCAGCGATAATCACAAAACAGGTGGTAAACACTGCACTATATGTGTAGTCACAGCCTGCCATTTCACATCACAGACAGAATTGCCTGTCTCACCTGAAAAGTCAAACGTTGTTTACTTGAGTTCTGCTTCAGATCACATCGATTGTGTTGAAAGCACACACTTTGGTAAGTTTATTATTTTTTCTCTTTAAATTGAAAGAAACAAATAATGTAATACAATTCATCAAAAGTTCTGTCTTATCTAGAATCTTTTATTCTCTTCAAAAGCTAAAATAACATAGACATACATTATTTTGCAGTTATTATAGTATTTGTTAAAATGTTATGGAGCAGGTTTTGGTGAAAACTCAGAGAAGCTCAAATTACAGCTGTTCAGCTTACCAATATGTTCATTTTTATCCTTTCTTTCTTTATGGATGAAAAGAAACAGGAATGTCATCTGGAAGGGACAAGAGTTAGAGTTGGTGTTTGCTGAAATGAATGAAACCAGATGACTTTTTGGAGGCTTCTTGATCGAATTTGGACACCTTCCAAAAAAGCTATTTTGGTTAAAGCCAACATAAACTGGAAAGATGTTTACAGTATCTTTTGGTTTGGAAGTGCATAACATACTATCAGTAACACTGGAAGAAGTAGCTGGGAGAAGAAGGAAAAAGTGATTTTGGCCAACAATTTGGAGTAAAAAATATGTCCCCCGATGAAGTTGTTACTGTTTACTTTTTGTAATTCACAGGATTAAATAGATGTTCCACAGTGTCACATCAGTTACTGCTTAAACACAACAAATTGTTCATACACCTTTGTGCCACTGAGGCACTTCAGACAAGAAAAAAACAAGGACAAAGCCAGTGTGGGTGGATGGATGGATGGATTCATGGATTCATGGATGATGGATGGAGCACAGTCCAAACTTAAAATTGATGGAGAATCTATGGAGGGAACAAGAACTTAGGATGATGGCAAGGAGACATTGAAACCTCAAAGACATTTTCCTCATAACTAATGACAAATGTCAAAATCAGCCTCACTGTTAACTTTCTTGAAATTCAGAAGTTTATGTATATTTCATTGGTATTTGGTAAAATAGCTTATTAAACTGTATGAATTTGGTCAAATGTTTCTGGTATTCTTCTTCCTACAATAGTTTGCTGGTATTCTGGCCCAAACTGAGTCAGGTTTGTCCACCTTGGTTTTTGGCTCCACTTACAAATGTTCTAGGTTTAAGATCAGAGCTTTGTGATGACCCATCTAAAACACTGACTTTATTGTTTTTTTTACATTCTTTGTAACTAATTTAGTCTGTATGATTAGGCTCACTTTCCATTCCAAAAACCCATTTGTGCTCATGCTTTAACTCAGTGTCTGGTTTCTGAAGACATTCTACATAATGTTCTTTCATTATGAATCCATCATTGTATGAATTGTATCACTCCCTCCTGTAGCAAAACACCGACACAACATAATGCAACCACGCCTGTGCTTCACAGTTGGGATGATATTCTCAGGCTTGTAACCTTTCTCTCTTTTTCCTTCAAGTGTAACAATGCACACATTTCACACAAAAAACGTTCATCTGTGCAACCCAGAACCAGTCTCTTTCCTGAATGGAGTTATGGCTGGGCATTCACCTGCTGTTTATAATTGCAGGTGAATGCAGCTGTCTGAACAGATGAATATGACACTTTCAGACATCTTGAAATTGTACCCAAGACTTGTGAAAGTCTTCAAATCTCTTCCTGATATCTTGGTTGATTTGTCCTAATTTTTACATAATGTCACAAAAGGAAGCAGTATATTTGTGGTGTTGCCTTAAAATAAATTCACAGGTGTGCCTCCAATTTACTCAGATGTTGTGAACTAACCTATCAGAATCTTACAATGCCATTACTTCATAATCTTGGTGTTCCCTTTTTGTTTCAAGGCATTTCTTAATTATGGCATTGAGCAAATAGAAATCATTTTTGCAATGCTATCTGGGTTAATACAGGGAGAATTTAGTCTGATTTAATGCCAGATAGAAAGACAAAAAAACATTATCTCTCTTGCAGTGTTTGTAAATATCAGAATTTAAGTGGATATTTGATATGGATTTAGAGAGATATTCTGAAAGCCCTCAATACATCAGTATTTCAGCATGAAAGTGAAAACGGTATGGCTTGGAGAGCCAAAACAAAACAAGAACCTGCTTTTTTTCACTGCATAATACTTTCTGAGAAAATAATTCATTCTGTGTTATTTAAACAATTAATTAATTTCTGCATGTATTTCATGTTTACCTGAGCTGAGTCCCATCTCAAAAACTCAAAATTGGTCTCTGCTTCTCCAGCCTTGTTTCCAGTGTATGGTCTATCATTTACTTCCTACTTTTGGCAACCTGTGCATCAGTGTGCTAGCAATAAGACTCCTACCTACCAATGCCTGTTTACTAGATTTCTATATTATACCCTCAAAATGTCAGCTTTTCTTACTCTTTTTCCTGTTTCCTACCTTCTGCAGCTTTGTTGCACTTGACGTTGGAGTTGGTATCCAAAAATTTAGGCTTTTCACTCCCCGACCTCGAAACCTTTGCAGCATGTCTTCTCCCCACTTCTCTAACCCTTTCCTGTCTACCTACCATCAAGAAAATGGAAAAAAAAAAAAAAAAAAAACAAACATAAAAAAGGCACAAAGGCAAAATGATAAGCATAACTAATCTGGATGGTGAATCAAACACAGGAGTCGAGGTTGAAGATAAGAACAACAGAATAAATAAATATATAACTGGGAGCTGAATTCCTGGATGAGAAACAGGTGGTGAGTGAAGACCAGACAGGCAGGATGAGGGAGAGAGAGTAACGTAACAAGAGGAACGGAGGAGTAAACTCTAACTGCGGAACAGCCAAAACAAATCTAATAGTATGGAAGAATAAACTAAAAACAAAAGAATGAACTACCAAAGAGAGATTTGAACATAAATAAATAAACAACAGCTAAGGAAAGACATCTAAAGAAAAGCAAGGATGACAGGAGCAGATAACAGAGAATAACTAAGGTTGAGCACAAATAAACAAGAAAATTTTACAAAATACAAACACTGAAAAACCAAAAAATTTAAACAACCTGGGATCCTGACACACGGTATCTCTTCTTTAGTCACAAGTAAGCCATATCAAGCTCTGTTCAGTAACTTTATGAATTAAAACAGAGGGAAATATTCTACTTGAACAGTAAATGCATGCATGCTCATTATGAAGGATTCCTGCAAAGTTAACAACTAAATCCAGCCCCCCCCCCAACAAAAAGTTGTTTTCTGTTCTCTGTGATATGTTTTCATTTCAGTAAGTCCTGGCTGTCAGACCTTGTAATTTATTCATTTCTAAAGGGAAATTTTCTGTCAAAACATTTTGAAAAATTAATGTTTTTATTTTAGTATTTTTAAACAGTGGGAAAAATCCCTGGTACAAAAAAAATGTTTAACATTTTTTTTCTTTTTTATGTTTGTTCATGCAGCCTTTCGTCATTCTCAAACACACATAGCAGACACCAAGAGACAATTGATGACAGTAACAGCGTTAATGCCCTTAAATTCAAAGTAGTAAATATTATATCAAGATCTCTAGCAGAACAGTTGTATTTTCGTCCCTACAGAGTGGTGCCGCAATATTCAAAGCATAGATAACTAAAATCCTGTTAAGAACAAAAAAATTTCTAATAGGAAAAATTTTGATGGTATTTTAAATTAATTTTGTTAAACATTGAATTCAATTCAGTAACTTTAGTGAACTGTTTCTGTTTAATTTCAAGTTTGTTTGGCTATTACCTTGTGTTTTCAATATTATTGCTCAATGTTTGTCTTCAAAATCTACCATAAAAATGGCAAATTTTCAAAGTATTTCAAAGAAATTTCAACAGTAAAGACAAGTTGGAAAAAAGGTTTTGTTTAAGGAAATTCACTGTCTTGTTTTGCACATTCGTGTTTTTCACCTCAGCATAATTACAATCTGTTTTGAATTCTGGAAATTAATTCAAGTTCTTAATGAACAAATTTGAATGAGAGTAATACCATGTCAACACCCCACTTTAAAGTAGTCAGTAACCAGTAACATTGCAGTTGTTATGACAAATCAATTTGTGGTTATTAATTATAAAAGTTGGAAATCAAGTATGACTGCAGTCAGTTGAAGTTATACTCTCGTACATTCTTTATGTTGCACATCAAATGAAATGTAGAGAACAAAAGTTTTCCTGCACACGGGCATAGAAAACCTAGGATGATGACAAAGAAATAAACCTGAACGTCTTTGATATGCTAATCAATTTCAGCATTTAAAACCTCCTTGTGGAAGGCAAATTAATTAATTTCAATTGCAGATGAGCAGTGATAAAAAGATATTTCAGATTCTTATGAACTTGTGAAAATGATTGGAGCATCAAATTCTTAAAATTTGCCTGTCATCTACCTAGTAAACTGCTTTAAAGGCAGGAACACACAATCATAAGAATATATCAATTCATGCCAAACTAAAATCTGCTGGCTGATCAGTTTCATCTAGTGCGTTCTTAAACCTCCATGTATTTATGCAAGGTAGAGAGTGAGGTTTTGTAGAGTCATGTTCTCAAGTGAATAATTTTCCCTAGAAGTGATATTGTCTTGAAGACTGTGTTAATGATTTAGAGAAATATAGGTTATCTTTGATAAGAGTAAAAAATCCAACCCCATACCACCACAGACCCTGGCTTTTGGAGTTGTTGCTGCAGATAATAATCAGTTTAAAGAAGGCTAATGTAATCTTTAATTTGAACGATCTATGATTCATTTCCTCCAAAAAAGATCTGGAATACAGAATTCTGTACATATTGTATTTTGTGATGTAATATAATGCATCTTTTAAGCCTACTATATGTATATCCTGTTCTATGTGTGTGTATATATATACTAGGACTTGATGCAAATATAATGATTTAATGTCCCAAGACTTAATCCTTGGGTCAGCATGAGTGAAGTAGTAATTCTGAATGCAACTCAGTTATTTGGCTTTGGAATGATTTATCAAACAATTGCCAGCTTTTGTGTTCATATAGCTGCTAGTGTGGTTTGTTCTGTAAGATTGAATATCAGATTGGCTGTGTTCAGCTAAGACTTGTCATTTTTCTTTTCATGGACTAAATTTCTTTCAGACATTGTTTAATGTTATTAAGCATTAAAGGGAAATATCAAGAAAATCCTTGGAAAAATGTTTTTAATCATTTTAGTATTTTTTTAAAGACTAAACCATTTATAAATTATCTGTTGGCATTAGCTAAATTTAAGAAAATAATATTAACAGCTTCTAAAAATCATTCTGTTTTTGTACTCCGTGCTTACAGTGCAATAAACCAGAATAAAATAAGGAGATAAGCAACAAAACCAGACAAAAAAAAACAACATTAAAAATATTACAGTATATTCGGTGATGGAGATTAATCTGTCAGTTATGTAAGCCATTGGTTCTCTCCTCATATTACTGAGGTGGAAAACTTTTGCCACGCCCACCCCTGTTCAGTAGCTTTCAGATACCATATGAAGATTCATTGTTTCATTCAGAATCAGACTGACAAATTGGATAAAATCTAGAGTCCTTTCCTGATCGTTAACTCTTTGATGCACATGATCATCCATTTCATATATATATATATATATATATATATATATATATATATATATATATATATATATATATATATATAGATAGATAGATAGATAGATAGATAGATAGATAGATAGATAAAACTACATTACCTCATAATTTTGTCTCTATAAAGAGTGTATTTTTTTTTTTTTTTTTTTTTTTTTTTTTTAGTACCATGCATCTTTGACTGTTTGGAAACCTTCTGTCAGAGAAGCTGCAAAAAAGATCTATATAGGACACTGAAAGGTGTGGAATTTTGAGATTAAGTCCTTTAAAAAATCACAGTATAAAAGAATTGTTCTGTTGCAGACGGTGATGGCAATATGAACATTTCACGCTTCGTTGTTTCAGCGTACTTTTGGCTGCATCCACTAATTGTCTTTGTCTTTGTGTCAGTGGAAAGGAGGGCAGGCAGTGATGTAAGAATAAATGTTGGGGAAGTGTGAATTTGTGAGTCATGACTGCTGCTTTAATGAAATGGTGTCAGAGTGGGTTTATGCATCAAGCGGCGTACACCTCGTTTTCCATAAAAGAACAAATTGTTACACTGCAGAGAAGACTTAGCTTTAAATGGGAGAGATATGCCTAAGATATTGTATTTTTCCACTATGTAGTGAGATGCATTCATGGATAAAAATCAGAACTAAAAGTTAGCAAAATGAGAACCTAAACGAAGACTTATTTCAATCGTATTTTATGAAAATGTTCCAAAACTTTATCCAAACATCTGAATGTACTAAAGTCCATCAATACCCTGCCTGTCTGCACACTGAGAGCACACAGCCTCGCTTTCTCTCCCCCTTTATTTCTTCCACGTCTGCTGGCCACACACAAGGCCCTCCATTCAAAGACCCTCCTCATCCAGCCACAGTGGTCCCCTGAGGTTCCTCTGTATACACTGAGATGCCTGGGATTGAAGTGTGAGATTGAAGGAGCCAGTGAGGCTCATTGCATCTTCCTTGCTGCTGACTGGGTTCTACAGAGTTTCCTTTGATTCCTACTCCCCACTTGGTTCAAAGACTCACGATGAAGGCCTGTTTTAGAAATTATATGAGGAATTGAATTTTAAATTCTGGTTAAAACTAATGTTTTTTCTTATAAAGAGAAAGAAGTTAAAAAATACTTTTGGACTCCTGCTGTGTTTCAGCAACTGTTTGAAAGAAACTTTAGAATGTCAGATAGTCTACCAGATCTCTCATCAATATAGAAAATGACCACTAAACACTGCATTGCATAGGGGTCACATAACACTGCAAAGATGAGAAAAGTTTTGAAATTGTCTTCAGATCTGGGGCTGATGTTTCATAGCTGGTACAGTGGTAATTGAAAACTTTTGTCTGTTACAGAGCAAAAACAAAGTAGTGCATAGTTTCAAAATAGACTGAAAAGGACACATGTTTTTATTTTTATTTTTTGTTCTTATAAATAATCTAAAAAATGTGGCACAGAGTTGTATCCAGATTTAGGTTTGGACTTTGAGCGTTTAATTCACTCATCACACATCAACTCTGACCAGTTCTCCTTTCGCTGCCTCCTCACAGCATGAGACTGCCATGTGAGGCTGTTTGATGCTGGAATATTCAAGGTGGTATGTCGTATTTGTTTTTCACCAGGGATAGCATTTTGCATGTATTCCAAAAAGTTTCATTTTTCTTTTACTGATTTGCTGTGTCCACGACATGACTTGTATCAAACTGCCCACAGGATTACTTCTGGCTGTCTCCAAACATTGACTTTAAGCTTGCCACTCTTCCATATGAAGTGTAGATTTGTAGCATGCATGACTAATGGTTGTCCTGTCATTACATAATTTTATTAAATCCTAGCCATATATTTATTTTATAACTGTTGTCTCAATTGCATATTTTCATATTGGCACTGTGCTGCTGTTTAAATAACAGTTCACATTTAGAGTAACTGCCCTTTTAAAGTCAATTATAATTGGGAGTTATTTGTATTAGCAAGTGTAAAACAAATAAGGAACCAGAAATCTTTCCGTATTGTCTAAGCACATTTTAAGTGGCACATACATGTAGTGAACATAATTAGAAGTAAGTCTAGCGTAAAACTCACACCAAGGCCAATGCAATCCCCACAAACAGGAACAGCTGTCCTAGCAAGGTTGTGGACTGCATGGGATGAGTCTCTGTTTATGCCTGCTGCCTTTACCGCAGCCAGTTCCTGAGATTTTGTTGAAATGTCCGATATGAAACAGGATTACAAATTAGAAATGACTCAAAAATGACTCTTGATACCTAACATGCATTGGAAAACTTAGTACAGCATTGCAGACATGACATAGTGGTATTTATGGATATGATCATTTTCATCACAGTGTCAGAAGAGCAGATGGTACAGTAGACTTATCAAGCAAAAATTAAATACATATGACAAAATATGTCATATGTGCAACCCTTCATTATTATTTGCTTCCTTTATAAGGATGTGAAAAAGCCTTTAAATAAATTGTTGTTATAGAAGACTTGGCGTCTCCGTGATGCTGCTGGTTTTTAACAGCATGCTTGTTTATTTTTCTGCCCTGCACTTTACATGGGTCCTCATAAAGCCTTGTTTGTTACAGATCCAGTTATAAACGTTTTAATCATCACTCAGACTTTAGATATAGGCAAGTTTGGAAAAGTAGCTATTTTCTTGTTATTATTCCTTACTTAATAAACAAACATCTGCCTGGCATGTTCTCTTGTCTTTCACATTTTGCAGAAAAACTATTAAAATGGGCTGGTCTTATTCACATAACAGGGAAACAGGAAGGCATGAATTACTAATTCCTAGTTCTTTGACACTCTGATCAACCTCAAAAGTTGAAGTATTAATTTAAAAAAGGGATCAGTTACAGTTACTCCATAGTGCATTTTAGGTGTGCTACTAATTGTGGCAGCTTAGACTCTGTAAAAAACTGAATTACTTGCAAACATAAAAATATTGAATAAACTAACCCAATTAAAGGTGGAATTTTTTCCATATCTTTCAGTGTGGGATTGCTTTACTACTATAAAAGATGACTTTTTATAAAGTTTTTTTACACACCTTTACCAGGGATTTCAATAACTATAGAGATCACCTGTGGGCAGATGTTTGTCCCTCATGCATACTTTATGTACAAATTTGTGTTTCTACATTACATGTAGAAAAAAAAACAAATAAAGCAGCGTGATGTTCTTCAACATGTGCAAGTTGTGTGGTATTTAAAAAGCTGCTTAGGTGATCCTTCCTGGTGAGAACCTTTACTGAAGAAACTACATTGGGAGCGAAGTTAGCTTTGCACACACTTGATATTGTACAATTTGTAAAGCTATTTCCCTTTCAAAAGATACCAAAAATGCTATGAAGTTTCCTATTCATTGAGTTTCAAATTAATGGTCGAAATAATTAGTGATACATAAAACTGATGAGACAACTAGAGTAAAATTCCTTTAAAAGTTCAGTTTTAGTTCATTGTAAGTTGAGGATATTCTGTTTTTTCTCTGTGTGTTTTTTCATCTTATGCTCCCAATTTAATTTTATATCAGGACTACAGTTTCAACAACTGGAATGTAGAGAATGTCAAATCATATATTGGGAATGATGCTGTGAGAAAGTATTTCCCCTCTTACAGCTTTTTGTGTCTTTGTCACACTGAAATAATTACCGCCGTTGTTAAATCATAAAGAAGCAATTATCCACATTTGTTGGTTCAGTTTCATCAGCAACAACCTCACCTGATTCAGTGCATTTATGACTCATCCAGGAGGTCACAACATAAATCAGAACAAATCACTGCAGGCCTCACTTGCCTCAGTTTAGGTCAGTGTTCATGATTCAGCAATACGAAAGAGACTGGACAAAATAGATATCCATGGGAGAGATCCAAGGTCAGAATCACAGGTTACCAAAAAGAGAAAAAAGGCCTCCCATGAATTTGCCAAAACGCAGCTTGATGATCCCCAAGGCTTTTGGGAATTGTCTAACTTTATAACTTGTCTCTTGTTACTTATTTTCCATGTAAAAGTTGAGTTCAGAGTTCTCCTGAGAAAAAAAAAAAGTCTCTCACCCACCTCTCATTCCCCAAGGGCCCCCCTTTGTGCAAGGAGGAACAGGAGGTCCGCTGCCAGGGGTCTACAACATGACCTCCGGCAGGCCACTAATGTGCATGTTTCTACTCAGACTGTCAGAAACAGACTCCATGAAGGTGGTATGAGGGCCCGACATCCACATATAGGGCTTGTGTTTACAGCCCAACATTGTGCAGGACGATTGGCGTTTGCTAGGGAACACCAAAATTGGCAGATTCGCCATTGGCTCCCTGTGCTCTTCACGGATGAAAGCAGGTTCACACTGAGCACATGTGACGGACGCGACAGAGTCTGGAGACACCGTGGAGAACGTTAGGCTGCCTGCAACATCCTCCAGTCTGACCAGTTTGGTGGTGGGTCAGTCGTGGTGTGGGGAGACATTTTTTTGGATGGCCACACAGCCCTCCATGTGCTAGCCAGAGGTTTCCTGACTGCCATAAGGTACCGGGATGAGACTCTCAGACCCAGTGTGAGACCATATGCTGGTGCAGTGGGCCCTGGGTTCCTTCTTACGCATGACAATGCGAGGCCTCATGTGGCTGAAGTGTGTCAGCAGTTCCTGCATGATGAGGGCATTGATATTATGGATTGGCCTGCCTATTCCCCAGACCTGAATCCAATTGAGCACATCTGGGACATCATGTTTTGGTCAATCTACCAATGCCACGTCGCATCACAGACTGTTCGTTAGCTAACTGATGCTCTAATCCAGGTCTGGGAAGAGATCCCGCAGGAGAACATCCGCCATCTCATCAGGAGCATGAACAGGCATTGTCGGGAGGTTATACAGGCACGTGGAGGCCACACACACTACTGAGCCTCATTTAGACTTGTCTTGAGGAATATTCACTGACATTGAATCAGCCTGCCATGTTATTTCCCACTTTCATATTGAATATGAGTCCAAATCCAGATCTCTATGGTGTTATAATTTTGATTTACATTGATAATTTTTGTGTTATTTTCTTCTCAATCAATTCCACTGGGTTAATCATAAAGCTTTTCAATGAGAATATTTAATTAATTGAGATCTAGGATGTGTTATTTCAGTGTTCCCTTTAATTTTGTGAGCAGTGTATATATAAATATATATGTATCCTGGCTGAATGAATAACATAGAGATCTGTATCTGAGGTTATGTTTACTCTGGGTTACAAAGTGTTGCCTGGAGTGAGTCTTGCAGATCAGATGCAGCAGAGGACTTCTAGTGTTAACTATCATTATCTCACAGACCTCTCAAGAACCCTGCTGCCTTTTAAGATAAACAACATCAAAGCAAAGGGAAGTAGATGAATCCATAGCATTGTAAAGTATTTCAGGGTTCATAGATGTATTGGAAAAATTGCTGATCTAAAGCTTGGAAAAGACAAGGTATTGCATAAAGCTTCAATATTAATCACTTATTGCACCTTATAATATTTTCACAGAATTTCACAGTCCAAAAAATGAAGAATAAAGAAACCTTTAAAAAATACATGAATTGTATTTTAAGTCCATGTGATACAAAATAAACCACCAATTATTTTAGCAAAATCTAAAGTTCCCTAAATCTTGGTAAATAATAAAAATGATTATTTATTATATATATATATATATATATATATATATATATATATATATATATATATATATATATATATAATTTATTATTATATATTCTGTTTCTAGATCTTTGACTCTTGAATTCATATACCCTATTTATTCATTTATAATGTATATGTCCAAAAAGCAACACCATAGTGTTGAAGCTGCTTTGAGTGACAGCTTGGTCTGTCTGAGATGAGTAAAATGAGGCAGAGAGGAGGAGAAGCAGGACTGACACGGAGCTGGCTCAGTGAGCGAGGCGCACATTGTACTCTGAGCTGGAGAGAAGGAGGCGCGCCGCTCCTCTCCATCACATTTCACTTTCCAAACACTGATGGCAGAACAAAGGAGCCACCATGTAGACTCCGCCAGGTAACTCTCGCATTATCTCGGATCAGACCGTTTCTTCCCTGAGTGATCCAAGCACTGACTCGGAAGCGTGTCCGCGGGAGTTTATCGACCTATCCATCCTGGAGGAGACGCGCTGTTCGTTGGATGGATGCGGGGTCCCTACTTTCTCTCTCTCTTTCTCTCTCTGACACCTGCGGACTCGGTGTTCATTAAAACTCTCATGTTTCGGCTTTGAAGGGAGTTCATCTCTTTTTCTTTTTCTTTTTTTTTTTTTTTTGGTGAGTACGTTTGTTTTTGAACATTTAAAATATTCATATTTCAGATGAGCAAATTCTGAAATTGTTGGAGAAGTTATTTGTCTGCTTCATGGATGGAAACGATTTTCTATTCAAACTGAAAATGCAAAAACTGATATGACTGATTTAAAAGGCATTTTAGACAAATATAGATCGGAATGAGTAAGAAAATTAAACACTCAGTTATCACGTTGCGGTGTGATTAAATCTTTAGCAGGTTCCTTTCTTGTTCATATTCAACAGGTTTGATTCAGTTCCTTATTCTGCGCTACTAAATAGTAATAATGCAGCTCAGGGCGGATAGGCTGGTGTTTATTTCACATTTTGGTGAGCTGATTCAGATATTTACTGTTCATTTTACTCTTTATGTTTGAAGCAGAAACTATAGACAGATGACATCCTAAAGAAATCCTAAAGAAACTAGCACTGAGTGATATATTCAAGCATACATATGGAAAGTTGAATGGCAGGAAAAAGTGTAAATAAATAACTGAACACTTTTTGTACAGCTAAATTGGTTAGGCATTTAGGTTTTAGGTGAAAAACATGTATTGTGTAATAAGACAGAAAAGATACATTTGTATCATAGTGTTTTAGCTTGGTTGGAAATGTTCTGTACTCTTACATATTAATAAGCTTTGCATCAAATTAGATTAACTGGATCTTTTTTTTTCAGGTTTCAATCCATTAAAGTATGCATCACACTTAACACAAAATGCAATAGTTAATATGAAAAAAAAATCGTAATCATTCAAACAACTATATGTTTTCATATTAGGACAAGTATCTTGCATGGGGTTTACAGTTTAAAGTCTGACAAAATATTATTTTTTTTCCAAGATGATGAATTTAAATTTACTGAAAAATATTTTCTAAATATGTGAAGAACAATCAATGACATATTACTGATGTTTTGTAGCTGTGAATGTGAATTTTCACCTATTGTAACAAAACGTAAGCTTTTAATAATCAGCTGGTTCTGTCACAGTGACTGACCAGGCTCACCTCCATTTTCTGAAATAAGTTTATGATATCACAAACCGACACAATGTCACATCCCTTGTGGGAGAATAATTAGACATAATTGTTCATATAGGTTAAAATGGCTTATAAAGTTTAATTATGCATTTTCAGAGCACTGAAATTGTATGTTACATGTATGTCATGGTGGGTTCTTCTGGGCTAAACTTTTTCTTTTAGATTTGAACAAAGGTGTGCTGAGTGGCAAGACATTTTATAGAGTGAACTGATTTCAAGCTTAGTATACAACAAGCTTCACAGCAGCAAGCTATGACCAGCAATCATCATTTTCTCAGCTGTGCAGCTGCTGATTTTTACTTGTTTTGTCTCTTTTCTTGTGTACAAATGTTCTTTAGATGCCAGTTCCTTTTGAGAGCAGTCACATCTAAAGGAAGCCTTTGTCCAACCTTCTGCTTCGTAATGGCAACAGGAGTAGCAGCATGGCTTCCTTTTGCCAGGGCTGCAGCCATTGGCTGGATGCCTGTGGCCAACTGTCCCATGCCCATTGCTCCGAGAGACAACAGCAGAAAACAAGATGAACTGATCATCCTTAATGTCAGCGGACGCCGTTTTCAAACATGGAGAACAACATTGGACCGATACCCCGACACCCTGCTGGGCAGCTCAGAGAAGGACTTCTTCTACAATGAGGAAACCAAGGAGTACTTCTTTGACCGAGACCCTGACGCCTTCAGGAGTATTCTCAACTTCTACCGAACAGGAAAGCTCCACTACCCTCGTCATGAGTGTATCTCAGCCTATGATGAGGAGCTGACATTCTTTGGCATCATACCTGAGATCATCGGTGATTGCTGCTATGAAGAGTACAAGGACAGAAAGAGGGAGAACTTAGAACGGCTGCAGGATGACCAGGAGGAAAACAAAGACCTGAAGCAGCCCAACTTGAACTTCAGAGAGACCATGTGGCGCGCCTTTGAGAATCCCCACACCTCCACCTTGGCCCTAGTCTTCTACTATGTCACCGGCTTCTTCATTGCCATTTCAGTCATCACCAATGTGGTGGAGACTGTGCCCTGTGGTTCTACCACCAACCAAAAAGACATGCCATGTGGTGAACGCTACACTGTGGCATTCTTCTGCATAGACACTGCCTGTGTAATGATATTCACGGTGGAGTACCTGCTGCGCCTGTTCGCTGCACCCAGCCGTTACCGCTTTATGCGCTCTGTCATGAGCATTATCGACGTAGTAGCCATCTTGCCATATTACATTGGCCTTGTGATGACCAACAACGAGGATGTGAGTGGCGCCTTTGTGACTCTGAGAGTTTTCCGAGTGTTTCGCATCTTCAAGTTTTCCCGTCACTCCCAGGGGCTTCGGATCCTAGGCTATACATTGAAGAGCTGTGCCTCGGAGCTGGGGTTTCTCCTCTTCTCGCTCACCATGGCTATCATCATCTTTGCTACAGTCATGTTTTATGCAGAGAAGGGCTCAAGCTCCAGCAAGTTTACCAGCATCCCAGCTTCATTCTGGTACACCATTGTCACCATGACCACATTAGGGTGAGTAATGACCTTCCCTTGGACATTAGACAGACTTTTTGATTTTAAATCCTTTCTTAAGACCCATCTTTGGCTTTTGACACAATCTGAGATGTTGACTTCATCATATTGTGTTTTATTATTTCATTGTTTTATTACTGCTTTTATATACTACTTCGTTTATTGTTTTATGATTGATCGTTTTGTATCATATGACTGTGTACAGCACTTTGGTACTGTGGTTGTTTAAAGTGCTCTATAAATAAAACTGGTATGGTATAGTATGAGTAGAACACAGATATACCCAGTATTTACGCTTGCTTTAGAAATCAAATAACTATTTATGAGTTAAACAAACTCACTAGATGAGTTTGTTTGGAGTTTTTCAACAGACTGAATAATTTATGAAAACCAGTTTGACTTTTAAATGAGTGCTCAGGCAGCCTGCCTCCATACTTTAGTACTTCACAGCTTATTGGAGAA
The DNA here is from genome assembly GCA_014839685.1 of Anableps anableps. Classification (NCBI taxonomy): domain Eukaryota; kingdom Metazoa; phylum Chordata; class Actinopteri; order Cyprinodontiformes; family Anablepidae; genus Anableps; species Anableps anableps. The sequence goes on from CM026069.1 coordinate 12,173,950, forward strand.
TGCCAGTGTGAGTTATCTGGAGCAGCTTAGCATGCATCCGTCAGGTTACACACTTGTGGTGTTTTGTTTGTTTTATGTAATGAGACAGTGGTTGAATACACTCTAAACATGCTTATGCTAAAAAGATGCCTCTAAAAGCAAATTTTAAATTTCAAGATTAATGAAATGAAAGATTCACTCAGAAGGATTCTTTCTTTTGTGGTGAAATGTTATATTTTTGCTGCTGCATTCTGCGTAAAGCTGGTTTCTGTGTAAGCAGGTCCACTGCATTACAAAGTGAGAGTTCTCCTCTGTATGTCTGAAGGTGGTGTCCCTTGAGAATTGCTCGGTCACCTTTATAATGATTTCTCACTGCTCCTAATCGCTCCCTCATGCTCGCTCAGAATCTATGACATAAATGGCAAGGTGAATTTATAGTTCATGTAAAGGGTTTCTGTAGTTTCGCTCACCATCATCTGTAAGGCGGGAAGGAACTGAACAGAAATTATAATTTCCTAAAGAATCAGTTGTTCACCCTAGTGTTCTGGACAATGTAAACAGAGATAAAAATGCCATGAGTCTCTTATGAGTCATTTCAGAGTTCCCAATGGCTTAAATGAGCGCAATAAATTTTTGTTTTTATTTATACTTTATCAGAAAAAAAAAACCTCTTGAGGCTAATCTAAGCACCCCAAAGATCAAGCCATTGCATAAAATACAAAAACATAAAAATATAAATAATAAAACAGAAACAAGCTTTTTATGTGTCTTGTTATTAGCATAATCATAAGTTAGAAAACTGAAAAATTCTTTCGTTTTATTTTTATGGGAGTTTTTTTACTCTTTTTTACTGTGAAGCACTTTGTGACTGCTGTCACAAACATGAGAAAGGTGCTATATAAATAAAATTGACTTACTAATTGACATCCAGACATATTATCATTAACATTATTTAACAGTTCCTTGAACTCCCTTGTAGATACTGGCTGCTTTATACAAAGCTGATTTTGGAACTTATTCTATGACTACTGGGGAAAATATTTTAATGGTTTTAATGCCTCAACTCACTACAAGCCCTACTTCCTCATAAACATCCGGCCAGCCATTATTTGTATATTTAATTCCATTAATACCAATGCATGTTCTACACATAGGAGCATCATTTGAGAAGCACTTTGTTGCCATCTTGCAGTTAAAGTTGTGGCCAGTTATGCCTAATTTAGCTCTTCAGCATGTTAAATTCCATTTGTATCTGTAGTTTTTACTGCATTCAAAATAATCTATTCTCAATATAGAATCTGTTTGATAACCAAAACACTAATTGTATTTTTTATTAAATTGTCAGTTTTATTTTTAATTTATGTAAAAAATAACAATTAAAATGGAAAAAGTAATTTATACATTAATTTATTTAAGATAAAGATGGAGTAATCGATTTGATGCATACAGCTCCAGATATAAAATTATCATCACATTTACAAATAGAAGTTTTCAGACTTTTTAATGTAATAAAATGTGGCACTTTTGGCTCTTCATACTTGCTGGGTGGTCTAAAGCATTCATATTTTAGGCTACTGATTTTTGTACATGTTTTGATTTGAGTTCCAAATACCATGGGCCAAACTTTCATTTTGCATTTGAGGTTCTACAGCAGTATCATCATCTCATCCACAGCTGCACAGGATTTGTCCAGAGCGAACACAGCAGTCATGAATCCAGTGTGCAGCTGTGAGGATGCGCCTAGTAGTAACATCAATCTAGACCAAGTTAAGAAACAATGCAGCCGTTAAAGTTGCTAGCTACTATACTTTACCTATCGGATCTATTCTAGTTTTAACTTCCACTAATGAAAATATGCAATATGTTTCTGACAGAAAGTGCTGAGTTTGTTAGTACGAAAGTAGGCTGTACCTGCGCTTTGAGGCATGTTCCTCAGGTGACCATTGCAGTAGTGTACAGTATCTTATATCAGAGTGATAGAGCAACTGCCTGACCAAGAGCGGAGGGGCAGATTGAGCCTGCACAGGTTTTCTCTTTCTGCCAGTAACAAACCAAGCATTTATTTTCCACTTTACTAGAGCATTCTAATGAACTCAAAGTCAGAAGCTGTGTCAGCAGCCAAATCATATTTGTGTTTGGGACAGGGGACTCTTGACCATTACTAAAAGGACAAGTAGGAAAAAATAAATAAATACAAACAGTTTTATGCAGCTGAAATATTAATCCTTAGTTTTATTCACAAACAGGACTGTTTTGAAAAAAAAAAAAAAAAAAAAAAAAAAAAATTCTTGACCATACTTTGATGTTTGAAGTGGCCAGTTCTGGTCCACTTCCCTCTACCCTGGGACTGGAACAACTGTCCTGTTTGCCCCCCCTGTCAGCAGGCATGACCACAGATAACCTCTTTGTCTCTGCACATTAGTCTAAAGAATCAGTTCAACATCACTCTTCTTACAAATGAAATGTCTTACTCCCCATAGACTTTTCAATTTAACCAAAGGTCACAGTCACATTGTGAGATGTACTTGGTTTTTAGGAACATGTAACAGATGGTTAGTTTTCTAATTCTAAGCCTTTCTATCCATTTGATTCTTCAAGGTTTAATTTAAGGTTATTGTTAATTGTCAGTAGCTTTTCCAAATATCTCTTAAAACTTAGTAATAACTGGGGAGTAATTTACATTTCTTACTGTAAATTTTCTTTAGAAGGAGTAAGAAGCCATTTGGGGAGACCTCTGCATGTTGCATTTTAGCAGCTGACACTTAGAAGAAAACAAACAGAAAGAATGAAGGAAAGGCAAAAACTTAAGAGGAGCCTCTTAAAAATTGTATGAGATTTTTTAACTCAGAAAAATATTGATCTTATTCCTCCTTTTGTGGGAGTCTTGTCAAACTGCAGAATGTGTTTTATTAAGAAAAAAACCCCCAAGAGCTTTGCTTGTTCTGACTCACATGTACAACTAATCAAGGTTGATTCAAGTTCCTTGTTGGAGCAAAAAACACTTATGAGGATAAAATAAGAGACAGAACCTGCATACTCTGGCAAGATCATTATTACACCAACAGAACATTGAGAATGGTTGTTTGCTGCTGCATGGAGGTTTATAGTATTGTTAAAATGGTTTTAGAAAAAAAGGAGAGATATGTTTTTCTTATGGTGTTCATTATTAAAAAAATGAGCTGCAAAGAGACTACTGGACAGGACAATGTGTGGGCTGTCACACTCCATCTTATTTGACCTCTAACAAGATACAAATTGATGCGATGTCAGAGTGGGTTTTTTTCTGAACCAAGAATATTCTTCCTGTTAGGGTGACATGTAAAACTAACAGACCTGAAACTCTCTTCTGGCATTACATCAATTATTTTCAACTTGTTGAAAACAGGTTTTGCTTCTTTACATGTGGTCAATCTGTTAGTGTTGATCTTTTTGTACAAATCAAAAATAAAAACAAAGAAAATTCATTGAAAAGCTGAACGTGTGACCAAAATAGCTCTTATTAGTTTGTGTAATGTGTTTGAGCTGAACAGGTTGTCTGATCCTGAGGTGTGCGACCGTATTTGTGTGTGTGTGTGCTTCTGTGTGGTGTTGTGGCTCTTGTGCAAGTATTATCTTTTGTATCATAGATACAAAAATGCAGAAATGCCAAGGTGAAAGCATTATGTAAATTTTAAACCTGAACAATGTGTTTTGTGCACAGAGCCATTATTTGTGACACACAAAAGGCTGCAGCACTGGGAGTCTACAACTTGTACAATATGATCCTCATCACCAACCAACGACACGGCCATCAGCAATACTTTAAACTCATAGATGTTTAAATTTATGCAGCTTTTGTATTCATGCTGCAGTTTAACACCATTTATCATCAAAATCTAAAACAGGATCAGACCTCTGTTGGTTGCCACATATTCATGCTTGTTATTGGTTTGCAATGTCGATAAAAATCGGAACCTAATAACATGGTCACTAAGCACAATAATTAGCTAGTCCTATTTGCTACTTCCATCTAGAAAACAGTTAAGATGGTTTTGATATTATTCCCTGATCTCACTTTTGAGGTTACTGGAACATGGTATTAAAGCAGATAGTAATATATATTTAACCTTATCCACTTGTTATTGCATGTTGTCAATCAGGTGTTTTTGATGGCTAAAGGAGTTATGGTCAAGCATTGGTCAGACATCACATGAGTTTGACAATTTATGTTGAAGCTTCAAAGATACAACACCTAGGGCAGTTCTTCTCCTGTGTTCGTGTAGTAGATCACTTTATTGAGTGATAGCTGAAGAAGAAGAGTAGAGAAATAATAGTTTCCATTTACAGATGAAACAACACAGTCTGAACTTGTTTTACTACGAACCTTTTTAAAGTGTTTGTATTAGTTTGCGATAGATTTTATTTTTTTGGTTACATTCAGCCGTATAAGTGTCCTCAAAAAAATACGTGACTGCAAAGTCAACCTAGCTGGTCTTTGTGTTTTGCATCATGTTTTACTTTTACTGGGTTGTCCCTTACCTTTTAACATGTGATAAGATCCATAAGGCTGATAAAAGCAAGTATAAATTCTCCTTTACAAAGCTTTTACGCCATACATAAAAAGTCAATGTTGCCTGTCTGGATATTTGTCCTCTGATAACACTACAAATAGTCATGGCTTGTCCATCAGAGAAGCATTGTGCATTGCTTATTTTAAGGTAACTTCACAGTACCAAACATTTTCAACAAGCTGGCGTGTCTGTCAGGAAAATAAATAGTCTGTCTATACTCTGGCTCAATATGTAACTGGCAAGCACCAAAATTTTGGGTCTGTAATGTCAGTTTTCAGAGATCACGGAAGAAGAGAGAGACTGGTTACAAAAAATTGGAGCATTTTTAAATTTTGTCAGATATCAGAATCTTATTCCATAGTTGCTCATTTACCCTATCTGTAATCCCCTCCTGACCCCCCCCAACAAAGTGTTCTTTTTGAACTTATGCTCCAATAAACTACGAAAATCTGGCAAAATTAAAGCTATTTAAATGCTTTTCACCTCGAAAAGAATGTACCGCTTGATCCTTTTCAGTTTCTATAATGTTCAATAAAGGTTTTTAGTGTGCATGTAATTGCAAAAGCAAGTTAATAGCATGTAGCCTCTTAATAGGCTTGGTGGTCTCTACTGACGTTTGCCTGTCGATACTTTCACTTGCTGCTGAAGCACATGCTTAGGTGATGAGGTCACCAAAAACCCATCAGTCAATGCACATAAAAGCCATGAAGGAAAATCTTTTGTACCATGATTGCAGCTTTTTATCCCCTTTAGTCTCAAAATTAGCTCTTTTTTATGATTTCTTTGTGATCTCTGAGTAAAAAAAAAAAGTACATTTCAAGCCAAAGTCAGGATTTCTTTGTACTTCTATAAGTGCTGGTGTTTGTAAATTTGTCACATCTTTTAATTAAAATATGCAATTCATCAGCATATCAACTAAAAGTTAGCTCCAATCTTAACTTAGAATTTTGACTGTTTTTAATGAATTTCATGGTTTTAGTTCCATTTATAGTTAAGAAAAAAATCCTTAAAATGCAAATATTTCAAATAATGAACTTAAACAGAAATTATTTGTTGGAGGTATGAATATACTGTTTTACAGAGGAACATGACTGTTATCACACATGATTCTCTTGGCAATAATTTGAAGGAGAAAGAAATATGATAATGGGACCAAAATAAAACAAAATGTGGGAATTTATCAAACAAATGTGAGCAAAGATACTCTATAATAAACTAAATTATTTTTATAACAATGGCACAACAACAACATCAACAACAACTTTGCACATGGATAAATTTCTAATTCTTAAAAAACCGCATGAGCCTCAGATATAATCTTTAGAGCAACGAGCAGAAGCAGCGCCCTGAATGATCATGCATGAACTGGAGTACAGACAAGACTAAGAAAAATATTAAAGGAACAATCCAGTGCCTCTCAGTTTCGGTCTTTATGCACAGATTTTTATCACTTTCTGAGAGGAAATTAAATCCAAGTTTAATTAACTATTCAGAAGTTTGTGGAATGTTACATTTTCTACACATTTTTGGAAAAGTGTGGAATACTTTGGAATTTGATTTCAATATTTTGCATTTATGGAAAAGTATTGAAAAAGAAAAGAATGCTGGTGATATATGGAGGCATCGTTCTGTTTAGCCTGTGCAGCGGGAGGTAGGGGTGTGTTTGTCTGCCTGGGGCGGCTGGTGTCATGTCCACCTGCCCTTTGCTGCTCTTGGGTGCCGAGTGTTACAGGCTTTCTGTTGTTCTTACCATTCTAACAACTCTGTGCCTCCACGTGACAAACTTGCTCACAAATAACCACTTGATACAAACACACCTACTTCTACACATACCCTCAAACACCCACACACACATCAATACTCAGTGCTTTAAGTGGGCTGGTACGGACCGATACGCAGTACCACCACTTCTAAATTTTACCCCTCAGTGTACCAGGACTTATTTCCAGCATTCAGTGCGTACCGGTACTTGTTGCTACACTGGGTTCTTTCGTCTTCATGCCCTGATTCACATATTTCTTTGCTCCCTTCCATGTCCTGTTTTCCCCGTCCCTGAGTTTTGTAAGTTTAGCTTGTTAAATTTCTCACTGATGCCTCTCATCAATGGTTGTCTGCACAATGGCTCCACTTCAGTCTCTTCATTATGAAACTTGACAGGCTGCTGTAGTTCCTCTGTGTGCGAGCAGAGCATGCCAGCTGTAGACCAAGAGCGAGCAGGCGCAGTTGTTTTGTTTTTGCCGCTTCTGCGTCCAGGTCTTTGGGGAGCCTTGATGGGGAAACGCGGACTGACGTAACACTGGTGCTGAAGAGTGAAAAATCAAGAGTTTGAGTTGCAGATTGGGTAAAACACTAAGGATGATGAGGCAGCGTGCAGGTGAATGACATGAGTGAAGAATACTGGTGAGCATGATTACAATAGAAACAGGAGACAGACTAATAACATGAGAAGTTAAAGAGGACAAAACAATAAACCAAAGAAAGGCTAAAACTAATCTGAGAAAACTAAACAGAAATGCACAAAGAACAAAATGCAAGAATAAGCTAAGAAACAAAATACAAATAATAATAATTTATACATGAGACTGAACAAAATATGGTAAGACCATAACTGAAATAAAAAAACAGTAGATCATAATAGGAAAAAATATTCAGGAAGTGTAACACATGAATACATTTTGAAAATAGACCTCAAGGACAGAACTAATAAAGTAGAAACTATCAAGCGTGAATTATCTTCGAGCAGAGGTGGGTAGAGTACCCAAAAATTGTACTCAAGTAAGAATAGCACTTCAAAAGTATCCATCCAAAAACATATTATAAGAATAAAAAGTATTTGGTAAAATGGCAACTCAAATACTGAATAACTGATCACAACATCTGATTTATTATTTAAAGATGATGTTAGACAAAAAAATATAAAGTTATGTGCAAAGTTTGGCATTTTAAAGACTAAAATGAAAATAGTATTTTTTCAATGTTATTTTTCATCTCCATGTTAATGCCATGAGGCTTGAAGTTCATAAAAGTGGCTCCAAGACACTTTGAATTTGACACACATTCACAATTTGGCTTTGATCTTTATAATTTCTGTACAATAAAACTGCTGAGTTATAGATCGATAGATCTATGTGAAAATTTCATCCATGTTTTATTTCCATATTTGTATGACATTAAGTAGAGTACTGGCACTTATTTTTTTCCACTTAAATCACTGATCAACTCAAATACACATACACAGACACACACAGATCCACACAGTCACGCACCCATACTCCAATAACCCAAATGGTTGAAGGTCATACAAACACAGGTTACTATGGCCAGCCTACTTTGATGCTGGATGCAGTCTTGATTTAATAAAATTTTAATGAAATCTTCCCTGGCACATGTAGGCAACCACATTCTCTATATGGCATGCCTGAAATGCAAAGACAGGACACATGAAAAAAGAAAGAAAAGAAAAGAATTGTAAATGTACTTCTTCCTTCCTTCCTTCCTTCTTTGTCCTTTATTTGTTTCTTTTCTTTTTTCTGTCCCACATCCCTTCACGCTTTCCTTGAAACATCCATTCCTTGTGTCCAAGAGTTTTTCCCTTTCTTCCTTCCTTGGTTGTGTCCTCCCCCTTTCTCCCTTGCTTGATTCTGCCCTTACTTTCTTGGCTTCTTACTTCCATCCTTTAAAGTAATCTTTTAAGTTTGCCAACATGTTTCTCCTGACTGGAAGGAATTTTAATGTTTTGGAATACCCCAGCCAGAATCCCCAATTGAATGGAAAAATATTTCTGATGTATAAATAATACATTTCTGAACTGGCTGTCGATAGTGGGCTGGGAAATTTCACATGCATGTGAGCATTCACAGTTCTGATGGAAGACAGGTGAGCCATAGCTGATTTTGTGCATGTGAGTCTGGGGCCTCAAGAAGAACAGGATGGGAACGCCTAGTGTTGTACATGTAGCTATATTTGATTACTCGACTGAAAAAGTAAATATTTGATAGACTATTTGATTATTAAATATTTAAATCTGGTTCCTGTTGATTTAAACATACAGTAAAAAACAGTACACTTTGTTGAAGAAAGCAAATCTTTAACAACAGACACTAAAAAACATAAATACAGACTGCATGTCAAAGCTGGTAAAAGACAACACAAAATTGCACAAAATTATTTTTATCATTATCATTATTATTATAATTATTATTATCCTGTCATGTAGATCAGGCAAGTTGATTTGTTTGTATCTTCTGAGAAGTTTTCTTTGTTTTGATATCTTGGATAGCAGATATTGTTCCTGATAATCACTGTGTGCTGCCCAAGTTATTTGTCCCTGATCAAATTAAGGCAATAAGCATTTGCTCTGAAGCAGCATCTTATAAAAATACTTAAAATCTGCTTTTCAACAGGATGAAAACGTGAAAATCACTTCACTGAAATCTGGGCATGTTAACTTCAGCAGTACATACAACATATAAATGTGAAGGGCTCACCCTTGAAGCATAATGTGCTTCCTTTAGGCTAATAGGGTGTCAGTTTGTTGTGTAGCCAGATACTAATTATTCAGCATCTAAAGTTACATTTACACACACACACACACATAATGATTTCCCTTGATGATGTCTGGACTTCTTGACCTGCCTCAGTGTCTCTTCGCAGTGTCTGTTTGAGCCTAAGCGGCACAGCGCAGCAGCAGCTCTGGTAATGGGCAGCAGCTGAGGGAGCTGGGGGTGGGGGGGGGATGTCTGACTCTGTAATCAGCCTCTTTCACTGTCCAGGAAAAAGGGTGTTAAATCAACCTCAGGTGGTTGATAAAAAGATCTGGATTCAATCTCAGCGAGGTTCGCTCTCCCAGGGTGCCTGCCGATGCCAGAGCCAGCCAGATATACGTTCGCTGGCATGATGAGGACAGGATCTGATGATGAGGAAGGAGAAAAACCTCTCTCACTCTCTCTTACTGTCTCGTTCTCCCCATTCTCCCCCTTGTTCCCTGTGAGTGTTCCAGTGGGGAAGTTATTTTTAGAAAGCTGGCTTTATGTGTGAAAGGGAGTTAGCAGTTTCTGCTATAATTTGATGCATGGTCCAGACACAAAAGATGACAGTGGTCATTTTTACCTATGTTACAGGTGCACTAAAAACAGAGGTTCAGTGGCAGCCTGCAGCCTCTCCTAACTCTCTCACACCTCTAAAAACATTATTAACCCAATATTGAGAGAAATATTAATGAGCTGTGCATTGAATTCCGACTCCAGTGTTATAATTAGAGTTATTCTCCCAGTTGTGGAGTCCTGGTCCTGGACAGAGGCTTGTTCTGTAGCAGTAAGTGAGAGAAAATGTTGTTATGCATGTAGGTCATGTTCCCATCTCTGCCTTAATCAGTGGCTATATATAATCTGCTTCTTTCTTCAGAGAGACTTTTAGCTCTCTCCCCTCTATGTTCTCTACTCAACATCTCTATTAGACAAAGTGGACTGGACCCAGGGGCCGGAGGCAGGGGAGAGAAGTCAGACAAGTTGGGCTTCAGGTTCACAGAAGTTCTGTGCATGGTGCAGCAATAGTTATACTCACCATCACACAGGCTATTTTCACAAGTACAAGTACAAGTACAAGTGGTCCAAATCTCTCTTGTTTGTGAATATAAAACAAATATCTGATTTTATGAGTCCAATTTTTTTCAAACCCAATTCTGCCCACTTTCAAATGTGGCCCTAAATTGGATGTGTCTCTAATGTCGTTTAAGGTAACCTCAGCCTGAAAGGTCATGCTACATTTTATTTAACATTTACTTAAACAATTGTGACACTTACAAATTTGCACTGGGAGTGGCAGGAAGCCGTAAAATCAAATGTAAACAATGGGGGGGGGAGCATGGCAGATGTTGTGACTGGTGCTCTGTTTAATAATTGCAGGCTTACCCTATTGTTCGGAGCTGTAAGTTTCAGCTCTGTCTCTCCAAAAGACACTCTACATCCTCCTACTAGAGTTGGTTTCCATTGAATAAAAGTCTTGCTGCAATAGTATTAAACAATGTTATAGTATAGTGTTGATGGAGCTAGTTATAATTTTGTCAGTCATGATTGCACAACTTCAGGATTCATACACACACACTGACATTCATAACATCCATAGTTACCTCCATAAATATTAGTACTAGATGGACCATGATTTAGTAGATTAGCACCCTATTAATAGTATTTATCTAATCAAGAAAGTGTTAATAGTGTTATTATTTTCAATAAGAATAGTTTGTTTTATTTCAGAAGCTTTATTCAGGAACAGATATAATCTTTGTCCTGAAATCTGCTTTATTTTTACTTGACCCTATTTTGATAAGAAATATTGCTAATTGCATTCTCAGCCCAGCATTCACAAAGGTAAAAGAAATTATTAAAACTCAACAGAACCAAACTCCTGTTACAACTGAGTCTGTGTTTTTCATTTTCCTGATCCACACGTTTAAAGTATTTTTTTGTTTGTTTGTTTGTTTGTTTTCATTTTCTGCGTGGTAGCTCGTTATAAATGGAGCAGATATTTAGTGTGTCATCCTTTGATATGCTCACAAGGTAAACAAATCATTACATTCTGGTATCTCAGTGCTGGAAGTTGTATTTACAGTTAATAATGGATTATTGGAAACATTAATGAAGCATTGGATACCATTCAGACAACTAATTAATTTTGGAGTGGTACACATCATTATGTTAATAATTCAGGTTCCTTGAGCCAAGATGAAGCAGAATTGGAAAGCAATGCAATGTATTTTGTAAGTGGTAATGTTCTTTCACACAAATCATCAGAGGTTACAGATTGTGGTGGTTTCTATAAGCAGGCAGATTTCAGATGGAATTAAAGGGGTATTTTGTCGTGTTGCTGAACCCCATGGGGTCAAAATGAGTGCAGGGGTTTGAAATTAGAAACATTCTTGCTTTTATCGGGCCAACATGCTCTTAGAACCAATTTCCCAACCCGGGGCTCCTTAATAGAAACCTTTTTAATGATAGCTTTGGAATTTAATTTAGCTCCAACACAGGTTCATTTAACACCTAAACTCATTTAAAAGGAATTAAATGTTCAAAGGTGTCTGGCAAGCTAAATGACCTCAGCTCTCTCTAGTTGTTTCTTATGCAGTTGCTGTAAAGTGACCGAACCTTTATGCCAGTTTGCCATGCAGATAACATACAACTTACCCAAAACACACAGATGGCCAATTGATATGCTCATCTTTAGATGGAGGGTGGGGAAACTACCTAATCATGCAACAACACTGTGTTTTCGTTTGCTCAGCATCTCAGATGCAGCAGTGTTTGTATCGGTTCATTGTTAAGGTGAAGCATAGCACAGCATGTGAATAAAAAGATGACAAAACAGACTTCTTCAAATCATCAAACTGGGTTGATTCTGCTGGAACTGTGGCATATATATGGGAGTGGCAGTCACACTGACAAGCTGAGATAGCAGCACAAAGAGTCTGCTGCAATTTGCCCTGTTATCTTTCAGGCAGAAGGATTTCAGTAAACACATACTTGGTAGACCTTTGAATCATCATCTATTAATTATACCATTCAAGTACCTTTTTGTATGTAGGTATAAATTGGATTTTGATTTCACCAGTAGGTACTTTTATGTTTTAATTAATCTGTATTGTATGAAAAATTCCTTTATGGTAAAATGAAAAATTAGGACCATATAGTGTTTGGGGGGTGTTATTCAAAATGGACATTTTTGAACTTTATATTCGGGGGGCTTAACACCTGATCCTGCAATTTGCCACCTGTTTGACCAAAGCTCTGCTTTGGTTCAGTCCCCAGCTATGCTTCCATCACAGAGAGCCCCCCACCCCCACAGCTCCACCAAACTATTGGCAACAGCAATTAGCAAACACCTGGTGGAGCTGCACTTCTGCTGAACTCCTAAGAACTGTTGTAAAACGGCATCAGTAGACATCAAGGATAAGCATTCTTGTGATGATGTGCTGAAGGGGGAGTGTCGGAAAGAGTACGAGATTTTAAGAAAGACAGAGGCCAATTTCAAGGTGTCAGATACAGCTATGATGCAAAGTCAAATTTCTTTTATATACAGCATTTTCATAACAGCTAAAGGTAACATACAGTAGTTACTTGATTGTGCTATAAAATGGCACTATGTGCCTGGAAAATGCACAACTTCCACCCCTCCTACTTTCACCACCACCACCCCTTTAACCTCTTAACTGTCACCCGCAAAACATCTAAATGTGCCCTGTGCATGAGGACACCGGTGTCCTCATGACAGTTAAGGGATTAAAACACATAGTCTCTTTGATCCATATATATAAAAGTAGAAGCATGACAATAACAGAACAACTTATATGATTAGAAGTCAAATACTGGTTGGTTACTAATTTCAGTTGGCCAGATAATTTCTGTTAAAATTTCACATTTAGCTTTAGCGATGGATTCCAAGAAGATCATCCACTGTGATTGTATTGAGTGTGTCAGTGACATCCAAACTTTAATGTAAGGTGCACAAACAACTGAATAGCTCAGCCATCTGTTGCTGGTTCAGCCAAGAGTCCCAGTACAACCCTCCCCAGCATGCCAACATTCTGTCAAAATGTGTTTTGTAAATACGCTTATATAAACTTGGCAGCCTTCTCAACCACATGTCAAAATTTACTTGGGCAAGCACTGAACAACAGGTTGCCTTCTGATCTGTGTACTGGTTTACAAAGTTTTTTTTGTTGTTTTTTTTGTTTTCCACACGAACTGCAAACAAAGCACGTTACAGCCCAAATTATCAAAGATATATTTCAAAACAGAGCTGAGGAGATCGAACACTAGCTTGTTTCTTCAAACTTTCGATTGTGGATCCTCAACAGGGCAAGATGTATTCATCCTTTTTGTAGCTGTATTTACTGAGACAGATAGTCCTTTAGAAATCAATCAATGATGAAGCTGAAAATGTTCTGGGTGATGTGTTGATGGAACATTATTGCAGGTTTATAAAACGAAGTTAATCCTGTTTTAGAGCAGAGAAAGGGGGAACAGAATTACAGTGTTATTGCAGACCATTTACCATGAATGAAATATGATGAATTATGTGTGTTCACATATGAAGTTTTCATTTTATAGAAATAGGCATGAATGTTATTTTAGAAATTACAAAATGATTTAGAGATTCAATTTAATTAAAAAATACTATATTGATCCCAAAAGGAAATTAAAGGTTGCTGTGACTCATTTATCCAAGACTCTTCAAAGAGTTGTTGTAGATGTTGACAGCTATGGGCATAAAGGATCTCCTGTAGCAGTCTGTGTTACAGCAAATTTGTTGAAGCCTCTGACTGAAGACACTCTGCTGTTGTAAAGCAGTCTCATGAAGAGGATGGTTAGGGTTGTCCATAATTTAATAGATTTTATTAAGCATGCCTTGCACCATCATCTCTAGGGGTCTCATTTATAAAGGATTGTGTAGGATTCATACTTAAAGTGTACATAAGCCCAAAAGGCAAAAATGGCATATGCAAAAAAAAAAAAAAATTCAGATTTATAAAACTATGCGTACACACCCTAGCATGCAATTTTCCTTTGTAAATCATAGCTATACTTCAAAGTTTGCGCATAACGTCCCGCCTCAGATTCTTCCCTCTTCACACATTTAACCTTAAATGATCTATGCAAAGCAGCTCATGAATGTCAGTGTTTGTTTAAATGAGCCACCTGATCAATGCTATTTCATGATTAACAGGGGAAAAGAGGGAAAAAAAAAAACGTAATTTCTCAGAGGCAGAAAGCGATGTGAGTGATGTGGAGCGTTGAAAACACAATTTTTGGTTGCGTCAGTGATGTGAAATAAAGTTTATAAACCAGTACTGGCATTTTAACACATTTTAAGGTACGCCTCCTCTGAAGGGGAGCCGGGGGGGGGGGGGGTAGGTAGTCACTGTCCCCTGCAGGTTATAGCAGAATAGTGCATCATCAGGCCCTAATAGTTAGAATTTCACAAATAAATTTTTAAGGACTCATGTTCTCCCGCAGTGTAGGAAATTCTGATGTATGGACTGGTCATGTTAACAATGCCATCCAAGAAGGAAGCCATTATTGCGCTCAGCACAGGCTGTGATATCCCAGACCAATGGATAACTTTACAGAATTATGTTGTTCCTTAAATTGGCTTCAAACAGAGAGTTAATTAATTTGTGATGAATTCAAACACATTCCTGTCTGCTAATTCGTGCAGGTAAGAGCCGGTTGCCAGGAACCCGGTTAACACCTGAAATTGGACAGGGATGGCGTCATTCTAGCGGGTTGGTCTCTCCAATACCGGACCCAGTTCAGCACATAGATCCTAGAGCAATGCTCTAGGGAGTCTAAATCCGCTTATAAGCCCTTCATCATCATGGGCCAGAAGATCTTGGTGATGCCTGAAAACTCACTTCCTCTCAATTTTCCCATTTAGAACGTCTTCCAGCAGCACTAACGCATCCATGGCGCAGCATTACACCCGGGTGTCACAATGGTATTTAGATGTTTACAGAAATCACTGTGAATCCTTCACACCTTCACAATTTATGTGTTAATCTGTGGTTTTAAAAAAAGTAAATATATAAATAAATAAATAACAAATAAAACCTGTGGTAAGTTTCAACCTGGTGATCATCGGGGAGAGGAATGTGATGGTGAGAAAACGTTTAAACATTGTCCAGACTTTGGTTTAGGATTGATGCTGCCTTCTCGGTGTTTTTTGTTTATTTGAAAGGTCCTCATATATATAGTTATGGTTCACCAGCACAAGCATATATCACACTGTTTTTGAATGCTTATGTTAAAGTCAATCTATGGTTTAAGTTCGATATGTAGTTAAACGTCTGATAGAATCATGATGAAATGTGGCTTCAGTTCTCTACCTCACCATCTGTGTCGCCATTTCGCCCTTGTTCCCAAAACAAGCATATATGGTATGCATAGGTTGGGTAAGTATGAGGGACTGCACCTTTTCACATCAAGTTTGTGTTTTATAAATCAGAACCTTTGCATGGAAAGTGGCGTACGTAAGTTTCAGGCCCCGTTTTGTGCATACGCAAGCTTTATAAATGAGACCTCAGGTCATCCAGAACAGAACTAGCCTTCTTTATCAGGTTGGTTAGCCTTTTTAAGTCCCTGGCTCTAATCCTGCTACCCCAGCAGATACTGGCAGAAGAGATTACACTCTCCACAACAAACTAATAGCAGATATGCATTTATTCTGAGAATAAAGATGCAAAAAACTGGAGTTCATAACAAATAAAAATGGCACTTGGGACAAATCTTATTAATTTCATAGGGCCCTATATTAGGCAACTTTCTGAAGACAAGCAAAAGCATTTTTTCATTTCTATGTATAATAATTGTCTTAGGGTACTGGTAACGTAAACCTTGGGTATTTAGATGGTACACTGTCTTGATGCACTTTAAGTTCAGAGTTTATTCTTGTATGGAAAGAGCTACTTTAAGCATTTCAGCACAGATTGTAATTAAGTTATTTGAGTTTACAATTAAATTTCTTGGAAAAATAGTTTCTTCTCATGCTTTACTACCAAAAACAAGGTCTCAAACAACTGAAGATTTAAAGTGCAGCTTCATAAGCTTGTATGTTAAACAAATTTAATTAAAAGGGATTTGCTCATCAGTGGCTGTTCCAGATCTTCTATCTCATCAAGAAATTAGAGCTGAACTGTTGAACATTACGTATGATGGTAAAACTTTGTAAGTGTGTTTTACAAATTGGTCCAAAATTATCACTTCCATTTGAGTTTTTAACCTGTGTTTCCTTGGCTGTCTAAAACTGACATGTGATGAAAGGAAGAGGTTGATTTCCATTTCTCCATATCAGTGTGTCAAAAAAAAAAAGTGCCTTGTGGCAGTCAATCCCATTGGATAAAACAAGATACAATGGAATTAGACCTGGAAATTTAACATATGTTTAGAAAATTAATTTAAAAAAACAACATAAGAACACATTAATAGTTATACTCATAAGAACACATACAATAAAAAAACAGCCCAAAATACCTGCCATTCTTTATGATGTTATCTGCTGCATCTGAAGTTGCAAAAAAATAAAACTGAACATTCTGTCTGACCTAGAAAACAACCAGCAAGCCAGACTTGCTAGACTCCAGAGGATCTCAGGGGTCTAGGAGGGGAACATTTAACATCAAACAAAGCAAAAGAAATGTTTATATGAAACTGTGTATCGGTTCAGAATGTTTTTTAAGTGGTAAATGTACCAAATTAATACTTTAATGGGTACACATTAACTTGACACTTGGTTTGCATCATCTAGTCAGTAAAAAAAAAATTGTGTAAACTCTATCTTTACTATCTCTGAAAACAGCCAGCATGACAGTAATCTGACATTAAAACAATTATTTTAAACAATGTGTTATAAAAATATGTCTTCTTTGCACTTATGTCATGAAAATTGGGTTGAATTTATCTCATGTCAGCTTACTTAAATGCATCTCTGCTTTAATCAGGCACTGTCAGTGCCTGATCACTCTCCACATCAAGCACAGAGAGTCTCTGTTGTGTGTGGGAGAAGTCAATATTTCTGTAAAAACAAGCAGTTTTGTTTATGTATACCCACTTCATCCTCACAGGGTTGTGAGGAGAGAGCTGGTTCCTATGTCCAGTTGTCAGAGGAGAAGAGGTAGGTTACTCCCCAGACAGATCCCTGGTCCAACCAGTTTAGCAACTGTCAAAGTTTATATTTCTATGTTTGTTAAAGTTTTCCGAAGAGTATAAAAAAGCACGTCATATTTTTCACTCTTTACAGTTAGTCAGTCACATTGACCAATTGATCACTTCAACTTAAACTTTGAAATGTTGTCCAAAGTGATGTAGTTGCTATCATTGCATTCTTCCACTTCATCTTGTTCTGATTCAGAATCTGAAGTGGAATCAGCATCAGAAAAGAAGTGCTGCCATAGCGACGCACTGAGACAGCCATTGTTCAGTTCGTGACTAAAACAGCCACTGTTCAGTATGTGAGCAACGTGTTCAGCCTGGACCATCTCTGTTCAATAACAGAAACCCAACCAGGAAGTATCTGTTTAAGTAGCTATGTTTTACCCAGCTTATTGGCCAAAATCCACAACAACAGCTATGTGAGCAGCCATTCAAAGACAAAATGTTAATAGGCTGTGTGTTTCCACACCCCTAAACTGTGATGCACTGCCGGTTCAATTTACTTAGTAAACAAGGTGAATTCAAACACAAAGCTTACTGTTCTAAAACCTCTGAAACTGGTATTTAAAGTATGGGGTGGTATCTTTATACCTTCAACTAGTATATTTCGCAATAAAGCGAAAATCATTATTTTCTCAGAAATTGAAGGTTTTTCTTCTTTTTCTCTGTTTGTGCTCTGCCGAGTTGTTCTTACATTTCATATGACGTATCACATATTGTCAGTGCTAAAACACCAGTTGTTAATGTATACTTTTTAAAAGAACAAAATATTTAATGTTACAAACACCATATCTTTGACTTACCAAAGCAACAACTCTGATGGTTGACTTCGTACATGATGACCTTACTAAAGTTATTGATATAATTATTCTCAAGATCAGTCCAAATGGACACAAATGCTTATTTGTTCTACTATTTCTAAATGCTTTTATCAAGTCAATCAGCACTAAGTTAAAAAGTTTTACTTAACTTTTAGCTTATCTTTATAGTTATTCACTGACGATTTAATTGAATCACACAAGTTCAGCTTCAATTTTCTCATCTGTGGTCTGGGCTGGGGTGTTATGTACAAAGACAGGCATTAATTTTAAAGTGAAATGTACAATAGGCTCAAATCATAAAACTGTTTGCACATGACCATTCCAGATGTATGAAACTGCACAAGTATGGATCCAAGCACATTTCCTGCTTACATCACTATCATAATGGAACAGTTCACACAAGGGATACTGCCCTTGAAACATCCACATTTACATATGCAAATAAATTAAAGATATCCTTTATGCGTGATTCTTCTCTTGCAGGAAGAAAACCTCATGGAGTATAGGTTGGAGTTGCTCCCAAAATGCAAAAACCAGAAAATCACCCATTTCTACCATTGATTTGCGAACATGTCATAAAGATCCACATCTAGTCTCAGTGTCTGTGTGGAGATACAAGTGCCTATATGTTAAACTTGGCCAATCCACTAAAATATTGGTTATTTGGATTTGTGCATCAGATTCTCCTACCATTAATCAGATCTTTGGTTCAAACCCTAATGTTTAAGTTTTCACAGGTTTAGTGAACCAGGTTTTGTGAACATCTCGAAGTTAAGGAACATTTAGGTTAAAATTTTCCATTTACAATTAAAATGACTTGGCAATATGACATAAGGAGGAAATGGGAATATTTTCTTGGGTATGGCAGGAAAACACAAAGAGGTACAGCAGTGAAAAAGATGAAGCAAAGAAATGTCAGAAAGAGAAAGAATAGCCAGTCAGCAATGAAGAGAGAAGATGTGATGCTATCTGGTGTAGTTTTCAATACACTATCTCAAGATGTTTGTAACCGGGCACAAAGAACCACCTTGAATGACATGGGATGCTCTGTGCACAGAAAGATACTGTTATTTTTAGATGCTCGACCCTTATCTCACCACACAGCTGGCACAAGATTTGGCACTGAGAAAGGTAAAGAAAATGTACTAATAACCTTCAATGTGCTGTGAAGGAGGATACAGATAGGGAAAACGAAACTGTCTGAGTGCACAGGCAAGGTTAATTGCATGTACCTTAAAAATGAAATGTGAGTGTTGAGGTCTTTTATTGGGTTCATCCTGCTTTTGTAGATCTTTGTTCTTATTTTAATATTTTGAGTCTGTTTTTCTCAGTTGCTTTGTTTGCTCCTCCAGGGCAAACAAAGCCCTGGTTACAGTTTAACACCTGTAGTAATGTGAAAAAATTAAGACATCCCTTTAATTATTCACTTCTTTATCATAAAATGTTCAAAAACTTTTGTCTGGCGTTATTTTTCATTTATTTCAGGAAATGAAAGTGATGCAATTGCACTAAAGCACAAAGACTTACTTAATGTTTTACTCATGAAACAAAAGATGCCAACCAAAACACATCTTTTAGCTGATGACAGAGTTACCCCCTAATGGATAGTCTTAGCCCCTTAGGGCTAAAATAATTTTTGTGAGACACTATTGTAGGCATCTAACAGTCTGTGGCATTGGTCTGAGCAATGTTTTTCCCAGTCCTCTTTCTCACCTGTGAGATGTTGATGGGATTTCTTGCATGTACAGCCCATTTTAAGTCAACCCAAAGCACCTCAGTGAGATAAAGATCTGGGCTTTCCAATTCCATCTTAATTCTCAGCCAGTTCTTGCTGGATTTACAGGCATGTTTTGGTACATGGAAGAATTGTAGATTGTATGATAGTAAACTGTCCAGATCCTGCTGCAACAAGGCATTCAAAAATCGTGACACCACTACATCAATGCTTCACAGTTGTTATGAGTTTTTTCCTGCAATGTTGTATTTGGTTTATGTCAAACATGTCCTCTCTTCTAGTGTCCAAATGATGCAGTTTTAGACTTAGACTTTTGATTCCAGAGAAGATTTTTCAAGAAGTCTTTGTCTGTGTTCTGTCTGACAAACTTTGGTCTGGCCTTTGCACATTCCTACTAACTCACCTCTTCAGGAATGTAAACATGTGCAGTCTCACTTTCTGACCTCTTGGTTATACAAGCATACACTTTCATACACAGTTAAATCTAATTGGTACCCTACATAAAAATATATATACAAAATGGTTCAAAAAGGTTTAGTTTCATTAAATTAACTGGGGCAAATTAACTTTTGCAATTTTAGTGAGCATGTCATAAGTTAACTTAGTTAATCTAAATATGTTATAAATACTTAAATGGCATCCAAACCTAAATATTTTTAGTATATTTAAATAAAACTCAAATCCTTGTAACCACTTACATGTTTTTTATTTGAACCTACTTATAAAAACTTAATTTAAATAGTTCCTGTTCTTTTGTTTTTCTACCCAAATTTTCTACAGAAATAATGAACAATACAATAATTCACCTGAACAAACTTTATTTCAACGCATTTTTAGTACAAAATGCCCTACTTACCCATCATCACTCAAAAAAGTTGTTTCAGAATATGAAAACTTTCTGCACTCACTTTTTTGTGTCTTTCAATCTGAAGATGTTCAACTTAAATGTGTATGAATGTATCCCAAGATTAGCATCTATCTGAGTCTCCTAGTTAAGGCTGGAATATTAGTGCTTTCATGACATTATATATTAATAACACCAGCGCACATGTTTATGCTTTCCATCACCGGTGTAAATTTGCCTTTAGGCTACTGTCTTATGTTTCCTATTTACCCCACATATAAATTGCAATTTATATGCAGGCAGTGTCCAGCAGATGTGAAAAAAAGTCTAAGTGGAGGTTTTCTTGATATTATAAGAAAGCTTTTCCTTAGATTTTCATAAAGTCATAGGTTGGCTGTGATTCATTTGAGAAGCAAGATATATACTCCTATATACTCCCATACAAAAATAAGCTTTGTTATTAGTATGGGAAGGAAATCAATACCACTTTATTTATTCAGACACAGAACAAACTGTGAAATCATACTGAAGATATGTGAGAGCAGCAATTACAGTGTCATACAGTTATGTTATGAGGTAAAAATAAACACTGTAAATTCTGTGACCTGAACAAACTTGAACTTAGTGGAGTTGAGGTATATGTACTCTTTTTGCAGCCACTGTGTGTTGAAGACAGAGGCACACATGTAGGGGATACAAAGTCAGTCAGATTAACAGGCCTGGGATTTAGAGCAATTCAATGTTTATCTTCAATTGTGTTAACTCAATTGCCTTATACTGTACAAATAAAAACACCCATAAGAAGTTAAAGTCTGTAACATGAACACATTTTAATGATTCCAGCTGAAGATGGCTTACTGATATTATGAAAAAAATAATCAAAATTTGTTTCATAAAATTAAATAACTAATTCGACCATCCACCTTTCCATCTATAATTCTACAGATTCTTGGATGAAAGTACTGGATGCTGTTGGAAAATATTATATAAGGGGTTTTTTATATTCTAAAGAATGAAATATCCTGACTGATGTAATTATCTTTCCTCTAGTTACTGGTTGAGGTCAGTTAAAGCAAATATTACATGGATAGTTTATGTATGAAGACATTGCTAAAATATTAATGGAGCTCATAAAAGAAGATTTACAATACCTTGTGAAAAACATGCATACTCCTGTAACTTTTCCAAATTTGATAACTTTATAAACACAAACATCAGTGTTTTTTTATTTTTTATTTTGGGATTTATTTGATAGACCAACACAAAACGGCACACAACTAACGTGATGCCACAGCAAGATTGCTCCATCCATGCAGAAGTGTAAGTCAGGTAGAGTGAACCTTCAACAAACAAACACGGTTATAATGTTATAGATAGTGATGTTCACAGCATTAACTGAGACATTGGGTGAGGCATTTTATCTTATTAGCCAACATTAAGGCAAAGAAGACAGGCAAAATTTATTTACTGCATAAATATTGTCAGCAGTCTGGCTGCACTTGTCTGTTCCACACAGACATCTTTTACCTGCACAAGATGTGGACCATGCAGCAGACAAATATAATCTGCACCACCTTTTTGGGACTTTAGACCCAGGGTATGCAGACATAATGGTGTTGTGCCATACAGATCCTACGTGATGTTGCTCTGGAATCATTAGTCCTGCTGCTCAAAATTGGCATTGCTTGAGGATATTTATCATCTAGTTATTGTTCTTATTTTTATTTGATTTATTATGTTTTTTTAAGTCTTCCAAATTTTTGATCAGCAATGTTTTTTGTCATTGTATCTATGCATCCAGACGCATTTTGCACTTGCAAAAAGCAGGTGAGTAATTACTTAATAGTAGGTTAAGTAATTAGTTAGAGTAGTTCGAGCTTGTGAAAATCTATCAGGGGCTGTACAAGCAATAAAACATATCACCACTCTCACATACATATCTTCTATGTCTCACATACATATTTTTAATCTCTCACATACATGTGTTTATATCCCAGATTCACATATTTTATCTCTTGTATCCATGTATTTTAGGTCTCACATACATATATTTTATGTCCTACATTCACATATTTTATCTCTTACATACATATATTTTATCTCTTATATACATGTATTTTATCTTTTACATAAATATATTTTATCTGTTCTATATATTTTATGTCTTACATATATTTTGTTTTACATTTCTGTTTCTTTTACATTCTTATATTTTATCTATCATAAACCTATATTTGATATTTTACATACTTATATTTAGACTCAACGTACAGATTTTATTTACTGCTTATTTAAGGGACAGTATTATATAAAATGTACTTTTTTGATATTTACATCATGTTATAATGTTATTCCCTTATCAAAATCATACCTGGAGTGTGGCCTTGATCCTTTCATGCATGTTTGAGAAATCCTTTATTCTCTCGTGGCAGCCATTCAGCCATTCAGCTGTGCAAAATGCCTGGGTGGATACAGCTCCACCTTCAGGGTACAGCTACTCCTCGGAGCTGCAGTTTCTAAGCTTCTGCCTTACAGAACACCCCTCCCCCAAGACCTCCCCTCTCAGTTCCTTCAGACTAGCCAGCAGCAATTAGCAAATACCTGGTGGAACTGCACATCTGCTGAGCTCATTATACAAGCTACTTCTCAGTGCAATGCTGGTAAAAACATTGCTAAAGGGTTAATAGAGCAGCGATGTTGTGATGACTTCTTGAAGGACTTCCTTAAAGAGACAGAGGCCCAATTTGAAGGCTTTAAATTACGAAGTCAAATTTCTTTTAAGTCATATGTGATATGTATAGCATTTTTGTAACAACTGAAGATAATATAGTTACTTGATTGTGCTATAAAATGGCACTATGTGTCTGGAAAATACATAATACTACCCCTTTAGTAAACAAATGTTCCCCATACCATGAATGAAGGCGTGTGAGAGTAAAAACGTATGTGTGTGAGAGAAAGTATAGTAGAAATGGAAGAAGTTCAGTAGAAACAGAAGTTGGATCATTTAGTAAACTCTAATTGGCTAAGATCACACAAGGTCATGTTCATCGATTCGCAGAATGCCACTCAACATGGAGAGGCCAAATGAGTCAGGAGCCCTCCAACAAGCCCTTGAGGTTAAGAGGTATTTTATCATCTCCAAAAATTGTCAAAACTTTGTCCTCCTCTCTTGGATAACAGAGGCCAAACTCATCTGCCTATAATGTATATGCCAAAGAAGTATTATTAATGCATTTCCTGATTTAAGAGTTACTTCCTGCTTGGGTAAGAACTTCCTGTGTCATGCAATACATGGATTAATTGATTGAGAACACTGTATATATATATGTATGTGAAAGGAGAGTGTATGCATGTGAGAGGAGAAAGTATGTGTGTGGAAGGTGAATATATGTGTTAGAGGAGAACATATGTATGTGAGAGGAGAATTAATGTGAGAGAGAGTAGAATGCATGTATATGAAAGGAGAATATGTGTGAGGAGAATGTATGTGGAAGAATATATGTATATGAGAGGGGAATATGTGTATGTGAGAGATAAAGTACATATGTATGAGAGTAGAAATATATGTATGGGAGAGATAAAATGTATGC
Source organism: Anableps anableps (assembly GCA_014839685.1). Classification (NCBI taxonomy): domain Eukaryota; kingdom Metazoa; phylum Chordata; class Actinopteri; order Cyprinodontiformes; family Anablepidae; genus Anableps; species Anableps anableps. Next base: position 12,198,173 of record CM026069.1, read on the forward strand.
ATATGAGAGTGGTTTTATGGCTTGTAAGGCCCCTCATAAAAATATGAAATGTGTTTGAGCACGTATGTCAGGCTGTGTATGAATATTTGTACCACATGCCTTCCAAAGAAACTGTACCCATTTATAGCCACAACACACATTCATTGCCTTGGACCCTTTTAAGCTTTACACATTAATCTTTGATTTAACCATTAAGCATATTAAGTAATAATGACCAAAAATGGGAGATTTACTTGCAGATTTAATTACCTTTATACAGATGAAGATGTGGTAGTAATACTGTTGATCACTGTTGTATTCAGCTGCTCTTTAGGTCCATCTTTTACATTTTTCCAGACTCTGTTTGCATTTTGGAAATGGAATAAACTCTGTTCTACCCTCTAAATGCCCTGGGTAGAGTGTCGTAATTGTACGTTCTCCACTGACAACATTTAACCATTTTTCCCAATTATTTTTCACTAAATCTCTATGACCGCAGTGTATTCTGATAAACCCCGACATGTTGTCTGATGTAAAGTGGCTTCAGTTCCTCCAGGTAAGGAGTTTCACTCCAGGACAAATTGCGACCACTGATTGGTCAGTTACTGACAAACCCACTGGATTGATTGACAGGTGGTGTCATATCAGTTGTGAAGTAGAAGTAAAAGGATACATTAAAACCTGAAAAGTGTGGCATCCATCTATATTCAGCCTTTTTTACTCTTTTTACTCCAAAATAAAATCAAGCACAACCAGAGTTTTTAATATCAATATAAATACAGCTGTTCCTCTCTTCTCTGAAATGTTTTTCAGAGAACAATAAGGAACAAACAGCATCATGAAGATACATGAACACACCCAACAAGTTATGGATAAAGTTTGGGTGACGTTTAAAACAGTGCAAGATTATGAAACTTCATCACAAGCTTTAAACATCTCACAGAGCTCTGTGCAATCTATCATCAGAAAATAAAAAGTGTATGTATCAACTAAAATTTTAGACATGGCAGTTCTCCAATGCTTGGAGGCTGAGCAAGGAGAGCATCAATGAGAGAAGCAACCAACAGTCCCATGGTAATTCTGGAGGAGCTGCAGAGATTCACAGCTCCGGTAGAATAATCTGTTGACAGAAATGTCTTTATGGAAGACTAGCAAGACTGATGAATTATTGATAGAAAGTCAATGTAGGGTACACAGATGCGGTTCAGATGGTCAGTTCGTTCTGGTTGTGGCAGTTCATCCTCCTCAACAAGAGCTAGTTCTAAATTCTGTTCAGCTTGGTGAAAATGAAATAATTCAGGTTCATAGTGAATCATCTAAACATTCTGAAGTAAACTCACAACTCCAACATGAACTAGTTCTCTTCCATTTCTCACATTTTGTCCAAAGTCAAGTTTAAAAATATACAGGTAGATCATGACATCATTCACTAATTAGTATCTTAATTATCTCATTGGCTAGCATTTCTAACATGCCTTACATCTGTTTTATTGGGGCCTGCCATAGCAAGGCATAGGAGAGCAGTGCAATGCACTGCCTCCCATGCAATGCATGGAGGCACCTATTACTCTCCACCTCGAAACTGCTTTCTCCATTAATGCGGCCCGAACCGTAGCATGCACCCCCACAATATATATATCAAAAATTCCGGCATGTTCTCAAGATGTGTGCTATTACTCAACTTTTCGTTTAGAGTTACCATGGCGAAGTAATTAGCGAAAAACTACCCCATACAAAGTCAATGGAGCGAGGTCCTGAAAATATCCTAAAAAACCCCACTATTTTTGAGGATTTACTGTGTCATTATGGTTTCGCCTACAAACGCCATTCAACACTCCGTTTGTAGATACGTCCGTGTTGTGTTCAGAAGTGCAGACGGTATGTTGACACGCACACTTTGGCAGGCCCCTTTTAAATTTCTTCAGAAATTTTCTAGTTCTAAGTTAATATTCTTACATTTAAAGGGAGGCTGAAAACATTGTAGTTAAGTATATGAGGAAAGAGGCATAAATTATCAATTTCAGGTCCCAACAAACACTGCAAAAACTGCCTGTATGTATCAAACTGTGTTCCTGCTGCCCAAGTATGAACACAGAGCACACATCACACTCATCTTGGAGGCAAAGGGTTGCGGTGCTTTCCTGCATAGAATAACCAAAGTTTGTTCCCAAAAAAGTTGTTCAAATGTTGCATTCATCCCCAACTCAAGTGCTGCAGAATGACATCAGGTTGATCTGTGCTCACTTCTAGTCCATCATCTCAACAGCTTCCCTCAGTTCAAATCATACTAGCTGAGATGGAATTTTAACTTTCTGGCCTAAAAGCAAAAAGTAATTTGTGGTTGAAAATTAACAGCCTTAACACACCATCCTTGCTGTGACAAAATGATGGTGGCAGCAACATCCTATTGGGAAGCTTTTGTTTAGTAGAACACTGGTAAGATTTGTTAGGAAGGTGGATGGCGATAACAGTCCTGGAAAACAAACCTCAACAAGGCCAGATCAGACGACAACACTCAACACAGAGACAGAGCTGCAATATAATGTTTTAGATCAATATGTTTGAGACAAAAGGCTAACATAAATCTAATTGAAAAATTTTGTTAGACTTGAAAATTGATGTTCACAGATGCTCTGTGTCCTATCTGACAGATTTTGAGCAATGTTGAAAAGATGAATGTCCAAAAATGTCTAAATGTCTCTGAATGTGCAGACTTCTGGTGAAAGGTGGTTCTGAAAACTATTTAATGAGGGGGGTGAATAGAAATGCACATACAAATGCACAATTTAAAATGTCATTTTACTTCAGCTTCACAATTATGTATTATTTGTGTTGACCTATCACAAAAAAATCACATAAAAATATGGAAATTTGTGGTTATTTGACAAAAATGTAAAAAGGTTCATGGGTATGAATACTTTTGCAAAGCACTGTTATTGCATTCCAACTTCAAAGTGAGTCATCTTTGCAAAGATGTACGGTGATAGTAGCATCATGCTGGAGGGATATTTTTTTATTTCTGTTATCTTAAACTGTTCGCAATTGATGAAACAGTGAATGCTGTTTAAAGGCCCATTTCTCAAGAAAAAAATACTTTCAGCCTCTCAGGGAATTAAGAGCAGACAGAGGCTAACCTTTCAGCATGACAATGGCTCTTATAAAGCTGTCAAAGCAACAGCAGTGCAGCAGCAAGATGAACAAGTTTACAGACACATATCCAAAGAGACATGAAACTCTAGTTGTTGAAAGGGGGGCTGAAAAAAAATTGTTGAACATGAAGATGAAAGCTTCCAGGTGGGAGACGGAGAGTTATTGAAGAATTTGTCTAAGCTCAAGCTGAGAGCAAGCAAAGAGGTGTACAGGGAAAAGCTGGAGGGCAATCTCCAGCAGAATGACGTGCAGGGTGTATGGTCAGGGATGAAAAAGATCACAGCTTTTGAGGTTAAGGGGGATTAGGGTTATAGAAACTTGGACAGAGTTAGTGAGGCTTGTTTGTGCTCAGCATTCTTATTTCCTGCCGCAACAGAGACCAGATACTTAACACCCTCTCCAGTCTCACGTTGCACCACAGTCATTGACCACTACAGCCGATACACAGACCTTCTTCAGTGTTATGAAACACTGAAACCCCTTATGTCTCATAATCCCAACTGTCTGTCTTCAGTTGTCAGGTAAAGAGGCAGAAGTGAAGAACAACGCTGCAAGCAAAGATGGTGTAAACCCAAGGTTCTTGAAATGTTACAGACATTAGGGATTAAATGGTACTTCCTTAGTCTACAACTGAGTCTGAGAAGATTATAGTGCCTTGGGAGACATCTTGTCTTGTTATGGTAACTAAATTCTTGTAAGTAGATCCTCAGTAGGTTTTGCTATTATGACCCACCAGGAAAGTCCTGAGAGGTATGTTTTAGTCTCATCAAAGTAACCAAATAAGGATCTTTTAAGCATTCTTGGTTTATGATAAGTAATTTTCCTTCATCAGTCTTGCTCTCTGTTAGACAAAGTCCCATCACTCACAAGGTTATATTACTGTGGTTTGATTCTTTTTTCAGTCAGAATTCCTAGAAAATAGAGGTTTATGTGTTCACAGCTGCCTGGATCATTGACCACCTCACAACAGACCACAGTTTGTGAGATTGACAGGTTGTCTGCCTGAGCAGATGGTTAGCAGCAGGAGCACTGCTGGAGGCTGCACTCTATTCCTACTCATCTCATACACTTCATCCTTTCAGAAAAACTCTAAGTACTAACATCAGTAGATATACTGGAATAACTTTGCAGTTGTTGGGTCCGTCTGTGATTTGCAAAACTTTGTATTGAGGGAACTAATGAAAGATTTGGTGGCATTATGGGGAAGCAATTGCTTGATTTTGAGTATCAACAAGATAAAGATGATGATGAACTTTAACAGGAGAAGGAATTACTGTAGCTATATTTGCTTCTCATAAGAAGTTGAGGAGAAGGTTGAGAAGTGCAGATATTTGGGTGTTTCAGTGCATAATATTGATTTTGTTCATTTGAGATGCAGCTCCAAGGCTGCATGAAAGGGCCAGAGGAATCTGACTTTTTGACTTAAAGTCAAAATTGCAGCAAGGTGGTGTATTTCTTTTATAAATCTGTGGTGGAAAAGGCCTTTTTACGCTTCAGTTTTCAGCATTATGGTTTGCTGTTGCTTGAAATTCTAATGTTTAATGTTTGTTTTTTGGGTCACAAAAGTTTTTTTTCCTTACATTATTTCATGTGTCATTTACAATATTTAGATGTATTTCTAACAATGAAAAATGTTACAAATCCTTTGGTAATTAAGGCAACAGCTCCTTTGTGGCTTATCTGTTCATATAGGATTTTTTTCTTAGAAATACATTTCTTCAATTTTGATGTCAACAACTTAAAGTGTTTCCCCCCCACTTTTAATTTGTTTTTGCATCCCCTGGACAAGAACCCTTCACTTCGGTTGCACTTGTACTCCCCAAATCATAGTACTTTCTCTATTCTGGAGTTGTTTTTGTTTGTTTGTTTCAAGGGAAGTTGGCTGTAATATGATTTATAGCCTTATTATTTTAAAATAGTGAAAGAAATGTGTTTGACTTTGACTCGACTTTTGATGATTGAGAAACAAAACAATCAGTGGAATTCTCACCTTTTTATGTCAACAAATTAAAAGTATATGTAGATAAAGATCAGGGGTGGTCCTAGTCTGTTTGGCACCCTGGACGAACAACATTCACATATTTTCATGTGTGTTTGCTTGATGATTTTCATGTCTTTGATGATTTTGATGATTTGCTGTATACTTGATTTATGTTTTTATGATGTGGAACACTTTGAACTGCCTTGCTGCAGAAATGTGCTATACAAATAAACTTGACTTGACATAATCTATATGATATTGGTAAATATCGGTTATCAACCCAAATTTTGCTATCAGTGCATCTCTATTTAATAGGCTATAAACCATTCATGAGAAGCAGCCTAACGCAATAGAGTAATTACTGCAGGCTAATATAACTTTCCCAACTAATGTGAAGTGTAAGGACTGTTATACTGACATAGCGAATGGCTAACAACTAAGGCAAAAACAAATGGCCAACATATACTTCCAACTTGTGAAATATTCAGAGTAGGAGCTCAGGCAACACCTCTTCCAGTTAATGGTAGTTACAAGAAGAATTGAAATCTTCAAAACTGTAATATTTTCTGCTGAAAACCACATATGTCATCCCAAGAAGCTAAACAGACATTTTGGGGGGGCAGGTGCCAAAGGGGGAAAAAACAGCACCTTGTGCAACACACACATATTTATTTTTTTTATATTTTTTTTTATTTTATTTTTTTAAGCAATAGCCATATTCTGTTTGATGCAAATGTTTGATCATTTTCAACACTCTACAGGTTGGTTTCTCAAGCAACCAAATGGGCAACATTTGAACAAAGTATAAGAATGCTACAGCACAGAATATGGGCATAAGAAGAATCCTCTACACTTCTGCATGTAGCCAGTGTGATATATGACAGAAATTATTCTTAAAGAGTTAAAAATAATTGGGATTAACTACGAGCCCTGAGAATAGCTAAAATGTCTGTTGATATTTACATATTAGGATACTCTGATCATCACATCAAAACTTTTACACACAGAAATAGAAAATACAACTTAATCTACATGCCCCACTTTTATGGAACAGAACTTTATTAGTAGTAGTATATGAATATGTTACCCAGCTCATTTGGTATCAAAATGAAATGTTTAATTGACAGAACTTGTCTACTGTATTCGCAATCGAAAAAAAAAAAAAAAAAACATGACTCAAATAGAACTGCTTAGGGACAGTTATAGCAAATGTAATAACTACATCTATGAGATACATTTGAATTTATGTATTTCTTCATTTTATCTAAGAGCTACATGTTAATCATTCTCCAGGCAGCTGGTGGCAGTCATGGAAAATGTAAGGGGTGACGAAAGGGTATGCCACTGATTGGCTGCTCTGTTTAGACTAAACTGAGGAAGGGGAAGTTTTAACTTTTCAGTCTGAGGTTTAGGAGACAAATACACTCGTTTTGTTTGTTATCTGGATGGTTACCCAACCCATCACCAGGGCAGGACTCTTTCTGATGGCGAAGTTAAGGAGAGAAGAGAGGAGGTGTTCACATGCTGCAGGCAGCACCTCTGTGCCGGTCTGTTTTGCACAAAGCACTCACGTCGGGAGGGACGCAGTGGGGCACGTCGGTGTCTGTGCGTGCACACACGTGCTTGTGTGTGGGGTGGTGGGGGGGCAGGGTTCCGGGAGCTCATGCTACCCTTGACGAGAAGCCTCCTTGGGCACCTGACCATGTCACCCATATCAGAAACCGCTACTGATAATAATTAATACTTTGATTACTTATCCAAACCAGATAATAAAAGCATATAAGCAATAAAACATTTATGTATGTACATGTGTAGGGATACGTATGCACAAATATATGTGTACGTTTGTGTGTACATAATGTGCATGCATTGCAAGTAAATATTCCATTCCGGTTGCAGCTTTCTTTAATTTAATTACTGACACATGACATGGCAATCCTTGTCTGCTTGTTTCTTTGCAAGTCAGTTGTTGAGTTTGATGTGATTTTGTTTAAGTTTGTGCAGCTACACTGTGCCTTTAGATTGCCCCTCAAAGACAAATAAAGTTTTATTGAACTGAGTTGAAATGAATCTTAATGATAGTCTCAGTCTCCAAGGAAAACATTGTAGTTTGTATTTTTTCTCTTCACTCTGTTCTGTCTGCAATTTTAGAATTACTGTTGATTGAGAGGCAATTAAACATGAATCCTGAGAAATGGGAAAGCTCAGTAACGTTGAATGGAGCTGAATAGTTCTTACTGAAAAACATAACTTTTTTTGATTTAAAAAAAGCATGTTAATTGTTGACAGTGTAGAAGCTGGATGCTTGAGTTGACGCAAAGCCTAACGTCACAAGCTACAGTCATTAAGGCTGGCCATAAAAGGCCAGGAAGAACACAATCAGACGACCTGACCTGATTTTGCTGCTTAATGTTTCCAGCTGTGTTTAACAAAAAGTCTGAATCAAAAGCGGAGCCAACAGTGACACTGCAATATGCAGAGAAAGAGGAAAGGTACGTCAAAATGGCATAGATAGGTTTCCCAGATTGCTGCTGCACATGATAAAACCAATGGTCAGTGTTCATTACCTCTAACATAATGCTAGACCAAAGAATAGATGATGTTTGAGGTTGTTTTGATAGCAGTGTTGTCAGTTTTATCCATTTCACAGAGAAATCCCTTAAAAATGTTGTCTCAAACATTGATGTTTTGCAGTTGTTTAATTTGTATGATTTAGTTGAGTGCTCAGGGTTTGTTTATCTGCAGATGTACTGAACAGATAAAGATGTTTGATTTACTGTCATGTTGTGCTGCTTCAAGTGTATTATTAGTTATTACATTTTTAAATGTTATTTTTTCTTCTTTTCCACAAGTTTAGAGACAAAGAATAATACGCCTACCCCCCCATCACAACATACCCCTTTTAACTGCTGAAACCAGATATTTACACAAATGCTATTCACAGAACACAAAAGGCACAATTATTTCTTTTATCATAGTCTCACATTCACTCAGAAATAATTATCTTGTTTTAGATCAGTTAGGATTAACATTTTTTTCTATTTTCTAAATGTCACAATCACAGGAGTAAGCAATATTAGAAATGTTTTTTATATTACTTTCTTCAAAGTCAGAAGTTTATATATACTAAGTGCTATGCCTTCAAACAATTTGGGAAAGCCCAGATGACGATGATGTGGTAGCTTTGTAAGCTTCTGGTCATTAATTCAAGACAGTAGACCAAATATGCCGTGATCATCTCTTCAAACAATTTTAGTCAAGTATAACCACAATGTGAATGTCCAACCAACAAACTAGCAAGGAAGGAGATGGAGATTAACATGTTTTGATGTTAAATGTGTGCATGAACCACAGAAAAAACAAAGAAAAGACCTTGTGTAGATGTTGGCTGGAGCTGGGAGGAGAGAGTCATTATCCACAGTGAAACAAGTCCTCTACTGACATAGATTTAAAAGCCACTCAGTGAGGAAGAAGCCATTCCTCCAAAAGCAATAGATAAAGCCAGATTGCAGTGTGCAAATGCACTCAAGGACAAAGTCCTTGATTTTCAGTTTTCTGTTCTTGACAGGAGCTCCACCAGATGTGGTCATCTGCTGCTGTGGCCTGTCTGCATCCAGGTTTGACATGTTGTCAAACCTGGATGCAGACAGTATTTTGCATAAGTTGTCTTTGGAATGTTGCTTTCACAGATGAAATGTTTTGTTAAATTAAATTAAAACTGTCTTGTTTTGCAATTTCTGCAAATCCTCAAAGTTTAATGAAATACACCAAAAATCTTTTTTTTTTTTTTTTTTTTTTTTTTTTTTTTTTTTTTTTTTTTTTTTTTTTTTTTTTTTTTTGTAAAATCTTGTTGAGACAAAAACAAACACATGGCACAGAAAATATACTCGTCTTTTGCCTCTCGCATTGAGAGATGAGCAAACAGACTCGTTGCTTTTCTAAAGCGTCTAAGCACCCATGAAAGGCTCCATTCAGAACAATTATCCTGCCAAGCAGTGGCCACGTCAACATGATACATCTCTGCTGAAATGAATCAGCTGCTCTGGATGCCAATTATACAGACATCTCAGGGTTAAGGTGACCGCTGTATGAATCTGTGTGGTTTATGAAGGCTGCTGATGGATTGATGTCCATGGTTTAGATTGGTTGATTCAAATTCAAAGAAACATATTGTTACTGAATAGTGAAACCAAGGGAATGAAGAAGTCTTTTTAAGTGACTATGCCTTTTAGCTTTTATTTTGTATTTGGTCAATGCTCCATTTTATGTTTATTCACTATAAAGTATGAAATTTAGTTTTCAAACTAAATATTGCATGGAACACAGAGTGGTAGCTTGGTTTTTCTTCTTCTTTCTTCTGACACTTGGAAAACATTTACATTAATCAATATTCTGCTTTTGCTGTTTCTCACTTTGTTCCCTATCCAGTAGATTTGAATGTTTTAAAATGTTTAAATTAGTGAATAATTTAAAATATATATGAAATGTGCATATGTCCAAGAAAATATAGCAGCTTTTATTTTAAGAATATGAAATAATTGTTACAATACCGTAAACATCCAAAAAGTGGTTGAAACTGTTTCTTTTTTGTTTATTTGTTTTGTTTTGTTTTGTTTTTCTTTTGGTGTGTATGTGTTTTTACAGAGCCCCCTAGGGGACATGAGGGATTTTTTTTCTTTTGCATTACCTCACAAAAGTATTGTATTACTTTGCAGTAAGTTTGCATTCTTTCACAAAGATATTGCACTACCACACAATACTTTTGCATTATCTCACAAAGGTTTTGGATTTCCACGCAATAAGTTTTGCATCCCCTCACAATAGGTTTTTCTTTTTCTCGGAATAATGTAAATGTCAGTTTTTTTAGGATACAAATGCACCACAAACTTATGTGCAAAATGCAAAAGCAAAAACAGGTCAAACATGGGCTTCCCATCCTTTTCCATCCCTTCTAAGACATAAACAGAAACTTTCCATAAGAAAGAAAGAACGAAAAAATACATCTGAACTATTTTTAAGTTATTTTCGCAGAGTAATAAAGTCATCTGACAGTTTTGATTGTGTCTTTTTCATGTTGGTTATCTGAATGGTTAATAAACGGCCATTTTCGTGTGGAGTCCCATCTCCATCTTATACAAACATGAACACGCAGTTAATAGATCGATTTTCAACCAGTTTCTGTACCACAGAGTTAAGAATCTACAAACACCTTTTCACAAAATTGACATTCGTTATCACTGTGACTGGATACAAAATAAACCAGGGTGTGTGTGCTAATTTATTGTGAGGGAACGCAAAACCTATTGCGAGGGAATTAAATACTTTTGCGAGGTAACACAAAGAAAAAAAATCCTCCATGTCCCATAGGGGGCTCCATATATTTCACAATGAAATTTATTTTCAAATAAGCAAATTTACCACACTGGGATTAGGATTTTCTAGAGAAAAAAAGAAAACGTGTTTTAATTTTGACTATAAGCTGCTACTTTTTTCACACGCTTTGAACACTGCGATGCGGCTAATATACGGGTTTTGAAAGGATGGACTGCTGCGTGATGATGAGGACAGCACAAGCTCAAGAGCCAGATGAAAATGACACTGAGAGCAACAATGAAAGAGAGACTGAGGAAGTGTGTGTGAGGCCAGGGACGCCTGCAGGTTATTATTGGAGGGAATGCACAAAAACCATCACCGCACCTGACCCACGCGAACACTACCACATCCCCAACGCGTATCATGTGCATAGCACACAAAACCTGCACAATGCACCCGACCCACACAAATACTGGCCTGATGGCATGATGCTATGGCACACAGAAGCAGCAGTGTCGCACTGCGCACCTTACGGTCAGGTCCTGATCCACACAAATATGCCACGTGAGCGCAATGCGCCTGGCGCACAAAAACAGTGCATCTGACCCGCACAAGGCCCAACACACATAATGCGACACGCACATCCACATACATATATGCCTACATAGCCTATTTGTTACAAATTGCTCTAAATATTCAAAAAGTAAAACAAAGCCTACCTATCTGAAGTGAGCTCTGCGCCTGCCGTGCAGGCTCGGGTCCTGTGTGACAACAATTGTTTCATTTCTGCTATTTTCGGCAATCGTTTCAATTAGATTGAACAGTTTAAAAGTCCGTTTATTCATTTTAGTTAGCTTCACCACACAGTCACATTTAGCTCATAGAAAAAGCGCCAACCGGCTAGTAAACAAAACACGGACATGTGAGGTTTATATATGATTTGTTTTTCTTTTCAAAGTTAGCTATCTTAATCAATGTGCTCAGTAGTCCGGAAATCACAGTGACTCATAATTTTCATTTGATAAATGGCCCCTATGTATTTTGGTTATGCTTTACACTTGTTAATCAGAAGAACCTTATGGTGCAAGACAACTTTTGTTATAAATATGCTTGTTTGTGTGTCATGCTTGATTGTTTACTTTCAATACTTAAGTGCAGAACACACTTTTAGATAAGTAACGTTGTGCTTGGATTAAACCCAGTGGCCTCACAGCAGCACCACCATCTTAATCTGCAGTAGCACACATAGACAAAGGGTCTGCTATTCCTGCAGTGTCCAGCTTTATTCTTTTTCAGATGATAGAGAAACAGAAGATACTGTGCATTTTGTTTTGGGGATGTAAATTTGAAAACTATTCTTTTGGAAAACATTTTAAATGACTACATTTGAATATTTAAAGTAGTGTGCTTCTTCATCACTGGTTTCTGCTCATTTTAGGTTGCTTCTCAACCACAGAAGATATTTGTTTAAATTCCAGCCATTATATGTTACATAGCTTTGTTTGAGTTGTCTGCATTTTCAGAATCACATGAAAATGAAAGGTGACTGAGAAAAAAGACCCACAGAAAATGAATTGCATGTTTAAAGCAATTGAAAATATGTGCATAAAAAAGACATGATCACTAACTGCAACCAACTAGGGAAATCAGTTAAGTGAATTGCACATTGAATTTGGATTTTAAGAGCTTCCTGCTTTCTAAGGACTTTATAATAAGCTTCAGCTTGGTTGGACAGATTGGGTTTACTCTGAAGAGCATAATCATTTGTGCAATGACTGACCAGTTTATTAATTTCAACATCACGCAGGCAATAAAATAAAACAGGTTGTTGTGCATTATGTAGCAATGATGTTTCATAGAGCTGTATGACCGTGATGGATGTGGAACAGAATGGCTTCATAAATCAATTATAAATATCAATTCTTGTGTAATAGGTGGGCTTTGCATAATATCATCATTCTAAACTTGAATGAGAAATCATTTATTTTGCTTTAAAACATTCAAAGATTCAACTGTTCATCTCACAGAAATTAATGTGATTTGCATATTATCAAAACTTAGAAAGGATTGTACTCCTACCAAGGGCAATGCTAAAAATGAATCCAAAGGTGTTTCAGCTGGTCCCAAAATAATAGATTCATCATGATCCTATTTTTTATGTCAGTTTAACAGCAGTGTGTACACTTTTGAGATCCAGTTTTAATGTATTTTTACTATAATTATTGTTAAAATCTGATTTGATTGACTGACCAAGTTGGTTAGAATATTTTAATGATGGAAAAGAAATAGAAGATTTATAAAAATGTGGGTTTAATCCCCTAAAATGCTACTTTAAACTAATTCTACATATATGGTGGTTGGAAAGAAGAAAAAATATTCATATAAAATGAGGCTGCAGCTGCAGTCAAACACTCTCCCCTTTTTATGATGAGACAGAGAATAAATGAGGCTTAAGTCATGTTAATTATCATGAGAATTTATACAGTAGGAATGTCTAGAGTAAGACAGTTCTTTATTTAGCATGATCAGACATTGTCAGATTTTTGTAAGGATAGAGGACACATAAAAAGTAAAAACTGGAGTAAAAGAACCCATTTCCCTAAACATTATGATCACAGAATCATTATGATCTCACTGGTCTGATTGTTGATGCAGTGCTTGAACTTTCTGTTCTGGCCATCGTTAGGACTTTGTTGTGTGCTTCTACCTCAGCTTTGGGCTTTCCTTCCCTTGAAGGCAAACTTGCTGTTGTTTTGTAGTCCTATGGTAAAAGTGTGTCTAATGGAGAGATTGTTTTTGATGGTGAGCTGAAAGCCATCCTACACCCTTGGTTTACTTCCACTGAGCTCACTGACATTTCCTATATATCGGATGTTTGCAGAAAAAATGCTTATTACGTCTGTTTTCTGTTCTGCCATGAAGTTCCACAAATCCATTCCACCGTGTATCCATCAATTGTCCGCCACTTATCCAAGACTGAGTCCCAGATAATCACATCTTCTCTATGCCCAACAACATTCTGTAGCTCCTTATAGGGTAATCCCAAAGTGTTCTTTAGCCAGAAGTAATATATGGACCCTCCAGCCTTCAGATCTGCCACGGGATCTCCTTCCATTGGAACATACCTAGAAAATCTACAAAACGAAGCGCCTGGAAGACTGGAAGAATCCTTCGGAGACTAACGCTGCGCTTTCTACTTTAACATGATTTCTTTTCTAGGTCTAGTGCCCCTTTTGCACTAGCAGATACATTATGAGCTATTCATCCAATTGAAGTGATTAGAAGTTGACAAGACTCTGAACCAGGGGCTTTTCCTATCTCGCTTTGCTCCAGCAGGGGAATTCCCGTTACTGTCTACCACTGGCGCCTAGGACACATCCTGCCTAGATGCGTGGACCACCTCACCTCAGATTTATCTGTGGCTATCTTGGCAGATGAGAAATAGACATTTGAATTCAACATATTCCCATTAGAAAAGTATATGTTGCTCTTTTGTCATTACCATGACAGACTTGCAGACAGTGCAGTGACATACGCTTTGTCATCATCGAAATATAAAAGTGAATATCTGGTTTTGATGTTATGACTAAAAGGGTTTTTTTGTTCGAGTTAAAAAGGTGATGTTTAAAATTGTATTCTTTGAAAATCAATCAAAAGGCCTCTGTTACACAGTACCCTGTTTCTGTTGCTGATGCTTGTGTGTCATATAAGCCTATTTCTTCTTCACCTTCAAATTACTGTTTGTAAGACTCTTCAGGAAATAACATAGATTTGTTGTAGTTGCGCTCAACTACCCATGACTGCCACTATTGTTTTTTTTGTGTGGGAGGAGGGGGTGAGAGGGTCAATCCTGAGGAGGGTATAGTCCTGTTTGTTTAATTTAAATAACAATACACTGGAAAACTAACTTTTCTGTTTGACAGATTCCACTTGTGCAGAAGAATTTCCATGGTACGGTTAAATATTTTTTCTGTTTGAAGATATGAAAATAACTTAAGTCTTTTTAATTTTTTGTCCATTTTTGTTTCCTTTTCATTCAGAATTGAGTAACTGATTGACCATGACAGGACTGATAACACTTTTCAATCCGCTTTCTCTCTTGTCAGTTTTTGTAAAGCGTAGGTATTTGTTTGAAGTCATTGTTGTGTAACAAAAGTGAATCTATCTGAAGTGTTCCTCATTCTATAGAATGAAAATTCAAATATTTAGCAAAATAAGTGTTTGTTCTGAGATTTTTTTTTTCCTGCAGCAAAACAACTTCAAAAATTACTGATGGGTTTGGGTACTTAGTTTAATGGGTCCTCAGATTTATAACTTGTATTTCAAGGTTTGATTTTATGTAAAAGTCAGCCCTTGACAACAAAATGCTATTTTGCTATTGTTTGCATCTGGAATAATGTTTCAGCTGTATAAACTGAGGAATTTAGTTTATAATTTATCAGAGAAAGCAAATAAGTTTAGCCAAATCCAATTTGACACAGTCTAACTTAAATCTAATTACTGTAATCAACACTGTCTTATTATTTAGTTCTATCTGATTTGTTCCCATCTTGTTCAATTAAACACAGTGAAGTTTATTGCTGTTTTCAAATTATAATTGATACATTGCAATTTATCATGGCATTGTTGTTCTGATGCAGATTAGAAAAACAAAACAAGAGGACTGCACCAAATTTCAACTTCTCATTGAAGTGAGGAGAGCTGATCAGTGGCATATGTACTTGTATACCTCTATGGCTATTAAAATAACAGAGCTAAAAACTCAGGGCTAATGTTGCTTTTTACATAAAAACTTTAAAAGTTTTAAGTCTTGAAAGTATTGTGTGGCCTGTCTTATTTCAGAAACTCTACATAGGTATGAATGATGGTAATAAACAAAAATAATATTAACAGAATATTTGTGATTCTATTTGATATTGACTTAGATTTTTGCCAAAATCTGTATTCAAAAAGTTACTTTTTTTTTGCTGTTATTGGTACACTAAAGGAATGTTTTGATGAGGAGTTCTTGAAGGGGAGGGTTATTTCCTAACAAGCTCAGTTTACTAGAGTCTTTTGTTTGCGTTTCCTGTTTTTGATCCTAAACTGAGCTACATAGATGGCATCCAATCCTAAACTGATTCACAGTAGTTATGGTTTAAAAGCTAAATACTATCATTCCAAACTTTATGAAAATGTGTAACCAGAAGGGGTTTAAAACAACCTGTTACTTTGTATTAAATTTAAATCATTTGAATTTAACTGAGTGTATTTGAATCTTATTCTGAAACGCTGATATTTAAAGGGGCAGTAGTATGTAAAATTGTAAATCTTTTTTTGAGCTTTACATAATGTTATAATGTTACTCCCCCAACATAAAAAATACCCGGAGTGTTGCTTTGATTCTTTCATGCATGTTTGAGAAATCCTTTAATCTCCCGTGGCAGCCATTCAGCTGTGCAAAACGCTTGGTGGGACCCAGCTCCGCCTTCGAGATGCAGTTCCTCCTCAGAGCTGCAGTTTCTAAGCTTCCTCGCAGAAAAGCCCTCCCCGTGACAATACTGGTAAAAACATAGTTAAAGGATTAATAGAGGAGTGATGTTGTGATGACTTCCTGAAGGTGGAGTGTTGGAAAGAGCAAGACTTTCTTAAAAAGACAGAGGCCTAATTTCAAGGTGTTAAATTACAAAGTCAAATTTCTTTTAAGTCATATTTGATATATACAGCATTTTTATAACAACTAAAGGTAACATAGTTACTTGATTGTGCTATAAAATGATTCTATGCAGCTGGACAACACATAATACTGCCCTTGTAACATGAGTAAGCGAGGTTTGAATGTTGTATTTGGAAACAAAACTATTAATTACTGCTTGCAAATAATTTACCTTAAAAAAATAAGCACTTAGAAGGAGTTTAAACCAGGAAACGACTGAAATTTAAAACGGACTACCTTCCTACCTGCACTATTTATTTCCGTAGATTTCTGTCCACTTCATCCAGTTTGACCCAAGTTCCAACAGTGGAAACTGAGGGGGATACAGCACCAGAAAACTAAAGACTCCTGTAGTGTAAATACACCTATAAAAAAGCATGCATGTAACACCAACTGCATCTTTTGGCTGCTTCATATTAAAAAAACTCAGGAGAGTCAAGAAAAAAAAATACTGTTTGCATTTTTAAGGCCATCTGTTCTTTTGTCAGCAAATGAGGAAAAAGTCTCTTTTATGGGGGCTGTTAATGTATTACATGAGAGCATATGATGATGTAAGTGACAGTTAAAATTGATATTGCTGAGATAAAGTTCAGTTTTAAAGATCTCTTTTTTGCGTTGTACTGTCTGAGCATATAACTGTTGTTTTTTTTATTTAGTTTCTGTGATCTCAGAGGGTCTCAGTTCTAACAGTTTTTTGTTGACAATTTTTCGAAAAAATTATTTCAGGATCACTTCTGTCTCACAATCACGTTTTGTTAATAGAATTACAAATCTGTAAATCAAAAATGCCGTCTCTAAAGGGACTTCTTCAGCTGTTTAACTCCCATATTTACATGGGGTCTGATTGCAAGTCTTTATAGCTTACGGGCCAAAACCCTCACATTGTTCCAAATTCATTTATTAGTGTGTGGGTCTATGGCTGTTACAGAAAAAGCATTGCGCTGTCTTTAAGAGACTACATGGACTAAAAGGAGTTGTATGAATGTGTGTGTAAATGGATGAATGTAGTTTTTTGTGTAAAAGTGCTCAGAGTGATCACAAGACAAGCAAGAGATAAATAAATGTGGTCCATTTACCATTTTTTGTTGGTACATGTGAAATCGAGCACTCTGCAAAGCCATTTTCATTTTCCTCATAAAAGAAAATGACAAAATGTTCTCAGGTAAAGTACCAAGAATTTTATAGATGTTTACTTTGAGTAATGTGGTGAATACCAAAGCCTTTTACGTGAAGCAATCTTTTGTTATATTTTACATATAGGTGTTAAAGCCAGCCTATTTGTATCTGCAACCTAGTTTTATAGTTTGTGTAATAAAGGTTTACAAATATATGAATTCATTTTTTTTAAAGACCAATTATTCTTAGTACAGTATTTTGCATTCTGCTATAATAACTTTATATCAAGTTGCTATTGTGACAATTTTTTTAAAGCAATATGTGTATAGACGCAACATTATTGATTTCAGTATATAAACCCAAAAATTTGCCAGTCACTCAAAGCATGTGGAACAGCGAGTTGCTTAGGGAATGTCATGAGTTTTATTAAATCAACTATATGTGATTCATGCTGTACTGTACAGAAACATAAATATGGTGAGCCAAAGATGCCACAGTCAGATAAACATCATCGGTTAAATTCAAATTAACTGTACCAAAGGCAGGGCTGCACAGTAGCACACTTGGTACTACTGTTGCTTGGGAGCAAGAAGGTCATGGGATGGGGGGGACATGGTTCTCCCTGCAGTGGTCCTCCTGGAGCTCCCGTGGTCTGGGGGGCCTTTGAATGTCTGTGTCTCCGATCTCCTCCACGTCTGCCTCGGGTCCTGGGCGGTGGGTCTTTGGATCCTCAACAGATATGTATTTAGAAAAGAAAGAAAAAAAATTAACATTGAAAAGTATCACCTAATTATGATCAGTTATTCTCAGTGACAGTAAAATAACAGAAATAACAGTTTTGGGGATTTTTAAAAAAACTGTTTTTTGATTTAGTTAATATAAAAAGGCACTATATTCTACTACGACTAATTATCTTGTTTAAGGTCAATTTCTGAACCCTGCAATGAAGAATCAGCTTGTTTAAATCATAAGTGCAGGACAAACTTCTGTCTGTATAAAGATATAAATTTTGAACAGAGGTTTCACATAAATTTTAAAGTGGGCTCAAAAAAGAAGCTATAAACAAGGAATAATTCACACCTACAGAGCTGTGGCTGTCCAAGTTCTTATACCATATAACAGTGGAGGCCACCTTGAAAAAGGTATCTATGAGTTGTAGCTGCTGAATTGCATTCAAACAATTTCTATAGTTTGCAGCAATTTGACCTTTAAAATGCATCCAAATCAATTCTGCTATAGGGCATAGACTCTCCTAAGACTACAGTAGCATGGTAATCAGATGTCCTTTTTATTCCGAAGGACATTTTATTCAAAGTGTTGTACATGTGGCAAAATCACTTTCTGCATGGAAGAAGTCTTAGTCCTTTATGTAAAAAATCTTTACTCTCTTCTTCATATCTGCGTCCACATAACTTTTAATGCATCTGGTTATATCTTGTTGTGGAATAATAAATAGAGCTCAAAGGAAGATCAGTATTTTTAAGGTCTTAGAAGTACAACAGCTTTCATAAACTGCAGTGCTTGATGGTGATGCATTTGTCTGAACTGCTACAAACACAGCAGGAGAAAAGCTGATTCTAGACTTTAAAGTTTGCTTTGCATTTCAGTCATGTCTCAGATGTTTCACATCTCGATGGAGTCTTTGCTTTCTTTGGAAATTTCTCCCTCAGCTACAGCATGAACACTGAAAGCTGTTGGTGCTTAAGGATTATTAATATAACAGAAATTTAGTTAAAGAGAAAAACTCTTCTTAGAATTCAAAGTAAGATGAATGTGTAATTTCTGTACAGTCTTTTAGGCAAAAAACTTTGCCATCTATATGAAGAAGCAAAAAGAGCTGAGCAGTTTTCAACTGTTTAAAAAATGCTTCCATTTAATACAAGGCAGAATATAGTGCCCATAAAAAGTATTCATCCCCTTGGATGTTTTACCCTTTTATTGCTTTTACAAATCAATCATGACCATCAAAATTTGGATCTTCTTTTTTTTTTTTTACAAGACAAATTACAAAAAACCCTTTCATGCCAGAGTTAAAACTGATTTCTACAAAACAATGACATTTAAATAAAAATATTATCATAGAATAAGTGACTGCATAAATAATCAACCCCTTTAAGTCAGTGTTTAGTAGATACACCTTTGGCTGCAATCACAGCACAGAGTCTGTGTGGATAGGTCTCAATCAGGCTTGCACATCTGCATGCTGCAATTTTGCTCCATTCTTCCTGCTAAACTGTTGAAGCTCTGTCAGGTTGTGTGGGGATCAGCTGTGAACACTGCTTTTCAGGTCCAGTGAAATATTCTCTGTTATATTACAATTTTTGCTTTCACTCAGCTACTCCATAACATCCACTTTGTTGTCTTCAAACCACTTCTGAGTACCTCCAGCTGGATGCTTCGGGTCGTTGTCTTGCTGGAAAAGAAAGTTTCTCTGAAGCCGTAGTTCTCTTGCAGAGAGAAACAAATTATCCTCCAGGATTTTCCTAAATTGTTTCTGCATTAATTTTACCTTCTACCATTATAAGCCTTCCAGGGCCTCCTGCCAAAAAGTAGCATGCACCATTCTTCACAGTGGGGATGGTGTGTTTGTATTGATGTGCTGTATTTGGTGTCTGCCAACCATAATGTCTTGTCTGATGGCCAAAAAGACCAAATAACTTTCTTCCACTTAACCATGGAGGCTCAACACATGCCTTTTGACAAACTCTAGTTGAGCCTTGATATGAGTTTTGTTCAACAGTTGCTTTCTCATTGCCACTCTGCCATAAAGCTTTGGCTGGTGAAGATCCTAGGCAACAGTTGCTGTATAGTCTCTCCCATCTCAGCTGCTGAAGCTTGTAACTCTTTCAGTGTAGTCATGGTAACCTGGTGGCCTCGCTCACTTGTCTCCTTCTTGCAAGGTCACTCAGGTTGTGAGAACAGCCTAATCGAGACAGATATATACATGGGCCATATTCCTTCCATTTCTTGATGATGGATTTAAGTGTACTCCAGGGGATATTCAATGCCTTATAGATATTTGTGTATCCATCCCCTGACTTATACTTTTCAGTAACCTTTTCTTGGGTTTTGATGGAGTGTTCTTTGGTCATCGTGTTGTAATGGTAACAATTAATGTAAACAAACACAGGTCTTCCTTAAATAGAGGTAGATGAGTGCATTTCTGAGGCTTAATTGTTTTAGGATGACTGTACCTCCTGTATTACATGTAGTTTCCTCTTTAAAACATGAGCATATTATCTAGTCAGAAAGACCCAGAAGAAGGAACCAGAGCAGCTGTTCAATGTGAGAGTCACCATAGAGACAAGCTGACTCCTTTTAAATAGTCTCCTTTGGCTGTTCCTCTTCTGTCCTTTTCTCCTCAAATGAAGTGGAAGAGTAATGTTTTGTTCTCATGAGCTGTCAGGAATGTGTTCCTCCAATGTCTCTAATACAATAGATGGGCTGTTGTGTTTTGTGCTTTTTCTGGAAAGCACTGTCACTTTAGTTGTTTTGGCTAAGTCATAATCACTGCTATAACAAACACCATTGTCCTTTTTGAAGAAGAAATTAGCAAACATATGTGGAATTTTACAGAAACTGTAAGATTTTGACTTATATTATGAATCTAATAAGACAGTAATTCTGAGTTTGACATAGTCACAGTTCAGAAATGAAGCTGCTTTTTTCTGCATGTCTTACCAATATTAATTAAACCAGAGTGATACATGTAAATATAATCTTTTCTTTATGTTTTGAAACATCTATGATTTGCAGACAGTGAAGTACCAGTACCAGTGATGAGAAACAGCAGGATTTTTTTGTATTAATGGTTAAGTGGTTGATGGTTGTGTAACTCATCCACAAAATGACCACTGGAGCACAATGAATGAAAGAAGCTTCCAAAAAGGCTTATTATCCCACCAACCAAAAGTCTCTATCGCCATCTTTCTAGTGTTTTCTCCATCCTACTTCTGTTCCACATTAATTCCAAATTTTACTCCATCTAATAACGCATCAACTTAGGGAAAATACTTAATTACACAGTCATTTTGTCAGTTCACAGAGCAAAGAGGTGAAGAGATGAAGCAACTGACACTCAGAGACACATTAACTCTGACATTCAGTCTTTCAGAAAATACAGGGGCTCAATATTAAGGAACAAATAACAATACTGACTCTAAAAGAAACTAAGACCTCCATAAGAAGATATAGATGAGGAATTAGTGTAGTATTTGTTTCCTCAGCTCAGCAATTAGCTTCAGATGCAAGAAGGCAGAAACATACAGTACCTTGAACATTTCCACATTTTATCATGGTACAACCCCAAACTTCAATGTACTTACAAGGGTTTCATGTACCAGACTAGCACAAAGTGGTGCATAATCGTGAGGTACAGGTTTGGGTGCTTTGGTCAGATGAGACCAAAATTTAACTTTTTGGCCCATTATGTATGCTGGAAACCTAACACTTCACATTGCCCTTAAACCACCATCGCTACGTTGAAACATATTGGTGGCAGCATAATGCTGTGGGAATGATTTTCTTCACCAGTGAGAGTAGAGCTGCTTCATGAGAAGATTGATGGTAGTTACAGGGCAGTCCTGAAAAAATTAAAACTATTAGAGTCTGCACAAAACGAGACTGGAGCAGAAGTTAACCATCCACCAAAACAAAACTCTCTTAACACCAACAAACCAAAGATACAATTAAATTGTTTAGATCAAATCATAGGAGGACACAGTACAAATGTACATTAAACTTTTTTAACGTTAAACATTTTTTAAAAATAAAACCATGTTTAATTCTACTTCACAATTATGCACTACTTTGTGTTGAATCACATAAAATCGCAATATAGTTCACTGAAGTTTGAATTTTATAATGTCACATGTAATAAAGATCAAGGGGAACAATATATACACAAGACCCTTTAATGCATACTGAATGCAACATGTATCACAATTTAACTTGATGTTATTCCTCTTGAGAAAAAAGATGCATGCAGCAGTGCCTAATATTTTACATCACAGGAGCCATTCAGGGAGGGTATTAATGATAGTGTTTACATGTCAGCATCAGTGATAAATATCTACCCCTGTGGTAACAGGTGGTATCCTGCAGGCTCTGCACTCACAGCTTCATAAATAACATAATTAATGATTAATGTTTTCTTAGAAACCAAACAACTAATTGTGAACATTCCTTTGAATACAGATTCAGTTATGGGTGAAAATATGTATATATATCACAAAGACCTCATTAAATGAACAGTATAACAGATGCCAACAAGTTTGGGCATTTTTCTTGCATTACATTCAGACTAATGCAGTTGAAGTGACACTATTCAGGGTTTTTTGTGTATGCTTGCTATACCATTGGTTCATTTTTTGTCAAACTGAATGTTCTTTGATTATTTCAGGGTTAAGGATGTAAATTATTTTGCAGATAAAGCATATCAATTGTTCTAAACGCAGAATTCACAGTTCTTCTGCAGCTCATTACTGTCCAAACATAAACACACATAACATCCGTTCAGTGTGATCTCACAGACAAAAGAAAAAATAAACAGAGCAAATTGGTCATAAAATGGAATGAAACAAAGAAGAGATAAAATGCAATCAGGGTTTAAAACTAATGATGGTGGAAAGCACTGCAGCAGCAATTTCAGCTAATTAAATTAGGTTTTAAAAACACAATAAAGGACAAATAAAACAGTGCTTGACTGAAATTGATAAAGAGCAGATAGAGCTGACTTCCAGCCCAACTGTTTATTTCTTGCTCAGAGGATGTATCACATCCCAACTCAGATAAGCTATTCTGAGCTAACAAGAATGCTGTAAACCCAAGGTTGTGTGGGGACTAAAGTAGAATTTAACTTGAGGAATTAAAATCATAACCTTCTGGCCATCACAGCATCCTCATCTAGGTATCTAGTTCTTTAGATTTGCCATTAGGGTTGGTAATCTCGACAAGAACCGGTTCTCAGTAGTTCATTTCCTTGCAATTGTTCATCTGCCTGCCTAATGATTCTGCTTGTCGGTTCCAATAACATGAGATATATTTCCGTGATGACATGTTGTATAAGCTCCATATTTTGGTTTAGAACATATCCAAGATGGCATCATGGCAGAAGCCCTCCAAAGTATGATTACACTTCACAAAAAAAGACGACACTAGGGCCAATTTCAACATTTGCAGAGCTTTAATGATAATAAAAGGATGAAATACCTCCAACATCCTCAAATAGTTGACCATGTAGCATACACATGATTTGAACAAATGTAAAGTGTTTGATATGTTGCTTAGCGATAGGTGTGACTCTTGAGAGGGTGAGCTTTGAGCACAGCGTCTTCTGTCCCAGGTAACGTTAAACTCCTTCAGGTCCTGGTTATTGTATTAATGTTATTAATGTAGCGCTATGCTGTATGAATAATCTTCATCTCACATTAACATTTACAGTCATGCTCAATAAAGTAGAATATTGGTTCCGATAAGGGTTGTTTGTCAGATTAAAAGTACCTTTTGAAAATAACCGTTAAGCAGCTATTAAACATATTTTTCATTAGACCCACATTTCTACATTAGGAATGATTTTTTTTTTTTTTTGGTCTGATGTAATATTCTAATCTTAAAAGTCATGTTTTCATTAGTTGTAGCTAAGAAATCATCATCATTAACAGAGATAAAAGCTTTAAAACAGTCTGTGTGGAATTAATCTATATAATATGTTTAATTTGTGAGCTGAATTACTGAAATACATGAACTTTTTATTAATATTCTAATTTACTGAATATGACTGTAGTTGAGGACTGCCAGAATGATGCTGGCTCAAAGGTAAGCTCTCACACACTTTTAACTGCCCCTTTCTTCAAGGCAGGGAAGAACAAAATGACAGAGGTGAAAATAAACATCTGAGAGAGTAATTTCCACAGCTGAAGACACCTTAAGTCTTGAAAGATCCTTCCTGAAAAGGCAAACATGCAACTTTGTCTGCACAAAAACTGTTGATGTACAAAGAGTTGCATTTCATGTTAAAATGTTCATTTAACAGAGGGATTCTTATTTTTTAGCCAGCTTTAATTTTAGTTTGAAACAAGTGCAACAAAGTGCATATTTTAAATTAAAGAGTTTAAAGAGCTTATTTCCTAACTCAATGAGAATCCATTAAGAAATTAATAAGGAATCATTAAAAAAGATCAATGATTGAATCGGTCTTGCTAAATTCTTTTCAGTTCCCATCCCTATTTACCATTCTTAATCATTATCATTTTATGCATTTAAAATGTTTTTTAACTGATGAGACAACAATACATTCCTTAGATAAAGTGTCATTCATTTTATGTTATTGATCAGGTAAATAGCAATTTGGACAAAGGGTACTGGAAGGTGGACCTTAGACCAGTCATATGGTCCAACATATTGTTTATGGTATTACACATGAATATAAACCCAAATGTATTTATTTGATCTCTCAAGCCACAACAGAATTGGATGATTGGACATATAGAAACGGCTGAAATGCAACTATGATTCTATATTATAGATAATCTTGTTCCTTACAATACTATTTTTTCTCAGGGATCCGAAGAAGAGGTTAGCCCAACCAGGCATCTCTCCATTTGCAACACCTTTCTTACTCACAATGTCACAATTTTTTGACACATGTACTAACATAACAGATTTAGCAGAACAGCAAATAGACAATTTAACAACTGGACAAACATAACGATAACTCCAAGATTTCAATTACACTAATCCACTACATTATCTATAAGACTCTGGGATACTAAAGTGTCTTTGTAATAAATGCACAGTATCTTACATATACTATATATATTTGCAAACAATAGCATTGTGCTTGGCATGGGACCCCACCACAGACAGAAGCAGAACATTAGAACATTGGAACAGTAGTTCAACATTTTGACTGCTGATTATCCTTTGTATAATAGGTACATTTAACTATTCATTTAATTTCTTTAAAATCTTAAATTAAATAGAATTTATTTTTTTTACAAATTATTTCAAATTTAAGCAGTGGCTTCAGATAACTTAGGCCACTGAGATCAGTCAGTGAGTTGGAAAAGGAATCACTGACTATAGACTAGAAATATGACATGTTCTCTGCTCCAAAACTGGAGAAAATAAATATCTTACACGAACCAAATAACAATATAAACTAGCACCCATATGTCTTACCTTTTTAAACTATTGTTAATTAGAATAATTTTATTAAGATAAAATGAATGTTGCAATTGTTACACTTTGCAATTGCAAAGTCTGATCAAGAGATTTCTTCAAGGTCTTTCAGGGAGTTAAAAATAAACACATTATGTAATACATACTGCAGAAATTCAGCTGATGGTTATTTATACTCAATTGTATCTGTGGTCACATCAAAGATCTTTCTACACAAAGAAATATGAGAATGTGTTAAAGTGGCCAATTTTGAGTAATATGCTGTAAAATTTAATACTAAAAATAAAATAATTGAGTTTCACCTTTTTATGAGGTAAAACAACCCTCCTCTAGAGGTTTTTGTCTGAGCATTTAACAAAATATTCCTGAGATCAGTACACCGGATTCTTTTGTTGTTCTCCTTGTCTGTAATGCACTGAATGGCTTCAGTCTTACTTCATCTGTCACAGGAAAGGAAAAACAGCTTTTGGAGTTCAGGCCTTTCAATGCTCTGACGCACATTTGAGGCTTAAAACATCAGGCACATTGAATGAAGACTAGAAATACCACTTCCGCTTTCTGGTAAAGAAATTAATCTTTAAAGCTGCAGTATGTAACTTTTAAAAAATATATGTTTTTTACATATTTGTTAAAACTGTCACTATGTCATGAAACTATGGTATGAGACAGATAATCTGTGAAGAAAGTCAAGCTCCTCCACCTCTTCCCAGTGTTACTACTGCAAACTGCAGAAATGCAGCACTCCTGGTCTAAAACAACCAATCAGAGCCAGGAGGAAGGTCTTAGCACTGTCAGTCACACTCATGTCACGCTAATGGTGGAGAAACAACTTACCATTACAGGAAAATAGTTTTTTTATCTGCTGTCAATGGTGGCCATGCTAACTAGCCTGAGCATTCATGGCAGGCTGTTCTTCTTCTTCTTTTCTATAATGGCGGATCGCAAGCAACTTCTAGCTGCATACTGCCACCTACTTTACATGAGTGTATAGGAACCTTAACTAACATCCATTAATTTCTGTTTTGTTGAAGAAATAAATAAATAATGCTTTCCTTACTATATAAATATCCTCTTTATTTCTTTCAGTTCCCAATATTCATGGCAAGCTCTGCTTTTGGGAAGAAACTGTAGCGTAGCAGAGAATAAAGGGGAGGGTGTGAGCAGTACTTACACAAGCATGACTGACGGCGCTAAGACCCTCCTGCTAACTCTGACTGGTTGTTTCTCACTGAGCGGTGTATTTCTGCACTGGGAGCACAGGGAGAAGGCAGAGAAGCTCGATTTTTTCCACAGATTTTCTATCTCATACTATACTGTCACAACATAGTGACAGTTTTAACAAATATGTAAAAACATATTTTTTTAATAGAAGTTACATACTGCAGCTTTAAGGTAAATGGTAATTTATGACCACATGAGAATTTTCTTTCCTGGTTTTGTATTGCATTGTATCCTTCCAATGTATTGTTTTTGCCCTCTTTTTACATTTGCTTTTGTCTCATAGTAGAAATAAAGTACATATAAACCTGACATATGCTCTCATTTTCTCAAGACAATCTTTATCATCACAATTTGTTTTCTAAGGTAAATCACAACAGAGAGAAACATGTTTATTTTACTGGATAGAATATTTTTGTGTAATCAAAACTTAAGAATACGAGTTTCTGTGTGTCTCTGTAATTAAGACTTGTAAAAAAAAAAGTCAAGCAGTGGTGAAGCAGTTTTTTTTAACTCATGTGATCATTAAATCTGCAGGTAAAATTGAAATGTGAATGAATGTAAAGAAAAATGCTGCTGGCTTGTGCTGTAATTTGGTTTAAAGCAACAACTACTTCACTCTGTGGAGTTTGTATTTCAGCTGAAAAGGAAAATAGAAAGTTGGAACATTTAGCCTACTTCTAAGCAGCTGAACATTTGTAATCGAGGTTACATAAGTTGTCTGCTAACTATATTCACAATAAAATCTATTATAATAAACACAGATTTGAATATACATGCCTTTGAGAAGAAGGTTTTACATCAATGACTGGACATAGAATAAGGATATTGAATAATCTTTTTTTCCACAAATATTCAAGTGTGTAAAAAATATTCTTGTTTTGAGGTTTTTGCCAATAATCTCTCTTACATTTCTCGAAGAAAAGTAACAAAAACATTTTTTTATATGATTAACTCAATAATTAAACACCAACTCCAAGGAAATAAAAACATAAATTATTACAACTTTGTACTTCTTTTATTTAGTTACTTTTTAACCTCTCTTTTACTTTAGTTATCCAAAACAAAAAGATTTGATTTCAAATAACACATAACACATTTAAATAACATGAATCAATAATGTACAATTTTTAAATTCATGAAAAGATACTCATATTCTGTCAGATCAACAAGCAGACAATCTCAATTACCATAAATCAGATACAAACAGCCATAAGCTAAAAACAAAGCTCAAATACAACATAAATATTCAATGGGAACCTATAGCCTCAGTTTGTTCCAGCATGAGGCAATGAGCAATCATTTCTTGGTGTGTGAAGGATCCATAATAATCTCCTCTCTGTGTAGCTCATACCTACAAAAAGGTAGATTGTTAATGTCCTTTAAAACCTTCCATGGAACATTTATAGTATCAGCAAATTAGTTTATATCATCATGGTTGAAGATCATGATGCAAGTGTCATTTAAATAAACCTTAGTCTGAACTTAAGATTTGTTGCCTGTTGTTGTGCTTTTTTTTTTTTTTTTTTTTTTTCAATTTCAAATAACCTTAAACTCTTAAGAATAGATAACAAACGTGTTCTAATATTTTTTTAAAACAAAAAAAGATACTCATATGTAACTGATGATGAAATCTTAAAGGTCCAGCTGGGCACAGATCTAGTCAGGGATGAATGTGGTTGTTATTAAAGCTGCAGCTGTTTTTTTCCTTTATGGTCTTCACTGCCTCAGATGTTGGTATGTCTAAAAAGTGAAGGCACCTCAAAAGAAGCGATGGTTTTCCCTTCTTACAGTCTCAGATTTCTGAATTTGTTCAAAAGATACATGTTACATCCATCTTCCATGTTAAAGAGTGATGTTACCTATTAGTGTGTGTAAAATGCTGGCAAAGTGCTTTAATATGCTGTGAATGAATCTGTTAAAGCTGCTGATGACTTATTTCTCCCTTAAATCGCTTTGGAATCACATCGCTCATTTCTTCTAAAGTTATACACAATCAGAATCAGCTATATTGGCCAAGGTTTTGTGGTCAAACAAGGAATTTGACTTTGGTTTCAAACACCCAAAACATACAGGAATTAAGTATAAATATATGAACTTTAGAGGAAATACAATATAGGATAAAATGAACAGTATGTAGATGTATGTGTATGCACAGCCAGTTGTTTTTCTTTTCATAATTTCTTTCATACACATGTTATTAAGTAATAATCACACTTTGTGGTAACGTAACACACAGTAGTGCATAATTGTGAAGTGGAGGAAAAATGAGACATTGTTTACATATTTTCCTTTAACAAATACAAATGCAAAGAGTTTGGTGTGAAGCATCCCATGATTTTTTTTATTTATTTATTTATTTTTTTACATTTAACAACATCAAGTGCAACTACCTACCTGCAAAATGTAACTTGTTAATAAGGGCGGCCTGTGTGTAATTTAATCTCAGTATAAATTCAGCACTAGTTAACAAACAGCAACGTGAAGACCAAGGAACTCAGCAGAGACGTCAGGGAGACACTTAATAAGTTTAAAGCAGTATTGGCTTATAAAACAATATCCCAAGCTTTGAACATCTTAAAGTTCACCTAAAGATCAATCTATCATCTGAAAATGGAACGAGTATAGCACAGTCTGCAAAGCTATCGAGACATGGCCATCGACCAGAACTTACCGGCCTTACAAAGACAGCGTTATTCAGACAAAGCAAAGAGGCCCTTGTGGACTCTGGAGGAGCTGCAGATCTACAGGTCAGATGTGAGAATCTATTGATGCAACACAACCAACAACTATTAGTTGTGTTTTCCACAAATGTGACCTCTTTGGAAGAGAGACAAGATTGTTGAAAACAGACCATAATAAGTCCCCTCTGTGGTTTGCGTTGAATCAAGTAAGGGAACACAGTAAACATGTACAAACATACTCTGGTTAGATCAGACAAAAAAATGAACTTTTTGGCCTACATACAAAATACCATGTGTGGTGAAAAACTAACACCCTGAGCACAACCCTTATAATAAAGCCAGAGCAACCTTAATCTAATTGAGAATTTTTGGCAAAAGTTGAAAAATTATGTTCTCAGAATCTTCCATCCAATGTAATGGATCTTGAGCTGTTTTTAAAAGAAGAGCAAGAAAAAAATATATATACTATAGATATGCAGAGCTGGGTGAAGCATACCCCAAAAAACTAGCAGTTGTGATTGTAGCGAAAGATGGTTCTGCAAAGGAAGGAATCAAGCATATATTATATATACAGATCTTCATACAAAGTTGAGTTAACAGAAGACAATTACATCAAGACAGCAGTTTAAAGCTTTTTGGTATTGACTAAAAAAGTATAAGATAATTAAAAATGATCTAATAAGACTGCAGCTAAATAGCCCATTTAAAGTGAGTTCAACTCTTTGGTGCTGCAGCACACATGCTATCATGCTGTTAACACAAGGTTTCTGTTCCCTGAGCTGCAGGCAGAAGCTGAGCCAGATGAGAGCCTGATCACACTGCTCCGTGGCTCTCCTGGGACCTCCATGAGGACTGAGTTCAGAGTGGTCTGACTTTAATGTGCATTCATCCTTGAATGCTTAAACTGTGTGCAGTCAGAATTCACAAACACCATGTAATCACATCAAACATGAAAACTAGGTTCCTAATCGTGTACTCTCTTACGTGTACTTCCTGTAATTTCAGACTGCTGCTTGTGCTTTAAATGCAACCAAAGCTGCAAATAGTGTGCACAAACTGAACATGATTCAGGGGAACAGACCAATATTTTCTCCCAAATGCTGGTAAGTAAAAAGCAAAAAGTAGTTATTCAAAAATGACTGTTACTGTAAGAATTATACCAGACAAGTTTAAAGATTCAAATTTCAGAATGCACTTTTTGTTTCCTTACTTATGTTTCGATGCCAGGCTGCATTTTTAGACCACATAGCACCTTGAATTCTGATGTTGTTCGAAATCTCATTATTCTGCTGTATGTAAGTTTTACCTTTTAAGTCCAATGTGTATTCATTCTTGGATTAGAAAAAAAATCCAAATGAAAAAAAGTGCTGCTGTTTGAGTTTTGTTTTTATAGAGATCATAAATACTGATTTTGAACTGTGGGTGATGGATTGTTTGATAGTTTGATACAGCTTTGTGAGGAAAATTTACCGAGGAACTGACAAAAACTGCACAGAAAATGTAAAAATGCTATTCACTTTTTGGGATTACTATCCAGTTCAATAACTTAAAACACATCTGTTCATTCTCTGGCTAGAGGAGGAATATTTCATTAGAATAAAGAACATTACCTTGATAGATAATTATAAATGACTAAAATGCTTCTAAAAGTTGTCCACACATCACCTCACTTAAAATTGGTTGACTTTTCAAAGGCAACAAGATTTTCACCAGGAAAACAGAACAGCAAAGGGAAATAAATCGCCTCAACTTCAAAACAACCTGGTCGGCATGATGTATACATTTATTAAGTTTACATTTATTTAACACTTTTTAATGCCATTATATTTCTAATAAGAGATTCAAATACATTTTCATGTTTGTTTATATATAAAAACATTCCAGTTTCCAGGTGTCTTACAAGTATCACAGCAGTGGTGAAGTACCTGATTACATTTCATTAACTGGAGGTACAGTACCAAGTCTTGTCTTCTCACATTTTGTCATATTACAACCTCAAACTTTTAGGTGTTTTATCAAGGTTTTATATGATAGACTAACAAAGAGTATTGTGTATCAGTGGAGTAGAAGGGAAAAGATTCAAGGTTTTCATTTGTTTTTACTTATGAAAATCTGAAAAGTGTGACGTAAATTTGTATTAGGCCCCTTTGAGTCAATACTCTATAGAGCTGCTTTTTGCTGCAATAACAGGTTTAAATCTCTTGGGGGATTTCTCTTTTACCTTTCTGCTTCTAAAGATAAAATGTCTATTCTGCCCTTTTGCAAAATAGCTCAAACTCAGTCAGACTGGGTGGATAGCTTCTATGGACATATGTTTTTCAAGTCTTGCCACAGATTGTTACTTTTTTGGGATTTAGGTCTTTGCTTTGGCTGAGCCATCTTTATGCTTTTACAAAAAACATTCCATTGCAGCTTTTCCTGTGTGTTTAGTGGTGCTGTCCTGTTGGAAGGTGAACCTCTACCCCAGTCTCAAGTCTTTTGCATCCACTAACTAGTTTACTCTCATGATTTCTCTGTTTTAGCTGGATCCAGCTTCCAAATCTGACCAGGCTCAATGTCCATGCTGAAAAATCATTTCCACAACATGATGATGCAACTGCCCTGTTTCACAGTGCAGATTGTGTCTTCATGTTGAGGCAAGGTGCAGTATTAATTTTCCACCACACATAGCAATACCATTGTAAGTCGGGAAGTTCAATTTCAGAAGAGTCTCTTGGCTCCTTTTGTGATATCCTTGCCTGGCTTTCAGTTTAGTTGAACAGCCATGTTTTGGTACGTTTGGAACTGTGCTATACTCTTTCCCTTTCTGGATGATGATAATTTGAACAGTTTTCTGCAAGATGTTGCAAACTTGGAATATTGATTGATAATATAATACTGCTTTAAGCTTTGTAAACTATGCTCTACTTTTTTTGATCAAATAAAAACACACACAAACATGCTGAAATTTGGTTGAAACATGACACGTTAGAAAATTCAAAGGGCATAAATACTTCTGCAAGGCATTGTGTTTGCATTTAGACTGGCTGATTATGGAAATATTATCTTCAAATATTTAGATTAGAATATATTTAGAGGGAGGTAAGGGATGCAACAGACTTCTTTATTAGAAGACAAAAGATAAGAATCAATGTGAAATTAATTTCAGGGCAGTAATTGTTTTATCTAGCTGTTTTGTTTTCGTAGCTTGTGGAAATCAAATGTAAATAAATTTTACTAAATTAAAAAAGAGTTTTCTGATGAAAAATTGATTGAACAGCATAATATCAGGTAAATTGTGTGACAACAGTTTGTACTATAACCAAATAATCTTTTTTGTTTGTTTTGTTTGTGCCAATGCTTTTATTGTCTGTGCATCAGTACTTTTATTTAGACTTTAATATGTAACAAAGTGAGGTTGCCCATTTGTAGTGCAAAACTGAGGGTATCTCTTCTATGTACACCTATAAAACTTTAAACTAAAAGTATATTATAAGCAGTACTTTCTCCAAGAAATCTAACTTTACTGATGCTAAAATTCCACAGATGTGTGTTGTCGTTAACAGCAGATGAATTGAATTTGGAAAAGAAATTGATAAAAAGAAATTCAAGGATTTTTTTATTTTCACTTCTATGTCTTCTGTACATTATGTCCTCAGATCTATTTCTTCTTCCTTGTGTATACATGAAAAGAAAAGTTCATCCTGTGCTCTCCATCCAGTCCAGCTTTGATCTCCAGGCACTATGATGCTGGTTTTCACACGTCCAGCAATGGGAGAAGCACCACTAAGTGGCTGAATGTAATTGGTGGAGTCTGCAGTGCCTTCTCTTGCGCTCTGTTCAATCTCACTCTTGACTGCTGACAGCTGGACACAAAAGACGTCCCCAGACAGCAAAACAAAGGTGATTTGTAAATTACAGAGCCTTGTTGCAGGTGAATTGCACTCAGTGCCTGCAAGTGGTGGCAAAGGTTGAATGAGTTATTTGATTTCAGTTTTAGCCGCTTGTCTCTAGGTAGAAAACAAGTCTACAAATGCTAAGTTTAATAGCTAGTTATGAAAATCCATTGCAGCAATGTTAAAACCTTTAAACTGTGTCATACGCACTGGCTAAATTAACTCTCTCTCTCTTTAGTTTTCCACTTATTTGAATTAGATTTGAGTCGTTTGACAAGACCATTTGTTAGTTATTCTGATCTACGACGGTTACCACAATTCTGAATTTACAACAAACCCTTACCAGCCAAATACTCTTATATAAATTAAACAAATAAATGCCCTATTATCACCTTTTAAGCTTTCATGCTTAAAAATCTCTTTTTTTAAGGTTACCCTTACAAAACTATTTAGCATGCAAAGGTACAAAATGTGTTGCACATAATGCAGTATTTTCCTTGTTAAAAATATTTGTCATGGTACAGAAGCTGTCATAATTTCCATTATGATGTATTCTCATTCGAATCTAGCTATTTTCAACATCCTAAATGTGCTCTGCTGGGTCAAAATCAAGTGAATGTGGAGGCCATAAGAGTACGATGAATCCATTCTCATGTTTTAGAAGTCAGTTTGAGATAATTTGAGCTTTGTGACATGGTGCACTATCTTTCTGAAAATAGCAATCAGAAGATGAAAACACAAAATTTATAAAGGGATGTGCATGGTCATCAACAATGTTCAGGTAGGCTGAGGCATTTAAGCAATGTTCAATTAACTGGCCTAAAGACAACAAATGTTGAAAATTCCAGTAGATTCACAGTTTCAAAATAGTCAGTTCATCTTGTCCAGGCAAAATCACATATACAGCATCTACTTTATTCTATTATAATGCTCGGTTTGAGAGATGTTGACTCAGGAGGTAGAAATTTGTCCTATAATCATTGGCTTGCTGGTTCGAACCCCCGCTCCTGCAGGACACTTCACTTTGTGGTGGTCAGAGGACCCCGTGGCACCAATTATATCAGCTTTGCTTCTGTCAGTTTGCCCCAGGGCAGCTGTAGCTTACCACCATCTGTGTATGAATAGGTGAATGACTTAATGTAGTGTAAAGCACTTTGGAGTCCTTGAACTGGATAAAGCATTATACAAATGCAGGCCATTTATCATTCATACAATGAGTTGATGTGATTGACCAGTTTGTTATGTGTGTTACAGTTAAAAAAGGTGTACCTAATAAATGTAAATGTACAATATATTTCTGCTTCTCAGGACTGATGATTTGACAAACTGGTGCTCAAACAGAATAAGATGCCTTTTCTTGCTAAACTACCAACATACCACATGTAATAGAGACCATAATGACTAAATAAATGGTTAAGTAAAAACACAGATGTTGTATTCTGAAATTTCAGATTAGTAGTGCTGATCCTGGGTGTAAGTACAAGAAAATGAAATATATCCTCAACCAATTTGGATTAGATTTTTTTAATGGGTGAAAGTGGGTTGTTATTGCTATTGCTGTATATCTTTCCTATCTTTTTGATTCTGCTCCACATTAGGCACCCATTGTAGGCCAGATACAGTATCTAGTTTTTAATGGAATATTGAAATGGCTTTTGTTGACCTAAACTAAGTTGGAGAAAATTGAAGATCAGGTTGACCTACCAGGATTTTTTTTTGTGTGTGTGCTTTTCTATTTCAGTGTGAATTATTTTAGCCATTGTTAGATGTAATTAATAATTACATCCTGTACTAGGTTTATGACCTCCAGAAATACTGCACCAGTCAAAACCAAGAAGAATTTTGTTTGTTTTAAGATCTATCTTTCAGTTGTGTTTTCTTATGATTTGATATTGTAGATCTTGAGAAACTATAAATAATATTTTGAGTCAAAAACCTAGAAAACATGTAAGATTTCTTTACAGAACACAAGACATACCTTTCCCCTTCTCTAAATGACACGCTGCTTTCACTGACCACACCTATGTCTGGGTGACATACAGGGAGTTCATCTTTCTGTAGTCTGCATACTGCTAAAGGTTGAGGTCACTCTGAAAGGTCAATAGCTCAGGCCTCAAAGCCTGAGTGAGATGTGAGGGTATGTTGGGCTATAAACTCTCCTGCTGAGAACCACGGTGGGTGGAGGACTCTGAATAGAATAAGCACGTTCTGTTCTCTCACACCAACCCCAGCACTGAGGAGATGAAAGCTGGGGGATGATAGAAGAGACATCGAACGAGGGGGAGAGTGGAGCTTCAGAAGAATGGATAACGGCAAATTTCTGATGTGCCCTGCCTTTGGTTTTATTTTTAACTGTGAGGAAAGGCCTTGCATACACATGTACAACCTTTTTCTCATCTTGTTTTTTTCTCTAGTCAGGTCCCATGATTTCTCTAACTGTCTTCAGTTAGCCTCCAGCTATTATGGGACTGATTTAACCCCCTATTTCGTTATCTATTCTGTCAGTTTCTTAACCTGACCAGTTTTACTGTTTGTTTGCTCAACTTCTGAATATAGTCCTAAAACTCAGCTATCTCCAAAGATGAAACCAAAGGTGTTTTTATGCATAAAAGACAGTTTAGGAAAGTTTTTTTGTTTTGTTTTTTTGCTGGTGGTGGTATTTTTACATTTACCAAGATATAAATTATTTTATGGACTTTGATAATTCCATAATACTGATATTTCAGGGTTCACAATTTATGCGTTCAGATAATTGTGCAGATTTTTTTACTCTAACATGCAACTTGTTATCATTGTTACTCGTGTTCTGTTTTCTACAGAACATTTTTCTTTCCACTCAACTTTCCAATAACATGCTTGTATTCATACCTCTGTGAACAGCCAGCTTGTCTGGCAATGACAGTTTGTGACGTACCATCCCTTTGGATGTCTGCTGGACAACTGTCAACTCAACAGCCTTCTCCATGATTCTGCAAGCTATAACATGACATTTCTGTAATAAAAATTATTTTTCATTGCTTTATGTAATTTTATAATTGCACGAGTGAAAGAATTTTTGGTTGCCATTTGCTTTAGGGCCATAATTAAAAATAACAGAAATAAACACTTGAAATGTATACTGTTTTTGAATAGAATTACTGAGACAAACTGACTTTTGTATGATGTTCCATTTTATAGAGCTATACCTGTGAGTCAAAGTTTTTGGCCACATAATAATGCAATACCACAGTTTCCATTCCCTTCTTTTCTTTCATCATCTTGGGGACTAAATTTACCAAAGATACATAAAATAGCGTGGGACAATTTCAGTTCAGTAAACCTCAAAAGGCCTCAACCTGTCTTTATTTGAACCTTGGATTAGATCTACATCATCTTTCCCTTTTGAGTCCTTCCCATTTCCATGTTATTACATACTGGTCACATTTCTTGTAGCAGATGGAGGGGCTTAAAAGAAAGACAGGGGGATTGAGTGATGAGACCAGGAGATAACAAGACCGAAATGAAATACAAGGTGAGACACAAAGTCAAGACATGTGGTGAAATTCACAGGCGTACAACACAGCTCTGTCTTCACATAGCATAGCTATCCCCTTAGAACTGACTTTAAAGATGTTCAAATTAGATGAGAAAAAAACAAGGAAAAAACTTTCATGTAAGCAACCAAGGAAGGTAAATAGTATTTTCCTGTGACTGAGATTCCCTACATTATCCCCCTCATGGAAAATGTCAGAAATAATTTATTCAGTGACTATCAGGTAGCTCAGGGAAGCTTAGCTGCCTAATATTTAAAACCTATCACATTTGAGCAGCTGTTTGCTCGGGGTCAGCAGAGTAAATTGCATTTGTTTAAAGTCTTAGCATGTGGAGTGACATGCACAAACAGAAATTAATAGTCTCGGAATTACCTAATGTAAACCTAAAATTGACATAAAGTTCTTGTTCTGCTGTTACTGAGTTGGCTTATGTTTTTTTTTAATATTTATAAGAAATGTCAGCTGAAAGAAATCATCTTGCAGCACTATTGTAGGTGTTTTTTCACATCTTTTATTCCAGGAGAGCCTGCACTTCAACCTTTCTACGTTCACTTTCTCTTGCTAAGAGAAACTAATAATTTTGTCATTTATTTTGGCCTTGAAATGGAAACTTGTTTCAAACATTTCAAATAAAAAGGTTTGATTTGAAGGGAGAAAAACAAGGTTTTGACTTACCAACACTAATGAAACCTTCACTCTTTATTATTTGGTTTAATTAAAAGTTTTCATAATTACTTTCTCTAATTTACAATAGTAAAGTGTTTCAATACAGTATAAAACCTGCTTGATCTACATTATACAAAGGCCGAATGGTGGCATCTTGAGCCTTAACCCAAGGGGAAAATTGCTGCGGCTCAGTAGATTCCTATATGCGTACATAAATGAGACAATGAGAGAATAACATTATCTTAAAGACTTTAAAAACATGTTAGAGAAAGTTGCTATCATTAAGGCTATATGGGTACACGGTTTTAGTTGCGGAAGTACAACCCGCGATTTCTCATTCTGCTCTGGATTCTTCCCTTGAGTCTGGGTAAGGGTGAGGATAAAATATTAAACCTCACATGGCTGGTCCATACAGGCTGTCAGGAAGCTGAGGCTGCCACCAGCTTGACCCGTAGTGTTCTTCTGCCCAGTCAGCGGCTGTATCATTGCATGATTGTGTATATCCAGACATGTGAAGTCCCTTTTTAACTAATAGAAATAAACTACTGCGTAGAAGAAGCAATTTTATTCTGTATTAAGATTAGAAAACTTCTATATCACCGTCTCTCTGCTCTTAAGAACAAAATACAAGTGTAAGCTTATACATCAATGAATATCAGATAAGAGTGTGACTGTGACAGTAACTGAAATGTCCTTTTCCACAGCTTTATGTGCATTGGACAGTAAGGGAGACGTGGGAAACCAAATAGAGGGTGTTTAAGTGTTTTAATGACTGTAGATGATGTAGAGGTTGTGGGTGTGGTTGTACCAGATTCAGAGGATTCAGAAGCATGAAGATGCTTAAAAGTATATTTATCTCATTAGTTTTATCCAAACTTCCATCAGTCAGAGCTTTACCTTTGTACTTTTGATCACTTAAAAAAACTGCCGCAAGGCTTATAGGTGACAATAACACTCATAATAATCACACTTAAAAGTATAAAAAGAATGTTCTGAGATGGACCAATGAACTGATTCTCTTTTGGTCTTCACTTCACATAAAAACAAGTGGCAGCTTATTAATTTTAATTGTATTGATTTTGATCTTTAAAAAATTTTTATGAAAGGACATGAGCAAATTATATTGACTATAAGGTTAGGACAGAACTTACCAGGGGGAAGAAAAAGAAAGAATTTGTTGCAACACTGTTTCTATAGTTTAAAGTTTATACATAAATGCTGAAACACCGAGTTCCTTCAAATCAAGGCTAAAACCTCATTTGGTTAGAGTTGCCTTCAAATTAACATTAATTGGAAAATCATTAATTTTAGTTCGTATTGCAACTTTTCATTACTTTTCTTTATTTTGCCACTGCAATGTAATATTTTTTGTTTTTTATTTTATGTTTTCATCATGTAAACCACTTTGAATTGTCTTTTTGCTGAAATGTGCTATACAAATAAACATCCCTTGTTCTTCTTGCTGAGCATAAAAAAGGCTAAGTGTGAATTGTTGCTGCAGGCTTGATAACTGTTTACATGACATCAACTATATTACCAAGAATTCACTTGTCTGCCTTCGCACACGTAAACATCGAGTGATATCCAAGTTCTGATTAACAGGTTTTAATATGCAGTCCACCCACCTTTTTCAGCAACAACTTCATCTTATCTGATAAGACTGTCCACAGGGTTTATGAGTATGTTTATGGGGATTGTTGATAGTTCTTCCAGAGCAGCATTTAGTAGGACAGATATTGATGTTTGAAGAGAAGGCCTGGCTTGTGGCTTCATCTCCTAATCATCTCAAAGGTGTGCTGTTGGACTCTTTGCAGGTTAGTCAAGATCGTCTACACCAAAGTCCCTCATTTATGTCTTTTTTTTTTAAACCTTGCTTTGTGGGCTGGTGCATTGTCATGTTGGAACAGGAAGGGCCTATATCCCAGAACTGTTCCCACAAAGCTGAGCGTATAAAAGTGTCAAAAATACCTTGGTATGCTGCAGCATTAAGAGTACCTTTCACTAAACTAGGAAGCTAAGTTAAACTCTTGAAAAATAGCCCCAGAACCTTCCACTGAAACAATGCAGTCAGGCAACTGCTGTTCTCTTGGCAGTTACTAAACCTAGACTGGTCCCTTGGGTTGCCAGACTGAGGCACTCCAAAGAGCACTTCTTTATTGTTTTAAAGTCCGGTGTGCTTTACAAAACTGCATCTGACACTTTCAGTCACACTTCATAATGGATAGCTTGAATGCAACTGTTCGTCGATGGAAACCCATTCCATGAAGCTCTTTACCTGCTGTTCTTCAGCTGAATAACATGAAGTTTGGAGGTCTGTAGCTGTTGATTCAGCAGAAAGTGGGTGGTCTCTGTGCGTTATGCCACCATTCTCTGTGTTTTGATGTAGCCTTCATGAGTCAGGTTGTTTGTCATTGCAAACATCCACTTTGTTATACTACAGCAAACAGCTTACTGTGGAATATGGGTTGCAAGATTGGACTGGAAGACTTCAAGTATCCATTTAGTGGATACTTGTGGTAATGTAGTGACTGGGCTAGTTTACAGCCTTGCCTGGGCACCTCCAGTTGCAAATCCAGAGGGCAGGTACAGCACTTATATATACCATATATACCTGGTAGTCACCTCAGTCTAGAAGAAGTTATGAAACAACACAGACATTAATTTCTACCAACCTCCAAATATTAGCAATGAGATTGAGTGAAGAGTAAACTAAAGATGGCTAAAGCTGCAGTTTTAGTCATATTTATCAGGTGACAGTCACGATACCGTTTCTTTATATCAAAATTATGGAGGTGCTGTTAAATGCAGAGTGGAGGTACAGACTGAGGCTTTGTGCTTTCTTTCCTCAGCCAGTAGTGTACCAAACATTTTGTACTTTTCTGGAGTAGCTTAATGAATTCAAAGGGCCTAATCTTCTAAAGGTTTGCATGTATAAAAACAGGTGCAAACTTAATATCACATGTTAATACCACATTTTGGAAGTCACTGCCAGTGTTTATCAAGCAATATAAAAAAGATTTAGCAAAGTTAAAAAAACATTAATTGCAGCACATTCAAAAATCTTCATCTCAAAGCTTAGAATACTGAATAGTGAGTTAGTGAAAATGAAAAAATAGAAGTTGAAATGCAAGCGATTGCAGTTAAACTTGTATAATTTACACTGTTTCAGAATACTAATATATTTATTCTTTTTTTTTTGTTCACGGTCCCTGTTTTTCCTGCATATTCAAAGTATAGAAAGGAAACCGGCCCTGTTTATCAGCCTGGCATAATTCAGTCAGCCAGGGGGTATGCTTTATTGAACCAATAAGGAAAATCAAAGTTCCTGTAGCTCAGATTCCCTAATTAGAAACATCAGAGGCAAGAAAGTCATTGGTGTTGTGAATAAACTGAACAGATAGCTCTGGGTGAGTTATATGTCTTTATTAAGCTGGTATAGTAGAAAATAAGACAAATTTTGTCCATATTACACAAAGCAGCGTTGAAATTGTAGGTAATTATGTACATGTTGGGCTTCATATATATATATATATATATATATATATATATATATATATATATATATATATATATATATATATATATATATAAAAAAAAAATTCCCTTCTCACCCTCCACGGGTGGTCTTTCTCAACCTCTGAGCTCGGGTCCTCTACCAGAGGCCTGGGAGCTTGAGGGTTCTGCGTAGTATCTTGGCTGTGCCGAGAACTGCGCATTTCTGGACTGAGATGTCTGATGTTGTTCCTGGGATCTGTTTTAGCCACTGCTCCAGTTTGGGGGTGACTGCCAAAACTGGGATCTGTTTTAGCCACTGCTCCAGTTTGGGGGTGACTGCCCCGAGGGCCCCGATGACCACAGGCACCACTGTGGTCTTCAACCACTATATATATATATATATATATATATATATATATATATATATATATATATATATATATATATATATATATATATATATAGAGAGAGAGAGAGAGAGAGAGAGAGAGAGACAGAGAGAGAGAGAGAGAAAGAGAGAGAGAATGAATGCTACTGTAGATATCCTAGAAATCTCTCTTTTGTAATAATATATGTTTTATTTGTTACATAACATCTGTTCTTTTTAAGTAAATGTTTGAATGTTGCATTACTACATGTCCTAGAAACTCAGTTTAGTTTTTTTATGTGATGCAATTTTAGGAAACTAAATTTTATGCATTCTCTGGAGAGGAATGCGTTTTAGTAGTATTTTGCAGTAGTGTTTGAAATCATGTAGGATTTTCTTGATTATGTGGATCACATTATGGAATCCAAAAGTGAGAGGGTTATAAAATCTATCTTTACTATTGTTTGGTTCCATTAAATTCAACAAAACTGCTGTTTGCAAAAAAATTATATAAAATTACTTTTTCTATAGAGTCATCGTTTGTGCAGATTGCTGTTTGTCGTTAGCTTTGAATTGTCTCTGAATTGTCCCTTATAAAAAGTGACAAGAAAGTGTATGCTGTTATCATTTAATTAGATTCCATCTTTCTCTCTAGACTTTAATTATATCTCATTAAACCAAATCTTTCCTGGCTTGCTGACTTTTGCTTGTGTGGCTTATGGAATAAAGATGTCCTAAAGAATCCTGTCGATAAGCTTGATTTTCCCTACCCCCCACCTTCAGGACTAAGATTGCAGGTGGAGCATGGGGGAGTGTGGTGGCCGGCATAATATCCATGCAGTGGGGCCAATGAACCACACCGTGGCTTAATCATAAAGAATTTTCAGTGGGAGTGGCCACACTGCCTTCATGCCAGACCTCTGACCTTATGACACACAGTAGGCAGCACTTCAATTAAATTCTATTTGTGTCTCAAGTCAAAGTGTGTCCTGCCATGACTATGGGGTTTCAAACAAAAGGAAAGTACCACTCTCCTGCTGAGCTGTTGTCAGCAGCTGTAACACCTAATAAACATCCCCTTTGTACCAATAAATAACCCTAAGGCACCTTGCACACAGGAATGGTGATGAATGCATTGCTGAATTAGGAGATCCATTTGGGAAGAGGTTTGATCACCACCAAATTGTGTCCAAGCCCAGTGGCACTGGAGGCTAGTATACTGAAAGATAAGTTCACCATGTTCTAGTGTTAGGCTATCTAGGAAAAGCCATAACATTGTATTTACTGCTGAAAAGGAGGAGGAGGAACAGGAGGGGAAGTGGTCAATTGAAAGCATTAGCAGGGGCTCATAGAAATTTAGTATAAAATTGCAGTCCTTATTTTCTTCAAATTGACCTGACTATAATGCAACAAAGTGTCTTTAGGTATTTGTCTTTTTTGTAACTGGCTTGTAATGACTGGCAAACTAAATAACTAGACATTTTACATTTTCTATGCATAAGTCCCACTTCTTGAGGGTACCAAGTTATCCTCAAAGAGCATAATTTGGCATCTTCAATTAGAAGGTACTTAATAAAAATAAACAAAGTTTTTATGATTTTAATACAGTCCACCACTGAGCACAGTATTCTGCACTATGAACCCCCTAACCAGCATAATGCAGGTAAACTAATGTAAATGCGAGTTTTGTTTACTGTTCGAAGAGCGAAGTTGATACTGATGGTGGAGACCTAGAAAACCACAAAAAAATGGACAAGCTCTGTAGACTGAAACAGGGTTATGGAAACAAACGTCCCAACACTTTGATTTTAGTGTTGTGGAGGTGAACCATGATTTTTTTCATGCATAGCTGAATCCTGATGTGGTCTAAATGAGTCATCCCAAGCCTATGCCTCAGGAGTAGTGCCATCATGACAGAATGTTGTAAAACAGATTAACAAGATTACAGGAGAGCATCTTTTAGGGATTAGATAAGTACAGGAAGTAAATTACTACATTTATGCTGAAGTGTTTATTTTATTAATGTTTCATGATCCAGTCATGTTCTAATAGGCCATAAATGTTGTGGAGAGTTTAGAAAGCCTGACTAAAGCTTACTAAAGCTGAATTCATCATTCCTCAAGTGATAGAGCATATCAAGAAAATCCCTAAATGTACCTAAATGTATAAATATCTACAAATGTATAAATATCTACAAGTGTGCTAGTTATCTTTTAACCATGGCGACATTTTTAAAACACTTAGGACAGAAAATTTTATTTTCTATAAATGAGTCTTTGCTAAAAGTATTAGTGTATCGTGTTAGATCTTCTGTATAACTATGGGTATCTTTGAGGTCTCACTTAAATGAAAAGTGGAAAAATAACATTTTCAGTATCTTATGTGGTTTGAATCGAAAGTTATTCTGAGTAAATTTGCCTTTTTCTTGCAGTCCTGTGATGTATAAGTTGTTTATTGCCCTTCACAGAGTAGAAATGATTAATGTGAATTTCTTGCCTTACTGTGATTTCATCAGGAGT
The DNA here is from genome assembly GCA_014839685.1 of Anableps anableps. Classification (NCBI taxonomy): domain Eukaryota; kingdom Metazoa; phylum Chordata; class Actinopteri; order Cyprinodontiformes; family Anablepidae; genus Anableps; species Anableps anableps. The sequence goes on from CM026069.1 coordinate 12,241,945, forward strand.
CATTATGTGTTAATATGAAATGGGGAAATGCTATTAGTTAAGTTAAATAGCCACAGTAAAAAAATGTATAGAGTTAAATATTTGTTGGATTGTTTTTTTAGGTATAGTTCAGAGTGGTTCTCTAAAATAACCGATTTGGATGACTGATTTATTGGTTTTAGAAAATAATTTTTAAAAAGTATTGCTCTGTGTTGGAAGTGCCATGAGTTTATTTTTTGTAAATAGGTAAAAGCAATGTGTCCTTTGGGAATGATATCTGTGCTGCAGGGTGCATGTTAGGCCAATTTTCCTTGCCGTGCTGCCTCACAAATACCACAACTAGCCTTTTCCATCCTTCTTGCCTTTGTGTGGACTCCTGAAGTGGGATGCCACTCCTCTTGAGTGATACAACAGTAGCTCCTTGGGTCTCTTGAGTCTTTGAGGCAGCCTACTTTCTCATGTAACCTACTTAGGAGGCTTTTTAAAAAGATCCCAGAGAAAGCTTTTTCATTTCTTTTCTCATTTCACGCTTTCTAATGGAGCAAGATGGAGAGACAGCTGACTGGAGGATAACTGTGAGAAGAGGTATATAGTAAATATAGGTGGACACGTGTGAAGGATGTTAGCACAGCTGTGTGACTGGATTACCACTAAACTGTGTGTTAACAAATTGAAGTGTGGGGTGAGCTGTTAAAAACTTGGAATAGTGTGCAATTGATACCCTTTTATAGTGCTTGTTGTGCAAGTTAAAGCATCACAATAAACATACATACATAGTTTTTACAAATCAAACTAAATTAATGCACTTTCATAAATCATCACTTGAAGTTTTGAGCTTTTGGCACATCATGCCTGTCATACAGCAGTTAACTTAATTTCCTACATCTGTCTGATTCTGAAGTCATGCTTCCAAATATTGATGAATCAAAAAAAAAATGTTGCTGTCATTTATATACAACAACAATCCTGCTCATATGGCTATTAAAAAACTGGAAACAGATCACACATGCTTCCTTCTGGATTGGAAGAGAGCAGCAGAGCACTTATGTTTAACAGACTGGGAACACTGGTGCCAGATCTTTACACTGAGCAGACTATGGTAAATTATTCCCAACAAGCTAAAACCAAACAATAATTGAAGTCATCATTCCAGAAAACATAAAAAATACCCACATTAGTTATTGAAATTCTGCCTATTACAGGTAGATTTTATAATTTCCCTCAGTTTCAAAGGAAAGTGAGCTATGATATAATCTAGTTTTATTCATGGAAAGTGTTATTGTATAAAGCCTAACACATGTAAATTAAAGACACTTGGCTTCATTAATCAAAATGCACTGTAAATTTGGGCAGATTAATGACTGTAGGACCAGTTCTATATGCGAATTATGAAACTGTGTTTATGATGGTCAATCCCACCATGTGAAAAAGAAATTAAACGGGAAAAACAGTCCTGCAGTTATTTGTCATTTTAGTGGCCTTGCTAACAGAATTTACAACATGACTGAACAAAGGACGTTAAAAAAATATTTCTCTTAGATTTTAGAGTGACCCCATCACAACAGTAGATTATCGACACAAACTCATAGAAAAAATGAAATGTAGTTTCTTACATATATAAAGTCTCAGCTAATGTTGTGTACTATCTTTTGATATGTTTGCTAAAAATAAGTACTATAACAATTGCCTATTACAGATGCTGGATAAGGTCCTGTCCCTGTCTGACAGCTTTTAGACCCATATCAATTCATCTTGCTGCAGAACATTAAATTAAACCTGACTGTCAAGCACAAAACTGTGCAAAACCTCACTGGCTAAAATGATGTCACACACTTTTTAGGCATTATCCTCCAGTTGATCCTATTCAGACTCATCTCCACTTCAGCACCCCTGAAATACTGCCCCACAGCTCCAATTTTCCTTTCAAAGCTCCAGCCACCCAAAACAAATAAAATAAAAACAGCATGAAGAACGCCTGAATTGTTATGGCCTTGGAGCTCTGGGTTTCTGGCCTTAAATGTGTTTCTGTATATTAACATAACATCATAATCATATGCCTTGGAACAGAAAGTCAGATTAATACACACCAATCATAACCCTTTCTCCTTCATGCTAACAAAACAGCAAAAGACTGCTTAATCTTTTCAGGTGGTGGTATTTGCGTCCATGCATCCTGAAATGTACTTTAAAATAACCATATATCAGTTTTTCTGTCCTGTTCATGAAAAGGGAGGGCTGTTGTTCTTGCTGTCTTCAGATCCTCTTGAGAGATTAAATTAAATAAAAATGATAATGTTAAAGCAAATTTAATTTATGTACTAAATGCTAGGGGAGATAAAAACAAATAGGTAAAAGCAATATATTGGTGGCTGAGGCTGTTTTTGCTCTTAATATATCTCTTTTAAATGATCTTAGTTGTAAACAGAATGGTTGTTGGATTCACAAGTCTCTTTCACTGTTATTTTGTGGATTGGAAGCTGCATGTTTTGGGAATAACTATTCTGTACTTCTGTTTTCCTGTAACAACATTTCCAAGATGGATACACAGTAAAAATTTCAGCTTGATTTTGGCATCCACCATTTATGCCTAAATTAAAATTTAGAGGTATATGCAGGTATCTGGATCAGTCATCACTAGGTCCCCACAAAGAAACTGCTTGTGTGAAGCCACATCTAACATTTATAAAGAAAGCATCTCAATTTTCCCTTCATTCCTGCATGGTGAGGCAAAATGAGAAATTTTGTTCTAAAGGTCTTTCAATCTGAGTTATCTCTCTACTTAAAAATACAGCCTTGTATAGTTTAGACACCACAGAAAGTAATAACACAAACATCCAAAACACTGCTTGATAATAATCTCAGTTTTGCTAACAAATTTTGATTATGAACACTGTAGTCTTCTCACCAAACCAGATATTTTATTTATTCTAGGAAACTACTTGCTCATATCTTTTTGGCACATCTTTTTAACGGGTAGCCAGTCCACAACAGCAAATCAAAACTTTTGCCTTTAATGCAAATGTTAATTTTCAATGTATCTGGAAAGTATTTACAGCGCTTCATTTTTTTCCACATTTTGTTATGCTACAGCCTTATTTGAAATTGTATTAAATTAATCTCTTTTCTCAAAATTCTACACAGAAATACCCCATTAGGATAATGTGGAAAAAAGTTTGAGATTTTTGCAAATTTATTTAAAATAGAAAACCAAGAAATCACATTTTCGTAAGTATTCACAGCCTTTGCTTAATACTCTATTGATCCACCTTTGGTAGCAATTACAGCTTCAAGTCTTTTTGAATATGATGCTACAAGCTTAGGTCACCAATCTTTTGGCCATTTCACCCAGTCTTCTTTGCAGTACTTCTCAAGTTCCATCAGGTTGGATGGGAGATGTCTGTGCAGCCATTTTCAGATCTCTCCAGAGATGTTCAACCGGATTCAAGTCTGGACTCTGGTTTGGCCACTCCCTTGACACCTTGCCATGTGCTTTGGGTCACTGTCCTGCTGAAAAAAGAACTGATGCCCCAGTCTGATGTCAAAAGCGTTCTGGAGCAGGTTTTCATCCAAGATGTCTCTGTACATTGCTGCATTCATCTTTCCCTCTATCATGACTAGTCTATCAGTTCCTGCTGCTGCAAAATATCCCTATAGCATGATGCTGCCACCACCATGCTTCACTGTTGGGATGGTGATAAGCCAGTGCCTGGTTTCCTCCAAACAGGATAGTGTCTTCGTCTGAGAGTCCTTCAGGTGCCTTTTGGTAAACTCCAGACAGGCTGCCATGTGCCTTTTATTAAGTAGTGGCTCTCATCTGGCTGCTCTACCTTACAGGCCTGATTGGTGGATTGCTGAAGAGAGGGTTGTTCTTCTGGAAGGTTCTCCGAGCTCCAGAGATTAATGCCTCCAGACAGTCCTGTCTCAGAGGTCTAGTTACAATTCCTTTAATGTCATGCTTGGTGTTTGACCTCTGACCTACACTGTCAACTGTGGGACCTGATATAGACAGGTGTGTGCCTTTCCAAATCAAGTCAACTCAACTGAATTTACCACAGGTGGACTCCATTTCAGTTGTAGAAACATTTCAAGGATGATCAGTGGAAACAGCTCAAATATGAGCTTCATGGCAATGGCTGTGAATACTTATATAAATAAGATTTCTTGGTTTTCTATTTTTAATAAACTTACAAAACAATCAAAAACTTTTTTCCACCTAATGGGGCATTTGTGAGTAAAATTTTGAGGAAAGAGATTAATTTTATAGAATTTGGAATAAGGGTCACATCAGAAAATATGGAAAAAGCGAAGCGCTGTGAAAACTTTCTAAATGCACTGTAATAAAACCTAACATGCACATTTTTACAGTTGGAGGAGGCAGAGAAAACCCATAACTGAGCAGGGAAAAAAATTCAGATCCTCCTAGAAAGTCCTGCTCATTTAAGATTCACACTGGAAATATTATCATTAGAGACATTATCTTTGTAAGATCAGTGTTCATTATTGTAACACTGCACTTTCTGAGGTTTCCTTTTTAAAAATAAATGTTGTTGATCAAAATTCCCTGCATGAACAACCAACCCATGAAACCATTTTTAAAAGGAGGACTGGCTCTGTTATCACATTAGGTTTAATTTGTAACCATGGTGAAATGCTTCTCTCAATAAATGTCTCTGAGATCTGAGAGTACTTTAACATGTTGATATTAGAGTTAGTGGGGTTAACTCTCAGTGCACTAAACATTACGGTGCTGTAAATATAAATGATAGCAGCAGTTTAACCAATATTTAGGCCTTTTCATAGCCCAAATCTGTTTTGTGAGGAAGATGATTTGATATAATGTTTTCTTTTTATAAACCTAAAATGCTTATTAAAGGCAAGAGAGCAGCTAATCTTTACTGGAGAAACATTACTCTTCTTTTCTGCTTTGCACTTGGAGGGGAGCCTAATTTAACTGAGTGGGAGGAACCTACATTTCCTAACTGTACTGACATACAGCACAGTTTTTTTGTTGTTGTTTTTGTTGTTTTTTACTTTGTTCAGTATCAGTATTTTGAGGGGGTGTATCAACTTCTAAACATTCTGAAATACAACATACTTGAAAAAAAATTAAGTAATTTATTGGCATGATCTACTATCCAACTGCATAGTCAGTGTAGAGTTTGTAGCTGCAGTGCTGGAGCTCATTTGCAGAATACCAGATTGGCCCATTAGGGAGAGAATGGCAAGACAGGACTTCCTGCTTATTAATTGGCACATTTTCATTTCCTTGCCCCTGATATGACACAGGGGGCAAGTTCCCTAGATCCACTGCTAATTGTGTGGCATTCAGTCACATCATAGTTGGAGAAAATTCAAGCACAAACTATCAAGAACTTTAGCTCCTTCTTTTTGGACACACCTCTGGTAATGGTGATTAAGGTCAATAGGAACAGAAGCAGAACTGAAGCAGACATGAGAAACTAATTGGTTCTGGGTGAAATCTTTGACTGTAGTTATGGCTCCTCTTGTCCAACATAGAAACCACCTTCATAGATGTCACATTCTTTGATGTTGGGAACTTCACAATGAGCATCAATTTGTACCAGCTTGGCTCTCAGAAGATAATTCCTAACTGTGGAAACATCCCTTGTGTGTGTGTGAGCCAAATGTAGAATAAAATTTTTATACCTAATGTTTATCTGATTGTTTTGACAAACAGTGATTTACAGATTCACTGTGTAACAGTAGACATTTTAATCTGTAATTACGATATACTGATACAGTCCATCACAGGTTTCCACAGTCTAAATATCAAATTTTATCAATAGACAGAGGTAACATATGTGGTAAATGTCTTTGATGTTCACCAACAAGCAGAGACTTGTCTTGTTGAAAAAGATTATCTATAGAGGTTGTTATCACAAACAAAACACTGAATTCCTTCATGGTTTTACATACACTGGTCTTCCACCAGCTAGGAAATTGGCCTTAATCATCCAACAATGTCTTGTGGCTGCCAACTTGCTTTTCAAGCAGTATGGTGGTTATGGAGAGGCATACATTATCTGGATCCCTGCCTTGCAGACCTCTCCAGGCCCTTAGGCCTGTAGAAACAGTTTCTCCTTTACTCAGGTCTCTGCTCTCCAAGAATCCCTGATGTATTCATCTAAATAATTTGCTGATCACTGACGAGCAGCTCAAACTGAATCCAAGACAGCACTCCTCTCTATGACTAACAGGTTTACTGCCTTGGATAGAGATAACAGCTAGCCTAGCAGCACTTCTAGTATGCCAGAAATGAGACTTCTGGCCTGGCAGAACAACAGTACAGTGATGAGAGATATCTGGCTCTCCTTAATAGCTTATATCTCACCTTTCAACCAGACATCATCTTCATGTCAAACAGATCATGCAGATTCAACCAGCCTTTAATATCAAGCCCTGATTAAATAGACTACACATAAATTTAACAGCTCTTACAACTTTGATGTGAATGATATCCAACTGCACTGTTTGTTTAAGGACTCAGAATTACACAAATTATAAAAACTCCTTGACTGTCAGATATTAAGGAATAACTAAATCATAATTACCTTCAGTTAAGCATTGAAAATACAGAATATGTTTGTTGTCCAATTTACCTTCCTAATTTTACTTCACAAATTGGACAAGACTCCTGAGTGAAGTCAAAAGAATGACTTGTATCACTCTTGTTTTTCAAGTCTCTACTCTGGTTACCACTTACTTGGTGTAAAAATTAGGTGTTAACTTTCACAACTTTTCATGGCCAAGTTCCTGATAATATCTCAGACCTGTTAAATCCTCACACATGAACCCTTGAACCCAGGGAACCCAGTGAGTCTTGGAGAGCAGAGACCTGACCTTCAGGTCAGCTAAACAGAAGCTAGTGTTAGTTCCTCAAACCTATTTTAAAACCCATGGACATTTAAAGCTCCTTTAAAGCTTTTGTACCTCGACTGTAGAAAATGCTTCCCTTGTCATTGCAATATAGACATTAATGATTCTTTCAAAAAGCAGCTGAAGACTTTTTTCTTCAAACAAGCTTTTACTTAAATTTTTATGATGCTCTACTTTTATCACCATCTCTTTTTTTATTTAAATTATTTGCTGTTATTGTATTGTTCATATTTTATTGAGAATTGATTCATAGCTGTTATTTGTAAAATGGGTTATTCAAGGAAACTTTTTTGTTTTACTTATCAGATAGGTTGGATACTTTTTTTTAAATGAAAATTGTAACTTTGAATGAAATGACAAAGGGAGATTACTATAACTATGATGATTTGCACAGAAATGATTTGAAATATTTGCACTCTGATGTATTAGCTTCTTATTAAAATATTGAATCTTTGCAAGAATTTAATGAGTTTTACTCCATATTTCATCATGAAATATTCCTAGCATTCAGAATTTTCATCATTAGCGTCTGCTATTCCCTGTAGTCATATGATGTAGCTTAAATTCTATTCACCATAAGGAAGATTGTGATTTAGAGCACAGCCATATGAATGATGCAGAAAAAGCAGCTCATTATTTTGAGTGAGGTTTAGTAAGGTTAATACTTTGTCATGGTGGTATTTTGTTATTCACACTCTAAAATGAGATATAAATCCTATTGCATGGCCCACCAATGATATGCTATTGTTTCTGAATGTTCTGCTGCAAAAGTTACTGCATCTCTGCAGCCGACTGCTACACAAAAAACAAATATGAATTTCCTGTCACATCCTCAGGATGCTATGCTTCATTAAGTCTGATGATTGTGTAGCTGAAATTGTCAATGAAACCCATTTAAAAGAATAGAGAGACTCTACGAAGAAGCATGCACAACCATGACTGGAAAGAGACACAGAACAGAGAAGGATGATTCAGAGTTAGGCTCCATCTGGATCGAGCGGAAATTGGAAATACATGTATTTTTTTGTGTCCTTTTAATGTCCCTCAAGTCAGCTGAGGGAAATAGAAACCAAGTCTGATTCTGATTCTGCTTGAGGTTTCTTCATCTTCAAAGTAAGTTCTCCTTACCGCCAGCATATTTAGGATAGAGGTCTAGAGGAAATGTTGATGACAGTCCATCCACTGGTTTCCTTTGCACTTTTGAGAGACATCCAGTGGCTTGCAAAAGTATTCACACTAAATGTTATCACCTTTATGTCATCCTCCAACCAATGTATTTAAACAGGATTTTATTTGAAAGACCAACATAAAGTAGGTTTGCAGTTTATGCCATACTCTATATTTTCAAATGATAGATCAAACAGTCCCCCATGAGATGTTCAACTGAACTTCAGCTTTAAAGCTTGGGAGATTGTTTAATAACCTAACTGTGCTCCAAACCGCTTTACAACTTTACACCTGACATCTCTGCTTTGTTACTTAGGCTTCATGGTGTGATTTGTCTGCTAATGTTAACAAACTTTTCAGATTTTCACAGAATAGCTGTAATTATACTGAGAATAACTTACACACAGGTGGAGATTTTTGACTGTTTAGGTGGTATCTGAAGGCAGTTGATTGCAATGGGTTTTATTTAGTGGTATCATGCATGCATGCCACATTTTCAGATTTTTATTTACAAATGTTGGAAAGCAAGTATTGCGATGAACTGACGACTTGTCCAGGGTGTGCCTCCCCTCTTGGAAAATGACCACTGGAGATAGGCATTCAGCTCACAACCCTACAAGGGCAAACTGGTATAGACGATGGATGGATGGATGGATGGATGGAAAGCAAGTATGATTTTGTTTCCATTTCATAAATCTGCATTACTACGTGTAAATCTACAACTCAAAATCCAAAAATATTTAATTGTGTTATTGCTGTGTGACAAAATGATGAAGGGAGGAATGAATAATTTTGCAAGGGGCTGAAAACTTGTTATTTTGGGCATAATAATTTTGTTGATTTGTCTAAATTCACCCCTGATTCTATAGTCTACTGTTCTTTGTCCAAGTTTAGTACTATAAACAGGGCTTACCTTTGCTGCTAAGCCTGAGCATAACAACGTCTCACCAGCTGGATCCAGAGCCAGAAGGGGGGCACGCTGGACTCACTGGCAGAAACATTGGGTCATCCTGGTGTGTAGTGGAACAAATTGATTTCAAAACAAACTTCTGAGATGAGCTTGTAAGCTGGTGAGAAAAGACACTGAAATTGTCTCCTGCAGAGGCTGCTGACATCAAGGTTAAGCACTCTGATATGGAGCAGTAGGAAACCATCTTTGCTGAAGCACAACTGCAACCATTTTGAGTGAAAAACAACATAATTAGACAAGAGGGAAGACAAACAGGAGGTGTCCGTTCTGCATTCGGAGCTGCTACTGTAGGTTTGAGACCAGTCTAATACTAAGAATCACTCTCAAGAATCTGATCAGGCATGAAAAGTTGGCTATAATGTTCAAGGCCCTACTTGTCAAAAAATATATATTCATCTGTCTCTTTTACTCTTTGACCTTTTTGGTTACACAGAATTTCCTCTCCACTGCATTCTCGATACAGTAAGAATCCTGACAGGTAAAACCAATTTAGCAGTGACCGCTGAGCTTCTTAAAAGCCTCTACCTGTCCAGATAAGAGTTTCCTCTGACTTTCTATTTTTAAGATTTGTTTTTTGGGGGGGCTCCACTGAATAAGCGTTATAATCGCAAGACTTACACTAGCCTCCTGTTTTCTCACCCTTTAGACTGAGTGGAGGGATTATAACAAACACAGCCTTCTGTCCTCACTTTGTAAATATTTGCAAGATAAATTACAGGCTGTTGCTCAAACCCTCTTTCCAAATGGGGTTTTTATACAAGTGATGCAAATCATCATTTCTTACATAAAGCAGTAAAGAAGACCAAAAACCGATGAGCTCTTGCAACTTCTCTTTCCATTCATAAGCAAAATAATTACTTATTCAAACTGGGAAAAGTCAATTAAATATTACTCTGTAAAACATAAAGTGCTGTTCAATAACAATGCCATTCCTGTTAGACTGTTTTCCTTTTAACCTTTCTAATTGTCTTTAGATGTTACTTGACCAAATATTAATATGCTTTCTATAACTATGGTCAAGCATAGCAAATTACTTTTCTAAAGTAACTGGATTTTATAATTATCTGTTTATTACCAATTATATGTTGCATTGTTCTTTCTCTATCATTAATTTGTACTGATAAACCTGGAAAAATAATGTGTCTTAATATTGTGATATTACAACAACAATGAGCAATATATTTTTTATTATAATATTTGTGAATGACATTACCTGGACTGAACCTATCTTACTTTAGATATGTTTGTCTTTTATTACTTTGTAGCTATATTCTGGATGTCTATGTGTGACGTTAAATATGGGAACTCCAGTCTGTCACAGGACATGACCCAGGGCTTGTAGTAACAATATTATTAGTGATTAATGAGGACCTGTAAAATAATCTTAAAATGATACATCACACTGTGTGACTCTGAATATAAAATGCCTTTAAAAGGTTATAGTGGAGGACTCACTCAGTGTGACAAGGGGTAATTCATCTAATTAATAGACACTGTAAATGAAATTTGAGATTTTTGACAGGTTATATCAGGGATTTAATAAACTGTGTTTTTCTTTATAAAGCATGTATTTTTGCTTTGTGTCTTTTGAAATTTGCTTACCCTGTCAAATTATGTTTAAACATTTTATTAGTTAGACTTCTTGGGATTTGAATTCCCATAGATGGCATTGTTGCAGCCATATTAATTGTTTTGTAATTAATGGTATATTCTCTTTGTATTCTGACATCAAACATACATCAAGAACACACCCTGCAGTCAAAATTAAGAATGGGCAATTTGGAGATCGTTGAGCATCTTCTGTATTCAATATGGCTACTGGAAGTATAAACATGGTGAAAGCTGCAGCTATACTTTATAATTTGGCCTGCTGTAGATTTGTATCTTATTAAATCACAGATGCATATATTTAGGGATGGGAACTCAGTAGTTCAATTCCTTGGAATCGTTAACCTGCCTGTTTAATGATACTGCTTGTCGTTTCCAGTAACGTGTGACATACTTGCGTGATGACGTATTGTAAATCCTCCGTATTTTGATTTAGGAAATATCCAAGGTGGCATCGCAGCAGAAGCGCTCCAAAGTATGACTGCATTTCACCAACAGACGATACTCGGGCCGGTTGCAACATGTGCAGAGCTTTAATCACAATAAATGGATGAAATACCCCCAACATCCTCAAACAACTGACTGCACAGCATGTAACTGATTTCTACGAAGGTAAAATGATTGATATGTTGCTTAGCGACGGTGGTGACTGTCAAGGCGGGGAGCTTCCAGCACAGTGTCTCCTGCCATGAATGTCCTAAGTAACGTTAAACTCTTCCACGTTCTTGTTGTTGTATTAATGTTAGCATCATGCTGTATGAATAATCTTCTTCTCATAATAACATTGACAGTCATGGTCAATAACTTAGAATATGGGTTCCCACGAGGCTCATTTGTCAGATTAAAAGCATCTTTTAAAAACAACCTTTAAGTCTTGAAAAATACTTCCTGAAAAGGCAAACATGCAGATTTGTCTGCACAAATACTTTTGATGTGCAAAAAGTTGCACTTCATATTAAAATGTTAATTTGGAAGAGGGATTTCTTTTTTTTTTTTTTTTTAAGCCAGCTTTAATTTTGTTTGAATCAAATACAACGTGGTGCATATTTCAAATTAAAGGGTTTATTTCCTAACCCAAAGAGAATCAATAAGAGGACTGATAAGGAATAGAATCGATAAGTGAGATCAATAATGGAATCAATAGATGAATTTTTATCAGTTCCCATCGCTACATATATTGATGTTCAATTTTCTGTCTGTGAACATGTTTCTTTACTGTTTAAATGAATTAAAAATGAGGGGAAAAAAATCAATTTATATTCACTTTTTTACTATTCATCCTAGTAGTTTGCAGCACAATTAGCAAGTCCAGCTGGTTTGTCTACTTGCAGAAAACATATTCTTCTTAAGAGTAATGTCATTCCCCGAGCTGAGCTCCAGCTTCTGTGAGAAATCAAATGCAACATAAAAAAAAGTTAAACCAATAGATAAAGTGGTGCTCATACAACAACTTGGCAAACATTCTGATTTAACATTGACAGTATGAATGGCTTTAATTACTGTAACTAAGTTGAAAATATCTCAGTGAGATAATATTAATTGTTACCTCAGTAATATTAAACATTCAAACTGTTTCAAAATGTAGCGCAAGAAAATAATTATGTTAAAACAATAGAACATAAGTTTCCATTTATTCATTGAAAGAACTGAAAACTTTACAGGGGGTCTGCATCAGGTGTATTTCTATCACACTTCCTACACCAAACCGATCTGACACCTCTTATATTCTTTGAGGAAAATTGTGATATGCCAGGAAAGCTGTATGCTTCAAGCAGCAGTGACTCAGAAAACTGAAGTTTTATTATGAAGCGATGGAGATGTGACCACAGGGTTGGTTGTTATTGTTGCTGAGCCCGACTCCAGGCTGCCAGATGATGAGACAAATGATTCCACAGTTTGCTCTCTTCGCTGTCAGCTGATGAGAGATGACATTCTCCAAGATGTCTCCCTGACTTTTTCGCTATAATAATGTTTGACACTTCATATGTCCTAAAATGTGTCATATATCATTATGGTTGTAATTTTTAGGAAAATTCAGTACTTTCCTCTTTGCAGCAACATACTTTTCAAATAGAGATCATGGCTTTGTGCAGCGAAGCAGCCACATGATGAATAATTATTTGTGATTGGATTAGTTCCTGCACAAAATGATTCCAACCTCTTGCTCTTTTTGGGTCCATACCCTCATATACCCTGCTGTGTGAAATGTAATTGCACACTGCTAATCAAAGGTCCTCTTCTTCTATGCCTTTCCAGGCTTATAAATTTTAGTTCAAAAATTTGTATTTTTCTAAATAGTTCCTGATGTTTTAATTTAAATATTCTGATGAAGAGAAATTATCTGGCTCTGACTATTTCAACATGTTCTCAGATACACTTTAACAAGACCATGTTTAGTGCATTTTAATCTTATTTCTGAAAACAGCTCTCTTAGATGTAGCCAGTGTTCTGATGAAGACGAGGCAGTGCCCTTACAGATTACTGGTTGTGTTTGCTAGCCAAAGACATAAAGAGTGACACAAAGGTGGGGTGATTGCAATATACCTGGTAGTTTGGTTAACTACTTGGGCAATTATGGAATATCTACAATGATAATAACTCACTGTTCCATTCTGTAGCATGAGCAAAGTGTTTTCATGTTGCACCAACAATGTCCCTCCCAAATGAGTTGTTTACTGTGCTAATGCTTAATGATCCCTAAAACAGCTGTTAGAACAAAGTAGACTGTGATTAACATTCAGATTTTTGCTCATTTATATCCACAGCAGATTTTGCCATTATTCTACAATGAACAAACAATAAACAGACCTCATCAGTCCAAAAGCCACCTAGAACCAGATTTATTAAAATTTTGTCTATGTTGCACAGTCAGTTTCACTGTAATTTTAAGATTGACATAGTTTGTTATTTTAGATTGTGATGTGTAGAGATCACGATCTTTGCAGCTGTTATACCTATGGAAATGTTTTATCTTAAGTACAAATTTTGGGGAGAGAAACCCAACACGGTATTGATTTTGACTGTTAAAAAAAAGTCTATGCTTTTTATGCTACTGAGACTATGAGCCGCTGTGCCCATATGCAGAGTATTTTAAAAGAAATTCACCATTTGTGTAAATGCAATTTGTTGTTTTTATTAATCTGTATTTTATATCTTCTCTAAACTAAAGGACCCATGTGCTTAAATGCTGTTGCTTACTGTATTTGTCAGATATAATGTTCAACATAATCAAAACAACAGTGCTATAGACTACTTACCATACATATGTCTCTTATGGAGTATTATTTGTATTATTAATTTGCTGAAAGTATATCGACAGTAGTGTATTAAGTTTAAGCACTAGTAACATATGGGATATTGCTAATGGAACTTTCACTTTTACAATCTTTGGTAATAATTTCTCATTTTGAAAGTAATGTCTTTGGTAGAATAAATAAATGAATAAATAAATAAAATATACTCCACAAAATCATTATCCAAAAGGATGCTACTTGGAAAAATAATCACAATCAATGATTTTTACAAAATTATGCAAAACTGAACTTTTCTAACTTCTTGTAACAATTAGAGGTGCTGCAGTGCAAGGAATACATAGATTAACAGTACTAACAAGTGGAGATTCAGATTAAGTTGTAGTACTTTTCTATCTTACACCCTAACTGTGACCCAAATTCCATACATTAGGATCTAATTGGAAATTAATTGAAACAATTTGTTTTCTAAAGTGGCATGAGATGATATTTGTTGTGAACTAGCACTATATAAACAAACTGAACTGATTAAATGAAACACTTAAGTAACTGGTGACATTCATTCATCTGCATATGAAAAAAATAATAAATTACTGTACTGTTGCTTCTGTGACATTTCTGTGGTATGATCTTCAGTCACTGTAAGAGGATGTAACCAGCTTTGGTAACTCAACCAGATAACCCGACACGTTCAATTTTCTGACCTAAACTGTTACGTCTAAGATGGCAAAAACTACCTGTTAACCGCTAGGATTCTGAAAGAACCTTTGTTGGTGTTGTAAATGTTGCTATACTGCTTTTAAAGTAAATATTCTAGGTAAATGTAGCTTGCTACATGTGTCGTGAACTTCTACTTTTAAGGCAAAGCATAAATTATGTCAGTGTAGTTTTAATTTGTTTAAAACCTTCTATGTTATTTATGTAGTCGTTCAATGAAACTAAAATTAGCATTAGAAAATATTTAAATTTGCATCTGCAGACAATGGTGGATATGTAGGACGGAACTCAGAGAAAAAGTGACAGCTGCAATGTGAAATGTCATAAAGTTAAAAACTTCCTCACAACAAATAGTGTAATTACTAAAAAAGCAGGTTAGGAGGGTGCATCTCCTAACATTTAATAGGTTTGCTTTATTGTTTGTTAACCTTTTCTAATTAGTATACAGATAAGCTGTGCTAAATAGGACAGATAAACAACAGATGTTCAGTGAAATGTCAAGAGAGCCGTTAAATGGTGCACTGACATAAACATAGCAACATAGCTGGAGTGGAGTAAAAAAAAGCAAACTACCAAAAAGCAGTGGGTGTGCATTTACTGAACACCTAACCAGGTTGAACAAATATTCACCTAGTCATGCTTTTTAATCTCATGCTTGTTTTTCTCTTAGTTGAATAACTCTTTGATCCTGATTCCACATCAGGAGGAACAACCTGCTCCTGACTGGTATGAGTTTAGTATCATATAAAATAGACACGGCACCATGGAACGATAACAATCAGTCTTGCTAATTGAGTTCATATTTATTGGAGACAGACTTAAAACCACATGAGTCAAGACAGGTACAATTGAATTACTGCTGTAATGCAGAACATATAAAACTGTTCCATGTGATGCAACAAGTTTATCTTTGCATGATATGGTCTTGACTTAAGCTTTTGTTTGACTTAAGCTTTGATTTGTAATGTTTTTGTGAAGACTGTGCCCCTTTAAGAAAAAGCTTTACTAAGTTTTACTTTACTAGAAGAAAATACTGTATGATGTGCATGTTTATACATAAAAAGGTTTATAGTACACAGTATATTATCCTCATCAAAACACATTAACTAGCACATCATTTTTTGAGTCTTACTGCGGAACAGTGTACATAGGCCTTCTGAAATGATTCCCCAAGGTGTTGGAAAGAGAAGAATTGTTGATTTCTTTTCCAAATCCAAATGTAAACTAAGGTTTATTTTCTTTATTAAAAAAGACTGTACAAGGTTAGATTTTAATGGAAGAAAGCAAAGGGCAAAAACTCACCATACATACTGCCCTTGCACCACATTTGCATCTATTATTATTCATGAGTGCTTTCATTACAAAGGCCTCTGTTGTCCATCTGGTGCAATTCATTATAAACCTACAGGCCACAAATAGGGAACAGTTTATCACATTTTCTCAAGTGGTTTTGATAAAGGAAGGTAGTAAGCATTGATCGTTTGAAATAGAAATTAACACTTTTTTCATGAATTTGAGATCAATTTTAGCTAATGTATACACATGCTCTGCACATTTGCAAACCTTCTGGATCCTCATTATTTTTAGTCACATGTTTGCTGTGTGGTACTGCAGGTTAGCAAAAGATCTCTTGGTATTGTGTTTACACAATCTGCCTTGAACCTTTGTGGCTGGCAATGTGATGCTTGAATCATGGTTGATTGATGTCATTGTACATTCAATTGTGGAGTTTGGAGAATGCCAGTCCTCTCTAAAAGGTACTTGAACATTTGGCCAAACAAAACAAGCCAGCTCATTGCAGACACTAAGAGGCTTGCTCACCAAAGGTAACTGTTTGCATCAGTTTTGGAGAAAATCTAAAGTAGTTACTAGGATTTTGTTTGTTATCCACTATGTATGAGTCTTGTTCAGAGGGTAAATCACCTTAAAGATTAATTTTCTTTGCTTCTTTATAAAATTAAATATGGAGGTTCTGAACCGTTGAAATCTACCAAAGCTCCAGGTTGGCATATTCTAACACTTTTATTTTCAAATTCTTCTGATCCTCTGAAAATATAATGAAGGTATTAATACATCAACTGAAAGATATTACAACTTTCAGTTAAAACTAGCGGTCGCTTCTACTCCTGCATGAAATCTAACTCCAAACAGCGGTAAAGCAGTCGCTACATAAAACAAGATAGATGCTTTACTGTGTGTAGTTCTGGGAGCTTGATGAAATGACATCAGTCTTATACAGGCTTTATTAGGACACTCAAAGACACTTTACAATGAAATCAGTAATTCACATGCACACGCTGAAGGTGGCAAGCTACTGGATTGTAACTACAGCTGCACTGGGGCAGTCTGACAGAAGTGAGGCTGCCATGCACCAGCGCCACTGGACCCTCTGACCAACACCACCAGCAGGCAAGGTGGGTGAAGGACACAACGACAGAGATGGACGGAGCAGGGGCTCGAACTGGCAATCCAGTGATTACAGGACAAACTCCTGCCACCTATGCGCCCTTTCCAACAAAATACTGAGGTCATCATTAATCTTTATCTTTAGTTTAAGCTTCTACTCAATTCTCTAATTTAACTTCAAAATAGAAAAAAAGATTAGTCATATTTTTTTTTAATTTGTTTTAAGATGTTTGTAAACATATTTGACGGTGTCGCTGAATTTTGAATATTAATCACACCCAAAATAACTTGGAAACATTTTTTTTCACTCCCAGTATAATTATACTTGACTAAGAATAAATCTGCTTTGGCAGTTTGGCTATATGATTTATGGTGGTTGAAATATTTTACATTTTTGGGCAGATTAAGGCTTACCTTTTTAAAAGTAAGGTCTTAATCTGCCCATAATTAAATATTATTTTAAGTTATGCAACCAAACATGGAGAACATTTGTATATTAAATGAAGGCATCAGTGAGGCGTGTTTTGAAAAATTTTTTATTTTATTTCCAGTCTTTACTTGTCGATGACACATTATGATGGTAATAAAAAGCCTGATAGAGCTTTGCATTAATTATTCAAAGCTTTGCTAAAAGCTATTACTGCATTTTACTTACTGTTTATTATTATTATTGGTGGTAAACATGTCATTTCATATTGATTTATAAATTTACTTTAATTATTCATTACTCCATGCATAATTGATGATGATGATGATGATGATGATGATCAGAATCACTTTATTGCCATTGCCAGTAAACCAGTTCACAGACCTGGAGATTGCGCTGATATAATGGTGCAAATATAACACAAAAAAGTAAAAGTATAATTAAAATAAATAGTCTATGTCTGTCTCTGGTTGTGGCCCCAGTATACCATACAGTAATAGAGGAGGTGAGGATGGACTCAATGATGCCTGCACCAGGACACCAGCTGATCCACCTCCCTTTTGTAAGCAGACTCATCTCTGTCTGAGATAATCCCGATGGGTGGTGTCATCTGCAAACTTGATCCGTTTCACAGACTGTTGGCTGGAGGTGCAGGAGTTTGTGTACAGGGAGAAGAGGTGAAAGTGCACAGCACTGAGGGGAACCAATGCTGGTGGTCAGAGTCTCCGAAATGTTCTTCCCCAGACGCACATACTTCCTCTGATTCGTCAGGAAGTTGGTGATCCACCTGCAGATGGAGTCAGGCACATTGAGCTGCCCGACTCCATCTGCAGGTGATGGTGATGATGATTATGATGATGATGATTCCAATTAATTAGACGCACACACTCATTACATTAACCTTTTGGCCTACACCTGCATGCTTAATTATAATTTTGTTTTATTGATGCTTTGTTTCTGTTTTCCTTTCTGTTATTTTCATCCTTATCATCTTGTGTATGTAATGTTTCCCCACATATTTTTAAAATTAAAAAAACAAAAATAAAAAAATAACCTGATATTCATCCTGCAAGGAGAGCAGCATTGTAGACAAATGCACAACCTGTATCAAAGTTGTCATTATTTATTGCTCCCTCAGTTTTATTATTTTCTGACCTCCTTTTTAACTGTGATCGGTGAACCAGAATCTAATATGGTAAATTACAAGAAAATGAAAAAGAGTAGCTGGTTGACCGTTTTATCCTGGGGGACTGTGGGTGTGCAAAACTTGTCATGCTGATATTCAGACACACTGTATGGCCTTTGTTTTTTCTAAGGAGAGGAAGTAGGAGACGGGGTGATAACAACTAAAACAAGAGGTGAAATGAAGGAAAACAGGGGTGAAATGGGATTAAACTGAAAAGAAACAGCAAGAAGCAATCTGATGTCTGTTATTACACAGAAAGGCATATCAGAGATATGGGATATGAATTTGTGTGACCTGCTGCCACTGAAAAGAAAGCATCATCCATCATAACCTGTGTGAGCTCCTGTTTAAATTAGAGGCCTAGCTACATCAACAGGGGACAGCTAACATGAAGGGCGAACTAACCTGCCACTGAGTGTTGCTGAAAGTGGTCTAAATAACTGAGAGTTTATTTCGAAAAGGATGAATAAAACAAGTTAAATGAAGGTTCATTGTTGCCCAGAGGATGATGTATGAGATTGACAACCAGTTTTGAAAAAGCTGAAAATAGTAACTGTGAATCTTTGTTAGCCTTTATTTTACTCAAAAAAGTTACAGAGCATGCATTGTCCAGAGCATGCAACTATCTGTTTTATATTCATTCCCATGTGCAGACAGGCTGCAGTGTAATGCCAACATCCTCTCCTGTGACAGAGTTCTTACAGCTTTCCTCTGCTCAGCTGTGGTTTGCCTACTTTAAACCAAACAACATTTTGAGTTATAATATAGTATATGTAGTTTTACATTTTACACTTCACATAAATCAGTGTATACAATGTTGCTTACCCATTTTGTGAGCACAACCTCTGAAGCAATTTTTGTCTTTCCAGTGAAAACTCTGTAAACTCCTAAAATAGTTACAGAAAAAAATGTATTTGAGTACACTCGACCTTATAGCATACTCTGTTTTTTGTTGTATATCTTTGGAAGATTTATTTTCTTGAAATCCAGCATTACACCCTAAGTAATACATTAAGTGAAGGTCTGAAATATTTGCTGGAGAAATAGACTGCAGGATTTAATTTTTTTAAGCATTCACAAAAATTCAATTGACAAAGAAGAAAAAAAATGTTAACAGAAAAATGATAGAGATTCTGGCACAACTTCACTGACTCTAAAGGTGCATTGAGAGGATCAAAGCTGAAGACTCCAGCAATCCTTGAAGTACTGGGAAACATGGCTATACATTCTGTGGATGAGAAGAACATACTTTTGCTTCCCAAGTTCTATCTTGACTGAAGAGTCAGGAAACTGTCTGAAAAGGGCAAAACCTATGTTAAATGAATATGTTCTTTTCACCATAAATTTGAGGATTGTGTTTGTTTGTTTTGTTGCTTTACCTTTCAAAATGTACATATCACTGACAAAAAAATATTGCTGTCTCTTCTTCTAGTTCCAATGTATCTGAGCACTGACACAAAATAAATGGGGTTACATGCTTCTTTTCCTTATTCACAAACATATCTTTTCCAAATGATGATTCTCTAAATGACATCACTGGTAGCAATTTCAAACCTTGCATAACTCACAAACATAGCAGTGGGCCCCCAATACAAAGAGAGAGAGAGAGAGAGAGAGAGAGAGAGAGAGAGAGAGAGAGAGAGAGAGAGAGAGAGAGAGAGAGAGAGCTAAGATATGATATATATGATGAATGATAGATATTTATGTGCACACATCAATGGTCCTTAGGGTTTTGCTATGACAAATAGGTCACAAAAGTACCAGGGACAGCCCGTCAAAATCTAAACTCTCTCACACTCTTAAAGTGTTTTGCATTCCTGCTCATGAGTTCAGTCTCACAGCTTATGATTCAAATTATAATTTTTTTTTCTCAGAAAACCCCACTGCATTAGGTCCTGGGATAATTCAGCCTTTGTAGTCTGAAATAAAAATGTAGAGTGAGAAATTGTGTTTGCAGCATAATTGTGTGGTGGGATGTTTTATGCAAATTTCGCTACAAGAAAACAGTAAACTTGGGTTTTAACTGAAAGACAAAAAATTTTGATAAAGTTCTTTTAATATTATTTTTATATTTTAAGAGTGTGATAAGATTCCTAACTTGTTCCATGAACAGTGGCTTGGATGTTTGTGTCTTCTGATCCTCACAGAACACTGTGGTGGTTTTATCAGGTTTTATCATGCATGTGATCTTCAACAAAGCTGCCTGTCTGGATTTGAAATTGATGGATTGAGGTTGGCTTTTCTGTCATTGATGCTTTCGTTGTTCCTTTTTTGTACCTCTGATGAGCAGAAGCAGCATGAATTACTGCTGTCTGCATTAGCAGAGGCAGAGCCCATAATATTAGAATGTATTGCCTCTGCATTGTAATATACAATTTTTTATATCAGCTTACGCACAAGGAGTTTTCTGCTTCATCATCATGGCTATATTCAGAGTAAAAAACATTAAATCTATACACAATAATAAATGACAACTTCTGTCTGTGAGAAGGATGGATGGAAACATACCTGATTTATCTGAAACCAGAGATCTGTGAAAAAGTATTCCACATTTTTTCTCTTTGCTTTTTTTTGTCACACTTAAGAAAAATCTCCAAATAAACCAATGTAGCCCTGTGTGAAACAGTAACTAATGTATAAATCATGAATTAACTGTGATAAACAACATTTTTTAGAAAGCTGAATTCAACTGCACCAGGCACACCCAGCCCAGACTACTGCCATACCTGCTGAATGAAAAATATCAATTAAATCAAACTTGTCTAACAACATAAAATAGACTAAAATATTTCAATAACCAACATATCAAGACCTGATCTAAACAAATTCAACACATAAGAAAAGGCACTCAAATCCATCAGCCTGGAAATAGTCACAAACCCATTTCTAAGGCTTTGAGACTCCAGCAAAGCACAGTGAGAGCCATTATCCACAAGTGGAGAAAACATGAAACACAGTTGAACCCTCGCCAGAGTGGTGGACCTACCAGAATTGCTCCAACATTTCATTCATGACTCATACTTGAGGTCACCAAATAATCCAGAGCAACGTCTATTGCACTGCAGGCCTCACTTACTTTAGTTAAGGTCAGTGCCTGGTCTCCTTCTGATTGTTCAGTAATAAGAAAGAGACTGGGCAAAAATGTCATCAATGGGAGAGTTCCTTGGCAAAAATCAATCCTGACCATAAGGAACTCAGAGACCTGTTTTTCATTTGTGTAAAACAATCTTGATGATCCTAGATATTTGAGAAAATATTCTGTGGAGTTTTGATGAGACTAAAGCAGAACCTTTTGGAAATGTCTGCCGCGTTACATCTGGTATAAAACTAACACAGCATTTCAATAAAAGAACATCATAGCAGCAGTCAAAAATGATGGTGGTAATATAATGGCCTGGGGCTGCTTTGCTACTTCAGGACCTGTAAGACTTCTTGTAACTGATAGAAGCATGAATTTTGCTCCACCAAAAAATCTTGAAGGATAATGTCTGGATTTTTGTTTGTGACCTTCAGCTCAAGCACACTTGGGTTATGCAGCTGGACAATGATGCAAAGCACACCAGCAACAAAAAAAAAAGGTTTTGAGTTTGTCTAGTAAAATTCCTGACTTAAATCCAACTGAGATGCTGGAATGTTACCTTAAGCAGGCTGCTCATGATCAAAAACTCTCAATCTGGCTAAATTAAAACAATTCTGAAAAGAAGAGCAGGCCAAAAATTTCACAGCGATGTAAAAGACTTATTTGCCAGTTATTGCAAATGCTTGATGGCAATTGTTGCTGTTAAGTAACAGGCCAATTGTTTTTTCACCTTTGCCCAAGTTAGTTTGGACAGTTTTTTCCTCTTTAATCAGTTTAATCTATATTTGAAAGCATTTTGTATTTACTCAGAGGGAATCTGTAAGGGAGCAAACTCTTCTTTCACAGCGTTGTATGTTTTAAATTGAATTCATCTCATTTGTCTTTAGATATGGAGACATGGTACCGAAGACCATTGCTGGAAAAATCTTTGGCTCCATTTGTTCCCTGAGCGGCGTGCTGGTGATCGCTCTTCCTGTCCCCGTCATCGTGTCCAACTTTAGCCGCATCTACCACCAGAACCAGAGGGCAGACAAACGTCGAGCTCAGAAGGTGAAGCTTACTGTCTTTATCGTGTATGGAGGCCTATTACCTCATTTAAAGGAATGGTAGGTTGTAAAAAGAAAGACAAAATGATCAGGATGAGATATCAATTGAGCTTATAAGATTAAATGGAAGACTGAGATTTATTGTAAAAACATTGGGTCTTTGAAAACTAATCGCTATTTGAGTCTCATTTGAAGACTGCAAGAAGAGATTTCCATAACAGTTTTTTTCTATATAAAATACAAATGACTCATGTTAGGAATTTTACAATTTCTTTGCAAATTTCCACCCTTCAGAATAATTCAGCATACACCTTTGGTACAATTAGCAGACTGTAAATTAGTTGCTTATCACATGGACATTAATTTCATAACCTTACCCATTAACAATTCCTTTCTTTTTGAGACACACAGAGAGTTGCACACTTCAGTTTGAAGTGCTAAATATTAGTCAGCCACTCACCACAGTCCCCCTGTAGACTTGACCTTTCCTCAAGGCTAGATAAGAGCGCAATTAAGTTGGGGAGCGGCCACTGATAGCTAATTGAGAAGAGAAATGTATGATTCGAATCCACAGAAGCGGGTGTTGCATTAATGAATGTACTGATTTGAATCTCTTCAAACATAATGCACTGACCTCCCTCACACCTTCATAATGTGGAGGTGAACTGAGCCCATGGTTCCCAACAGGGTCAGCTCAAAGTAAAATTCATCTGACTGGCAGTGAAGTTGAAGGAAAGTGATCAGAAAAAAATATTCAAAATTTCCCAGCTGATGAATGGAAATATTTTGTGTTTGTTACGTGTAATAACTGTAAACAATGTTTATTAACAAGCTAAATAAGAGCAGGGTGACACACTCCTCTGTAGTGCAGTCATGTCTAGACAGGTTAAATTATTGTACAAGATATCGCCCTCAGCAGTGAGCAGTAGTCTGTACAGATCTCCAATCGCCTGCATTCCCTCATGCTGGTGGTAAGGACAGGAAAATACTGATGATGTTACCTTAACGGTGGAGGACCAGCATGGGCAAAGATGGGGGCCAACAGGGGCCAGTGCCCCAGTAAAACTGGTCCTGGCCTCTGCTATGGCTGCTGTACTGAAGAGATAATACTAAATCAATTTCTTATGATGATATGCGCTAGCACAGAAACCATGACTAATGGGTCCCTTGGACCAATTTCATTCTTTACCTTCACAGTTTTACTTTAACAATTAATTAAATATTAAGGTGTTTCACTTTTAGCTTCAGCTGTATTGAGACAGGATCACAGTTTTCATCTGCTAGATCAGGGATGTGCAACCTGCAGCTTAGGAGCCACAAGTGGCTCTCTGGTTCTTAACATATTAAATGATGATATATTGCCCTGGTTTTTTTGCTTGTTTGTTTATTGGGGGGATGTTTTTTTGTTTTGTTTTGTTTTCCTTTTTTGCTTCATTCTTTTTTTTCAAAAGATTAATATTTTGTGTTGTACCCAACATTTTCCATTTAAAGAATTTAATTTGTCAGTAAAACTTTGCTCTAATTTAAAAACAAAGTATTCATCATCTGCTTGTACTGATGGACCAAATATATACCTCTGGGTTCCTTGGCTCTTTTTGTTTCTGAGGCCTTAAAAGAACAGCAGCATTTATACACAGATTAAATTACACATAGATGAGTTCATTGTGTGACTTCTGATAAGAGTTAATTGAACTGAATTTTATAGTGGACTATAAGAGTAATTTGGGATGAATGTCATGCTTCTCTGTATTCTTTTTTCTGCAAAAAAAAAAAAAAAAAAAAAACATGTCTTATTTCCTGAACACTTCACACTTATGCACTACTTTGTTTAGGTCTATCACATAAAATCCCAGTAATATACTTCTGATATTGTGGTAAAAACAGTTCAAGAAGTATGAATACCTGTGTGGGACTTTAGGTGACTTTTAAAGAGACCTTTAACAAAATGACTTTTGATTTGGTAATAAATGTACAATAATGTTAGATTATCATTTATTTTAAGAAAAATGACAAATTTTTAATACAATAATAGAACTTACAGTTGGTCACAGTCTTGGATTGAATGGTTACACAGAGGAATCTCAGCTTGTTTTTCAAGTCCTTAGAAAAATATGAAGCATGAGTCACTCTGCTGGAGTGCTCTGTATTTTCTGCTCTGACCATATACTTATCTAGTAAACGCTCACAACTTTGAAATGTTAACAGGTCACTAACAAATTACTATGCTTTTGTAAGCTGTTTTTATTCACACATGAGCAAATATTCCCCTCACATGTCTATTGTCTCCATCTCAATTTAAAGAAACAGACAGAGGGCAGAGAAGGGGGGGTATCTGGTATATACTAACTCCGTTCATTAATGCAGCTCTCCGGGCCTTCTGTCCTCTCTAGATCTCATTTATCTTGATTCTCCTATAACAACACACTGCTTCAGGCCCCTTTTACAATTATGTACCCATCAGGAAATTTCACTTCACAAAAAGGTCTTTTCAGATACCAATTGTTGTCTCCAAAAATTTCAAGTCGAAAAACTAAATTGAACTTAATGACAGTCATTGTCTGCTAACTATGACAGTGTGTGGCTTAGTTTACAGTGCATTATTTTTTCTTCAGATTTAGTAACCTGCTGAGGATCTAGCAACCCACAAAAACAAACCCTGGTATTTGGCCCTAATTTACCAATAAGTAAAAAAGAACTTGCAAAAAGGGTTCTTCTTTTATTCATGCATAAATCAGTCATGCAGCACTCACCATCACTCTGATGGTGAGTGTTGAAGCAGTAAATGGATTGAGGTCACGCGCCTAATGGGACAGCAAAGTCAAGTGGAGCTGCACTGCAACCTGGCAGGTTGATGAGCAGGAAAAAAAATAATAATAAAAAGACTGGAGACATGAGGGCAAACCAAGAAGACCACAGGATAAGGAAGGGAAGAGGAAGAAAGTTAAACAGATGGAAAAAAAAACAGGACAAAGAAATCACACAAAGTATGATGGAGAGTCATTAGACTGACTTAAGAGAAGAGAAAATAGAGTAGTTCTAAGCAGTTATGAGACTTTCTTGAAAGAGGTCAGTATTTCCACAGTCTGCAGTTTAGATGCCTGATTTTAGGTCTGTGATTGGTGATAATGTAGCTTAAAGTTCAGACTTTCTTTGTTCAGTCAGTCGAATCAAGTATAATCATCTGAATTCATCTACAGAATTTTACCTTTAACAGACTGTAGATTGATTTATGTAAAATAACCTTTACAACCATGCAAGATGTCCTTGTGATCAATCAAGGAGGCATTTATACTCAACGATTCCCTCTTTTGTTTTCATCTTAGAATTAATGTAAAAAAGGAACATTTAAAAGTGCAGCATTCCTTTTTTTTCTGTGGTAATACCCCATAATATTCAGATCCTTTCACTTGAGCTAAACAATGTTGCAAAGCTAATAAAGGCACATCTTCAACCAATATCTCTCGTGGTGCATAAGAGCAGTTCTCAACTGAGGGCAAAGCTGCTGGGATGACAGATTTTTAACAAATACCTAAATGAACACTTACATGGTAAAACTGTGTAGGCTTGTATATGTGGAATGAACTTTGTCCATATTTTCTTTTTCTGCTTTCTGTTATTGAAGACAGGTTGATATTTTTTTTCTGCAGCGACATCTACTGTTAAGAATGGGGAACTGAAGACAGGCAAATGTGAAGGTATAAAGTGATATTAATGTCAAAATTTGTCTTGAAAGGTCTGCCATGCGAAGGTATACCTTTGCCTTGAGGCCACTGTTCTGAACAGGAAAAAGATTTACTGCTACCTCTGGGTTCAGGTCAATGTCTTGCTCTAAGAAAGGGATTCAAGTATCCTGGTGTCTTGTACGCAAGAGTGGTAAGAAAGATGTGTGAGACAGATTGACTGGGTTCAATAATGCTGCTCAGGTGTGTTATGATGAAGAAAGAACCAGCCCGTCCCTAGTCTCACCCTCACATATGATCGTGGGATATCAGCTACAGGCAATTACTATTAACATCCCTCACTGGGTGACTAAGTTCAGCCTTAAGTTCAATATGCTGTGCAATTTTGTTTTTTCACATGTTGTATCTCATTACTAGTGTGATTGGCATATGCTATAGTCAGAGTGCCCTATGAGGGCTTTCCAGATGTTCTACACTTGAGTTTCTTGCTAAGAATGAAATGTATTGGCCAGACTTTGCTCTTGTTTTTGTCTCTTGAGTACCTTTCCTTGGTAAATTGACGCTTCTGGGTCTGCCCCCAAGTCCAGGAGGAGACTTGGGGGCAGACCCAGAACTCCCTGGAAGGACTACATATCCCATCTGGCCTGGGAACTCTTTAAGGGTCCCCAACAATGAGCTGGACAATGTAACGGGTAAAAGGGATGTCTGTGTTTTCCCCTAAGCCTTTTACCTCTGCTCCTCGATCTCAGAAAAATTGCAGAAGACAAGAATGATGGTGTGTCACAGTAAATAAAGACTAATGTGCTTCCAGTAAGAAAAAAAATGTAGAGTAAAAAAAAAACTTGTGGAAATTATATGCTTAAATAATGCTAGTACATGGGTATCAGGGGAGAGGATAGAGGTTGTCTTTTATTTGATCAGAGATCAGACAAAAGGATGATGAACCGTGATCAAAAAACTTTGTCAATTATTTGAAATCTAGTAAAAAATGGAGCCCAGAGCAGCTTATCTAGATAAATACTAATGGCAAATCAACAGAATAATTTTAATAAATAGATGTTAAATAGATTTCCTAGAATCAAAGCCATCAAAAAACATTACATGCAACTTACAATATTGTCCATGTGTTGCTAAAGCTTGACTAACTTTAATAAAATCTTGCCAAGTTTTAATGAAAGTTTAAATTATAGATTTTCATTAAAGTTAGTAAGCCATACTGATTATTCACTGGAGCAGACCCCAGTTTTACTTTGAAAATTATTTTTCTTTGGTTGATGTATTTCATAAATGTAACATTTCTCTTAAAATATTTCCACTGACAGCTCCCCAGTTGTTTGAAGAAGTGTTAATGGTTGATTAACATTCTAGTTTAGGAATCTCAATGACATTTTTACCTCAGTTAAAACATATTGATGTCAGTTTATTGTTTGTTTCTTTGTTTTGTTTTGCTTTACCAATTTTACAAACAATTTGAGATTAATTTTGTCTTTTTGGAATTTCAATTCCTTCACCCACTGAAATTTTAGAAAATATGGCCTGGAGCGCTCTGAAAAAGGAGATGTTTATTTCTCAACTGGAAAAAAAAATAATGCATATTAGCCAGTGAATTACATTGATACATCTGTAATACCTCGGTAATACAGCCATTTAGGGCCTTTATATTACACATTCATGCCTCAGTACTTCAGATTGACATTGAACTTTCTTCAGATGTTTATAAGTAAAGTTTTTTCTGAGATTTCTGGTTTAGTGGATGCTCAGAAAAGCATCAGTACAATTAAATCCAGATGTCTCACAATTACAGAAGGATCAGAGTTAATTTTTCTTTCATAATATTTCTCTTTTTTGTTTCAAGCAATACTTTTGATAAAGAAGAAAAGCAATCTGCAAAACCCATATTTTTCTCTTTCAACATCAGATGTTCTTTTAGCTACAAGAACAAAAAAAGAATGATTCATTGGTCTTGCATTATTCCTTTATTTTCACGTCACACATGCAGAAATATACAACCAGTATTATTACATCTCAGGTTTCAGCTTTCCCCACACCTTCACAGAAATCCAAAGTTTGACTGGCAACTTTTGAAGCATCCATACTAATTTCATTACTTTTGATTCACGTCTTGGAAGCAAAAATTGTTCAGTCTGTCTCCTGCTTTTGAAATACGTTTATAGTGGAATGAGGGGGCAAGAAGGACAAGGTTAAAGAAATCACTCAACTCATGTGTCCATGAGCTGGGGAGGAAGTCATCCTAATATCCGCTTCATTTTAAAAAATGGCCCATGCTATTCCTCTCTCATTTCCCGTCTGTCTCCTTTGCTTTGTTCTGTTATCACATCAGCACTTTAAAACAGGTTTATCTTCTGGCCTCAGAAACAGGAAAGTCAACGCAAAAAAGTTAACAATAATGCAGATTTTTCTCACCGACTTCTAAGATTAAAATGTCTACAAAACGTTTTAGGTTTTTTGTATGCAGCAGATCTTTATGAGTCCCCCATAATAATTAAAGTAATATGTTTGAATGTGGGAAAAAAATTCAAACAATTAGTGATGTCATCATCAGCAGATAGAATGGGCTTATGAAATATTTTAAACATCGCACCAGGTGTGTAAAAGTGACATTCTTTAGTGATTGCCTCCTTAAGATAACTAGTCTGCTATCATCTGGGAAACAGATAACCTTGAATAGTTATGAACTAGATGTTCTTGATTTTTTAATTTCCCAAAGCTTTGTGCTTGCTTGTTAACTGCACAAAAACTTCTGAGAAATTGTAAATAGCCCCAAAAGTGCAAAAAAATTATCAATTCAAGTCCAAACCCCAATCTCCACTCTCACATACTACCTGATAAGGTGCAGATGGAGCTACAGCAGTCCCAATGTCAAACTGAGTGGAAAAGGGGTTTTGATGAGGACTTTTTAGAAGCACTTAGAGTTTGCAAATTTTCAGAAATTGCATGACTTGATCATAAATTGCTTCAAAATGTGTGCCATGGCTGATACACCCTTCATCAACTATAACCAACAGAAGCCATTCAAGCTTGATACATATAAGTAATCAACAACAAATTATGTTCACACCAGTACTGCACTTCTGGTTGCTGTGGAGTTCCAAAACAGGTCCTATTTAGCAATAATGTACACTGAGCTACAAAACTAATGGCTGTCCCTACTCTAAATGTTTTTATGTGGTTTTCATTTTCTCTATTTTTGTACACTCTAATAACAATGAGGGATTAATCCTTTATAGGATTTTATATTTTTCATAATCAGAATTCCTTTATTAGTCCCCAGGGGGCAAATTTACATCTCAGTACAGCCCATCCAAGAAAAATGTATTATTATTTATTATGTCGTTTGCAAGTGGTACTCATGCTATCATAGTCCAACTGCATATGCGGCCACAGAAAGCTCTGTAAGGATCCAAGTAAGAATTAACGAGACTGAAATATGCCAGTACTGCTGATTAAGCCTAACAGAAGACAAGGATCACCGATCTTTAAACAAGGTTCATCTTATGCATTTTCCCAGGCAAATATCTCAATTTTTTTTTTGTCTTGTGATTAATGGGGTTAAATGGCCCAGTAAAGGTCTGAATGGAAATCCTATTGATAATCTGTGGCAAGACTTCAAAATTATTGTTCATCCAACCAGACAAAACGTTAGTTGTTTTGCAAAGAAGGATACAACAAAATTAGACATACGCTCTAGATCTACAAAGGGCACATCCTAAAAGACTTGCAGTTGTAATTGCAACAAGAAGAGGTTCTACAAAGAACTGACTCAAAAGAGCTGAATACAAATACACACCACACTTTTCAGATTTTTATTTGTAAAATTGTTATGTTATAATAAACCAAATTCAATTTTCTTTCACATCAGAACTACAGTGCCAGTAAAAAGTATTTGTCCCCTTACAGATCTTCTACTGCTTTTGCATGTTTAGTACACTAATATGTTTCAGATCATCAAACAAATTTTAATATCAGACAAAGAAAATCTGAGTACATAGAAACAGTGGTTTTAAAATTACAATAAAATGTATTAATGAGAAATATACATGAATTGCCCCCAAACCAAGTAACTGGTTGTGGCACCCATTGCAGCAAAACTAACATCCAGAGTTTGCGATAGCTGGTAGTGAGTCTTTTAGCTTGCTGTGACAAAGTTATGACCTGCAATTATGAGAAGAGTTGTTTCATTTTAGCCTCGCTGGGAGTTTTGAGCAGGAGGGGGGCAGTCCAGTCCATGAGAGCAACTATACTGCAACTTTTAGATGCGTCCCTTTTCCATCTCATCTGAATCAAATGGCTCTATTCCCTCATCAGCATGTCATTCAGCTCTGATGAACCCTGATAATGAGTCATTCATTTAATTCAGCTTTGCTTGAGGAGGGATGCATCTAAAAGTTGCAGAATAGTAGCTCTGAAAGGTTTGAGTTGAGCAATTCCGGTTTTGATCACTGTCCTGCTACACAATCCAAGTGCACTGGAAGCTGATGCAAGTGAAGCCTGAGGTGCTTTGAATGTTCTGTATTGTTGGGATTATGTAGGATCCTCTGAATGAGTTGCCAGTGCATCTTCTTAGAAATTTTTGTTGGCCTGTTATTTCTGGGATCGTTTATCACTGTTCCTTATTTTCTCAATTTATGGATAAAGACTCTCACTAGCGTTTGTTAAAGTCCCAAAGCCCAAATAGATAATTATGACTTTGTCTCTCATCTGTTCTTGAATTTTTTCCAATCAAACCACAATGTATATCTTTTTGAGATCTTTTAGCCTACTACATGTTGTCAGAGAAGTTCCATTTAAATCACTTCTTGATTTAGTCAGGCCTTGGTGTGGCAACTGAAATCACAGTTAATTCATGACAGGGGCATTTATATTTTTACCAAGGGCAAAGGTGGCTTGGATTGATTTTGTTTTCTTATTGAATAAAATTGTCGTATGAGAACTGCTTTTTGTTATTTTTATCTAATGTTAGAATTTGCTGAAAAGAAATATTGCATTCTGACAAAAAAAAAAAAAAAAAAATAATCTTTTTTACTGCACTGTATGTGTTACTTTGTGTTGGTCTCTCACTCGGAATTCCACTAACATACAAAGGGGGTTATGGTTGTAATTTGACAAAATATATAAACATTCAAGGGATCACTTTCTATGGAAACAGAAGAACTTGGCCAAAAATAATGAATACACTTCCTTTGATCAGTCAGGGCTAAAACCATAGACCTTCTTGCTGAACAAGTTAGAAGCTATAAAATACCTGCAGAATATTAATTTCATGAATCAAAAATATATTGATCTCGGAAAATCAATACTTTTCTTTTCCACCTTTAAGCCATACATTTCCCTTTAGGGCTGTTGTTTATGGGCTGATCTCAGTCATTGAGGTTTTGAGTTTCAGACATTTAAGACAATTTTCTGTGGCAACACTTTGCACTCTACCTTAGTGATCTCCCAGAAGACGACTCCTTTCAAAAATTATTTAGAGTTTGCTGTATAAGGGAACTTTTTTTCTTGCACAAAGACATTCCCTAAAACTTATTTTGGATAAGCCAGGCCTCAGGACCTAACATCACTGCTACTCTTGTGGTTTTAATGGAAGTTAATCCCTGCTGCAAGGCTTCCATATCTGTAGAAAAGTGTAAAGCACCAAAAGGATGCTGTTATAGCAACATAGAAATGTCCATGGACTCAAAAGGAAATGCTCAGCAATCCCTTATGGGTGAATTATGTTTGATGCCACATACTTTTTGAAGCATGTTAGTGAGCATTGCCTTCCAGACAGAATACACCACATAAACAGCTTTCATCACACACACTGAAATAAGAAAAACCTTAATGAAAAGCAAACACCACTTCTTGAATAGCTTTGAAAATTGCTAAAGAGTTTTGTTGAATAGTTGGCAGATTCTTTTCATTAAATAAAGCATTACTCATCATCCGTGACCTCCCGCCCACCTTGTCTGATGATCTGACCTCCTTCTTTTCCCACTTCCAGAAAGCCAGGCTGGCTAGGATAAGAATAGCCAAGTCTGGCAGCGCCAACGCCTTCCTCCAGAGCAAGCACAACGGACTCCTCAATGAACTGCTGGAGCTGACGGTGAGAAAAACCCTCTGATGCTTTTTGACACATAAACAGAAGGAAAAAAAGTCATTTCAGATGTTTTCATTAAAACTGATGTGCTGTGCCAGCAGATTGTATTTCCATTTTATACATTGATATTATTGTTCCTAGTTAAACAACCCTCTGCTAATTATTTCAGTCCATTGCAACTCAATCGCTTGGAGGCAACAGCTTCACATCTGAAGTACAAACACATATACAAGCAAAACACCAACAATTATTGCCACAATTAACCAAGGAGTAATTTAAAAGTAATTTAGAGGCTATAAAAGTGCAGTAGAATCAGAAGTCATTAAATTCTTGTCGTCAAACAGGGCTTGGCTGATAGTAAGGGAGTTATGTGTATAATCCTCTGAGGTCTGTGTTATCAGTATAATCACACTAAGAGCCTTCCCTAGTTGTCTTTCAGAGAGTTGATTTAATTCCCCTGTGTGAAACTATGAGAATATAATTTGTTTTGTATTGCTTGTTGAGGAGCTCTTGATGATAATTAAATGATTATAGAAAATGTGAAAATAAATCTGCAGCTGAACAGGGTGATACTGGAAAGAGTGAAACTTACTTATCAACGCTATTCTTCATCTAAACATGAGCACCCTGAATCCCAGAATTTGGGGAAAAAATCTTTTGGCGTTAACTACTTTCAAAAGAGCTGTTAGTTTGTCACTCATAATTTACAGTGCTGTTTCCAAAATGTTCACCATGATTACGGCCTGCTCTGAGAAAGAATGAATCAACAACCAGAAGGAAAGGAAAAACAACTTTTTCTCTGTGAGATGGAAGGATGAAGAAACACTGGGACCTTTGCTTGGAGACAGTACACTGTTTTAATATTTGTTCATTTTGTTGAAGGAAAACTAACAGATCAAGAAAAAAAATCTTGAAAAACTTAAACCATGAATTTGCAACCAGGATGCTGTGCAAGATTTTGGAGCTATGCGTGGTTGTCTGATTTGGCTTTGTTTTGTGGCATGCATTTGTATTCAGCTTTCCTTACTATGATACTCCTGAATAAAATTTACTAACACCAACTGTCGTAGGAAGTTAAATAAACTCTTTAGCCTGCATTCAAAATGCTTTGTGTGGAGGAAGACCAACACTGTGAATTACCCATCATCATCATGGTGGTGTCAATATCATGCTGTGGGGAAGCTGGACAGAGTTGATAGGAAGATGGATGGAGCTAAATAAAGGGAAATGCGATGTGGGGAAAAAACCTGACTGAGGCTGCAAAAGACTTAAAACGGAGACTGAGGTTCACTGTAAAGCCAGAAACAAACCCTAAACATACAGACTGTACTACATTTGAAAAGTTTAGATCAGAGAATATTAATAGGTTTGAATGGCTGAGTCAAAGCTCAGACGTAAAGCTTTCAGGAAATCTGTGGCAAGATCTGAAACTGATGTTTACAGTTTTCCATCCAACCTGACTGAGATGAGCTGTTTTACAAAGAAGACATTTAGCTGCACCAGACATGCTCTATGTTGTATTTGTTTATCTTATAAAATCTAATTTTAAAACACTGAAGTTTAACAAACAATATAGCAAACTTTGACTGGCACAAGAATACCGAGACACACACTGTAGCTGCTTATTGTTTCAAATTTTGAATACTTTCTATCTCAAAAATGTTGGTGCTGAATTGACAGATCAAAGCAGAATAAGATAAGTGAACAGTTCAATGGCAATAAGGAAGTTCTGAATGTCACAGATCCATTTTGCTTAGATCAAAGCTGCTGATCTTATGGCTCTGAATCCACCCTTAAATCCCACACATACCCTTACACTTCTCATATGGATCTCCCTGAGAAAAAGTCTGAGTTTGCAAACTGTCTAACTATTTCTTCCATATGCTTTTAGATATATCAGTATCCACCTGCACATATCAGACAACCTGTTTTTGGTACAGCAGATGTTCATCACTGCTCCCTTCCACTTTTATACTTAGCTTTAAAAAAATCAGAACCAGCATGGAAAAAAGATGTGTTTGATAATGCATGAGCAAATTGCCCATATCCTTCCCATCCAGTGCATCACTCCTGCTTTCAGTGACATACTCTGTGATTTGCAGATGGCTACCAAAATCCATTTGGATCTAATCGAGTCCAGTGTGAAAGCTCCTGGGTGTCTGGAAGTGGTTGGAATTATCATATAAATGCCATCTGTGAGTGCTGAGCAAACCAGCCCATCCCTCTGTGTGGGACTGTGATGTGGCTGCCAGAGTCCTGGTGCATCAAATTACAGTGGTGTCACTGCTGACAGTCAGTCAGTGGCGCTTCATGGGTCTAGGGTAAAAGAGAGGGTGGAATATATGACAAAATGACTGGTTCTCTCACAGCTTATAGTTAGATTAGAAGTTCACAGCAGGTCTGTTTGCATTTGGGTAATTTCATACGTTGACAGCCTTTTATTGGTTGCACAAATCAGGAGCTCATTTTCTCAGAGGGAGAGTTATTGATTATGCTGTCAGGTTGGATGATGACCTCTCTAGGAGGCCATTACAGCTTTATCCATTTGAATGCTGATACCATAATATTTGCTTTTCAGACGGTGTGACACAGTTGCCTTTGTGTTCACATTTCGAGTCTGGCTGCTGATGGATCAATTGCTACAAACATATTTGTTTCTGTGCTAGTTCAAATGGGTCTGTTCATCATGATAGATGTTTTTTCTGGTTTTGGAAGCAGGCAGATTATTGTGATGTTTCCAGGGAAGAGGAGAGGAGCAGAGATTAGATGTTTTAAGAGCTCCAATCTTTCTGTTGATCTAATGTTAACCAAACATGTTCCCTTCTTGTCTCAATTAGGGAGGGTTTGCTTTGCTTTTCTAAGAAAATCAGCAATTCCTTCTTGGTGAAATCTTTTGTTTATTCACCTCTTTAATTTACTAATTCTTTACGTAACTACTGAACTATAACAGACAGTTCCTATTTAAAAAGTTTAAAGTGTTTAATTCTGGTCAGTTTAAGACAGCTATACTATTTCAGACATCTGACCAGAGTCAAAAATTTTTGAACTACCTTAATCTGCAATTTCAGCTGCAAGTCTTCATCTCTACCAGTTTTGCACATATTTTCACATCCATTGTTTTTTTGTTTTGTTTTTCAAAAATAACTTAAACTTAGTTAACTTATCTGTAACAATCAACATTCAAGTCTTGGTAATGATTCCATATCTGATTTAGACTTGGACTTTGGTTAGGCCATTCTAACACTAAAATATGTTCTGATCAAAACTGTTCTACCATAAAACAAACTATATGTTTTGGGGTCATTGTCCTGGGGAAAGGTGAAACTCCAACCCAGACCCAAGTGTTTTATGGTCTCTAACATTTGCATTATCTTCTATATGACTTGTGCCAAACTCCAGATTGTACTTTGAATGGCTTTTTTTAACAAGGAATTTCCTCTTGCCACTCTTCATATTTGCCTTGTTTATGAGTTCTCCCACTTGAACTGTGGATCTTTGTAACTAATCCAAAGTTACCATGGGCTTCTTGCTCCTCTGATTAATGTTTTTTAGCCTATCTTGTCATAAAAGGTGTGAGACCATATTTTGTAGGTCTGTAGTTGGGTTAAACTCTTTACATTTTCAAGTGATGGATTGAACATTGTTCAGCATGATTTTCACTTGGACTTTATGTACTATTTCTGAGATGAATTGTTGCCCCAGACTTTACTTAGAGCTATCATAGTAATGGTGGCTTAAATGCATCCCACTTACTAAAATAAAAATAATAATAGAAAAGGAAAACCATGTCTCAATTGCCTTCCACTTCATGCACTATTTTGTGTTCTGTATCGTGAAATGCAAAAAAATACTATAAGGTTAACAGTTGTGATGTGACAAAGTGAGAAAAGGTTTAAGAGGTGTTAACACTTTTGCAAGACATTATAGTAAACCCCTTATTGGAGAGGTGTTTTATATGCTTTTTAGAAGTAGCTGACAGACTGAGAAAAAACTAAATCAAGATTTTCATTGAATTTGGAAAGCAAGAAGTCAACATTCATGGCAAACACTTGTCCGTCCAGCAGAGATCAACTTCAATCTGTCTTGTCTAAAAAGATAAATTGAAAACCACAACAGCAATCGTTTATTTCATATTTCAAGTTTATTTTATAATTTCATTGAGGAAATTTAATCCACTTTCAGAGCAAAAATTTGTAAATTGTCTGCGCTTATAGCTTGCTATGTTATTATATTATAGTATATACTAAATCCAACAAATCCCCTTGAAATACAAATCTTTGTCTTAGTCTTCTTTGCTTTGGGTTTTTTTTTTTAACTCTTATTTTTTCTGTTTTTATGGCATATATTGTAACTACATATGTTCTTAAAAGCCTCAAGGCAACTTAGTGCATCACTTCCACCTTGTGGTGGTGTTAGCAAAGCTTTCCTAGAAGGTGACGGTGGAAAAATATAGGCACTTATCCAAGCAGCTATTGTATACTGAATTAAATTCATGCATTTTTACAATGATGCAAGTAATCAAAAAAAAAAAAAAAAAAAGGGCAATTTTACCAAATGTTTTGTCAAAATAATTAGATACTATTTATTTAGTGTTTTTGTGTTTATTTCAGTGGAATCATCTTTTTCATAAATATTTTTTTCCTTGCAGCTGTTATTTGGGAATTTATTTGAAGTTATTTATTATTTAGTCTACTTCAACAAGAACAAGGATGATTTGACACTTCAAACAGACAGTTAATAGAGTGAATGATCTCCACTTGGTTAACTTGACTGAAGAACTACACAGAGCATAAAACTGTAAAATAAACCTCTACTTCACCAATGTTCACAGCAGGCTGTTTGAGCAGAGGTGGTAGTCAGTCCACCACAAATAGTTATTATTGTAATTAAATAAAATGAAAAGAGTTCAATAAACAGTTAACCAGTAAAAGAAGTGGACATCAAAACAGTTATCAGTAAAGGGTATTATCATTATGTCTTGATCTGCAATAAATTCCAGATGGACTGCAGAAAATAATTTCTCTGTCCATAAAGGACTATCCAGCTTTAAACCTTTATGTTTAGAGGACAGCGCCACAAATCATCACTTAATCAGAAATTGTTTTGTTCTGCAGCCCACATCACTGTATTGTTCATGTTCTTGGAATGTGAATAAGAGTCCTTGGACTGCTAAGCCTCCTACCCATATCCTCCTGAGTAACAATGCAAGCTGCAGGGAGATAATTAATTTATTTTCTCTTCTCGTTTTTGCCAATTTTGATTACTTTGAGGCTAAGCTTTATTGGAGATGCTGACTAAAAAACAAGCACTGTTTGGAAAAATTTCCATCAGTCGTTCCAACAGTTTTCCCCTCCTTTAGACATCAATAACTATGCAGCTGAATGCAACATCAAACAACACTCAGTGGGTCCATCGATAATTAAGTGAGAGAGCTGGCAATAACACCTTTTTAGAATTTGTGCCTTTTGTTCAATAAAATAAAAGTGGAAATTGTTTTGATATTTTTAAAAGCAACTGGACCACAGGAAATATTTAAAAAGCACAGTGAAAAGTATTTTTACAAAACAACTCACAAAGGAGGATTTAGAACTAAAGGATCAATTGCTGTTGATTCGATTTACCTTGTTGGCTATTGATCAATTGCTATCAGTCAGAAATGTGATCATTTACATCAACAGAATTTGTTGCTTATGATGGAAAAAAATGAAACAGATGAGAGGAATCAACAAGAAAGCACCATGTTCCTCACATTTTTATTACTAAAAATTTTTTGTTATATGATGAATATTGAAGCATTATTTCGGACCCACAGTGCAGATTGTTACATGTTAGAGGTGAAACCAGCAGTTACTGGACTCATTTTGGTAAGATAACTGTTTGTGTGTTGTTACTCAGGGTTCAGAAGAGGATGAGCAGAAGCTGATAAAGTCCACCTCCCTGTTAGAGAGCCAACACCACCACCTGCTGCACTGTCTGGAGAAAACTACAGTGAGAACTCCGCTCTGTTTTACTTTAAATACTCAAACTCTAGTGTTTATATACACATTAGTCTTTCTTGTTCAGTAACAGATTGTTAAATAATTAAGCTGGAACTACATATTCATTATAAAAGCTCTAGGAGGCACACAGTTCAGCAGCACTGCAGACTTTTCTCTCTGTGACAGGTGATGAACAGTTTCTGTTCATGTAATGTTACCTTGTTGGAAGTGTTGACACTGACTGACGCTGGGAGCGCTGATCTAAAAACAGACTTGAGGGAGTTTTGCTGCTGTTAGATACGTCTATCACTTTGACTGTACGGTTAACCCACTCACTGAATCTGAGTGTCGGAATCAGTCAGAGGCGGAAAAGAAAGTGTTGGCAGAAATACTTCAAAATGTTTACATGTCAGTTTGACAGTTAACATGTGAAACAGCGGGGAGGTCGGAGAAGAATCAGTAGTGAGAACTTCTGCAGTGCTTCCAGAACTGAATGTAATATGCATGTTATCAGGGGTTACTCAGGGAAAATCATAGAAAACCAACAACGTTTTTTATTTCAGTATTTCTTTAGCCGCGATGAACTGCTGAACTGTACAAGATGTACACTGACTTGCACATTGTGTGAGTGGAGGAAGTCTGGTGTTTGGACCCCTCCCTCAGTTAAGTCTGGAGAGTAAATGAAAGAAAAGACTAGTCAGGGACCAGTTTTTTGGTTTTTACTAAGAACTTTCCACAATGTGTCATAAGTCTGTCATTCTAACGCATCTGATACGATAAAAAATACTTGTTACCACTGCAGTATGAACTATCTTTATTACTTTCACAAACCACACTGAAAACATCAAAGAATAAAGTAAAAAATATTTTCCCCCTTACTAATTGCTTTTGGTTTTTTTTGCTTTTTGATCACACTTAATGCTTCAGGTCATGAAACGTGTTCTGATATTAAAGATAAACAATACAAAACGCAGTAGTTACATTATCATTTCATTTAATAACATAGTCTACCCAAACCAACCTAGCCCTGTGTGAGAATAAAATACCCCCTTGGTAAATCATGAATGAGCTGTGATTAACCACGTATTCAGGAAGGTAAGCTCAGTTTTATACAACCTAATTCCCTTGCCATAATTGACGGAACCATGAATTCTGCTTTCCAGCAGAAAATCCTGAGGGAGAATGTGAGGTCATCAGTCTGTGACCTTAGGCTTAATCACACCAGCAAGTCCACTTCTGAATAGAAAAGAAACAGCAACAAGAGGGTTTTGGAGTGGCCTATTCAAAGTCCAGACTGAAATCCAATGGAGATGCTATAGAATGAGCTTAAAGTAGCTGTTCGTGCTCAAAGTGTGGCTGAATTAAAACAGTTCTGCAAAGGGTGGGTCATAATCCACAAGAGTGTTAAAGTCTTATTGCCAGTCATTGCAAACGCTTTATGGCAGTTGTTGGGGCCAAGTGTTGGACAACCAATTATTCAAAAACAGAAGAAATCTCTAAGGGGGGCAAAAACATTTTTTAACAACACTATATGTCATACAGAACATATAATAAGTTAAAAATATAATTTTTACAGCTGGGTCATTCTTAAAGTTTCCATTCTAGCTTGAAAATAAGTTACATATAACTGTGCTGTGTTTCTGTTTTGTTTTTTTCTGTAACCATTGTGTCCTCTTCAGGCCCATGAGTTTGTGGACGAGCAGGTGTACGAGCAGAACTGTTTGGAAACAGCATTGCAGACCTATCCATCCCACAGTCCCTCAATAGCCAGCCACGACAGTCCTGCAGTGACCTGCTGCGGCACTAGTGGAAAGAAAAATACTCCGCTGCCCAATGCCAGCCTGCCCCCCGCGAACCCAGTCCCATCACACCGGGGCCCACTGCAGGAGCTCAGCGCCCTTCACATACAGAGTGGTGACCCACTGTCACAAACAAGCAGGTGAAATTGAGCAGAAAAAGCTTGAAAGTGTCAGCATGGATTAGGTTTGAGGATGTTGAGTCGACTGTGTCACCTGTGGTAACTGCCCATAAAGACTTCACTTTCATATATCCTATAAATGTTAGCTTTATTTTTTTAGATCACATTTTTAAAAGTTTATTTTAGGCCACAAAAGTCATTGGTATCCTTCTGTGAAGAGTGTATCAATACAGAAACTGAACAATAATGTGGTCAAATTTAGCAGCATTTAACTAATAAATGCTAAATAAAGGCTCTGCATTATTAAACTCATAAGTAGTAATAATATATTGTTGGAAAATTATATAGGTAACATATTTTGCAAAGAGATGCTAAATTGAGAAACCTTAGTAAGATACTTTTTAAACATTTTAAAATCTGTAGTTTATTAATATTGTAAAAGTGACAGATTTTGTGTGTTAGTGTTTGCATTTATTGTGTGCCTTTACTTCTATAGAATAGGTTCCAAGTAATTTTATAAACAAAAACATATTATTATATTGACCATTAATTCATATCTGGGTTGATCTCTGGTTGTAAGTGAATGAGCGTTAGGTCTTTACCCATTCAAAGTTTGTGAAGGCTTGTTATTGCAAAGAAATCCACAAGAGGGCACTGATTAGGTAATTATAATACAGCCTGACTGAATGTTGTTTCCAAAAGATCAGAGAAGTTATTCACATTACACTTTACAAGAGTACCTGGAAATGCAGATAGTGTGTGCAGATAGAATGCCAAAAATACTATGTTCTCTTAATATGAGCAGCTCTGAAACTGAAATCTTAAGCAGACATTCATAGTCTCTTTTTCGTTTTCCTCTAAAAGCCGTTCAAACCTCAATCTGAGAACTGATGAGAGCAACAGGATCAACTGCAAAAGCGGCCGCATCACCACAGCCATCATCAGCCTCCCTACGCCTCCCGCTTTAACCCCTGATGCCGATGGCCTCCACGGGCCACCGCAGAGAAGGCCGCCACCACCTCTGGGTCACCCAGCGGCTCCCAGTATCCAGACCACAACAAGCTCATCTGGTACCAACATCGTCAAAGTCTCAGCTTTGTGATTCCCATCCGGGCTGATGTAACTTTCCTCAGCAAGAAGCATAGAAGGGACAGAGGAGGTAACACAACAGCTGTTGTTGAATGTACTGTGTCCCCTGCTCACAGGTTCGGCGATCAAAGAGCTGTACTCCAGAATTATGGAGAAATCACTCGTGGACTATAGAAATCTGAACTGAGAATGTCGCACTTGTCATTTTGTGTATGTACTGTAGATACGGAGAGACTTGCTGCATTTATAATAGTTTCTAAAATCAGATGTCTTACTGGTAAAAAAGAAGAATAAAAGATGTGCAGTTAGAGCCTCAACACAGGCCAACAACATATCACAAACTAAGTTTAAAATGAAGTCCTCACGATGACATTTGTTGACTTTAAATATTAAAGACAGATGAAGATGTTGATTGTGTTTACTGTAATTTTATTGCTCTTGTTTGTGCTTTGTGTTGTTGTGTTAAAGTACTTTTGGCCTCAAAGATGTATTAGAATTTTTCTTTAATCTTTCAATTCACTGTACCCAAAGCTGCGATTGTTAAACATGTGAGGAGAATTAAAACAGTGACTTTGTGTTGGTAAAGATTTAAAATCAAACTTTGAATATGACTTGCCTTATATTCAAGGTTCTTTCTGGACTCTAATGTCTTTGGCCTCTATGAAACAAAGGTGTGGCTTTCAGGCTCAAGGAAATGTTATAATTTACATTGATGAGAGAAAGTGTTTGCCCCTTAACCAATTTCTTCAATTTTTGCTATTTTAAACAAATTTTACAAAGGTAATATGAGTAAATATTTTCAGAAATATTTTAAATCCAGCTACCTTGGAGGGTTTTCTAGCATAAATGACCTATTTGAGGTGATGCCAAAGCATCTTAATTGCATTTATGTTTGGCTTTTGATTAGGAATCGCTAAAACCTTCCTTTTGTTGGGTATTTTGAACGGTTCAGCTCCCAAGTGAGGTTGAGCTTAAGGCTGCATGGTTTTCTGCTTGAAAAGCAGTCCCAGACCATCACTCTACCACCACCATGCTTGACTTTTAGTTTGATGTCCTACCTTTCTCTCATCAGTCCTCTGAAAAATTTTCAAAAAGTCTTAAAGATCATAAAGATGTTTCTCAGCAATGATAGAGGCCTTTGTAATGTTTTTCGTAAATAGTGGTGTTTACCTTGAAAGTCACATTTGCCCAGTCTCTTTCTTTTGTATTAAATCATGAACAC
The DNA here is from genome assembly GCA_014839685.1 of Anableps anableps. Taxonomy (NCBI): domain Eukaryota; kingdom Metazoa; phylum Chordata; class Actinopteri; order Cyprinodontiformes; family Anablepidae; genus Anableps; species Anableps anableps. The sequence goes on from CM026069.1 coordinate 12,284,662, forward strand.
TGACCTTAACAGAGGAAAGCGAGGTCTGCTGTCATTTAGGTGTTGCTCTGGGTTTTGTGATCTCCTGGGTGAGTTGTCTTTGTGCTCATTTAGTAATTTTGGTAACTGGGGTGTAATATGTTGCTTTTTTAAAGATCTTTTAGCCTACTTCATGTTGTCTGACAGGTTCTATATAAGTGATTTCTAATTTCTACAGGTCTGGCAATAAACAGGCATGAGTGTGGCCAATGAAATTGAACTTCCAAAAATTATTCAACAAAGGGGGCAGTTACTTTTCCTTTCAAACAGGGCCAGTTTTTGTTTGTTTTTGTTGGGGTTTTTTTTGTTTGTTGTTTTTTGTTTTTTTTTTTTTGTTTTTTTGTTTTTTTTTTTGGTTGGTTTTTTGGATAGCTTTTCCCTTAATAAATTAATTGTCACTTGAAAACTGCACTTTGTATTTACTCAGGTTTTCTTTGATGCTAAAATTTGTTGGATGATTGGAAACATTTAGGTGTGACAAGAAAGCAGAAAACAGAAGAAATCTATAACAGGGATGACACCTTTTCTCAGCATTAAAGCTCTTCTTGATGAATGTTTTATAGATTTTTGAAAAAAATATTGAGTTCAATATTGGGTAAAATTATTTTGAAGATTAAAAAAGCTGTTTTTGCAATTGGTCATTCAAATAATTGTTCTAAAATAACTACATAATGATTAGTGGCGATGTATGAAGTTTAAAAGAGATGCACTAACAGGTTTATATAGTTTGTTCTATGAATACTTCAAATTGATATTGTAGATCACAACCAATATGGTAGTCATAAATCTAATACATCATGTAATATAAATGAGAGAAAAATCTGACTAAAAATGTTTATGTAAAAATTTTCAAATTTTATGTCTTTTTTTTATCTTTGTGTCTGTACCTTTAAGATGAAATCCTGGACACAAAAAAGTTCTATATTACTTCTGTATGATAATTTCCAATACCTTAGAACAAGCACATCTATGTCACAAATAAAATGCAGTGTCTCTACAGCAGACAAGAACATACTCCAAAACATTCAGAGCCTTTTTTGTTTGTTTGTTTTTGGTTTCATTTTTTGCAGTGAGACAAATGATGCATTTTATGACTTCAGCATTTCTTTTGTTACATGTTTCTATAATGTGCTAAAAAGCTTGACAAACCCTGAAGTTTTAAGACAATATTTACAGAGTTGTTCTGCAATTCTCTCCCTTGCTGGATGTTCACTTCTGGTCAAAGTTATGACTGTTGATGAAGCATTCTTGTCTTATTAGTGCTTAGATTTGAGCTCATTTTGCTGGCTTCTTGTTATCCAAACATTTAAATTCTGGGCTATGTGCTCTGTCAAGCTGAAAAAGATGAATAGATTATCACCAAAATGTGCCTGGAGGAATTACTTGTGGAAAAGGACTATTTAGTACTACTTTTTATTCATAGTGTGTTTGGCAGGTTTGCAAGAAAGCCCCCTTGCCTAAATGACAAGCACCCACACGCACTGATTGCTTCACTCTAGGCACAATACAGTAATTATGGTGGCTTTCACTGATTTTCCAGATGTCCCAAACAATCTGTAGCAATATTTTTAATAAGAAATAATGAATCTGCCTCTTGCTGACATATCTTGTATTTCCCTGCTTATTTTCAATCTGATGTTTATCTTGGACATAACTGGCTTGTTTGCTGCCATTCCCATCAAAAATCCATTGTTCAAAGGTGTTACTGTGTGTGTGTCGACATACTGACCCCCAGTTGCTGCTGGTGTTTGATAAGCTCTGCACTGGTGGTAGCACCTTTTTGTAGCACACCTTTCAAGAGGAGATGATTCTGGTGCTTGTTGGACACTCGTGGATGTCCTGAAGTTTTCTTGACTACGCCTGCACTTCTCACGCTACAGTTCTTTAAGATCCAGAAAACCATTCTTTTAAGTGCATAATTCCCAATATTCCTGCATGTAGCAATATTTTAATGCAAAGGAATGAAGGCACCATGCTGTTTTGTTGGAGGTAACTACTGGTAACACAATAAGACAGTGGTTTCACGCCATCATCTTCCCCTTTTCTGTAGCAATCATGCTGCTGATTAGACTGATGAGGGGTTGGAGGATTTCAGCTCTTTCATAGCTTCACATGACCTCATAAGATGCCTGCTCATCACAAAAGCTGAAGATTTGTATCACTGCAAAAACTTGCGTCCATGTTTATGTTAGAGCCCAAACTGTTATTTTCACTTAAATTTTTTAACTTAATTTTTTTTCTTCCAAAACAACTGAACAGCCAGAATATTAAACCTGAAATCTTACAGAAGAATGAACAACTGTGAAAGAGGAAACTCAAGTCAAAATCAACTCCCTGCCTTCACCTATTTTTTCTTTAATTTCATCTTGTTAACAAGAAGTTCTCAAAGTGCAGCAGGTCAAACATAGCAATGCTGCAAAAAGCCAATAACTGACCTTGGCGGAGGGAGATTTTATAACAATATCAATGATCCAAAGATACTGATTTATGTCACAGATTATCTGAAAGATGGCAACATAGAAGCATTACAACACAGATAGAAAATAATTGAAAAGTCCTGGACTTTTAAACCCATCTTTCATTTTATATCAACCTCCTGCATAACAATGATCATTTGAGCTGTTGTTTAAGCTAATTTGTGAGTATTTGCCAACTGTGATGTAGTTATGTTTCAAAAAATGTGTTAATTCACCTTTTAATTTGCTTGGTTTGCAGTAGCAAATGCTGCTAGAATTCTTTAATGTCTTGAATAAGTCATGAAGTGAAGGTGTTTTTGCCGTGTTGATGTATTTTATGTTGCTTTGCTGTGTTCTGCCATATCATAGATAAAACTTGTGCCAAGATAGATCATTTTTTCATCCTCTGTAAAAAGAGCAAAGTTCTTCTGCCACTTCAAAGAATATTAAAAGTTATTGAAATATGTTTTTATTGACACTGTTAATGCATAAAATATTAAGTGTCAGTTGAGTCGTGATTTTTATGACTTACAAAGAATCACAAATGGAACAGTATTTTCACATTAAGGCTTTTTGCAACATCTTGCACCACTTTCAACAGTTTAAGAAGAAAGTGACGTCCTCATGTCAAAGTCACTAATGATATTCATCGTTCTCTGATAGATTAACCTTTAAAAAACATCATGTGGGTCACTTTTAAAAGTCTTGGCACTCCTGTTTCTGTTTTTTCTTAGCATTTTTCCTTTCAAACTAAACTTTTCTGTCCATTTGATGTGTATACAAGATTGTGTCTTTGTTTGAAGTGCCAGAGAAAAATTAAAATCTGTCACAGAAATCAAACCTCGCCTTTCTTCCCTTGTCAGATTCTTTCAGACATTCACAGAGCTTGACTTAGAGCCACTCTATTTTTCACTGTCATTTCTGATTGAAGTTGATAACCCCATCTAAATAAGAAAAACATTGTTTGTTTCCAGACTTTGAAGAATGCAAAAATAGATTCAAATTTCTTTTGTCATCAGTTCTATCAGAACTTAAAATAAAAGGTAAACTATATGGGAAAAACATGTAGACTTTTTACTTTTACTTAAATTTTTGATTGCAGTAACTTTTTGTATGTATAAGTTTTGTAATTTTTTCTTAAATTTAATTTTAGGTTTTAAAAGCAGATGAAAGTTTTTTACTATACTTAGTAACTCTGGATTTAATAGTTCAAATTTTCCATAAATTCAAGTCAAAAATTGATTGCCAGATTGTCTGTCATGGCCTTTGATTAAGTGTTTTTAAAATCTTTACAATAAACAAATTTTCAACACCCTTATATTCAGGTATGAATCATTTTATGATCAGTTTTGCTGTAGCAATGCTACAGTAAATAACCTAAGTATTTCCAAAAAGTTACCTGTCATTAAAAACCTTTCAGAGAGCACATTTATAGAATCCAACATAGATTCACCAAATATTACTTCTAATTTAATAAAGCTAATACATACTTTTACAATGAAAATAAACCATAAATAACATATAACTTTCCATTTCCGTCATGGATGTGTTACGTGTAATTTTAATGGAGAAATATATTTTTTATCTTATTTTAAGAGCCGTAGTGTTTTCCAAGCCTTTCTCTTTTAAACTTTTAAACAGAAACAATTAATAAATAAACTTTGCTTTTTATTCACTCAAGAAAAAATGAAAACCGGAAAAACTCAAGAGGACAAAAGTTTACATTTTTTAAAGATTCATTTTTTAAAAATTTCTATGGTTTCATGTGCTTTTAAACTAACTACAATGTAAATATATCAGTAAAAATATGAATAGCAAATAAATGCATCATTTTACTGTCATACAATATTGCGGTAATTTTGTATTAATTAGCTTAGAGAAATCCATCCATTTATTCAAGATTATTAAGAAAATACCATGGTTGCTGTGACCCTTGGGTGTTTGGGTTGTGGTTTTCATTTGTATTTGTGATTAGATCATTTCCTTGCTCTTTATTTATGCTTGTAAAGTCTTAGCATATCCAGTTAATTTCATTATTGTTAGACAGATGTTACCAAATAAGTTTATTCATTTAGGTTTAGTTTTTTGTGTTCTGTTCGCTGTGTATTTTAGATTATCCTCTTCAATCAGTGTTGGTTCAACCCACAAAACATGACTAATAAAAATAATTCAAAGTACACTTTTCAACACTATTCATAATTAATAAAACATTAGGGATTTTTTTTAAGAATCACGGATACCGTAACAATCCTTATGAGTTAAATATATTTCTTCATACTCTATAAAACTCCCCAGAGACACCTTTAATCAATAATCTATGCCTTCCTGTTTTCCATGGATACAAATATGTGACACAGTGACTGATTTCTCTTACCCAAAAGGGTTAAGCTAGGAGATCATGCAATTTGTGATCAACAGATGTGTGTTAATTGCTATAAGTTGGGAAAAGGCTACAGTTCCTTGCCTAAACCTCTCAATTATAGTTTCAGCAATACTTTAAAAGTTTAAAATAACTAAAACTGTCTCAAACTAAAGCAGGATGAAGACTTAAGTTTATTTTAAAGCTTTTTACCAGCTTTACCAGAGGTGCAAATTAAGGATGACTGTATGATGACTATCATTCTCCGGAAACAGAGCTGATGAACTAACAAAAAATGTAATTGTGGATTCTCAGACCTGGTGATACGATGCACCAGGGCCGAGGCACGTTATGCTTTTAAAACACCTCTTTCATGTGTTGAACCAGGTGTTTGGCTATCCGCTTTCTCAACCACATGTGTGACTCGGATGATCTCTTTGCAGCTTAAAACCCATCATTAGTGGCTGTCTGGCTGACATCATCGCACGCAGGAGGAGATGACTCAAGCACAGTGTGATTAAGTCAGCTGAGAGGTAAACACGCACATATCAGGCTGCTTTAAACAGTTCAGCTTTATTATTGAGGAGAAGCAGCTCAAAGAGCATATCCAGTGAGAGAAGATATCTTCTTCTATTTTAGTCTATGCTGTAAAATGTGTCTATATATACATAATGTAAAATAAATCTCGTACTCTTTTAAAAAATATAGAATTTGAAATTTTTTTTCCCCTTTATGTGTTTTATGTTAATAATCTAAGTATTTTTGCTTTATTACTCTGTCTCCAATTATGTTAGAATTTATTAAAGATAACAGATTAAATTATGAAACCATTTGTTTCCCAGCAAACTGTAGTCTTTTGACATAATTCTTTGGAAATGACACTTCTATAATTGTCAAAGGATTGGAGGGACAGGCATGTGACCAACTTCAAAGACTGGATGTAAAATGAGTAAGTAAGTTTGCACTAAAAAAATTTGAAAATGGGTTTATTGTAACCTCTGTAGTGAGTAAAATAAACCTTTAGATGGCAGCACTATAACAGCTTTGGTGGAAAGAACCATTCATACTGTGGACATGCAGCATCTAACTTCTGTATTTAAATGTTGAAACTTTCACAGAATCAGGTTTGAAAATGTTCCAATTGCTTTTTTTTTTTATTCATAAAAGTATATGATAAATCGTTAGTCAGTAAGAAGAATTCTGGAAATAAAAATAAAAAACTAACAAGTTACTTTACACATCTTTTTCAAAACATTACAAGACAATCTGCTCTTAAACTTGTTCTTAAACTTAAATTAAATATTGCACAAACAATTACACAATACCTCTTCATAACAACGTGACCAGCCTTTGTGTGGGATGTAGTTCTAGAAAGGCCAGTCAGCTCTCGAAGCTGAAAGATCTCAATTTTTTCTGTCTGAGATAATAGAATTTGAAAAAGGTGAGCCCTATGATGTAGTGTGGTTTTATCCCTGGATAAGATAAGGCAGGTCAAAAAAAGTGAATCATATTAGTGAATTTATAATGTTTTATAGGTAAAATTTGTATTTTTTTTTTCTTCTTTCACAAAGCAGTTGGTGGATTATATGGTAGCTGGACATGAACGAAAGGCCTGTCAGTTTGTTTACATTTTCTATATTTCTGTTGTGCATTTATACCTGTTATTTTACCACCTGCCAGACATTACATCATTACAGTGTTTGATACTCGTGTCCAAAGTATAATCATGCATAATCCTGCTCAGTTATTCTCACTGGTAAAGAGAAAAGAAAATACAGAATAACCAACTGTACATGCTGAGAGAAATTATTTTTTGAACTAAACTCTTCATATTATCTAACCTCTATCCTCCAGCTGATATTAATTGGTGTAATGCTGTTACTTTACTTCATAATTTTTGTCCAAATGCATTAGTTTATACTTCAAAAGTAGTTACAGGTTTTTAATTTCTTTCTTTAGTTTTGTTTAATGCCAAAGCACACAGGATGTGAGTGGGTGTACAAAGATATCATGACTTTAAAAAAGCAGTCTCACTAGCAACAGAATGGTTTCACTGTAAAGTATAATTAAGCTTTGTCACTTCTTAATCCAGTTTTGGCCTGAACATAAAAATCTTACTCTGAATGACTCACATTAAGGATTATAAAGTCATCCCCAGTCAGACAGTTGCTGCTGCCTGCTCTGTTCTAGTATCAGCAGTGAGCGATCTGAAGAGATGTTTCCTTATCCAGGACGGTGCTCAAGCTGACAGCTGGGAGGAAGTGTAGGGGAGGGATCCTGGACAAGAAACAGCTGCAGGTTGGGGTCACAGTTAGGCTGAATTTATTCTGTGAATCACAGTGAAACTTGTCTGAAGAGACCCATCTATCACCACCTCAGTTTTGATTAAAAGAAAACACTGAAGGTTTGTGCCTTCAGTGTTTATTTTGGACTAGACTAGACTTTTGATGCCAAGTCAAAACTATTTCTTTAGAATTGCATACTATAAACATTAATCAGTGTGTGGGTGCTTAACCAAATTCAAACTGCAACTAGGTGAAACAGACCTCTCATCAATGAGAAATCAAAAACACTGCTGTTTTCTGTGTCGTTCAACTAGAGATTGAATATTTGATTACCTGAGGACCATTGTAGTTCAAGACCTTTGCTTAAATAAACACCTTTTATTGTTCTGGGCCCTATTCAATTTTGTTCCATCAGCGGAGTCTATTTTTGACCCTTTAGCTCAGGGGAATGAGGAAATCAGTTGTTTAGAAGAAAACTTTTTGACTCTAAAAAGATGTTATCTGATATATGCTGTAAACATTGTTGATGTCTTTCTCTTGTAATATTTCCTGAAGGAGTTGGGTTCAAAGTTAATATAAATAAAGTGGGAAAAAAAGCTTCCTGTTTCTGGAAAAGACTGCTTTCATGAAGCTTTGTAGTAAATAAGCTCTGTGCTGACCACACAATCTCTTTCTATTCACCTGCATGGTGCACAACTTTTTTTTCTATAATTCAATTTTATATTTCTGTAAATTGTGCTCCTTGTTTCCCAGGCCTTTCTCTAAAAAAGGTAGTCAATTTGTTTAAACTTTAGAAACGAGAATTATATCTTCTTTTCATTGTTTTTAATATAACCTTTTGGCCTGAATAATTATCATTAGGACAGCGATTCCATACAAAAAGTTCGTAAGACACAAAGAAAATGACAGGGACCCAGTTTCCTGCAGACGGATATATCAGTATCAAGAAGTTTATGAAGGTTAATAGAATCAAAATCAGCTAAAGCTGATTTATTCATTCCCCCATCTGCACAGCAAGATTCGGGATGTCTTCACTGGTCGGCCCATCTGGAACACATGTGGCACATTGGGCTGGATTTGAAAACTTCCAGATGACAAAAATCAGGACAGGAAGGGCCAAGTATTTGATTATCAGCTAAAAGCATCTCTCATCAAGTGTGCTTTATTCACCTGTGAAATTTCATTCCATACTTTACTTTAAGGGGCCACAAAAACAAAACCAAGAAACAACACCAAGAAATGAGATAAAGAGTGAGATGCAGAGTATATATACATATATATATATATATATATATATATATATATATATATATATATATATATATATATATATATATATATATATATATATATATATATATGATCCTTTCCTGCCAAATCCAAGCCAGTGAAACAAAAGCTCCAGGGTCAGGTGTTTCTTTTTAGTGTGCAGAGAAGGTGGCCAGGAAACTGCCCATATGGCTCCTTTTATGACACACTTCTTCTGGAAACATCCTCCTTTAGCTTCCCTTACCAACAGAGTCAGCAGAATCTGTAAATCTATAATCACATAACATAAATATATATATATATTAAAATCATATTTGATTCAAATATTTCAAGATGTTTTGGATTTCCTCTTTAAAGCTCCCTAAAATCTGTATAAGCTACAGCGGATAAATCTGCTCGCCAGTGATAAGTGATGGATTTCTGCTTTATCCCGGTTTGAATGAGATTCGCTCTGTTCGGAGACTTGCCCATTGGAAGGAACTGGATGGGTAACGTAAGCGGGTGTCTTGAATGAGAGGAGGAGGAGAAACAGAAACAGGAGATATACAGAGACAGACAGAGGGAGACCATCAGTTATACAGCAGCAGAGGAGGAACGGACCATTGCAGCCATAACACGGACGGACCTCATTATCATTTTTTGGAGTAAACACATTTTCGTCATCAGCGACCATAGCGTCATTACGCGCATTCCTCAGCAGGATTTGCGCATTTTTAATTCCAGACAGTCCGCTGCTGATTTCAAATATTCCTGCTCAGGGGAAAAAGCTCCACAGTCATGTTCGATCTGGTGAAGCATTTTATCTGACTTATATTAATTAAAAACAGCAAAAATAAGTCAAATGGAAGAGCAGATCTCCAAACCGGAATCCAGAAACATGGACGCGTGTCTGAGAAGACTCAAGCAGGAGCTGGTAGGTTCTGGTTAATACACCTCTGATGTTCTTCTTTTTTCACAATTGAGCTGTTTTAACTTACATGTAATTTAAAAAATGACAAAGTAACAAATTGTCTTTAAATCATAATTTGCTAGATTCAATATTTTTGCTTTGTTGCAGACTGTGTCCTGAAACAGTTATGTATATCAAACTCTCATGTTCCTTTGGTTGCTGTTGTTTTTATTTGATGTTGCGTACCTCTTGCATGTAGGCTTTATGAAAGCACTAACCTACATGCTGAAGGCAGCAAGAACATCAGAGACATGTGCACACATTTCTGCTTCTGGTCTGCACATCTGGGGCAGATGTTTCAAGCCCTAATGAGCTCAATGTATCCCCTTCTCATCTGTCAGCAGGAGTCTTTTTTTACTCTGCAAGGGTTTTTAAACTCATGAACATTTAAAATATGTTTCACACTATTCACACATGTTGTAATAAATGTGACTGATTCCTGCAAGCTCAGAAGTGTGAGTAAAACTGCTAGTCATGCTGAGTTTCATCACAACCTTATGTCCTGATTGGAATTTGTTCGACTCCATTATTCAATATGTTAACATCTGTCCACTGATCTCCGGACATGTTTGATCTGAGTTCGAGCTTTGCTAACTCTTTCCTCTTTTTGATATGAAAATTTGTGAGGGGAACCCTTGCGTCCAGAATCATCTGGCAGGGATGTGCTGTGGAGTGAGATTCAAAGGAGCATTAACTGGCACAGATTTCATTTGGAATCAACTTCAAAGCAAATTCAGCTTTTTTTTTTCTCTCTTTCTCCTCTTGGGTCGGCCACCAGGCTGCTGAAAATCCTTGGATGGTTGTGTGTTTTTTGAAATTTAATCTTCCTGACTGGCAGCTCCAAATTAGTCCAGCGTCTGTGAAGTGGCACTTGAGGTGACACTGATGCCAGAACGACGTGTTGTGTCATTGCTGGCGCATTCCAGTTTGGTAACATTGTGGAAAAAAGTGTTGAGCCATGCAGAGTATCAAACGAGAAGAACAGAGAGCAGATGCCGGTTAAAAACCATGGCAGTGTCCCCCAGTAAGGAGACCATGTGGGGTGCAATCTGTTGTTCAGAAAATAAGGGGTGTGCATGCCAGGTTTGGCAGAGATCCTTCCACAGCGACTGGTCTCCATCTCATTCTCGAACAAGATGGAAACCATACTCTGACTTCAACATAGGCATCAAAAAAATCTGACAACAGACTTACAGCTCACATAGATAATGAATCACTGTATCACTGTGATGCAATTTTAAAGCATTATACCATTCATTTTACACATTTTGAGAAGTTAATGCAAATTCCTTGCAAGTTAAACCAGTCTTACCTAATCCTGATCCTTCTGGATCCACTACCCTGCATGTTTTGGAGGGAGTTTGTGCACAAAATTCATAAATAACTGAGATGACTCTCCGCGTCTTAATTACTTACTGGTTCTTGCAATACAGCTTAATTTGACTGCTCTGCAACACAGCACTATCATCTCTAATTCTGAGAGTTTATTTCTCAATAAGGTTATTGCGCAATTTAAGGAAGTACCCTGTTAATCAGACTGAATGGTCATTTGGCTTCAACTCATTACTGATTCTCACTTTATACTCTCCTTTGAATGCTGGGGCGGGATGTGATGTGGTCAGCAGTAAGCAGTAGTGAATGATCTATCTATCCCACAAACATTACGTAGAATCCAAGAAGAAAATGCTGTAATACTCTCAATGCAGAGTTTTTCTTTTAAGCTGTAACTATCTGTGCAACATGCTTAGCCTTCACACAAACACCTATAAAATTATTGACACAGGGCTGTGCTTTAATTTATTTTGTTTTTCAGACACAGTTTTGGTTTTGAACATACAGATAATCAATTTATTTATCAAAAAATACTATTAAAATTATTTTGACACTTCATTCTTTATATATTTCCTTAAGAAGAAGAAATGCATTGTGTTTCTAAACTCAGTTAATAATTATGTTGAATAAATTCTGTACAAACCAAAGCAATTATTAATAAGGCTATTTTCCATTATTGAGCAGGTCTGCATTGATCCATACCGCCAAGCTGGAAAGTCTACATAGTTTAGTCTGCAGTTTCAATTACAAGATAGAAATGTGAGCATGGCATTTAATGTCCTGCTGAATTCTGTGAAACTCAGGGCCTTAGCTTTAAATAAAAGCCCCACACAAAAGCTTTAATGTTGTAAAGGGAAGGCGGTATCAGTCTGTGCAGGTCAGAGTCAGGTCATCCTCAAACATCTGACCCTAACGCCAACAGGGTCTGCGTCTGTTTTCTCCTAACTTCTTGGCTCAGTCAAGGCGTCAAGAACCTGCAGCTTACAGATCCATTTACTAGTCAGGAATGTGTTGTCGTTATTCGTCTTTCTGCTTGAGAAAAAATCTGTCAACATCACTTTGTTCTTCTACCCAGGCTTTTATGCATTGTGCAGACAACAAGGAAAGGTTTTCAAACTCATGCATGAATCATGATTCTTATAGCAGACAAAGAGTCATACAAAATAAAGCATAAGCAATTCCTGTCTACTTAGAGATAAAATACAAACACTGACATATTTTTGACTCATGTTGTGTGGTTCACACCTGTCTAACAACGTTACTTAGATCAGAACTTTTCATTATCAGCACTGCTGTGGCAGATTTACATTCATAATCATCTTTTTTTCCTTTCGTACCTGAGGGGAATTTCAAACCAACCGTCACTTTGGAATTCAACACCAAGGCCAACGAGCACAAAGTCATTAAATCTGTGAGAAACACCAGCAGCAAACCTGTGGAACCTTCTGGAAACTTTCACCTTCTTTGTTACCTTTTGGGCGTTGAATCAGAAAATAGTTCACAAAGCAAGGTAGTGGTTTAACTCTAAGCCCATTTGTTTTGTTCCTCCTCGTGGCTCCTGTTCTGCCTTTCCTTCCCCTCAGCTAAAATTGGCCCAGCTCTCGGTGGCAGCTGCGAGGTTTGCCTGGGTGATCATTGTGTTTGAGACGGAGCCACAAGCCTGTAACAAAGCATGTTTATCACTGTGGGCCAGCGTACATAACCTGTTTTTTTTTTTTTTTTTTTTTTTTTTTTTTTTTTTTTTTTTTTTTTTTTTTCACAGCTCACAGACTTGAATGGCCATACCCAAGATGTGCCACAGATCAGCTCTTTTTCTTGAGGGAGTTGAGTGGGTAATTATACTGCTGCTGTGACCACACATGGTGCATAATTAAGTCCAGTTCATCTTTCTTTCTTTTACGGGGGTTGTATCTTGTGGCTTCTGATGTCATTGAGGTTTAGTGGAGTAGTTCTTGTGCTTTGAGGTCTTCAGATTACATTTTGCATTCCAATACTGCTTAACACTGGCCTACAGAAAATCTAAACTTATTCAGCTATTAAGTTGGAAGCACTCCATGATTATATAAAGCAACGATAATTAGAGAAAAAGCACAAAACATGGAGAAATATTTGAACTTTTTTGAAGCTGTGTGTCTGATTTGCAGATAAAAGAAGCCCCTTGCGCCCGATATTTACATCTGCTTTAGTTCTTTTTTTATCTTGAAGACCTCCCCTGGGAATGTAGCAGCCAAATCTTCTTCCTGTTCTTAGGTCCATAGTGTTGTCTGTTCATTGATACAACTGGGTTTAGCTGAGATTTCTGTGGAAAAAAGTTTCACACTTCAGGACAAAACAATAAATGTGAATGCAAACAACCAACTACAGAGAGTTTCACACTTGTCTCAATCTAAGGTGGTCTTGGTGCTAAAAAAAAAACATCGAAAATGCTCTGTCTGTGTTTTTAATGCAGACAGTGAAGGTTTCATAAATCTTAGATTGTATCCAAATCATCTCTTTTTAATGTAGCATCTAGTTCAGGTGTGTTTCCTGTTTACATATTTAGAACTTTAAACTTCAGATTATCTAATACAGTCCAGATTAATTTATAACAGGTGAAAGCTTCAAAGACACCAACTTCAGCCTAATTAGCCAGCTGCAGTAAGCAGTAATAATTTCTTATACTGCTTATACTGTACACAGCATAGCAGGATGCCTACTTCCCACTGACTACAAGTGAGCCACAGAGAACTTGTAACTTTTTTTGAGTGCTTGTGGTGACCCTCTAGGTCTTGCCACCTTTTGCAGTGAACCATACTTATAAAAAACCGGTCCAAACTGGTCCAAAATAGTTTGTTCGCAGGTACTGAAAGAAGGAGGAAAGGATTTTAAATGGGACTATGAATTGGCAAAGGGTGGCCCCTTTGCCAATTCATAGTCCCATTCAACTGCATAGTCCCATTTAAGTGCTTTGCAACTGCATTGGACGGTTATTCACGCATAAGCTGATAAAGATTAATCATCCCGGAAAAGTAAAGTTGCTGTTGATTAACTGTCTGATATAAACGTAAAGCAGTGCAATGAGCAAAAAATGCTAGTGGTTTAATGGACTGCATTTGTTTTCTCACTGCCTTACCTTTCTATTCTAGTTACTCTGACCCGAAACGCTTTACTTGTTCAATCCTGAGTTTTATACATGAAGATCTCTGTCAGCACACCACCTCCTACCTCTGTTTCCAGAGTAAAACATCATCAGCTTCTGTAAATAACCATCCAACGCAAAACATGACAATGGTTGAAAGGTTTATAAAATATAATTTGCATTTAGACTCAAGTAGTTTAGAGATGGCAGAATGCTTCCTCTGAGTTTCAACCTGCAAATCCAACTAATATGGATTATTATTCCAAAAAGATGTCAACAGTGCTTTCTGCTTCAGGTAACTTGTTATCTTCTTATAACCTTTTAGCTGCAACTATTCTAAAAAATGTTTAACTGTCCCTTTAAATCATCTAAAAAAGCATCAGGAAGTAAAAGAAAACAACAGATTTACTGGATTTTTGTCTTCATCTGATTTTAGGCACTGTTCTAAATTCATTCATTTAATGATACATAATAAATTTCTAATGCTTTGTGTATTTGTGAATATCTGTTTTTGTATGCTGGCCCATTCAGTACCAACTGAACAGCAGAAATAATAATAATAATAATAATAATAGCCTTCATAACAGCTGGAATACTACAGAAAAGTGAAGCACTTCATCCTGAAAGTCATCAGCAGTCACATTCATGCTCTTCAGAAAGTGTTTCTGTGATTTTATTCTCCTTTTGATGTGAGAGGGGAGCCAAGGAGTCTTATAGCCCACACACATTGCTGACGTCAAGTGCTGCGCCATCAAACATCTACGTAGGGACTGTTGCTTCCAGTAAAGATTTGCAGCCAAGAAGGCAACAGATAGAGTCCCACTCTGTCCCTGCTCCCCACATATAATCTGCCAAAGAGAATGATACGGATCCTAATCATCATCAGCCTCCCACAGCAGCAGCATCACTTCTGATGCTATAAATGAGCTCTCGCAGGAAACAAGTCATTAAACCACCTCCCTGTTTCTGAAAACACTGTCAGAGAGTCTGAGTGTTGGGCAGCAGATCCTAGATGCAATTTTAGATTGGGTCTGAACTGATTTATTTTAAAGGGACAGTTGTGACTTTTTAGTCCTCCTTTGGTTGCTTTGATTCTGTAGTTTCTACCCAGGTAGAATGGAGGTGTCCTTGAAGGTGTTCACAGCACTGAAAAAGCTGAATTTTAATAATGTATCAGGTTGAGTCTGTGTCCCAGTTACTGTGAATAGATTCCCAGACAAACGTCTTTGAGTTGAGTTGCATCAACATAAATGTTTCTGGTCTGTTTTTAAAGGCTATGTCCCAAATGGAATATCAAATACAGAAATGATTATATTAGTACAGGGCAGGATTAAAATGAGAAATCCTATTCTTCTGATGCATAATCAGATGAAGTGGTATCTCAGAACCTACTAAGAAAAAAACTTGATGTATGTGAAGATCCAAAGGGTTGATTGTGTGGTCTGATTCCAAAGATTAGTTACTACAATTTAAACTGCTAAACATGTTTTGATGGAAAAAAAAAACTAATCAGAATGCACGATGCATTACAGTTTGATCATTCTTCCAGCCACAGAGCAAAAGCAGTTCAGGACTGGTTTGAGGAGCACAACAAGTCTGAGGTTTTGATTGGGTTCGAATTCTCCAGATCAGTTTATTCAAGCATCTGTGCCAGGCACTGGTTAAAATCAGTGTTGAAACTACAAGAAGTACTTTATCTGTCCTTAAATACAATTAAATATAATCACAAGTCAGTGACTTAAATAAAAAGAATACTTTTGTTCAATGCTCACTCACAGCAGATATTCGTGGATAAAAAATACCATCAATTCCTAACAAAAAATTGTCATGACATCATGTTCTGTTGCTCAAAGTGATTCATGCTTGTTTCTCTCCTGACTGATGGCCTTTAGGGCATTTTGACCAGAGTCACCCTAAAACCCTTCATCACCAAAAAGGCATTCATTATCCTGTGCACAGTAATTTATTTTATTTCACTGAATGCTGTCCAGCTCTGCTGCTGTGCTTCATCATCATAACCTCAGGCCCGTCCACAGCCACAGAGACCTTCTCTGTGTCCCCCAAACAGACAGTCCATTCCTATTTGTGACCCACACAGCCTCCCCATTCATTTTAAATTTTGGTTAGATGTGGAGGGAGGGTGGAGGGTGGAGAGGATTAAATATGCTGCTTCTGGTCATCTCCTTCCAAACAGGAAGATCTATTTGGGGCTGATGACCTTGGCCTCAGTGTTTACGCACCCTCCAGCAAATAACAGACAACAACAATAAAAAGCCTGTATTTTAAAGCCAAAAACAGCAGTTCTGATACCACAAGTTTATTTTTTTTCTCCATTTTCCAGTAACTCCATATCAGTGAATTTACATGCAATCACTCTAGCTTAAAGAGAAGACACTGAGTTCACTGAAATGGGACAAGCTTGGGCATGTTTGGATATGTGTGCTCAGTATGAGAGAAAGAGTATTGCTTTATTTATGCTGCCTGCATATACACTGAATAATTTCTCAATGTGTATCTACAGGTGTGCAATCTTGTTACCAAAAACAATAAAGACGAAACTGTTTTCTTAAATGAAATGGCTCAGAAGTTCTTAATAAGCTTTCATTCTGCACTAATTTGACTCTGGTGGCCTTTGTCCTTAAACGCTGAAGCATTCTGCTCTTGATTGGCAATTATGTGCACTTGGTCAACTCCACTGCAGCCAGAAGAAAAAAGTGGGGGTTGACTAGCTTGACTGGGCTTCTAAAAAAAGATCTTTTCATTGAAATATATGCTTGATGGATTAAATCACTGAAATACTTGGAGGCTTATGTCCATAAAGAAGACTTAACTAAACTTTGTAAGACTGTCTTAATGATGCCGGCATTTCTGGATGAGATTTCCTGCAGCCCAATTTCATTCCACTTCTCTTATTTAATAAGCTTTGACAGATTTCTGCTTCTTTTTTACTACAGCGACTTCTGTTGGTCCTGTCAGGTCTTCTATGTCTTGTTCCTAATAGGCCCCTTAGCTGATTCACACATTGTAATCATAAGGGCTTCTGAAAATGTCTGACATTCATGCCAAAACTAGAAACTGCTGCAGGATATTGTTCTAAAGTTGCTTTTTCAGCCTCTTGAGCAAATATCAGAATGCAGGTTGAAAAGTCTGACATATTTGGGCCAGAAAGTTCAGCTCTGAAATAGCATCAGAGGAGCGCCCAGAGTTAGTCGGCATAATGGGTCTTAGTTTTCTATTTGTTTTCCAGAGTTCAGTATGAATCATTAATATTCCCTGAGAATAGAACTGCTGGTAAACAATGCTGTTTTTGTAGGTAATGCTTGCATTTTGGGGACAATGCTATGGTTGCATGGGGGTGTTTCAGTTCGCACTTTTAATATTTCCAGAACAGATTTAATAAATTGAAGTGGTTTCACCAGCAGCTCAGAGTGCAGTAATCCCCGATCCTGGCATAAACTTTAGCCCCATTTCTGCCTCAGCCGATGCATCTGAACAGAGTTGTTCTTGTCATCTTGTGTTTTGTCTTGTTGATGTTTGATGTGGAGTAAAGTAAACCGTGATTATCTACTCTTTCTCTGCCTCTCCCAAGACACAGACAATTACAGCTAATGAAGTCAGCCATATGTAGAAGGCAGAAAGACAAGAGACAACCTGATTGTGTTAATTACATGTACCTTTACCGCCTAATTCAGTGAGCCAGCAGGAAGCTGGGAGGCTTTTACTCCCAGCATGTGCATTAATGGCCTTATTATCTGATCTTCGAGGTGTTTCATGCACCCACTCATGTGTCATATGTCAGGGGGCAGGCAGAGTGTTTAAACCAGGCCGTTATATTGTTTAGGTGTCGAGCTGATGTTAATTTACAAGAACATTAAAAGCATATTACAGTTCTCAAAATGTACACAATCATTGTAATGATAGTAATTTTTCAAACCTTCCTGGTACAAGCCTCTTTTCTATTTTTTGTTCTTTTACAAATCCATTTTAAATTGATCATATTCAGTGTTCAGAAATATTCAACATGCACTAATAATACATTTGAAGTAATATTCTGCATATCATGAGTACTGGGTTCTCTCACCATCCAGTTGGAGTCAACTTGCTGGTAAAATGAGCAAAATATGTGGCAGTATTTTGTGAACCCAGAAGAATAAACAAAAATGAGTTGTGAGCTCTTCAAGAAAACATAGTTGTAGGTTGTGACTGGCTTATGGTGCTGAAGTTGGCATTAAATTGTCAGCTTCAGATTTGGCACATAAGTAACAGACTGTTTCAATGGTTTTTAAGAAATTGGGATTTGGTTTGATCACCAATAGTTCCAAATCTAAAACAGACTGGTAAAAAAGTGTGCTAGATAATTCTGCACTGAACATATTTATTAAAACATAGTCTGAGATCTTTGAGATCTTTGCTCCATTTGGAAAATTAAAACAAAATGTAGATATTTTTAAAATCTCGAATGTAAAATTACAGACTTATACTATATGCTATCCAATACGGATAAGCAACATTATGTAACTTACCATACATTGGGATAGTAATAACGTGATATAAGTGGAAATATAAACACCAATTTATGGTGTTTGCAAACCCTTAAAACTAATAGTTTGGATCGCTATACTATCTTTAAGTTAGTTAGTTAGTTAGTTTATGTATTTATTTCTTTTTTCTAATTTTAATTTCGGGATTTGGTGTCCAAACAACCTTTGTATGTTCAAGGCTTTGTATAATCAAGAGTGAAAAACGTAATTTTTCACATATAATTTAACATACACTACATGATGAAGACAGGATGTAGTTAGAGTAATATGTCAAATAAAATTTACTCAGTGGGTTCAGTCACGAATGTTTGTACAACATGTTTATGGATCTATAAGTTAGGTATAATGTGGTAAACCAATCAAGATGTTGATCCAGTCCCTAAAGCAATAAAATCCATTATAAAAAGTTAGAAAAATCTAACTCAAGGATAAAGCAACCTTATGACAGGTCAATTTTCTATATATTTGATTTCTTTTAGCCATTTGCTCATTTTCCTGTTAAAATAGAAACTATAACACCACCCCTCCCCTTAAACTTGCCCATGTCTTTATTTAAGGTTTTTCTCTTTCTTTCCACCCTGGGCTCATCAGAACCACTGCTCCCCCAAGATTAGCTATCACAGCCTGATATTGTTGTCCCCCCCATTACCACCACAACCCCACCCCTTTGTGTTCTTATGGTGTCATTCATAATTGAATCCATCAACAGTTTTCCCTCGAACATCCAAGCATATGGTGAGGTATCCTTTCCCATCAGCCCCACCTCCTTCCATTCCTGCTCATCCGGCTGACTCTCACCACCCCTCTCACTCCCATCGCTCTTCCACCCCATCTCATTGTCAATCCTTTTCTGCCTGACTGACCACCACCTCCACCGCCCTCTGAATGGGGATTATAGTCTAGACGGGCAGAGCTCATTGGCTGCGAAGCCCAACGGTGTCTCTGTTTTAGATGGGGATATGTATATATATGGGGGCAGACTGAATAGTTTGAATAGTGAGTAACACTGACTGGCTGGTAGAGGTGCAGGCTGACAGGGATTTCTGTATCTGTTGTTCTGTGAGGTAAGGTGGGGTTTTTGTATTTTTTTTAAGCTTAAGAGTAGACTTCGCTCAGCTATTTGTGTTCACAATAGCTACTTACCTCAGTTTTCTGTCATTTATTGTTATTACTTTGACAGTTTGGATTGATGCAGATAACAGTTTGTAGGTATGCTGTTGAAGTTTCACATTAACTTTCCCCACACAGTTTGGCATGTTGTTGCAATTCTTTGCATGCCTACCTACACCTTCCCACCAACTTTTTATTTTTAATAAGTAGGGCAGGGCTACCTGCAATCTGAGTCATAAGTGAATTGCTACTTTTGGCAGCGTCTGGATCCTCACAACATTAAAATAAACCTGTTGTGTCAACAGTTTAAGAAAAATTTCAAATTCGCAGAGGAAGTTTGCAGAAACTCATGCCTACAAGTTAAGACATGGGTCAGAGTGTTGCCTTTGGGCTTTTATTATCTGCCTTCAGGAGGAGACAGTTAGTTCAAGTCACATGGCACAAGCACATGAAAGCAGGAAGAGAGAGAGCAGGATAAAAGTAGGCTCAAATTAGCAAGAGATTATGTGGCAAAACAGATGGAAGGAGAGGAAAATAAAAATGAAGATAAAGAGAGTGAAAGAGTGAGGAAAAACAAAGAAACTGCTATGTTTTGCAGCTGTCACTGGTTGGATCCTCTCATACGCAGGCCATATGGGATACTGTCATCCAAAACTAGGTCACATGACCACACGTCTTAACTGAAAATGAGGAGCACTGGGTTGATCAGTGGATTCAAAGCTTTGTACTCTTATTTTTTAATATGCCTGTTGATGATGTCTGACAACATTTTTTTTTATGTTTATTAATTTAAATCATAGCATGTCTTTCTGTCCTACCTCTGTTTCTACTGTGCAGGATAGAACAGAACCTTGCAAAAATATTTACATCCCTTGAACTTTTTCAGATTTTGTCACATTACAACCATAAGCTTGAATCTCCAACACAAAGTAGTCCAAAATAAGCAAGTGGAATTAAAATGATTCATGGTTTTCAAATTTCTTAACAAATGAAGATCAGACATTGACTAGGCCATTCTAACATATGACCTAAGCCATTCCATCATAGCTCTGGTTGTATGTTTAAGGTTGGTGTACCTCTCTACACCAGTCTTATGTTTTCATTCAGCATGCTCTGTACTTTGCTCAATTCATCTACCCACCAATGCTAGTTAGTTTGTTGATTCCCTGTTGCCAAGAATGGCCATGGCTAGGCCATGGCTTATGCACTGATTTGTGCAGAAGTTTGTGGTTGTAATGTGACAAAATGAAAAAAGGGTGAAGAGGTAGGAATCCTTTAGCAAGGGACTGTACCTACTAAAAGCTGAAGTAAGGTCTTTGCTGTTTTTAACCTCTCATCCATTTTTTTTCTTTGCTGTCTTTCTCTCCTTGCAGCTTTCTATGAGAGAAGCTGGAGATGGCCTCCATGCTCAGATGAATTCAATGATGGGAGCTCTCCAAGAACTCAAGCTCCTTCAGGTCCAGACCGCACTGGAAAGCCTAGACATTTCAGGACGCCCGATTAACAGGGGAATCCCACATCCTGCTTCAACTACCACCCCTCACCTATCGTCTGCAGCAGCTTTGGGTCCAAGTGAAGAGCACGAGTCCATCCAGAAGCAAACCATGCCAGAGGAGCCCAGCACCAGTCCACTGCCAAGTCTGAAGCTGTCCTTAGACAGCAGAAACTCCTTAAGTAGGGACGATCAGACCTCATCAAGAAACAGAAGCAGCATGGGATTCTTCTCTTCTTCAGCTTCCAGTTTGGAGAGTGAGAGTGAAAGAAGTGGAACAAGTACAAGAAGTGAAAACAATATTGAGTCAATACCCAAAAGGTGGTCTGGTTACACTGCCCCTCAGGTAGACTTTTATGGACCAATGGTGGGAAACCCACCACCAGAGCCATACACTCATTCCCAGGCTCCTCATCATACACAGGTGGTGGATCTGCCTGGGATCCTGTACAGTCTCTCCAGAGAGGGACCTTCTTTGGACAGCGACTACTCCCAGGACAGCGCAGATGATGCCAGCGACTGGACATCATCGCTCATGAGCCGTAGCCGCAACCGTCAGCCCCTGGTGCTGGGGGACAATGTATTTGCAGACCTTGTAGGCAACTGGCTTGATCTGCCTGAAGTAGAGAGAGAAGATGGAGAAGAAGAGGCAAGGAAGAAGAGAAGAGAGGAAAAGACAGTAGAAGGAGGAGAGGGCAGACCTGACACACCAGCCCATCCTCTCCGTCTCAGCCGCTCGCAGGAGATCTGCAAGAAGTTCTCGCTTACCACAAACATCTTCAAGAAGTTCCTGCGCAGTGTTCGGCCTGACAGGGACAAACTTCTCAAAGAGAGGCCTGGCTGGATGGCTCCAGAGCTGTCAGAGGGTGACCTTTTCAAAAGGCCTAAGAAAGTGGCTCCTAAGGTGTCAAAAGGCAGCTTTTATTTGCCCTTCTGGGCGAACGGTCAGCAGGGCAAAGGCAGGTCATGTCCACATCTATCCGAAGCAGAAAGGAAACAACCACAATATCAGCCCTTCCCTCAGTTCTACCAGCAACCATTCCCAGGAATTTATCTAGACAGGAGGCAGCCAGAGATGGGTCTGGAGAAAAGGCAACCCTTGTTTGACTATAACACAGCTGTGTGGGTCTAACAGTGAGTCTCAAGCACAAAGGCTGCCAATGTTGCCAGACTGACTTTGGGACAGGTGCTGGGGGTACGGGTGGCTATGATAGAAGGCAGTGAAAGGACATATGAATAAGAGGCTTGGGTATAATTATATCTTTCAGAAATGAACTGGTACACTTCCAACACTTCCAGCACATGTTCCTCCTGCAACTGAGAGATTATCAGGGCAACATTTTGTATGACAATCTGAGAACCCTGTGTTCTATGAGTGACTGAAAATGTGCTGCAGTGTGACTGAGTCTTTTTCAGGATTTATGCTCAAGTTTTGTATTTTTCAGATGTCTTCACACATGTGCACACTGATCGTCCCAAAAGATGGT
Organism: Anableps anableps; assembly: GCA_014839685.1. NCBI lineage: Eukaryota > Metazoa > Chordata > Actinopteri > Cyprinodontiformes > Anablepidae > Anableps > Anableps anableps. The sequence continues at coordinate 12,307,078 of CM026069.1, forward strand.
ACTTTGACACAAACATCCTTTTCAGAATGTCACCAGAAACTTTATAAAAGCTACAGCAGACATTTTTTCATTGTTATAGTACCAGACATGACTCACATTACTTCTCTGCATCTATGAATAGCAACCACCAGGAGTCAAATTGCATTGTTACAGTTTTCATATATGAGGCTGTTGACAGCTTTAACTAAATGCACTGCCACTAAACAGACCTAAGTTTCCTTTTGTTTCCAGAAAGGCTTTGGATAGTCAGGTTTAACTGGACCAGCCTCGTTCACTCTGCTCAGGAATTAAAAACTGAAAAAAAATACAAGTAGACACTGCCACACTTCAATCAATCTCAAATATAAGTTAGGAAAGTCTTCCTTGGATCTAACTTTGCTCAGACTGACATACTATGGTGCATGTTCAGTTCAAAGTCTGCACTCAATGAATGCTGTTGAGCCTGATTTCAAATTGGGTAGAATCACTTTTCTTTTCAGTCTTGCTGACTGTGTTATTTCACAGAATGGGGGAGGAGGTAAAAGATGGCACAGCCAGTTGTAAACACTGGCTAACCGGCAGCCATCTGGTACTCGGTCGTTACTGAAAGCATGTCTGAAGCTTGAAAAAGTTGCAGAACAAGCTTGTTTATTCCCAAAGCTTTATGAATGAACAGGATGATGATGGTGGTGTTACATTCTGTGTATATACAGGATTGTAACAGAGCTGAAATAATTGATGGTTGGAGAAAATGACCAGCAGCCATTAAAGCAAGGTGAAGTTAATATACCTGATGTATAGAACTTTGTACATATCTATCACCAACCAAACAGCAGCAATAAGAAGCACTTACTGTAATACCCCATTGCATGATTTTCATAATTCTGTGCAGATATAAATATTTAAAATACATTCACAACATCACATGTAAAGAATGCCACAGTACTTGGAGTTATAGTTATTGTTTTTCATAAATAGCATCAACAGCCTCTTTCACAACCCCCCCTCAGGATTACAGACCACACTGCCCACTCTCACTCACAACACTGTTTATAATGGAGGACCACTGTTATGCAAGGACAATCTGATGTTCTTTACTTATTATGGAAGAAGAATATTTCATTTAGCTGCGTTTTAAATGGGGTAACAGACCGACCAACTCAGCCAGCAGGGATTAGGCCTCAGAGGTCTTTTGAGAGTCTTGGCCAGAAGATCCATATGGTGTATAGTCTCAGTATTCAGGTCAATATATTCTGCTTATTCAAAGGGTCCAACACTGACAGAAACACATACAGATTCAGCAAATACAAGACTCACCAGTCTGCGATGTTAAATCACTCAGTTTGTCTTTGTAAATGGAACATTTATTTCTTGTTAAAATGTTCTTCAGTGTAATTTTTTGCAATGTTGTTGATATTTTTCACCGGGGTTCTGCGAACCGTTTGTAGTGTTTTTATGTCCTGTGTGCTGTAAATCTGTCATTGACTTTCATATATTAAATCTGTTTTAAAGAAAGAAATATTTCTCTGTGTTTTTACTTTTTTGTCTAGAGAGAATTACTACAATACAACTTAAACTGAGGCTTACAGTTCTTCTGATGTATTTTCACCAATTTCACACATTTACTGCAAATACGTGTAACACAAGATAAAATATAAGACTAGATAGGACTATGCATGTTTGGTTTTCCTGTGAATTTTAATATTATAACAATCAGGAAACAAAATCTTATCAACTAACAGTTGTTTAATTACATGTTACTTTTTAACAATTCTTTAGTGAAGCTACTGAAGCCATAACGATGGCTTTTGGCTGTCTTTTTAGTTTTGTTGTCAATCATTAATTTGCTATGCATAGCTAAAGTTCAAAAATGTTGTTCAGATTTACAAAATAAACTGCCAGGTTTGGGTTGGGAAAATGCAATCGATGAGATTAACATTACATAATTTTATTGTGGTAAAAGTTTTACGTTCATTATGAAAGTTAAAGCTGCAGTCGGTACAAGAACAGGAAATTAAATTAAGTCAGTTAGCTGCAGAAAAAAAACATATTTTGTATAAAATACAAAAAAAGGTTTTTCTCTTTAAATGCTTATGATGCCCATGAGTAAGCTATGAAATATATCATATAGTATATTTACAATTTTCACATACAGTTTATATTTACAATTTTGCAGTTTCTTGCAAAAGTATTGCCCTGTATTTAGCTCAATCTTCCCATCAACTCTGACTAACTTCCCTGTCTCTACTGAAGAGAAGCACTTTCACACCATGATGCTGCCACTACCTTGTTTGACCATGCTGCATCTTAAAATTGTCTGTGGCAAAATGCAAACAGGATTTCATATGCTTCTCTTTCAACAATGAATTTATTTCTGATGTTTCCATTCATAAAGGCAACATTTGTGAGGAACAAAGCTACAAACTGTCCAGTTAGAAGATTCTCCCACTGGAGCTGGGAATCTCTTTAACACTTCCAGAGTTTTTATTAACATCTTGTGTGCTCCCCTGATTAATGCCCTAATGTTAATATTTAATACATGTTTTACAAAGACTTCCTAATGCTCATCAATTAAAAAATATATGCATATTATTGTGATCCATCCTGCAAAAGTTCACATTTCTGAATAACAAATCTGAAATCCTGACATATCTCCTGCCATCTGCAGCTCTTAGCCTGCTTCCCCTCTGCAGAACAACTCTGCTGCATGACTAACAGGTTCATCAAGGGTAAAAGCCGACATGTCAGTCACAGCCCGAGCATCAACTGTGCACTAAACTGATTCTAAATCTGTACCACAACCCCATCAGTGACTTTAATAAATAAAAAAGCAACATGAACTCTGCAGCCTGGCAGTTCATCACAGCCACTTCATAACATCCAATCCCAAAGATGCTTTTTACGAGATGCACATCAAACCACATCAGGCAGTTCATATTTCTACGCCGAACACTTTGTCAAAACAAGACATGCCAATTGCAAAGATCCTGGGATTAGCACAGAAGAGCTTAACTTCAGCTGAAGAATTTATTCTGAGTTCTTCCAGAACATTTATAATTCATTTATTTAATAACTTTTCTTGTAAAAAATAAAATAAAATAACAATAAGTTTGGGAAATTTACTCCTTTTGCTTATTTTTTATTCTGGCGTCTATGCGATGTTTTGCTTTTTTGTGTGAAAGATAATATGACTATCTTTAGGGGTTCAGAATCATCAGACACACAAGTGATAGAGAAAACAATGTGTTTTCTTCAGTTTACAGACTCTTTATTCAGTTTAAAGATCAAAAGACAAAATAATGCACAGATAAACATTGTTGCAAATGTAATAAGATTTTGTGTATTTCAGATGGCAAATAGCTTGACAGATTTACTCCCTGTGAATGTGTTTGAGATATTTTCCATTTCAAAAGCCAAAACTTTTTCTGTCTCTTGCAAACACATTCAGATAGCGTTTATAAACATGTTCCGATAAAAAGATTTCCCAGTTTTCCCACTGTTTCCTCGAAGATTTAATTCATTTATTTAACTTTTTGCTAACAGGCCAGTGAGCATTTTGGATACAAAAAAAAAAAAAAAAGATACCAGCTTCCTGTGAAATAGGATAATTATAATCTCCATGAGTGTTTCTGTGCTCTATACAACAGCTGTGAATGTACACTCCTCTCCTATGGCTCAGTTTCCCCAGGGATCCCAGCAGTGGACGCTGTCTGACCACATCCTCCTCCTGCTCCTCCCTCCCTCCGCTCCGAGGCCCCAGATTGTCAGCTGTCACACTCCCACAGCCTCACAACTCCATACTCCCTTTCACAAATCTGGGGCACACATAATTCCTGAACGCAGATGAGCCACAACTTTAAAAGTCAGAAGGTCTGCAGCTTTATGAAACATTAAGACAGGGTCATGGTTTAACTCAGAATCTGCTTAGGTTCAAAGCCTGGTTAAAATGTATAATATTTACAGGAAAACAAAGGATCTCTGTATTAGTAAAGGAAGCTGATAAGGGAATGTAGTGTTTGAACATGCACTTTTGGATCCTACTGCAGGCTAATTTCCTGCTCAGTGCTCATCTTTCAATAAACCCTCAGCTGTGCAGCCGCAGGGCTCTGTCTTGGCCCTCAGGAATGTGCTCACATTTCACTTTTTATAATTGGCAGCAGCTAAAAGTCTACAGTCATCGCCCAGTGTAGCCTTTTGCAGGTTCCCACAAGAAACACGAGACCACTTCATATGTGCACGCTCAGCCAGGCTAAAACTGTGCAAAAACCAGACGTCATGTGTAGTTGTACATGAACACCCCCCACAGACATTCAGAAATGAAAGACTACATCTTAAAGCCACAAAGCAGGGCCAGATTTGTCCGGGAGATAAATGCAAGAGTTAAATCCCGGGGTGAATTATTTGGGATTTAACATCTGGCTGCTTTGCAGTGCAGCCCCATAAGTCTCACACTCTCTTAGTCTGCTGATGTATGAAAAGTGCAACTGCACAAACATGAAATAATGTTGCATTAAACATGATTAACTGTGGCTCATGATAGAATGAAAAGCAGATGTGTTACAGGCCAAAAAACAAACTAAACAATATCATTTTCATTTGTGAACAGTGTTTTTTCTCTACATACACAATCTTTAATTTCTGAATTATTTACAATGATAAAATAATTTCTACAATAGGATTTAAGTTCTGTGAAGTAGTTTAAGAGTAGAGTAACAGAGTAAAAGCATTCCTTTTTTCTGAGAAGGCTAAAAATATCTCATAAGTAGCACAGATAGACTAAAAACAATATAAATAACAATAAAATCGGTTTTCTATGTCTTCGATTAATTAAAGTAAGGGTTCAAATCAAAAGTTTTTCCTGCTTACTTGCAGTTTGCAACAAAGCAGATATTTTGACTGTCATTTATGATTTAGTTCACATACAATATTATCAAATGATCTCTGTGAGAGGAAAAAGCTTCTTAACATAAAAGATCCCAGCAGTGCTGAATATTTTATTTTGACAGAATGAACCGCCAGTTTTTTTTGGCGTCAGACTGCAGCACAGAGTTCCCTGTAGACCACCCTCCTCTGAAGCTGCGTGTGATTGATGTCTTTAGGTCCTCTGACAGGTGAACCCAGCAGACAGAAATGTTTTCACACTTTGATCTTCTCCCTGGCAGCCAGTCTTTTCTCAATCCAAAGAATTCAAGCATGCTCGTACAAATGTGGTGTGATGCCCCTGCAGCTGACTGACAGAAGTGCTGTCAGGCTGTTGTTTCAGGGCTCTCAGCTCTCTGACTCCTGCTGTTTTCTGAACATGGTATCTGTATGGGGGTGAAAACAGAAACATGGACACCTTGATCCCTCTGCTTAATGTACAGCATGGAGTATTCAGGACATTAAACTTTAAAAGTCCTGTCTGTGAAAACTGAATAAATGTAATTTACTTAAAATATGTGAAAAGTAATTATTGAAGGTTGTCTAAAGGGATAGTGATTGATTTATTGATCAGCTCACTTTCTCATTTTAAAACATCAACAACACATTTTTACATGAATTTAGATAAAAAATAAAATTTTTAAGACTGAAACCAGAAGGAAATAATTTGATATTTCAAAACAGCTGTCAGTTGTAGTCCTGTTTGCAAAGTAATCTACAGGTAATTAACATCTAACATCTGTTCTTTGCCCTATAGAAAAGAGTTATCCACATAAAAATATAGGAATCAAGAAATAATAATAAAAAACACATTGCCCTGTTTTGATAAATCATACTTAACTTCTTAGAGTATATCCTGCTACACATGTTCTCATTTTAGCAACAATAAACTTCAAGGTATTTTGTTAGGATTTGGTTATTACTGTTATTTGTGCACTCTACAAATATAGCATAAAAGTAAGGCTGGTCAGAGTGTGATGGGTAAGAGGTTGGTAAATAAAGGGGAGTCATGGAATAAAACTTGTTAGAGGCTGCAAAAGATGTGACTGGAGTGGGGGTTCACCTCCCAACAGAACAGGCTTTTATTGATAATACAGGCAATTGAATCAGATGTACCAGAGCTGGGACACATCAGTAACATGAAGGATAGTGGGCCCTGAAGACTAGGATTGAGAAGCACTGGTTTAGACCAAAGCATTATTCGTGTGCTGCAATGGCCAAGTCAAAGTTCAGACCTAAATCTAATTGAGAAACTGTGGCAAGACTTTTAGATGTACAAAGCTGGTGGAGACATTACCCAAAATAGCTGTAACTGTAATTGCAGTAAAAGGTTGTTTTATTTGCTTAAAAAAAAAAAAAAGGTTGAAAAGCATGTATCATTTTTCTTCTACTAGCACAACTTTGTGTTAATAAAATTCCAATAAAATAAGTTTGAAGCAACTGGCATAATGTGAAAATTTTGACGGTTATGAAAACTTTTGCCAGCTACTGTGTCTGAAACATGCAGTGGTTTTTACATCTTTTGTTGTTTTTTCCTGCCTTTCCTGCTTTATCTAGGTGAAGCTCCCAAGTGGGAGCTGGAGATAGAGCAGCTGATCCCTGCTGTGACCAGTGGAAATACCAACCACATAATAGTGTAACAACAACCAGAAATGACAGCAATAAATTAACTTGTTCTAGTTGAGTCAACATCAAGCAGCATGAAGCCTGTGGCCTCCCACACTGACAGAAACACATTTCATTATCCCTGTTCCGAATTAGGAGCTCAGCTCAAAGTAGCTACTTTAAATCGGAGCACCTGCAGAGGCGCTGCACGCAGATTTCTTCCCTCAGCTGTGTCAGATCGTTTGGCATCATTAACCAGGAGCAGGTTTTACTCCTGCCAGTAATAGACAGAGCGAAAGATTCCTCCATCCACAACGTGACATCGAATCAGACTGGAGGTGACCCCTGGTGATGACTCAGAGGACACAGTTTGAAGTTCATTCATTTTCATGAACCTTCTCCAATTCTTTTTTAAAGCCTTTCAACAGTGAATAATTTAATCTTGTACCTGTAGCCAGTCTTATTTCTGCAGGGCGCTGCTCTCATGAAATGTTTAGTTGTACAAACACTCATTTAAGCACAAGTGTGTAGACTGAACACACACATTGCTTTCTTCCCTGCCATTTGCTCTGTTAATTTCTCCCAGCACACACACACATACACATACAAGGAGAAAGAGAGAGCACCCCAGGGGGGTTCTGCTATCATTAAGTCATAAACTGTAACCCAGTGGGGGCTCTTTATCATCATTAATCCAGATTAAACCCAAATCTCTAGTTTTGACTCACATTCACCCAGTTATTTAACATTGCATGCTGCTTTACATATATATATATATATATATATATATATATATATATATATATATATATATATATATATATATATATATATATATATATATATTAGCCATTTCATTTTAATTTAATCTCATCTGTTTGACGTTTCAATCAGTCCCTGTGACCAACCAGATTGTCCTTGTTGTCTCTCCACATCCACATCTGTCACTTTCCTCCAGGCAATTTTTAAAGAAAGTAATGTAGTGTGTGGGAAGAAGAGGAGCCGGATGTCAAACATTGCTCCTTCAGTTAATGTGTTTCCCATCTGAAGGTCTCAGGAAGAAGAAAAGTCATTTCCTTTTGTGTATCCAAAATAGCAAACTGCTGCATGGTTTTATTATTAGAGTTTATGTTTTACAGGAAATAAAATGCGTTTCATAAGAATAAACCACCAATTCTTCTACATCCATTAAAAGACTCTGCAATCTACAGCACAAACTGAGAAATAATTTAAACACACAGAAAGCAGCTGTGTGTGCAGCCGTCAACTAATGCCTTCATATCCAGTGTTGAACTTAATTTTTTATTCTCTTTGTAATAAACTGCATCAAAAAGCTGCAAAAAACATGATCTTCCTTGGATCCAGAAATGACAGAAACACAATCAAAATATTAGTCAAATAAATATGAAATGAAACTCTGAAATATGCATTTTAGTATTACTGAGTTATGTGAGGGATACTCGCATAACTAGAGTTATATCCAGTGTTCCACATCTTAGCTAGCAGAGCATGACACCTTTGCCATCTTGGAGAAAAAAGTTGATATGGATTATGATATAGATCATGGTTGTCAGGGGTTAGTGTCCTGCATGTTTTACACGCTTCCCTTCAGTAATTAATTAACAAACTGCTGTTTAACCAGCTCCAACAGAACTTAATGACATGCTGGGAAGAAAAATCCAACCATCTGAAGAATGTGTGTTGAGTAAAAATTCAAAACACAATTTGCATTCATCAAAGTTTAAAGTAAGCTTAGCATTTTTCTCTTTACCTCAGGTTTTTTCTGTTGCATTGTTCTCTTTGTGCATTTAAGGAAGAGATTCGCTAAACTTAATTCTGTTTCTGTCGAGTTTCATTCCTGCACCTACTGATCCAAAAGCTCTTTCTTCCATACTGAAGCTGGAACATTGGTTTTTCATGCATGACTTTTCTGTCAACCTTCTAAAAGGAAATCAGTTATTGTTTTGCTCAAAGAATATGGAGTTTGAAAATAAAATATGTTTTTGACAGGGACATCATCTAACTGCAGTGTGTAAATATAGTGTGAGTTACCATTGTAAGTGTGACTCAGCACTTTCACTCACAGTGACCCAGATTCATGCAGCCTCCTGCATCAGAATCTGGCCTCTAGTAGAGATGCTGTTTCAATAAATAATAGAGGGAAAAAAAAAATCTTTTAACTTATAAATGAATAAATGGGCAAAGGTTTGCCATATTTTTACAGCACCATAAAACAGACTTCCCCACTACAAATCTGTTTTTTTCTTCTCTGCTCAGCCACTGACCCACTGCCTCACCTTCTCTTCATCTCACTTTTTTCCATCTCTTCCTTTGCATTCTCTCTACCTTTCTGTGTCTGTTTTCTCTGAGACAGGCCATTCTGCCGACACAGTCGCCTCGAGTCAAAACAAAACACTCAGAATATCTCTGTTCAAAACTGGTGAGTTCTGATAGTTGGGCTGAAATGTCACGGCTAGTCGGCCACTTACTTTCAGCACATCTATTCCTGTTGACTTTGAACAGAAAATAAGATTGGACTCATTTAAAGTAAACTAAACTGCAGGGTGAAATGTGACCTATATGTAATATATTATGTTTTTTCATGTTCCAAACAAGTACAACTTAATGCTTCTCTCTCTCTCTCTCGCTTTCTCTCTCTCTATACTCTGTATTGTAATATTAAAATGTAATGCAATACTGTCTTTCAGGGAAGTGGCTATAAATAATCAATGATTCTATTAATACACTTGTATGGGAAATGCAACTGAATTTTTTATTTACTTGTTTCAGCTTTTTAAAGTTTGATCTTCCTCTTGTGAGATGGATGACGATGTAGGCTGAAAGGAGGTTCCAGATTTACTGCGATGTGAATGTTTGCTAAACATTCACTAAACAACATTGGTGCTACATATCCTCATAAAACTGATCAAAAGTTGTAAAGTTTATTTTTTTCTCCAAAGTTTCCTCATTTTTTGCTTTTTCATAGTACATGGGATTGTTAAAGGCTTTTATCTTTATCAGATATGCTGCTTTTCAGATACTACTATGAACCAAACAGTAAACCTCAAAATGAAAAAAGGAGGAATCTTGTGCTTTTCTGAGTGCTTTAGTTGACTTATTGCATATAAAGAAGCTTACAAAGGTTTTCATACCTGCTTACCTTTTTTATTTATATTTTGTCACATTACAACCACAAACCACTAGGTATTTTATTTGGATTTTATGTTACAGACCAATAAAAGGTAACAACTAACCCTATACACTACAATGAACAGACCATCCCATTGTTGAAACATGGTGATGGCTGCATTACACCATGGGGATGCTTTTGTTCTGCAGCAGAGTCAGAGTTGTTGGGAAAATGGATGAAGCTAAATACAGGGCTGAAGATACATACTGAAGGAAAACTGTTAGCAGCAGTAAAAGGTTTGGGCTAGGGCAGAAGTTCACCTTTCATTAGGATAACAACCCTAAATGTACAGCCAGAGCTACAAAAGAACAGTTTAGATAAAAGCAAATGCATGAGTTAGAAAAGCCAATTCAAAGTCTAGATAAAAATCCAACTGAGCTTGAGCTGTTTTGTAGAGAAGAATGGATCGTTCTTCAAAGCATGGAATTGGTGGGAATAAATAAAAAGACATGCCATATATGTCAGATTATTATTCGAAAATAAATTAAAAAGCACAGATATTGTTATCATTTGCATGGCCCTGTATAGCATTCCTTTATTTTCTTTGTAAATCATTAATACCACGTGTTTCAGCATTTGTTTCACAACAGTTTCTATGTATGTGAGCAGGCATCACCAACCCACCGCAATCTCTGTTGGTTATTTGACACTCTCCAGCCTCTGTGATTCAAAATCAAGCTCTCATTGTAGACAAAAGCAGCAGACAGTCTGCCTGTATTGTTGAAGGTTGAGAGATATTGCCAATACAAGCTTCTGTTGCATCACTTTAGAACATGAGAAATTGTCTGAAATGTCTTAATCCCTCTAAAAATTAAGGAGTTGATACAGTGGCGTCTTTAGATTTTGACTCTTTTTGCTCACAGTAGTCTGCTTAGTTTAAGAAGAATTTACGAGCAGACGTGAAGATGAAGGAGGACTGGAAGGGGAAAAAACAAGAGCTTATCTGCCCTTTATATTAGCCTGAATGTGAGAAAGGAGAGGAAGGAGGAGGGGGTGATGGAATGAGATGAGACATTTACTCCTTCCTGAGGACGAGCAGCAGGACGCAGAGAAGCATGATGAGTAGTGTGTGACTGTAACTTTAAACCATTTTAAATATATTCTAATGACTTTAATAAGTCAAATTCAAACACCAGATTTTGAACCAAAGACAAGTTTTCCCGAAAGAATCTCCATGTTTTCACACACAAACACAACATGTGCAGTATGCATGGAAAAAATGGCCTTTAGATGACCTTTTCTAGGCTCTGTAATTAGTTCCTCCTTCTATATTTCAAATTAAAGATGCAAGTTTCAACTTTAACCCCTGGGAAGCAGCTCAGCAGGGCTCCCTTTGCCCAAAGTCAGAGCAAATTTTGCGGTCTGGCAATTACAGGGCGTCAATTACGGAGAACCTGAAACTAGGATGAGAGCCAGCTGCAGCTGGAGAGGATCCTCAAAATATCACTGTGGTCCACCTGCCCTGCTGACTGGACTTGCAAATTCAAAATAGGCATACAGCTGAACTTCTTCTAGAGTGGACTAGTTCCACTCTATCATGTGGTCAAAATGTGGTTAAAAGGCCAGCAGTGATGCATAAAATTCCTTTAGAAAGCATTTCTGGTTTTTGACATATGCAGAGGAAACTGACAGAAGTGGTAAATAAAAGGTCAAATAGCAGCCTTTCAATTTGAAAGATATAACAAGCATAAATTTATGCAAACTATTACTAAATTGATCCAGGATTTGGTTTCCTATGTCTGTGATTCATTGTTATGAATTCATCCCCTTTTAAAGACCAATATTTACGGTTAAAAACTAAAAGTTAAAATCCCAAGAAATCATTCATGATATCAGGAAGAGAATTGTAGATCTCCAAAATTTTGGTTCTTCCTTTGGAACAATGCAGAGATTAACTTTGTAAAAAACTAATATATATATATATATATATATATATATATATATATATATATATATATATATATATATATATATATATATATATATGTCAACAGACATGGCAAACTGCTAACACAATCTTGCAGAAGGCAACAAAACACATATACAGTGAGTATGAACCAACAGCAGGGGAATTACAGTGGTTGCATTATATATTAACATCGTCTTTTTTACAGAAGTGCAACTTTTGTATGTGTCAGAGGGATCGAAACGAGAACTGTCATGCATAGATTCCCCATGTTCACTAGTGCTGTTCATAATATGAGAAACTGGAACCAATGCCAACCAAAACTGGAAGAAAAAAGCTTGACGCCCTCAGCAGTTCATCACAAAGCTTAGACACAGACACTCAACTTTGCATAATCATCCTCATACAGTCAATTTACCTAATAACTCTAACTAGAGAATTGCAGGCAAACAGTCTCTGCAGATATAAAAAAACATCACTAATAGTGCTTTCAGTCTCTTTTTCTGGATTATAATCATTGCGTATATATTTTTCTAATGCTTCTGTTTGTATAAAACAGTTTTTCAGCTCAATAAAGTCCACTGATGAATATTCTTCATTGGCGTTTCTTCCAAACCATTGTCTTTCAACTCCATCCTGAAAGTTCACCACAGTAGCACCAATAAAACATTAATCTTTTTACCTTTACTGTTTGCTCACTGCAACAAAATCCTCTTCCCTCAGCACATGAATATGCAAAAAGACCTTAGCCATTCATGAGGAATGTGAGGCAAACCAGGGCATGTTGCTGAGATGGCTTAAAGCCGCTGTTATGTAGACTTACATCACATTAGCTCTGGGTGAAGAAAGGCACACTAACCCATTAGGCTCCAATCTATGCAGGGACATTTTTATGTTTTTTTTCTGTGTCACAGCTTTCTCTTCTGTGTCATAGTAGTGTTCTCCAGATGGGTCGATGGGTGACTACGTGTTTGAGAGCAGAGATGTTACTCTGCCTGACAGCTCAGGAGCAGCTTGATGTCTAACACTGCGTAACAGTGACATGATTTTTCAAAACAACTCCTCAAACAGATTAAATAAGCCTAACCCTCTGATTACTACATGAGTTTATTCTTAGTGGACATTATCAGCTCCCAAAAAAACAAGAACACAGTACACACAGTACCATTTAGAGATCATTTTTATTGTTATTAATACTTTTAAACAGGTAATAGGTGCCTAAGTGTGTATAGGAACAAATATCTACACTCAGATTAATGGCTTTGTGAAGCTGAGCTACAGCAGAAAGACATTTTAGCTGCAAGCAAATGTTGGTATTTTAACATTAAGACATACTACAGGGTTTAGTAGCCAAGTTTGGTGTGTTGACTATACAATTTAGGGACTCTAAAACAAGTCCAGATTTCTGCTGGTGTGCAATCTATCTCTACCCAGAAGAGTGTTGTCCGAAAAACAAACAGGAAACCTCAGAACCATCAAGCTCCCAGGCCTCTGGACATTTGCTTGATATGTATCCCTGAATTTTAAAAAACAAGACATTCTTTATCATAAAACACTCGAGAGCTACTCATTGAGAGCTGGTAATAAACCAAAATGAGAGAGAGAAAAAAATGTAATCACGCATCAAACAGAAAATTAAGGTCAGTTACGAGCTCTGCACAAAGGGAGCGTCCCTGTAACATCACAGAGCTCTAACGCTGTGTGACTGGCTCGCAGGGAAAATGTTACTCACTTATTTTCTGCTTCGCTTTTGCCTGTTATTATTTATATCTCGATCATAGACATGTTTTTTTTATAAGATGTAGGTCTCTGCTGCCCTTTTGAGCCGGAAAATCGGTCAGGTACTCTGTGTTGTTGCTCATGGCCAGATTTCTAATGCAAAATGAGAAGCATGGTTTCATGTTTTTGTTGTTGCCACCAAGATCATATGACAGTACCTCAAATTAATCATTTAAATTGCAAAGTTTAACATGTCCTGGAGAGGTAGTAATTTTCATGATTTGGTTATTTATTGGCATAATATTATCAAAATCAGGTAACTACAGTAACAATATTCAGTTGTCAGTGTTTCTGCATTTCAGTTTATTCATTTTTACAACTCACAGTCTGTTGCAATCTAACTATCTACTCATAACCGTTCAGTTAAACCTATTCAATTAAAACAAAAAAGCAAAGCAAGTCCATATCATAACTCCTCCACCTTCATGCTTCACAAAAGTTCTTGCACTAATATGCTGCAATAGGTTTTCAGACATGGTGCTGTTCATTATAACCAAAATCATCTCCTCAGTTTAATCTGTCCAAAGGACAACATTCCTGTCATGTTCTTTTTAAAGAGAACATGCTTTGTCTGGGTAAACTATACACAGTCAAGTTAGTAAATCTTTTAACAGTCAAGTAGAAAGTTTTTACAAGTTTATTTAGGACATACATGATGTAATTACCACCAGAAATATGTAGGAACGAAAATTAAAGGAGACTCATTACAATTTTTTTTTTTTTTTTTTGCGCGAAATCATTCTTAGATTATGAGATTTTAGTCTGGTCAGTTCTGTCTATTTCAGTATGAGCTGTTTCAGGGCTTCTTGTCACTTTAAATCCAAACAAGCTGCTGCTGGCCGCCCCCCGCCCCAACTCAACGTTTACACTTGCATCTTGCATGTGAAAATGGCTGCAAACAGATGTGCAATTATACAACTGCACATCTTTGAAAAGCAGAAGTACAGCCTCTTGCACAACCAGCAAGAATGCAGAAAGCGGTTTCTGTCAACAACAAAACACTTATCTATTCCAGCAGCCATTTTACAGCACATACAGCAGTAAAACCAGCTGACCAAAGGTACTGGAGGTCAGCTTGGTTTGCTAGGTGAGGGGCTGGGCTCAGCTGGGGTTGCTAGGTAACAACTCAATGCACATTGATTGTTACTTAACAATCTGGAGGTTTTTGAAATGGCTCATTTTCCAGACACCAAAAAAATGGCTTGGTGGGTTGTTTTTTAAGTGCATGGGCTGTTTTTAGAAGCAGTTGAAGTCAAGTCAAGTCAAGTTTATTTTTATAGCACATTTCAGCAACATTTCAGTAGTTCAAAGTGCTCTACATCATAAAAACATAATACAGTTACTAATTATGAAACAAGCAATAAACATTACATTTTGTCAAATACCATCGTCAAAAATAATCAAGCAAATACACATCAGATCAATGTTCTACTTACTGCTAATCAAAGACAACTCTAAACAGGTGGGTTTTTAGCCTTGATTTAAAGGAACACAGTGTTTCTGCTGTTTTTGTAGTTTTGTTGAAGTTTGTTCCAGATTAGAGGAGCATAAAAACTGAAAGCTGCTTCTCCATGATTGGTTCTGGTTCTGTGGATGCAGAGTAGGCTTGAACCAGAAGACCTGAGTGGTCTGGAAGGTTGATACAATGACAACAGGTCTTTAATGTATTTTGGTGCTAAGCCATTCAGTGATTTATAAACTAGCAGAAGTATTTTAAAGTCTATTCTCTGAGCTACAGGGAGCCAGTGAAAGGACTTTAGAACTGGGGTGATGTGCTCTATTTTCCTGGTCTTAGTGAGAACACAAGCAGCAGCGTTCTGGATCACCTGCAGCTGTCTGATTGATTTTTTTTAGGCAGACCTCTGAAGACACTGTTGCAGTAATCAATGCAACTAAAGATAAACACATGGATGAGTTTCTCTAGATCTTGTTGAGATATTAGTCCCTTAATCCTGAAAATGTTGTTCAGGTGATGGAAAGCCAACTTTTGTTGAGACCCAAACGAAAGTATAAATACGTGCAAAATGTGAATTTTGTATAAGAGGTCCCCTTTAAGCTCTAACAGCCCTTAGATGCACAAATTTCCTACTCCCCTGCAGCCACACATCTTAACAAATGTGCACAAAAGTGCTTGTGTGTACATTTACTCCCAGGTCAGTGTGTGTGTGTGTGTGTGTGTGTGTGTGTGTGTGTGTGTGTGTGTGTGTTAGAGTAGCAGGGCCTCCCCCAGGAGACTCATGGTGTGATAGTCTGTCTTACTGGTTTTATTAGCCAGATACTGCTCAGGGCCACATGTAAACACAGTTCAGCTTGTTTCAGCAGACAGAGCCACATAGCACAACTGACCTCAAGCCTTCGCCGGTTTAAATTGTCTTTAAATCCCAAAATGTTTTTCCAAGGCTCTCGATTTGTTCAAGATTAAGGCAAATGAATGAAACTGTGTTGTGGCAATTTGGCTTTTGTCAGACCGTAATTTTTACTGAAGTTTATTTTTTGTTACAGAAAAATTGATGAAAGCTTTTGTGCCTTTCAGCTGTCAGGAAGGCTCATGGCAGCATATAATTACTAAATACTACACCTGAGTGCTAAAAACAGCCCTATCTGACTGTAAATTTGCATCCCTGAAGCTGTGTAAACATCTTCGTGAGGAGCTGCATGGGGAAATGAAAAAATGTTTGTGCTCCACAAGCCTGAGTGAATTTAGCAGCAGTAAAAAAAAACAAAAAACATGCTGATCGGAAGTGCTGCTTTAAACTCTTTCTTGTTAACGTCTGAATTATTTTCAACTCACTCCTGAAAACTGTCAACAAACCCAAATACATCCAGCACTGATATCATCCTAAAGCAATGTTCATTGCAGACAGACAGCCTCATTGTTCTGTGATATAAATTAAACATTGTTTCCACAGTTTAACATTTTGTGCATCTTGTGCACTCTTAGTGAAAATAGCTGAGGATTGATCGGTCCTTTGTTTGCCTTTTTGTGTGTTATATTTAGATGTGTTGGCAGATGGTACGTTCCAGCTCATGTCTGGTCTTCTGTAACCCCAGAGAATAAATCTGAGGAGACTGCAGCACAAGGTGCACAGAGGACATGTGACAGTGTGTAAAAGATAAAAAAAGATGCTGTAGATGCTCCCATCCCCCCTCTGCGCTCTTCCAACCCTGACTGTCTGAATTAAAAGGGCCCTGTCGCCTTATTGCAGCAGCAGCCAAACTGTGACGCTGTTAAATGAATGACAGATGCACATACGGTTCCCCAACCAGAGTGTCCGCTGATGTGCACGCACGCTGTTATAAAAATGTGTCATATTTAGCCACTTTCAGCCCAGTGGCTAAATATGGATTTCATAGATATGAGTAAAGTTCCTTTCTTTAAACTCCTGAGTGACCAGTAAACTGTTGCAAAACATAAAAAAGTCTTTGCATGTTTACATTTTTGATACAGATCATTAAATATGGGAGGAAAAATTTCATCCTACAGGCAGATTTTCGATAGATTGTGAGACTGATTATAACTTATCAACTTATTTATGAAAATAGATAATGTTTATCATGTCTAATCAACATGTGCATCAGAAGCTGTGTTCTGATTAAGTTGAAGATTTGTGAAAATAATATTGATGTTGATTATTACTGTCCAAATGATTTGATGCAAAAGCATTACTTTGAAAATGGCTGTTGGTAAATATTCAAAAATTAGCAAGGCCCACTAATTTACCTTTGACCATTTTTGGCTGTAAAAATCTCTACAGATTGCTTATTAAAATTAGTCACTAAGAGCTTTGTGTCCTTCTGTCAAAATTAATTTCCATCCAGGCTTTTACAGCTTTTCAAACATGCAAAATATCACAGTTAACCATCACTGTGAGGCCAGTGAAATGAGACTTGAACACACTGACTATGGATGAGTTCAAGTATCTGCCTGTGTGTGAGTGCAGTCAGATGGAATAAATGAATACATTAGATTAGATACAGCCAGCACAGGTCCAATAATTCGTCATTATAGGATAAAGATATGATAGGTGCAGACAGACTGACAGCAACCCCTGCAGCTCAAATCAGCCTCTGTCAACTTTCAAGTAACCAGCAATAAGCAACAATCTTACCTGAAGCTCCCACACACACAACCCCTCCACACACACATTCACACACACATGCACAGGTGCATTCATGCACACTCATGAAGCACAGCAGGGATTTCTGGAGTTGTTATATGCTCAGTGAGGGGCTCTGATGTCAGCAGGTTGGCTCCATGAAAGAAGATTTGTTGTGCTTCACTGCAGTGTGTCCAAGTGTTCAGATTGCATGCTGGGCTCTTACATCAAAGCTGGATGTTGAATGTTAGGTGAGAACTACAGAGGGACAGTTGCTTCCAATAACAGCATCATCAGTGTCATCCAATCTCTTGCATTAGTATTGCATCGAGTTTTATAAATCTAAGTGATATTATGCTTCACTGTTGCAGTCACAGATTAAGTAAAAACTGTAGTTTTGTTCATTTCAACAACACTTCAGCCCTCTTATGTTTTAAACTTTTGTTAAATGTACATTTTTGCATCAGACCAAATCAAAAAGGATACTTTGTAAAACAGTCAGCCTTTATTAGGAAAAAAGGTGGATGAATTTCTCTTTCAACACAATTTTCTAATCGAGCATACTCACTTAAATGAGTGTCTTTTCATGTTTTAAGATTTTGTCTGTTTTTGTATAGGCTACATAACTATTAGTGCAGGAAGTGAGGAACAGTGACTGCAGGCTCCCTTGTGGTTGTTAAAGAACATAGCAGCAACATATCTTCTAATGAACTGAGTGCTAAATACAACAAAACACTAAAACGATCATCTTCCTGTATACAAAAAAATTTGCATTACTGTTGTAGTACAGCTAGTGGTTACAGAAAATTACAAAAGTATCAGTTTCATGGCGCATTTTCTTTGTCTTAGAATAGATCTAAGAAATACATGACACTCAATTTGAACACATTCTAGCAAATCGGAAACCCAGCCAAATTTGCTCATTGGTTTGGTGTTAACGCCTATTAGTGATGCTAACAGATAAGGGATTTTCCTCCGTTTTATCTGTTAAAACAATAAATATGCATGCTCACAAAAAGAGGATATACCAATTACGAGTAAAAATAAACAGTTTATACCTATGATATTGCATTGGTTGTCAAACTCCAACTTTTCCAGTCGGAAAGCACAATTTCAGGGGGAACTCTTGTTTCCTACTTGGAATTTAGAAAACCTGACTTCTGGGG
Source organism: Anableps anableps (assembly GCA_014839685.1). Classification (NCBI taxonomy): domain Eukaryota; kingdom Metazoa; phylum Chordata; class Actinopteri; order Cyprinodontiformes; family Anablepidae; genus Anableps; species Anableps anableps. The sequence continues at coordinate 12,325,720 of CM026069.1, forward strand.
AAATGGGCAAAACACACCTTGACTTTGGAAGAGTTGTTTATCATCCTCTATCGATTTCTGTCACAGAGAAACTATTAGGCTGACAATAATTATAGGTAATGTGGTCAGTCCTCAGTATTGATGCTGTAGAGAGTATTCATGGGAATATTCTTCAGGCTGCCCACTGACATTGTTGTTAGTACCCTCTTGCAGCATGAAGGTCCTAGATTTCCATCCCAGCCTGGGTTTTTTCTGTATGGAGTTTGCACTTTCCCTGGCATATGTGGGTTTTCGCCAGGAACTCCAGCTTCCTTCTACAGACCAAAAACATGACTGTAAATCACCTTCAAGTCTGAGTTTGTGTACATGAATTCTTCTCCTGCATGTGAGTTCGCTTCATCATAATGATTTTCAAATTTTGTTTAAATGCAGAAAGAGATTTAGATTGTTTTAGCTCGCTGTCAAGATAGTTCCATAAACTGACACCTTTAATTGAATACATCTTTCCATCGTCGCCGTTCTGAATTTAAATTTTTTGAAAATCTCAGTTCCTTTTAAGTTGTATTTGCTTTCTCTTGTTACAAATGTGTTTTGAATATTATTTGGTAAAAAAAGTTTTGTGCTTTGTATATAAATTTTAAAATATTATACTCTATCAATTCATGAAAATTCACTACGTTTAACTGTTTAAATGTTGGTTTTGTGTGTTCTCTATATCCACTTCCACTTATAACTCTAACAGCTCTCTTCTGTAAAAGAAAAATTGAATCTATATATGTTTTATATGTATTACCCCACACTTTCACACAATATGCCAGATATGGAACAATCAGTGAATTATACAGGATGTACAAGGCCTTTTTGTTTAGTAATTCCTTTACCTCATTTATAACAGCAATAGTTTTGGATATTTTAACTTTTATATGGTTTATAAACGATTTCCATGACAAATGTTCAACAATAAGAAAATGTAAAAACTTAATTTCTTTTGTTTTTTGTATCTCAACTCCTTCAACATATAATTGTGCATTAGACCTTTTTTATTGCTACAAATATAAACTTCGTCTTACCAGTAACACCAGGACACAACAACATGGACACACATGTGAAAAAAATGTTGAAAATGTCACAGTGACTGCTAGCATTGCAAGCTAAAGAAATGTTTAATGCTCCTATGATGTTCAAGCCTGGAAAAATCCCACTAGTTTTAGGTCAATGCAATTGAAAGTGTGTCTGATATCGAGCAAATAGACTCAGCTGGCAGTAATGGCCTTGGAACTTGCAGGACAAACACTCTTTAACCAATCATATCCAGAATGTAACCTGATATTTTTCAGTGCATGCACATTTACTGGTAATTTTTGCTCTCATTTCACCAAAGACACAGTGTAGGAACCTGCGAGTCTGGATGTGTCAGCAGTTACAGCTCAAACTGATATTTCACTGAGAGCAGACTCTGAAACCCAGCCAGAACAACATTAAACCCATTCTGCAAAAGCAGTAAATTTCATCACTAAGTACAGACCAGAAGAACAAAATGAAAAAAGCAATCAAATCATCCATCTCAAATAGTCTACCTTATGTTAAGCTGGATCTGAATTTAGAGCAGCTCAGGGAAGCCCACACAATTCCAGAGAAGATATTCATTACAGCAACAAACTCCCATGTCAGCAGAACAGCTACAAAGAGAAAGCAGCAATCTCTAGTGGGTCTGATTTCATGCTCCAAGTTGCATTTCCTAGCTTGGAGAATCCATTTTATCCCAACCCCCCGCTCTTATTTTTCCCATTATCCCACTGCATTTCTCCTTCTCATATAAACCCTAAACGTGACTGTGGGAAGTTGGTAACTCACAGGTGAATGGACATCTGCTCTGTGAGATACTAAGAGAGAGGACTGAGTTTCATTTTCAGACAAGGGTTCTCTTCTCCAGAGAGAGGGTGTCCTTAATGTGTGTTCATTCTCAGGAAAATACCCTATCCTGAAAAATGGGGGTTTTAACCAGTGTCAGAGAGCTCTGCAGCTGTGACTCTAGTTCAAGATGGATAATAGCAAGTTAATGAGCACGAGAAGCTGCAAACCTGCAGGATGCAGCCTTTATCCTCCCTGTCACTTCAATTTCCCCAGTGTTATTTTAAGGACAGTTTGTGTTGGTTGCTTCAGGATCCTTGGAAGGTTACTATTCTTGAATCCTTAGTGCACACACGTGCACACACGCTGCGGTTGCATGAAATAGTCTATACCTGTAGATTGAATTCTAATACAGGCATTTTATAATCTTTATTTTAAAGCATATTCCATCCAACCATTTCCACTTTGAATACTGTCTGCAACAATAAAACATGTCATTCAAAACCACGATAAAAAAGAACTCATCTCTTAGTTTTCCATTCTGTCACAGCAGCTGAGGACAAGGTTGGTTTAGAAAAGATGAAGAACATCATAAAGTCAGGCCTCGAAGCAAATTGAAAATAAAACATCCCTATCCCCTTTCTAATGAGCAGGAACATAGGCATTAAAGCATCAAAGCACCTGCACATGTGCACAAATTATACTGCAGACATGTGGGAGACAGTGACCAGAAGGGAGAATGAGGTAATGATGAAAAAGCTTCGAGAGAGGAACGGCTCCTCTAATGAGAGCTATTGACATTCTCTGATGATGAGAGACAAGAGACACACGGCTGGGTGCTGTAAGATTATGTTGATTATTATTATTAAAAATTAAAATGTAATAAAATGGCACAAAATTGGACAGATAATTACAAGAGAAAAAAACTGCTTATAATAAAAAAATAGAAAATGATCTTATTTCATAACAAAGAGAAAAGCAGATGGTCAGATTGTGTGAATTCGATTGTGGAGCAATCAATAAAACAGAAATAACAGTACTGAGATGAGAAATCTCTGAGAAAATGAGGGGTCAGAGTATATGGATTGCAGTGAATCAATAGTTTCATTACCAAAAGCTTACTGCTTCTCAAGTTCAATGAACACACTGGGGAGAGGGTGGCTTATTTTTTTCAATTTTCTTTCAAACTGTTCGGTTTGAGACAAACTTAGCATTATATGAACTGATCTTATTTGTTGCTATCAATCACATTGTGGCTTTGTGTTGCTGCATTCTGTCAGTTCAGTACAGACTGAAATATCAGTTCTCATACATACTCTGTCCATCAAATGTCAGATACGTACTGAACTTTGTTTCAACCTGGTGCCTTTATGTCATGGTGTCTGTAAGGATTTGGTGAAGCAGTGAAAAGTGCAAATGGACAACCTTTATCTATAACATGCTTTATCAAGACTATTTTTAACATGCATACCACAAATCCTCACATCTGAACATGATACTTGAAGATAATGATTAGAAAACAAAAATACAGTTAGTTCAGCAGTTTATACATTGTCCAGCAAAAACAACAAATGGAAAGCATTGGTAAAATTAAAAGTTGATGGATGAGCAGCTGTATCTTTCTTTCGGACCATTTATGAAGGTGGTGTTCTCAGATTAACTCTCAGTATCCTTAAAGACCCTTCCCACAATCTACTCCTATACAGCTGCGCTTATAACTTTACATAGTCTGGCAGAATGTTGGACTGTTTTCTAAGAATGAAAAATATTCCTACATGGCCTTTTTTTGTTAAACTATAAATAAACAGAAATTTTATACTTAAACATGAATAGAAGAGCTTACAACCCATGAACTCATGATTTCTGATAAACCAGGAAGTAAAAACAAATAAATAAACTTTCAGGGAAACTTGACATGTTTGATGTTGAAATCTGTGTTTCGTCTTCTTTCGTCTTGTCTTCTTTTGTTTTACAAATCAACCACTCAATCCTTGCAGGAGGGCTCACCAACCCACGGCAACATAAACACAGGACTTTCTGAGGATGTCTAAAACACAACAGCTGTGTGCGACTAACAGCATTTACAGAATTACAACATTTACTTCTTGTAATCTATAATTCGTGGAACTGGAAGGATTTCAGTGTTGAAACTCTGTAGGGAGCTATCACAATTCACAGCTTGATAAACATATCTTTTTGCAACACAAGAAAAAAAGAAACTCCTTCAGTTAATTAATTTTGCATTACTCACTAGAATATTACATTTAAACGATCTCTCTAAGGGAGAATAGTGGTAAATTTAGTAATTCCTAAAGGAAATAAAAAGTATGACCTTTAAGTAAATGCTGACAGATTTAAACATGTATAGCCCTCTTTTCTGAGAAGAGATACTCCTTTACACAATTAAAACATTATTTGGCTTTGTTCATGTCGAAAGGCAGATTTTTACCTTTAATAAAAACTTTATCTGATTGTCTTGATCAGATAATGACACCCTCGTGTGAAGGTTGACCCGGCCTGAGTCTTTTTTTCATAAAGTGTCACTCCGTAGCTGTGATCCATGAGCTCAGTCTGTCTCAGTCGGACATGCAGAGTTGCTGAAACCAAAGAGTAATTGACTGGAACACAAGCCAACAGACGCAGGAAGGTCCCTGAAGATCGGCTGCCAGTCAGGCTTTTAAGCACATTACCATTGATTTTTCAGCCTGCTGCTGTCATCACATACTATACAGGCTAAGAGTCAGAGATCTACACTGACTGGAGCTTACATTACCTCGGATTTAAGCAACTATTTTCTGTATGTTAAAGATAAATAAATAAATTATGGTGGTTTACAGATCAGTAAATAGCTGATTCCTTTGGTTGGGATTTATTTTTGTGTCACAGGAAATCTGATTTTTCCATTCGGTTTCGACTGCTTTGTCCATTTGAACACAACTTAATTTATTACAGCATGAGTGACAATAAGCTTCTGGTGACTAAATGCAACCATTTTTAATTTTGCTAGATTATTTCCAACTAAGATTAATCTTGCTCACTTCAGAGACATATACTGAATGTTGTTTTTAAAGCCACTCTTTATTTTACTTTATTTTAAGTAAAAAATAATTTATTTTTTTTCTTTATTTTACTTTATTTTACTCTTGGAAACACAGGTGAAGCAATGTGTTAAAGTCCTACATGAGTAGCCTTTTTTCATGTCCTGAACTTCATTATAAGTATTCATTACTTATTTTGGTATTACTTTAATACTCACACTAATATAACTCACTAAAAAGGCAAGAAGCTTCACCAGCACTGCATACATATCTGTTAAATAGCCACTCCATTCCTTTGAAAATAGCTATAAGGAGGAACTTGCCTCTCTTCTATCACTTGCTTTTTTTGCAGCTGTACAGTACAGTAATGATTTTTCTATGATAAGCTCCAAGTTTGGCCATGCTGAGTTACATAACTTGGATTAAATAAACTATGTAAATGAGAATGAAATACTATACTGATATGAAATGTACTATCTACTTCAGTTGAGGCAGGCTGAAGTGGCAGACCTTTTGTTCCATTATTTCAATGTTTTTCAATATAAAGTTGAGAATCAGCAGGAAAAAGTGCCATCAGACTGTTGTTTAACATTGTTTCTATGAAATTCAAGAATCTTAAACAAATAAAAGATGTCTGATCCCCTTGTTTAAGCTTTTATTGCCCCAAACAGCCCAGAAGTTACACTGACTCCCTTTCAAACCATTGTTTCTATGTGGATGTTGTACAAGAACTAAGTACCCAGATGTGCTAATGCAATCTACACTGAAAGTTACTGAACGTACCAACTTCAATAATTATCTGCCAAAATCTTTGTAGATGGTAAAGATCAATAAAAGAATCATAAGCAGTCTTTCAAACTGTTGAAATAACTCAATTAAGATATAAACTGTTACTTTTCTAAATTCGTATACCAGCAAACTGTGCTACAGTGTTAATGCTAGCTTGCATATCAATAAGAATATAGAAAACCTTTGTTTTTTGAAAACATATAATTCTATTTTGCTGCTTGTCTGAAGTTGCTGTTAAGTCACATGGCTATTTTCATTAGACACGACAAGATGTAACTGCGGAGGGCCTTCATTTACTGAGGCTAATAAAATGAAAGAAGATATTAGAAAGTACTGAACAACCCATTTCATGTTCAAAGAGGTTGGTCGCTGTGAAGAAGCTAGAAATAGTTTGAAGATCCTGTGGATTTATTTACCCAAAAATGTTTTCCACATAACAAATGTTGCAACTATACAAAAAAGATACACAAAAACCACAGAAGGCATTACCTTCAGGTGTGACCCAGTATGGATATTTGTGGAAACTCCCTCTGAAATATTATGTATTAATTTCAAAGCTATAAAGTTTTTGTATTTTTGATTATAAAACACTTTCGAAGGAGTTGTGCAAATTCTCCACTGCTTGTATATTTAATCAATTCTAACCCTTAGTCATAAGCATTTTACTTTGTGAACAGTGACCCAAACAGAGAGGCACCTGTACAAACACACCACAGGGTGTCTTTATACTGCCTCAAATGATGGGCTGTGAGCTAAACTTAGAGGCACACTTGTGGCCAAACAGAAAGGACATATAAATAGAAAAACTGTGTGTCTCTGTGTGCAAATAAAGAAAAAGACTGTGCGGCTTGGCTTCCTGTAGAAATCCAGGTGGAGTTTGGTTTGGAAAAATAGCCTCTTACTGCGATGCAAATTTAAAGCAAAGCCACAGAGAAAAGTAATATGCAGTTAATGAAGGAAAAATACAAAAGAGAAATTATGCACATTATTGTAATAATAAAACAATGCAACCACAGTCTCATCGCTTTTGAATCCAAGTCCAGTTCCAGTGTCTGTTTTATGCATGTTGTAAAATAATTAAATAAGTGAAAATCAATACAGCATCAGAGCACGTCATGAAAATAAATAAATTACAGACAGGAAATGGCACAGAATGGATCCTTAGAGGGAAGCCGTAACCTTGCACTCCAACCTGTCAATATTCTCCCGACAATGGAGATCATGTTCACTCCCTCTCCAGAAAATCCATTAGACACAGACTTTATCCCAGTCAATCATTTCCTCTCACAGCACCAGTCTGTTAATTGATCTGGTAAAGGGAAAAGTAAAGTGTGTGTGTGTGTGTTCAGGAGTTATGGGGTGCATACTGGAATGACAACGTTGAAGAAATATTTAATCTCTCATAATGGGTTCACAAACTATTAGTGAGTAAGAGCTCGCTATTGTTTGCAGTCCTTAAAGATACTGTCTAAAACCACTTAGAGATTTGACTCATTGACTTATTTATCATTTTGTATAGCTGTAAGATGTGTGGCGTGTTTATTTCATCACATTAAATCCAAACCACAAAGTTCAACAAATTTAATGAAATTTTATATGACAGACCAACACAAAGGAATACAAAATTGTAAAGTAAAAGGAAAATGACAAGTGTGGCGAGCATCAGTTGTCAGCTCCAACAAGTCCATACTTGTTGGAGCTGACAACAACTACAACTACAACTGCAAGTGTTTTGAGGTCTGTCTCTACAAGCTTTGCGCATCTAGAGCCTGTAATTTTCACCTACTCTTCTGCTAAAAAAATTTCAGGCTTAGTCAGATTTATTGCAGAGCACCTGTGAACATAAATTTTCAAGTCGAACAGGTCTTCCTCCATCCATCTTCCCATCAACTCCTACAAGCTTGCAAATCCCTGCTGAACAAAAGTATTCTTGCAGCCACAACCATTTATCACTGTTAATATGGTGTATTCACGGTGGATACATCGGTTTTTCTCCACACATAGCGTTTTGCATGGTCTAATCTAAATAAAACACCTTTTCTACACATGTTTGCTGTATCCCCTTCATGTCCTGAGCCAATCGTTAAACAGAACTTCTTATGGCTTTCTTTCAGCGGTCAGTTTTTGTTTTCTTTGCCACTCTGCCATACAAACTCGAGTGGTAAAGCTCAGAACTAATACTTGTCCCGTCAACAGATTCTCCCACCCAAGCTGTGGAAATCACCAGTTCCTCCAGAGTTACCATGAGAATCTTAGCTGCTGTTGATGTTAAATTACACATAAGTGGATTCTGTTTACTAATTAATTTGAAGGCCATTGACAGCACTGGATTTTAATCAGGGGTATCAAAGTAAAAGTGGATGAAAACAAAAGCATGCTGTAACTTGCAGTTTATGGTTGTAAGAAAATGGTAAAACATTTAAAGGGTGTAAATACTTTTACAAGACCCAGTAAAGCAATGTTTCACTCATGAATGCAAAGATCTCCTACTCAAAGGAATGATCAACAACTTCCTCGCTTCCTTTCTGTTTTTATCCAAGTTGTTTGACACCAAATTCAGTAAATAATTTAAATTTTTAACCAAACACTGCACAATATAGCCTGTTGTCATATTGGGTGCAAGGCCTGACAAGAAAAAAAAACCTTGATCAAGACCACTTCAAAGCTGTAGCTACAAGGAAGTGTGGCTGTGTACAGTAGACTACATAGAGAGAATGGTCACACTTCACAAATCCCAAAGAAAACACTTTGATCCAAATCCAGCAGGTACAAACAGCCATCCTGCGTTTCCAAGGGGACCTGGAGAGGCTGAAGAAACCTCAGGAGGATGACAGCAGGGATTTCTTTTTTTTTCACCAGGAGGTAAATGAAAGCAGAGATGATTTTTGTATTACTTTGCTTCTCACCCACTAAAGGGATTACAGGACTGATCAAGGCTGCAGCGTAAGTGATAAGAGTCAAAAACAAGAAGAAAAATATGAGTCACACTCTCTAATCTCTTCCCCTCCATCCTCAGCCGTGGACTTTAAGCCCCCTTCTTTGCTTTTACACACATGTCCCCCTCAAAGAAATAAGGAGCTTAAATGATGCAGCACTTTCTTCCCGATCCTAAGTACCTGTGCCTCTGGCCTGCAGGGTGCTTTTTTGTGCTTTTCTTTGTTTATAAGATATTTATGTGGCAGGATCTAGGAAAGAGTCCCAGCCAGGAGCTTGTATCAAATATAAATAAAACAGAGGCAATGATTTATGCACTATATATCAACTCCTAATTAAGACTGAGAAAAGTTGATTCTTCACAAATTGATGCTCCTTTTACATTTGATGTTGACTGATTTATAACAGCACTCTCAGAACCCCTAATTAACATGAATATTTAAAAAGTATCCCTAAGAAATTTTCAGATGTAAAAAGAGAAAGAAGTTACCAACACACTGAAACATTGCATGAACAAATGCTATAATACCAACATGTTAGATGTGGCAAAATTATTTTTAAAGGGGGAAAAAAAATAACTTGAGGCAACATGTATGGGGAAAAACTGATACTGAATGGGTAAGATTTTGGAACAAAATTCTGTTTTGAAATAAAATAGACTCGTTCTGACTATCACTTTTTGTGATGCCAGTACTCTGAGGCACAAATAAAAGCAAAACAACTTCCTTTAATAGGGACCCATAATGTCCTCAGCATTTAAAATCCAGTATTAGGAGCATTCGGAGCAACACATTCTGCTTCTGCTCAGGTGGCTGAGTAGTTGTCTCATAGTCTGAAGGTCTGATCCCAGCGTCTTCAACCCCACCACGTCGATGCAATCTTGGTCATGGCCACACTTAACCAAAAGTTGTCTACTGATCTGCATATCATGTCTGGCTGGGAGACTGAGACTCATAGCATTAAAGTGCTTCAAGCGGCCAATCTGACCAGGAAAGTACTATATAACTTCAGTCGACAATGAGTTTTGTCATCCACCAACTTTGTATGTATCCTATTAGTATTTTATATAATAAATTAACAAAAAGTAGTTAAAAATGTTAATGAGGGAGTAAAAATCATTGTTTTCACATTTTTTCCACAACAATTCTGAAAACTGTGGCATGAATTTGTATTCAGTCCCATTTCCTCTGATATCCTTAAATAAAATACAGTGCAACAAACTAAGTTTTAAGTATCACCCAAAATCCATCATTGGAAAATGGAAAGAGTTCTGCACTACTGCAATCCAAGACATTGCCCTCCACCTAAACTGACAGGGCAGGCAAGAAGAACATTAATCAGAGAAGCAGCCAAGAAGCCCAAAATGACCCTGAAGGAGCTGCAGAGAAACACAGCTCTGCTCAGAGGAGATCTAAAATTTTTTTATTTTATTTTTTTTTTTTTTTTTGGCTTATATGCAAAAGTCTACATGTGACAGTGCAAATCAGTCAAACTGTAAATCATGATGGTGGAAGCATCATGCTGTGGGGATGCTTCTCTTCAGTAGGGACTGGGAAGCTGGTCAAAATTGATTTCAACATAGATAGAGTTACATGCAGGTCAACTGTGGAGAAAACCTGTCAAAGGCAGCAAAAGACTGGGGCACGTGGCCATCTTCTGTTAGAATGAGTCAAAAGAGACAACCAGAACTATAATGATATGGTTAATATTAAAGCATATTCCTGTGCTAGAATGGCCTAGTCAAAGTCCAGCTCCAAATCGAATTGTGAATTCTGTCTTGAAAACTGATGTGCATAGATGCTCTCACTCCAATTTGACTGAATGGGAGTAATTTTGCAAAAAAGAATGGGCAAAACTTTCAGCCTCCAGATGAGCAAAGCTGTTAAAGCTATAGCCTAAACATACCTGCAGCTCTAACTGCAGCAAAAGGTTGAACATCCCCTGTTTCAACACCTGAAACAAAGCATGAAAACAAAACAAAAAAAAAAATTAAAAACTTATATGGTTAGAAACACTTAGACACTTAATTTTACATATTTACATTTGATTGAAAAAATAGACTCAAAGGAGAACTCATCAGGGAGAATCAACCACAAACTGTAGATTTACACAGTTTAAGACATCACATCTGCGTCTCCAGCTCTAAAGGCAGACTGAAGAGTCATCTTTCAGAGTGCTGTCTTTGGAAAGCAACAGGGCATTTGTTTCATACTTGGAGGCATGTATCTATTGAACTTACAGGTTTTGTATTGCGTTTTAAAAGAAATTGGTCTGATGACTCCCTAAGTGCAGGCTTTAAATTATCCTTTTTTATGCCATTATTTATTTTTCCTTTGCAAACCTGAATCAGTAAATCATCTTTTTAAGTAAAATGGCGAACCTAAAGGCAGCCTAAGGATCCAGGACTTATCAGGTTCAAGATGTGCCTGAGTGAACGCGTATTTATGACATGCAACTTGCTTTCAGCAGGTGTGCCCAAGTCCAGTCCTTAGGCGCAACCTTTAGATCCATCCCTCATCCAACATGACTGAATGAAATGAATGGCGAGCCACCAACCTCTGCAGAGCTGACATGTCAGCTCTGCACATTTATGTTGAGATACTGACACCTAGCGGTCTCTTTGATAAATGCAATAAAATAGCGGTTTCATTCAGCTACTCCATGTATTCAAATTAGTTTCCTGTGTGTAATCAATACAGTAATTTAGTAAAACCAGCAAAGAGCCCTCATTTTACCCATCTCTTTTGGCCAACTTCAAAAACCACTTCATCTTACTTCTCTTGAATAAATCAAATGGTCTTGGAATAAAAGTTTAATTCACAAAAATACATTGACCAGTATAATGAAAATGTACTAAATTGTATTTTAATAATCCATAAAAGCTGGAACATTGTCAACAGAAGAACACAAGAAGCATTAGAGTTGGTTTAGTATAATATATTTCAGCTTCAAGAGACATAGAAATCAATTCTTATTTTTCCCCATATTCTTCTATAAAAGACCCATTTTTCTGGCGCATTATTATGCAAAAAAATGGCATCAGAATATATTATGGGAGCTATGAAATCCCAGTGACCGAGTATAAAATTAAGTCACATCAGAGAGAGATATTTGCAGAAGAGAAGTCCATGAACAACAGGGCAAACAAAGAAAAAAAAATTATATTAAAAAATAATACATATGGACCTTGATCTATTATCACCAACATGACAGGCATGGAGAATAGGTGTATGGCTATAAAAAAATTCTCACTTTTCCACTTGATTTCACTTGAACATCTATACGTAGTAACTGATGCTTTTTTTCATGCTTGTTTCTGAAGAATATTTATTAATCATACAACTAAAGAGATCAACTTCCATGTCTTTCAAATACAATATTGATATTGAAAATAAGATGAAAAATACTGAATCCAAGTACTAACTTTGACTTTCGTTCTCAACAACTGTCGTTTTCAGAATGAAAATAAGGGGCTCATGGACACGTTGCTTTATTTATTTATTTTTTTTGTTTGTTTGTTATTGTTTTTTTTGTTTTTTTCTCCTTAACTTTCAGAGGTTCTGCTGTGTTTTTACATGATCCTCCTCAGTTTGTGGCGTTGTTTGTTGATGCAGAAGTGGAGGCTGTCCGTTCAGGGTTCCACACTGAGACACCAAAGGGACGTCCTCACAGTCGAGAGACGAGTCTTCTTTCTTCTCGCCCCCTCTCTAACTGTCTTTCTCTCTCTTTACTCTCTAGTAGGTCGTCCTCGGCTTTGATAGGAGCAGTTCAGTCAGCTGATTCACCGTTTATGGCTGATGGAGGGAGGGGGACTGGGGCGGGGCTGTTGGAATGCTGGCACGTTCCAATCAGGGCAACAGTTCTTCATTACAGCATTTCTGCAAGACAGCATCCATCATGAATGACAACAAAAACGCCAACCTGCTGGTGCCCTCTAATGGCCGTTAAGTGACATTACATCTATGTGAACATCTATAGCATAGGGGTGTTGGGACATTATGTACATTTTAATACCAGATGAAGACTTTCCCTTCAATTTCCCTCACTTCTTATTCTAAAGTCTAAATTTCAGCACCACTTTTTATGAAAAATATTTACTAAACTCAACAATAAAAAGATCAATGATTTACACCCAAAAATGATGCCGCTGCATATTTTTCCTTATTTCTGACTACAGCTTCCTGTCAAGCCAGAGATGATCAACAACAATGGAGTATGTAAGGAAACCCACTCACTCCAACTTGAGAGGCACTACTTTATATTGCTTCAGGAAGCAAGAAGAAACTCTTTTGATCCATTTTTAAAACTTCTGACCAGCTGCTGAGGTTTAAAACCAGAGGTGCCACCAGCTGATAGGAACACCAAGAATAAGAACAAAAGGGGTTAAATGTACCTCATAAATAGATGCTGGTTTAGGTGCTGGACAAGAACTTTTATCAGAAAATAAAAGCTGTCCTGAGCTGGTCTTCATGTGCAAAAAAAACAAAAAAGACTTTAGATAAGATTTGTTCTTTGATGTGATTTGGACTATGAGTCTGTAATCCAACATATTTAAAAAAATAATAATAAAAGAATCACAAAACAGGCATCACATTGTTTAGAAAGAGAAAAAAAAAAAGCAAATTTAGGGATTAAAACAAGCCTTAAAGAAAAAGGCCTCCTTCTATCGCTTCCTCTCAGAACATTTATTGAGGGTCTGTCCAGATTTGTAAGATACGAAATTTTAAAGCAAAAAGTCCAAATAGCACCTTGGAAATAATTAAATCAATATTCCACTGCACCAGATATCAGCTCATTGGAGAGTTTCCCTCTCTGTGAATGCAACTCATGGTTCAGAGCAAATAAAGTCAGCAGGGCCACAAAAGTGAAAAGTTTCATTAACTCTGTGCTTCTTTTCTGCGGTTTCCACTGTAACCTCTCCATCGATCGCACTGCATTGTGAAGAGTGGAACGGTGAACCTAAAAATCCCATTAGTGCTGGTTCACTGGGCTGGCCAGTATGTGAGCCGAGCCGGATGGGGGTGCAGACATCGCCTGGGGGGGAAACTGACAGAGGCCCCACTCTCAGACACTGTGGACTTCCAACTGACCAAAACAGATGGATTCAGACGAGAAGCTCAGTGGGTGGTGCAGTGTCCCTAATGTCTGGGATGACTAGAGTGGTAGTCTGTTTCAAAGATCCAGTTTGATCAGTAATGTTAAAGATTTACTCCTACATTCTACAACAGTAGCTAGGCAAGCAGATGTAAAAAACAGTCAGCTGAGGTTTGTTGGTCTGCCAACATTGAGGTTTTTCTCTGACAACACTGAGCTAACTGTGTAAACAGATTAGAAAACCCTCCAAGGGGGTTCACAAACAGAACAGTGGAAAAGTCCTGAGTTCTTGGCAGCTCAAAACAACATTTGTAATGTCTAAACAAAAGCCGCTGTACTGAAACTAAACACTTGTCTCTGCTTATATCTGAATATTTTCACAAATGCACAACTTAATCTGGAATCAAACCCTTACCAATCTATTTTTAATCTATTTTTTTTCTTTTAATTCTCTCATTTACACTACTTTTATCCACACATCTTTATCACAGGTAAAATTCCTCTGACGATGGAGCAAGTTTCAAGATTCCCCCACATGTTTTAGGACTAGCAATGATTTTTTGTTAAGTATTTGGTGAATATAATTAAAATATATGACAACAGAAGATTCAGCATAAGCATTTAGTATCCATTTTAGTAAATAATTCCACATAGGGAAAAAAAAAATAAAAAAATACAAAAATTATGTGCTCTGTAAATATGGTGCCGAGGCCAGAACGTTGGATCTGTTGTATGTATTTGATACTGTAGTATCGTTGATAAGTCAGGCTTTTTTCATTTTACTAGTAAGACTGATTTACAAATCATTTCATTTCAGCTCAAGATATGTATTACAAAAAATAAATTAAAAATCAAATAAATTCTACTTCTGTCTTAAGTACGTGAGCTAAAAATGCAGAGCTAGACAAAAACACCAGTGGGGGAAGACCTAATGAAAATATGGGACTAACACTTAAGTAGTAGGGTTTTTAAATAAACAAGCTTATTGCACAGAATATTATCCTTTTTTGCCAATTTCCTCTTCATAGAATAACTGGTTTATTAGCCACACTATGATCTTGGTTAGCTAGCCTGCACGCTCCATCTTAACACACATGTGGCTCAAGCCTCTTATCTTTCTAACTGTGCACATCAAACTGTGGCTGCTACCCCATTACTTTCAAAAACAGCCAACTTTCTTTCTTGTAAATACAAGCAATGTGTAAGCATGATTGGTTGTACACCATAACAGGTGAGGGAGGTAGGGAAGGTGGGCAGCACGGAGATGCTTCGTGTCAAACAGTCGGAGAGAACTCTGGACGCTCCAGAACTTTCTGGCATCTTACGAAGACGAGTTTAAACCAAAAACTTTCCCAGTTCCCAACTTTTGCCAATTTTGGACTGAGACAAAAGATTTTTTTTTTGTCAAACAAACATCTGTGACAAGTCCAAAAACAGTTTAATAACAGCTTTACTCTTTCTGAAACTTTACCCTCGTTGAGTAAACAGTTTGCTGCTAAATGTGCAGAAATCTCAAAGGGCTTCAGTTTAGTCTACAAACAAGAGCTACAAAGCACAATATATATATATATATAATAATATATATATAGATATATATATATATATATATATATTATATATATATATATATTGGTATATATATTATATAATATATATATTGGTATATATATATTTATAATATATATATACCGAGCTAAGATCCTGTGGGACTTCCAGATCCAGACAGACATAAATGGTAATGGCGAACACAACCGGACTCGTGGTGGTGGATTAAACAACAGAGGAAAGCCGTTTGTGGTGGATGTAGCATACCAAGCGATTGGCAACATCAGGAAAAAGGAACACGAGAAACTGGAGAAATACCAGGGCCTCAGAGAGGAACTGGACGAAGGCCTGAAGGTGAAGACCACAGTGGTGCCTGTGGTCATCGGGGCCCTCGGGGCAGTCACCCCCAAGCTGGAGCAGTGGCTTAAACAGATCCAGGAACAACATCAGACATCTCAGTCCAGAAATGCGCAGGTTCTCGGCACAGCAAGAGACTACGCAGACCCTCAAGCTCCCAGGCCTCTGGTAGAGGACCCGAGCTCAGAGGTGAGAACGACCACCCGGGGAGGGTGAGAAGGGATTATTATATATATAATATAGAGATAGATATATAGAGATAGAGAGAGATAGATAGAGATATAGATATATATCTATATAGATATATAGATATTTTTTTTTTTTTTGTTTGCCCCCCAACTTCAAACTAATTCATAATAAAAAAAAAATAAATAAAAAAAATAAACTAAAAAATAAAAAAAATTAAAAACAAAAAAAAAAAAAAATCGCTGGCCCCAAAATGATTTTTTTCCTCTCACATTTCACTTCTCAAGGTAGCGCTATTGGAGTTTGTTATGGTATTGTCTGAAGACTACAACGGCAAGAAGAATAAATATTCAGGCCTTGAACAGAGATTTAAATGAAACTATATTCCACCCTAATTTGTTTTAGGAATGCTGAACCTGTCATACTTCACGGCCACCAGTGTTTGTAACCACTGAGGCCCCACTAAGTTACATCCAAAATGAGGCTGATATACATCATCAAACTGCCACAAGATTCCTTCAACAGATTATTAAAGCTAAAAGCACCAGCTGAAAAAGACCTTCCCTGCCGGAGTGGAAACATTTCTACTTTGAATTCTAAATAGTAACTAATGGTTACTAATTCACATATTTAACTCTAAAAGTTAAAATTAACATGTGCAAACATTTTTTAATATCACTGCCAGATTTTTCCCAAACGCCTAGACTTAAAAAAGCCACACCATTTCTTAAAATTACGGACACATGTTGAAATCCTGTTCAAAATATCCAAGACAAATAAATAGGTTAGAGTTTATCTGCATGATTCCAATTTAGGTCTAAACTGGTTGACATTTTTTGGTTTATCAAAAAGCCAAAACAAGCAGATCTTTTATTGGTTATTTTAGTTAATGTAAAGATTCAGCATTTTGAAGACCTATATTTACATGTCATTGGATACAGAAAAATAAATTATTTTTATTTAAATATATTTGAATAATCCTGTTTCAGTTTCATTATTGACATAGAAGCCCTAAATATACAAACAACTTCTGGTTTTGTAGTATGTAGTATGTGGCAATAAAGTTTCATTATATCAACTTCAAAAGCTACACATGAAAGTAAGCAAACTCATTCACACTGCTTGATTTCTTACTTCCAGATTTACCCACATCCGGCCAGACTGCAAAAAAAAAAAAAAAAAAAAAAAAAAGACAGAAAAAAGAAAACCTACCAGTCAATCTGGTTCATATTTTCTGGGAAATAAGATGACTGATCAGGATTTCCTTTAATGTGACCAGCTGCTGCAGTCTGCTTATTTTAAAAAGCAAACCTCAGCAAACTTATTGTGATTCAATCACTCAGTACAGCAAATGCTAAAGAAAGCTTTTTTTTTTTTTTTTTTTTTAAATCCATTTCGAAAGGAGTAACCCAAGGTTTAAAAACATTTACTGAGAGACTGCAGCTTGAGAATGCAAACGTTTACAGGCAAACATGCCTGAGAATTAACAGAGGATTAGCTGATTTTGTGTCACAGAAAAAAAGTTCAGAGGACAACTATTATTAACCCACTTTTTAATCCCAAGAAGAATTGGTGAATAGAAGAAGGCTGTGCCTAAAAAAAAATAAAAAAAAATTTTAAATCCTGAAGTAGTCTGAGAACAGGTGCTGCTGGCACCTCTTCTGTTCATTTGCTTTGTTTTTTTTAGAAATAATTTTCAGAACCATATTTACCATATTAAGCCTTCGTTGTACCCTCAGCTACCAAGAGGAGGCGATCACTCTATGAACTGCATCTCTTAAGTTTGTGACCAAACGTTCAGGAGGAGTGGCGCTGTTTCCACAACTCATTTGTGCAATTGAAATAAATTTGAATTGCGTTAGTTGCAGCACAGAACCTTCAAAGACAGAATGATGAATGATTAACTAGAACTGATGCAATCAGCTTCATCGTGTGACTGCAGAGGAAGATCTAAACCATGGAACTATATTTAACCTCACAGATATGACTGTGAATCATAACCTCATGAAGATTTGAAGTCATAAGGCGGCATCTTCTGATTGTGTGTACACACACACACTCACCTGGCTCAGAGCTGCTGCAGGGGCTGAGGGGAGGGGGGGGATCTTTAAAGCAGGACACAGTTTGGATTTCTTTTTGCCTTCTTCTTTTCCACTGGTGTTTTCCTATTTTATCTGTCTGACAGGTCATAGAAGATCTGAGAGAGAGCAGACAAAATGTGGGAAAAAAAAACAAAAATCAACTTTGTTTACTGGTAAACATCTCTCCATCAAAACACAGCAGCCCTGGGAAACCACTGTACCCTTAAGGAGTGACATGAAGCTTCATTACTGCAAACAAAACATCGAACAGTCATTGACCGCTTTGATCAGGTTCAGGAAGCATCTATTCAGATTTTAAAGAATCCAGGAAAGGTAAGAATGCCTCATATTCATCTCATATCTCAAAATGGTATTTTTGGTATTCTTGGTATTTTTTTTCTATTATTTGTTTTCCAAATGTCGCAACAAACTAAGACCTTCACATCTTCCTGATTATTTTATAGTGATATATGAGGCGAGCCAATGCCATGGCACATTGGAAATGTTGGAACAGCTCCTGGAGCAGAACCAACAATCTCTGCCATCTGTGGTATTCTTCAGATCTCAACATAACTACAGTAATAAAGGTGCAATTGTTGTGCTAATGCTGCCACACTGTTTGATGTCTTGAACAGTAAGTCCACAAACTATACTCTGCCCACACAGCAGCTGGGCAAGCAGATTCCTTCACAAAGAGCTCTCTAACTGTTCAACTCAAGGTATGCTTTTTTAGATGATTTACTGTTTATTGTGAAGAGAGGCAAGCAAAGCAAAAATATGTCTGCAAAGCCTTGATCTATGTGTTTATACAATAACTGGTATCATCCTTCCATCTATCACAGCCAATCCTTACAGTGCATCACAATAAAGACAATACCTTGTGAATATGTTTCAAACTAACCATCCCGTCACGTCGCCACTTTTTTTTTTTCCTGGCACAACTTTTCCTTTCACTAAACCTTCTACTAATATTCTTAACAGGACTGCCAACTTAATGACCTTTTGTAGTTTATCCTCCTTGTGGGGGGTGGTTGCCAACTACTGCCTGCTTAACAACTGACAAGTCAGCACTCTGACAACATGGGCCATAACATGACCGTGCTTAGTAATAACTTGAAATATACCACTCCATGTGTATTGAATGCAATATAACAGGTGTCACTTTAATTGAATTACTAACAATAAAAAAGGTAAATTGTTGACGATATTGTGATTTATTGAGGTATGCCTGTAATTGTTTCTCATTATAGAGAAACAGATAAGTAGTTTCAGTCAACATCACGAACATACAAGCAAAGTGTTCTTTAGCCAAGGCTAATTTACAACACACATGTTTTGTATTGAGTGTGCACCAGAGTTTGAGTGTGTATGGTGACTAAACATAGAACTTAGTCTAAAGTCAAATATGGGCCTTTTCAAGTTGCAATTGGTTTATTTTAAGAGAACAACACTCACCCACATCATCAAACCTGCAACAATAAAACTATAATCATGAACATTTATTCCTTTGCAACTCCCTTAGCAATGGACTGCAACGTTTTGGAAAATGGCTATCTCTAGGATATCCTTGTAGTGCTCTGCTCTTTGTTTTGGTGTACTCACATCAAGGACGTGATCTTTGACTTAGCAGAGGACTCTAAAAAGGCACAGTTGTTCCACTGTCTGGCCAGGTTCTGACCCTGCTCCTTCCCCACCACACGTTCGTCTTCCAAGTCGCACTTGTTCCCTACAAGTATCATTGGCACCTAGGAGAGAGGAGCGCGTACATTAAATTGTGTTAGATATCAGTTGGATAAGAACTTTTAAGATTTACTTTATTCTTCGCATCTCATTCTGTTTGGAGA
Source organism: Anableps anableps (assembly GCA_014839685.1). Taxonomy (NCBI): domain Eukaryota; kingdom Metazoa; phylum Chordata; class Actinopteri; order Cyprinodontiformes; family Anablepidae; genus Anableps; species Anableps anableps. Next base: position 12,345,418 of record CM026069.1, read on the forward strand.
GCTGCTTGTGTTATTCTCCATTTCAACCGCCTGGTTAGAGATTTATTGACACTATGTATACATTTTTAATGACAACCTTCTGATCTGTAAATATGGTCCAAGGTTCTTGTTCAGCAAGGACAACTGTACTACATTATGAATAATATAAATTCACTCACATCATATCTTTATTTATAAATACAGCTTCCTGTATTGAACCTAAAAAGGTTCAATACAGGAAGAATGTGCTCTACGACACTTATAGCACTTTGACACCAAACTTGATAAGGTCGACAGGAAGGCCAACCACAAATATATGCATCACACTTTACCAATGTTAGTAGCTTCTTCCATGATGGAAAACTAATGCATACAGAATAAAAAATACAGATTAAGTTCATCTGCATCTGGGGACAGTGAAATTGCATTTAAAAAAAAAAAAGACGAGAGAAGTAGTTAAAGCAAACCGCAAAAAACAGGAAAGTTAAAAGATTGAAGGAAAATTAGGGACTTTCTGCAAGCAGTATCTACAGATACTATGCAGGATTTAAAATACAGATCAAGTGGTGATAACAGGGTTTCTATCAGTCAAATTTAAACCAAACTCTTTCTTTCTGCATGAAGAAAGTTAAGAATTAGTTTTCACCTGAAACTTTAATATTAAATAAGCTCACAAAGCAAATTAAGAAAATCAGAGCATCCCTGTTGACACATAAAACTATTAAGCTTTCACAACTGTGGCCAGATGGACTCAAGTAAAACACAAGAGTCATAAAGGCTTCAGCGTTTGCTTGACTGGACTGGTCTCTTCGAGTCTCCCTTCCAGTGAGTTAAGGAGGACATTTTAGTCTACAAACAGAAAGGCAAGAGAGCAACTTGTGACATGTGGGGCCAACATCCTGCAGGGTTAAAGTTGTGTTGCACTGTAGAATCAAAGAAAAATACAGAGCAAAACTCTTAAATATACACTGCAGAGCTAAGGTGACGTTCAGGTAGCGTAACGTCTAAAAGGGATTTACAGAAGTCTTTAATTTTTATTTAAAGTAAATAAACAAACCTATTTGACATAAAAGGTGGATTTCCCAGAATGCTAGAACACATCAACCAAAAGAATAGTAAAGCAATCCAGAGAACTTTGATTTGTAGACAGCTTGCTGGGGTTGAACCACATAGATGGTCTTGTTTTGGTTGTTCTTTCCAGTTTCATGAAATTCAGCAAGTAAGGTTTGGTGGTATTGAAATTTGGTATGAGCAGGATGAGATTCTCAGCGTAAGATAACTTAATAAAAAAAACTTGCAATAATGACAATTCTGGAAACTCCTATGTTGATACCATGATTAAGTGGCCTTTTGAAAACCATTTTCTTTAACATCACATAAAATCTCCGTTCTCTGTGAACTTCAGCATCCTTGTGACTAATAATATCCTTCAGATGAGGGCTGTTACAGTCAATCCAGGTCAGAAATATTATGGATATGCAGAGCGGGAATGAATGGCACTTGGAATATGCTATTCTTTAAAATATTGCATCTAACTAGTGCTTAGCAATCGGGTTTTTGCATGAAAGGTATATGCAACGCCGTTTTTTAGCTGGCTGACTGGCTAGCATAGCATGTTCCCTGGTCTCATCAAAGAAAAAACTACAGAAACAGTATGATGGAACATTTTTCAAGCCCAAGTTTATGTCGATACTGGTAACCAGCCCATGCCAAGGTGGGATCGAACAAACTCTTCTCAACTAGAACGTTCAGAAGGAAATAGTTTAGAGGTTGAAATGTAAGATTTTAAAGTTTTGTTAACTCATGAGTAAAAGCCAAACCCTGGCAGCTCAATAAATTCCCCAAACTTTTTTTTGCCTACTACTTGCTTTTAGTTTCTTTGAAAATTAAAAGATTTCACATCTTAAAAATGCAAACTAAGAAATTCAGCTGAATGTGGAATCTCCCAGACATGCAGCACTTCTTCCTTTTTGCATTTAAATATGTTAGTGAGAACAAAAAAGGTTTGAGAGGAAGAGAAAACATTATAAGCAGATATTCAGAACAGTAAGGGTGTCGGGATGCGTCTCATCCTGCCTGATGTTTCCTGACTGGCTATCTAGGG